>JAAALK010000289.1:76727389-77339287 GCA_019279435.1 Zizania palustris | reverse complement strand
GCACTCTTTACGTCCATTGAAAGAGCTTAAAACCCTTCGAAACGGCAAAAGCTAAAAGAATGCGAATGGACTCAAGACGGGCAACAGGAGCGAAGGTTTCTTCAAAGTCAATACCTTCCTTCTGGCAATAACCCTGGGCAACTAGTCGAGCCTTGTTGCGCACCACAACCCCATCTTCACCTTGTTTGTTCTTGAACACCCACTTGGTGCCTATGGGGTTGCATCCTGGTGCGGCTCAACTAATGTCCAAACCCGATTGCGGACAAAATTCTCAAGCTCTTCTTGCATAGCATTAATCCAATTAGAATCAGAAAGAGCATGAGAAATGTCTCTGGGCTCAAAAGATGCAACAAACGCAGATTCAGCAAACACAGCGAGAGAGGCAGAAGAACGCAAAGTCCTCTCAGTCAAATCACCAATGATGAGCTCTGAGGGGTGGTCACGCTGAACTGCTCGGGTTCCCTGGTGATCTGAAGTCACCTCACCGGAGTCAGCAGCTGGCACCTCTGGACTCGACTGAAGGGGCTCGATCGAAGTGGAAGAAGTGATCAGAGGTCCGCCTTCATCATCAGTCGAAGTCACAGAGGGTGTGGGCTCTGCGGGGGATGCAGAAGGCCCGCCCTCACAGCAGCTGGAGTATCCTCATCTTCCTCGAAGATGGACTCTCCGAGCTCATCATCACCAGAAAGCTCAAAAGAAGGAGTCAAAGAAGGCAAGGACTCATCAAAAGAAACCTCACACGTCTCGACAAGCAGCTGGGATTCGAGGTTCCAAACACGGAAGCCTCGAGAATGCAATGCATAACCAAGAAAAATACCATCCCAGCAGCGAGACTCAAACTTGTCCAAATGCCCTCCCTTCTTGAGCACAAAGCACTTGCAGCCAAACGCTCGCAAGTGGGTCACCTTGGGCTGTCTGCCAAACCGCAACTCATATGAAGTCTTACCAATGTAAGCTCGAAGAAAATACGGTTGGCAAGATAGCAAGCCGTGTTCATGGCTTCAGCCCAAAAAACGCCTAGGAGTCCTGTGCTCATCGAGCATCGTCCTGGCCATCTCAACTAGCGTGCGGTTCTTTCGTTCCACAACGCCGTTTTGTGGGGGAGTGTAAGGAGAAGAAAACTGATGGTCCAGACCCTGATCACCACAGAAGCTGACGAACTGAGAGTTCTTGAACTCAGAGCCGTTGTCGGAGCGAATTGCTCGCATCCGGCCATTGTTCTCATTCTTCAGCTTCAAAATCAGGTCATGGACAAATTGAAAAGTTTCATCCTTAGACTCCAAAAAGAAAACCCACGAGAACCGAGAAAAGTCGTCAACAATCACAAGTGCATACCACTTCCCACCGACTGAGCGTACCCGAGCTGGACCTACAGTGTCCAATGTAAAAGCTCGCCTGGATACGAAGTCATCACCTGAGTCACAGGTGAGTGAGAAGCGGCAACCATTTTCCCATGACGACAGGGATGACACACTAGATCCTTCTCCATCTTAAGCTTGGGCAATCCTCGGATGAGGTCCATAGAGCTTAACCTGACTAGCAGATCAAAACTCAAATGACCTAACCTCCTATGCCACTTCCAGAGCTCAGAGGAGGATCCAGCAATCAAACAGCGAGAAGGGCCAAAAGAACTAGAGAAGTCAATTCGAAAAACTTTACCGAAGGGTAAAATCTGACAAACTAAAGACCCTCTAGAATCAACCACAGAAGAATTTCCCTTCTTAAAACGCACTTCCAAACCATCCTCAAGAAGTTGCGACACAGAAATTAAATTAAAATTCAGATTTTTGACCAAAGCAACATTCTTTAAAGAGAAATGGTCTGAGATGCTGATTGAGCCTATGCCACTTACTTTCCCTTGACCGCTGTTCCCGAATGTAATGTACTCTTTGGAGCTCGGGGGAGTGAGACTGGAGAACCATCTGCGATGTCCCGTCATGTGGCGAGAGCATCCTGAGTCCATGATCCAAACATCCTCCAGTCCCCGGTCCTGCACAATCAATGTCTGTAAGTGGGAGCAAATGGTCCGGCACCAGGTTTAGCAAAAGAGCTAAACCAGTGTCGAGCCATCTGCTCAAAAGATGGAAAGCGAAAACCATCAAAAGAGTTTGGACCAAAACGCGGCTCAAAGCGCGGTCCACGGTCCTTCCTAACCCTACGGCCACGAGGTCCAGAACTGTAGCCAACTCGGTCTGGAACTCTGCCGGAACGAACACCACCAACTGGAGCACTGGTAGGAAAACCGTCTCCTCTACCACCACCTACACGACGCGGCCTGGCCTCCAGCCTCTCCCCGCGCCGAGGAACACGCAGTCTACAACCCTGCTGGTAGAACTGCACCTGATCACTACGAGCCCTCTCTGCTCTCTCAACCCGCTTCCTCCTGAAGCAAAACTCCGCAAGATGCCCGTCTTTTTGACAATACTCACAATGATAGGTAGGCTTCTTGGGATATGGTTGAGGCTTGGGGTTCTTGGGCTTGGTAGTGTTTGGTGTGGTCTTCTTGGGCTGAGAGGGTCCAGGAAGAGAGTCTAGAGAAGAGTGGAGGTGTTTGGGCTTAGGAACCCAGATAGGCTTCTTGGGTGGAGCTTTGGGTGGTTCATGGATCACTCCATCCTTGGGCTGACAAGCCTGGGAGGTCTCAGTGGAGTGAGTCTTGGGATACCTCTGTTCTGGAGTCATTTTACTCCACTCCACTGCCCGGCTGAGGGCACTCTCAAAGTCAGCCTTGGTGTAGGTGTAACCTACCCCAAACCCATCCTTCCTCTTGAACTGCTGGATCATCATGCCAAGCTGTGGCTCTCTGGCACTGATCCAACTCAGGATAGAACGGAGGTAAAAATTCTCATTCTGGGAATCTGCTAGCTCCTCTCTCAAAGAGGCTAGAACCTCCACCTGAGACAAGCAGGTCTCACACTCACTCTCAACTTGGACAGACTTTCCGGCTTTTAGCTTAATCAACTCCATTCTAAGAGACAGGCAGTTCTCACAAACAGTGGGTGGAACTGACAGTGTCTCAAGCTCTAGCCTAGTCTGGGCAAGCTCAGCTCTCAACCTCTCTAAAACACCCAAATGCTCATTGCCCTTGGATTTCAGCTCAGCTAAGGCAGCTAGATGAGATGGGCAATCAACACAGGGTGCGACGACAGTGGCTTGAGCATCTTTTAGCTCCAGCTGAGCGCTTTCAAGCTCAGTGGCCAAAGCGTCCCTCTCATCAACCCTTTCTGTGTACCTGGACTTCAGAGTCGACAGGTCACACAGAAGCACCTCACACTTTGGGCACTCACTGCTATCACCCAAGCAAGGGGAAGAAGATAGACTTTCTATTCTACCGTTGGCCACGGCAAGCTCACTCTCTAACTGGTCTATCCTTTTCTTAGCCCCCCTAAGCAGTTTCTCCCGATACTTCAACTCCTGACGATTGCTCTCAAGTAAATCTACAATTTCGCGCTCATAAGATGATACCTTGCTATCATCGTCGTCGGAGTCGTCGGAGGAGCTCTTTTCTTCTCTATCCCCAAGAGCCATGGAGCAGAAGCTCTTGCGGGATCTTCGGCGCTGGTGTGAGCGGCTCTTCGGCTTGTCTCCGAAGGCCATGAAGCAGAGGCCCGCCGGATCATCCTTGTCCTTCCCCTTCTTGATGGAGATTTCCTCATCGCTTGAGCTCGATGAAGAGGAAGAGGACGTGGATCTCTTGGAGTAGCTCTTCTCCATCTCGGCGAAGAAGGCCTTGTCGCGCTTCTTGTTCTCACGCCGGTAATCCTTCAGGGCCTTCTTGAAGAACCGAGTCTTCGGCTTGCCCTTGATGAAGGAGGGGCTCTCGTGCTTGCCGGAGTCGTG
Source organism: Zizania palustris (assembly GCA_019279435.1). Classification (NCBI taxonomy): domain Eukaryota; kingdom Viridiplantae; phylum Streptophyta; class Magnoliopsida; order Poales; family Poaceae; genus Zizania; species Zizania palustris. Next base: position 77,335,447 of record JAAALK010000289.1, on the reverse strand, counting down.
GAAGCTGCTGCCGGTGCCCTTCTTGTATCCACTGCGCTTGGGGCAGTCGGCGATGAAGTGTCCTGGATCACCACATTCAAAGCATCCGGATTTTGTGCCGTGTCTTTTGAACATTCTTTTGTCATAGACACGACGCACCCGGTTGTTAAAGAGACACAAATCATCATCTCCCAACAACTCAAGCTGGTCCTCAGTGATAGACATCAAAGAGAACCCAGCACAGCTCACAGCAGAGGGATCAACAGAAGGTGTAGCAAGGGCCAGGGATTTTGATCCAGAGCCAGTGAGATTTGATCTCAACTGGATATCTACCTCAGTGGCCTTTAGCTTGCTAAATAACTCAGAGATGGTCAAGGTATCGTATGAAGTACTCTCAACGATAGATGATACCTTGATCTCCCAGATCTTTGGGTCCAAGGTATGAAGAACCTTGAGCGCCTGCTCATGATCTGAGACTAACTGAGCACCCTCAGCCTTGTTGTCCCGAAGCTTGTTAATGATCGACTGAAAGCGACCAAACAAAGCTTCAACAGATTCACCCGGCTTCTGTGTGAAATTCTCATATTCACGCCGGTAGGTCTGATAGAGCCGAGCCTTGACCTGTGCTGTTCCCTCATGGTGTGCCTTGAGGGTAGCCCAGATCTCTCTCGCAGTGGAGAGATGACTCACTCGCTCAAATTCAGTGGGACCTAAGCCAGAAAATAAAATGTTCACAGCCTTACTGTTGCTCAGATGCTGAGCAATGATACCAGCAGTACCTTGCTCAGTAACTGGCAGAATGACAAACGTGGTGTGAACGCAAATGTCCCATATGTCCGAACCCTGGCTCATGAGATAGGCTCGCATGCGAGTCTTCCAGTAATTATAGCCATAGGCTTCCAAGGACGGGACCTTGCCAGGAGACGTCATAGTCACTACTGGGGTTTAGAACCGGTTAAGGTATGGAAAAACCCTAACCTTGCTCTGATACCACTTGTAGGACCGAAAGTAGCGACCAGAGGGGGGGTGAATGGGCGCCTTAAAAATTCTTTTGAATCAATGGCCTGTTCCCAATACCCAACGCACCTCAAAAATTACTACGCAGCAGAAAATAAATAGAAGGCCTAAGTCTAAAGGTTTCTAACCTAGAAGCATCTGATGATAAATAGTGTAAATCTAAAGAAGTGCAATCTAGGCAGATATACAAATTATAACAGGCCTAAACTTCTCAATGAAAAGATCTAAGTATGTATAAAGTGAAAAGAGAAGTTACTGTCCAAAGTTGTCTCCTGTTCGGAACTTGGCGAAGCCCCCTTCGCACGTCGAGGTCTGCTTCGGAGGTTGATGACGGAGTCTGTCCGAAGTGCCGAAGGTGTTACTGTCTAGCCTAGTTCGAAGTGGTAAGAAGCGAAGAGTACTTCGGAGCGAAGAAAAAGAAACAGTGCCGGAGCTTGGTTCGAAGTATGCACTTCGAAGACAAGTCTTCGCACACAGCTTCGACTCACGAGCTTCGGAGCGAAGTAAAAACAGTGCCGAAGCTTGCTTCGAAGTATGCACTTCGAAGACAAGACTTCGAAAGTACTTCGAACCGAAAGCCTCGAAGCTAAACCTTCGAACACGAACCTTCGAACACAAAGCTTCGAACACACAAACAGACAACCTTCGAAACGTAGAAGCGAAGTCTGTCACGTGACAGAAAATCAAGTTCGAAGCCTATACTCTATCTTCGAAAGGTAAAACTTCGGGAGGGGAAACGAAGGCAGACACGCCACGAAGAAATCCAAGCGAAGTCTATCAGAACAGACAAGCTTCGTACCCAACTTCGAAACCTAATGAAGTGTGTACTTCGAACAGATAGATTCGGAGTATGCTAGTTCGAAGTATGCGATGCTGTCCATACAGGAGGAGCTTCGAATCTAGCAAGCCAGACACAAAGACCGAAGTTCGAAGTCTAAGCAAAGCCTTTAAAGAGGTTCGATCGGAGCCTATCTCACGGAGTTGAGAGGCTTCGCACGGAACCGAGCTTCGCCAGACACACCAGGAAAAAGGCAAAAGAGACTATCAGCTTCGATCAAAAAGCTGGGGGATAGAAGGTGAAAAAAGCTGCAGCCGAACACTGTAGCTACAGTAAAGCAGTACTACTTGCAACAGCAAGAACTAGTACTACCACCGTGAAGAACACTCCCAGCCGAAGAAGCTTCTCTTCAAGAATAAATTCAGCAGCCCGTAGGTAAGGCAATAACTCCCCAAACCGAACAAAATGCAAGCAATAAATTCACCAGGGACCAAAGCATTAAAGCATCCAAGAGATTTGAGTGAAAATAATGCAAGAACAGGGAGAGGAAGACCCTGGCGGCGCACACAGGAGAGAGAAAACGGGAGACAAAGTGACCCAATAGGTGGATTTGATTTCAGCTCAAAAGGGTAGTCCAAACCCTAGGGGTTGGGGTCCTATTTATAGGCAGCCCAACACTAGGAATATTCTACCAGCCCCTTAGGGTTTTTACAGACTCAAAAATACAGAAAAAGACTCTACTGCCCTTAGGTATTTTTACAGACACAACTGACTGACTGTGGGCCTAGAGTAACAGATGACATATCCTGAAGCTACTCTTCTGGACAGTCAGATACAAAATCAACGGTTGTCAGTTTTACGCCGAAACTGACAAAGCCTCCACCAGCTTTGCACCAGGTACCCGGATTGGGCCGGCCCGACTCCGCAGCTCTCTCAGCCCGGCAATCGCTCACCGCCCGTGTACCTGAGTCAGTCCTGGTCAACAGCCCAGTGGGTCTTCTACTGCTTCTGGCCCATGCACCCGGATTGGGCAAGCCCGACTTCGCAGCCTCCTCTGCCCGACAGTCGCTCGCTGCCCGTGTACCTGAGTCACACGCGGCCCATGAAACAGCAGATCTCCTCTCTTCTTCAGTCCTCTTTGACTATCGTTGACAATGACTCATCACTTCTGGAGCCATGAGGCCCACGCTATTCAGCATGGCTCCTCAACCACCACTTTCTCACCTCCAGAGCCTACGAAGGTCTTCGGCTGACAAGTTGCTATATGAAGCGCAGCGAAGATTTCTGCCCTCCCCTCACAACCTTCGGCTCTCAGCGCCCATTCAAAGATAGCTAATCTAGCTACGGCATTCGGAGATAGCTGGGGGAGGGTTACATGGAACAGGTTGAGTACTTCGGCCAAGAAGTCCACAGCAGGGAGGCCTAAGCCTGCTTCGAAAAAAGCTTCGAATACTACAACCTCTCCGGGTCTTGGTGATGGAATCGATTCTTTGCCCGGCTTCCGAATCATAACTCCATTACTAATTTTTCCCCCTGCTGTGATTGCCAAAGACTCTCTCTTGCATGTAGAAGGCCCCAACTCAAAAGACTGATCCAAATATTTGGTCGATGGTGGGCACAGACCTTGGTTGTCGGCGATTTGGGGATTTCTCCCCCCTGCCGCCATGGATGTCGCCGCCTGCATCAGAGGTGCCGCCGCTACCGCTGCAGCCGTTTGTTGCCGAGCCAAAGCCGAAGGAGGCGCAGATCCCTTGGTCTTCACCATCACGATCGCTGGATTGTTCTGAGGAAATGGAAGCTAGGGCTCAAGAACTCAAAGGGCTCAAAAGTTTTTGATTGCTAGAATGCGGTGAAAAGGTAACCGGGTAACTTCTAGGCCCTTTATTTATAGCCTTGGCTTCACCTTCTTACCGTTAATCCATGTCGTTTCGCATTCCTGCCGTTACTTCTTTTACGAAATTAACGCCTGCCACAGTTTCCGTTGGAAACAGAAACTAACGGCTATTTCTTCTAAGTCTAAAAAGACTTTCGAACTTCCTAAGTCAGTTCTAAGATAGTTCGAAAAGCAATTACTTTAAGACTGATTCGGAGTTCATATCTTCATGTATTTCGGAGATAAAATAAAAACCAATAACCCCTATGATTGGTTATCTTTTCTTTCCGTATACTGCTCTCCTAACGTTACAGGTCGAATGGAGAAGCGTATTCGAGGGGCTACTGTTGGGGGAAAATATCTCATCTTCGGGGTTATTGCCGAAGCAGCATAAAGGCAGTCAATCAGTTCGAAGATTCTCCGAAGATCATCTTCGAAGATGCTCAGAACCCCGTTCGAAGCCCGAAGACAGGCATTGGTTCGAAGTATGTCTTCGAACTAAAGTCCTTCAGGATCTTTTCTGCCAGCTAAGATGGAAGACTTATCTTCTTTCTTATTAGATTAGTCTTTTACCATTTTAGCCCTATTAGGGAAACCGAATAGTTTCCTTAATGTCGGTTGTAATAGAGGGGTAAATAGGTCTTTTCCTTAATGTTTGGGCCTATAAATACCCCCCATTTCACCCCGTAATAGGGACCGGATACAAGTTATTCAATACACATTTACGAACTATTCTAAGCTATTATCCTTTCGGAGGCTTAGAACAGTTTGCTTCACAAACACTTTGTTTGTTAGTTTCTTTTCTATAGAAACCTGTTAGCGTAATCTTTTACGCCAACAATGTCATTTTCATGATATTTTTGTAAGGTGTGGTACTTCCATTATATGAATTAATCATTTATTTTAAAGGGTCTTGGAAATGTTTATTTAAGACTCTAAGATGGGCAAAATGACTTATTATATTTTTATTGACTTATAAACAGTGTACTGGATTCAATATATCATCTAAAATTATTATATAAATTTCTGTATTATTTAAATGGAATATTAATTAAACCCTACAGGGGTCTTAGGAAGGTTAATTAACAAAATGTCATGGACAACATGGTCCTTCCATTTTTATTGTGTTAATAACAGAGAAAAAGGGCCATTATATCTCCTGATATTATTTTATAAATTTTTAAGGGTTTATCTGAATTACTTTATTGAAATATTAATTAATTCCTAAAGGGGATTTTTCTTTATTATTTAATAAGATTAGTATGTGCCAAATAAACATGTTGTTTTTATTGCATAAATGTGTAGAGAATAAAAAGACAAATTTTCCAGAATTGAAATGGTGAAATTTGGGGTTAATTTGAGCAAGATATGAATTTTCAAAGTTTAAAGTATTTCTCTGAATTTATTTAAACCAGAAATCAGCTGCGGGTCCACGGTGAGCCAGGTCCACCATGGACCCGCGCACTGTGCGCGTGGGCCGATCGGATCTGGACCATCCGATCCAGATCTGGCGGCCAGATGCGAGGCAGGGCACTTAAATGGCGATCGACGGCTGAGGGAGCCCGATACCCCTTTGACTGAGTGGACGGCCCAGATTAAACCCGGGGGGTTTTAATCCTAGCCGTCCATCTCAGATCGGAGGGTTCGGTGCCCGTCCGGCACGCGCGCGGCACGGGGGAAGGCTAAGGCCTTCGTCCCCGGCTCCGGCCGAGCGGCGGTGAGCTCCGGCGATGGCGTGCGGCGGCCAAATGCCCTTGGTGACGGCAAAAATGGAAAGAGGGTCGGGAGGGGATTGCTACCGTACCGGAATCGGCGGAGGAAGATGTCCGGTGGTGGCCGGCGACGAGGAGAGGGCTACGGAGCGTCTCGGGTTCACCGGTGGCGTCGGGCTCCGGCGGTGTTCTTGCCCAACGGAGGTAGGGCCGAGGCAGAGGGCGCGGTGGCGGTCCTGGTGGAGGCGACGACGAGGGCGGCGAGGGCACGGAATGCCGGCGAGAGCCTGCCGGAGCCGAAACAGAGGGAAGGGGGAATATTTTGATGGCGGCGCTTCTGGGATGCGATGGCTAAGGTGATTTAGGCGTGGATGGATTGCGGCGGTGTCCTTGGTTCTTATAGGGGGCTTGCCGGCGCTGAAGTGGAATGAAATCGGCGAAATCCCGAGGAGGATTCCCATCCACTCCGGCGAACTTCCATGGGCACGGATCCTTGCCAAACATGGCGAAACCGCGTCGATCTTGGGCGGAAGGGGATCGCCGACGAGAGGGGAATATAGATCCGGGGCCGGTTTGGTGAGATATGGCGGCCGGCGGCTGAATACGGAAGGGGGTGGCGTCGGTATGGAAGGGGAGGGATCCCCTTCCGTTGTTGAAGACGATCCTGACAGGTGGGGACCACCTGTCAGTGGCTGCTGGCGAAACAGAGCGCACCGACAAGCGGGCCAAGGTTGCCAGAGACTGAGGGCGAGCGGGTATGGCTGACCAGTGGGGCCGGCCGGGGCGCGGGAGAGGAGAGAGGGGGGGTTGGCGCCGACAGGTTGGCCCCGCCTGTTAGTGGGCGCGGCCAGAATGGGCTGGGCCGAAAGACTCTGTGAGGAGAATACAAGGTTGCGGCCCAATAAGATTTAAAATTCATTTTCCATTAAATTTAATTCCAGAAATTCAAATATTTACTTAAAGCTTGAAGATTTGTTGGAAAAATTTTGCAAAAATTCTCAAAAATATTTCTTGGTCTCTAGTTTATCCCATAAAATTTTGAAGTCCAAATTTTGAATATTTGTCTCTGTTTGGCTTTAATAGGGTTCTTTTAGTATTTTCTTAAATAACAATATTCAGAAATTTATTTAATATTATTTTTCTTTTATTTTATTCCCTTTTAATTTTGGGGCTGTTACAATCCTATCCCCCTTACAGAGAATCTCGTCCTCGAGATTCGAAGCGAACCTCGGGAAAACTAAGGGACTGAGTTCTACTGGTGCTCTGGGTTAGGAGGAGGAGTTACATCAGAAGTAGGCAAGGCGATCTCCGGATCTGGTTTGGTTGAGACCAAATTGGGAGTGTCCTCGGTTGTATCTGGTTTCTCTTTGTGGTGATCTAGAGTATGGTCCTCTGGGTTTGGAATGGAGGATGGCGCCCGCTTGGGGTAGGGGCACTTGTTGGCGTAGTGGCCTCCTTGGCGGCAGTTGTAGCACACAATCGGCTTGTCGTTCCTGTCCCTCTTGTATCCGGTGGCTGGTGCTGGTGTCCTTCCGGCTGGCGGTGCTTGGGGTGGGATGTCTGTGCTTGGTCCTCCGAGGGTGGTTCGTGGCTTGGCAGGGGTTGGGGCTTGAGGTGGAATCATTCTGGTTTCTGGTGTAGATGCTTTGTTCACCAATTTCTGAAAGTTGACGAAGTCCCCGTAGATTAGCTGAAGGGAGAGCTCGTGTTGGTGTTGTTGGAGACGGAACAACTGTGCCTGCTGCTCTTGCATCTGCTTCTGTTGTTGTTGCATCTGGGTAAGCAGTGTGGCGATCAGTTGGTTCTGTTTTGCCATCATCTCCGTAAGTGTGGGATGATTAGACAACAGGGGTCTGCTGGTGTACAGATGCACCCCACTGAGGCAGATTGCCTGAGGTGTTTCCATCGTGTGGAGCTCCTGATCCTTGGTTGTTGGCCATCCTGAAGTTGAAGGGTTCAAAAAGAAGGTGCCGTTATTAAGGGGAAATGGTTACTGATTTTTATTGCCTAAGATGGATAATTTGACCTAGATGCTTTATGTTAGTCCCTTATTACTTTCATACTCATGCCCTATATCATTTTAATATAAATGATTTATCATGTATTTTATTCACTCAACATTCGTGTTGTAATATATTTTATTAATTTGTGTTTAGAGGTTTAAGATGAAGTGATGTTGATTATATCTCATTGAATTCCTTGGTACCAAAATTCCAGAAAAAATTTTGGAACACGATTTGATGCTTAGGAGAATTTTTAGGAAAAATACTCTAGCTAATTTTAAATGAAATTTTTAGGACCATATTTTAGCTTTCCTCTTTCTTGATGTATAGGGAATCCTTTCCATGAAATTTATTTATTAATTTATTTTATTTTTAATGCCTGGCGAAAATCAAGGTGTTACAATCCTAACTTCCTTAACAAGAATCTCGTCCCGAGATTCGGAAAGGCTAGAAGTAGAAAGTTAAAGATAGGCTTCAAGTCTGCATTTGCATAGATTGGGCTTGGCTAAGTTAGGGCTTTCTTGACAACTTGTCTTGACTTCATGATTGGGCTGTTCTCGCAGAACGGTGACGAACGAATCACGTTGACTTGAAACTAGAGGTAGATTCTCTCTTTTAGATTGGGAGTATGATCTAATAGGTCTAGGGAAATGATATTAAGCTTTATTTTAAAATGTATCATTCTTGCGATTACATTTATGTTTATTTTTATTTAATCTTCACTCATGTCTTATATTCGACATGGGTGGCAATACAAGCAATTAAAAGAAAACAATCAGTCGTAAAACTACGTCTACGGTAGCTCAGGGGACGGCTCGATCACGGGCTCGTGGGAGACGGTCGGGGTCGAGGAACTGGAGGGTCTGGCAGGAGGTGCGCTGCGGGAAATCCTCTTGGGCTTCACTGTGGGAAACCAAAGCGATTTCCGGTGGCGAGGCGGAAGAGGGGCGATCTCCTCGAGATCCTTCTTTAATTCCTTGAGCTGTTGGCGGAGCTGGGTGTTGATTATGGTGCCTTGGCGTAGAAGCTCGTTCTGACGCCCCAACTCTTCTACCTCAAGAGTCAACTGGGGGTTCTGCTGAAGCTGTCGACGGAGCTCGGCGTTCTCGCGGATCAGGTTCTCTGAAGTGTGGCGGTAGAAGTCGATGGTGTCGTGCTGACTATCTGCATCGAGGACGGCCTCCGTGTGAAGGTTGTCCATAGTCTCCAGGAGTCTCATGGTGCGGGTGATGGCGGAGTTGCTCTGTGTGAGGGGGCTGATGTAGATGCTGCGATGACTCCCGGGTGTGCGCATGGGCATGAAGCGGTAGACGGTGTCGCGGAGGTGGCAGTCGTATACTAGTCGAAGCTCGGCGAGGGACTGAAGAGCGGCTCGCTGGCTAGCCACCACGAATGAAGGTCCTCCAACTCCATGGGTGTAGAAGGGTGGCTGCGTGGAAGAGGGGCGGATCACAACCGTGACCTCGCAGTAGCTCTCGTTCGCATCGGGAAAGATCCCGTGGAACGCAGGCTCATGGGGAAACCCCAAAAAGTCGACGAGCACGCGAAGCTCGCGGATGAATCCGGCCTCGTCACGAAGAGTCCCGCTCATGGTGTGAACCGGCATCTACAAAAGAGAGAAAATTTTTGTGAAAATCTCGGAAGATGAGAGGATAAGCAGTGTTTGTAAGAAAATATAGTAAATATAGGTCCTAGGGTCAGGTCTGTTTGGCTTCCTACAGTCAAGTCGGCTCTGATACCATCTTGTCGCGCCCCGATTTAATAAATCAGGACTTTATTGAAATTCCATAGAAAATCAATAAAACAAGACGTTCATCATGCGACCACGTACAATACGGGCAATCATTCACGGTTCGTAGACCGCATTAATACAAAAGTGAATAAAGGTGAAGAGAAACTAATAAAATAAGGGCCCTAGATGAACGCCTCCTTCCAGTCTCGCCTTGACTGGGTTGCTACTCCAGACCTGCATCCTCCTCGTAGTAGACGGGCTCTGATGTTGTAAGTCAACGGGGTGAGTACAGATGTACTCAGCAAGCCACCGAATGCAAATATAATGCAAGATAATAACAAGGGAGGTAGTGGCTAGTTTTGCGGAAGCAGCATATTTGTAAAGCATAAATGTGAGCAAATTATTAGTACGGAAAAGTAAACATGTCAATGCATCATCATCTTCTAACTCGAGGAGTACGTTTCACCTCCTCGCACAACAGTCCTTACATGCCATGAATAACTCAAACATTCAACCAATTGTAAACTAACTGCGAGTAGTCACACAACCCGCCCTTAACCGTGGGCTCGGCTTTTCGAAAAGATTGATTTTACTCTGATCAGAGATGTACCACTGTACCCACAAGGCACACACTCATCACTTACACCGAAGTGTAACGAGATGACCCATTTCATGGGAACTCGTGCCAAAACCTTCCGTATGGTCCTCTCCGACTCAACAGCACCCTCTTATAGGTTTCATATGGTGTCCCGACGCGTCGGTGCCCCACCATACCCCCCCTTGAGCCTCCTTTGGTACAAGTCGCCCGCAGGCTTGCCCCTTGCCCCCTCCACTATGGTGCCGAGAGACGGAGTGTTCCACACTTCCAGTTAGGACTTACCCATTAGACTTGTGGTTGGTACGGAAGTGCTTTGCAACGGATCCCGCAGACCGGTCCTTATAGTGCCCCGGGTGCGACCAACCAGTTTCCGAGCTTGCACCCGGAACCCACCATACTTATAACCTAGCCAACTCCACAGAGTCCAAAGACAAGAATAACGGGGTATTTCATATACCAGAATCCAACTAACTACGACTCATTATTTATATCCTATAGCAGTTGTGCCGGTACATTGGGCACTAGCTAATGTACTATTTGTAGAGTGACAAGGAGTTAAGGCTCAATAAGCATGGCTTGGGTTTGCACACAAGGACGGGGATCTAATAAATATAATTGTAAGGCTTGAAGATTTGACTAATGCAATATTAACCTATGGGTTATAGCGATAACTTATTAAAACATGGGCTCAATTATGATCAACTGTTTCCACAGAGGGGGTCGATGACTTGCCTTGATCTGTGAATGGTGAAGGTGGAACCTCGGGATAAGACTCGGGATCTTCGACGACGTTGTAGTCTTCTTGATACGGAAAAGTAAACACAACATTCAATAAACAATCCAAAACCAAGCATACAAGCATACAAGTTGTTGTTGGATTTAAGTAAGGGAGATAGAGTCTTAAATTCTAGGGAATGGTCACTTAAATATTTAAGGTTGAGATTCCTTAATTTTATAACTTGATATAATTATTTTTCCTAGGGGGTTTTTATTTCCCTTTTTAGAGATGAACTAAAAAGGTATAAATTAGCCTTGATGTTTCTATGGTATCAAAAATAGTGACTTTGAATTACTAAGTCTTCTGAGGTTTGTTATACAAATTTTTGGGACATTTCCATAAAGGGGTGACTTCTTCTTAAATGCATTAATTGCATGTCCTAAAAGGGCCTTTGTAATATTATTTAATAGATTAAAGTGGGTAAAATGAATATTCTATTTTTATTGTATTAAGACTAGTGAACTCAAGTTGTTAGATTTTCTGAAGTTATTATATAAGTTGTCATGACATGCATATAAAGTGTTTAACTTCTACTATATGAATTACTTAATTACCCCACAAGGCCTTTTGCAATGTTAATTAATAGATTAAAGTGGCAAAGTGAACATGTTATTTCTATTGTATTTAAAACAGTAGAATCAAGTCATTAAGTCCTGTGAATTTATTATGTCATTTTCATGATATTTTTGTAAGGTGTGGTACTTCCATTATATGAATTAATCATTTATTTTAAAGGGTCTTGGAAATGTTTATTTAAGACTCTAAGATGGGCAAAATGACTTATTATATTTTTATTGACTTATAAACAGTGTACTGGATTCAATATATCATCTAAAATTATTATATAAATTTCTGTATTATTTAAATGGAATATTAATTAAACCCTACAGGGGTCTTAGGAAGGTTAATTAACAAAATGTCATGGACAACATGGTCCTTCCATTTTTATTGTGTTAATAACAGAGAAAAAGGGCCATTATATCTCCTGATATTATTTTATAAATTTTTAAGGGTTTATCTGAATTACTTTATTGAAATATTAATTAATTCCTAAAAGGGATTTTTCTTTATTATTTAATAAGATTAGTATGTGCCAAATAAACATGTTGTTTTTATTGCATAAATGTGTAGAGAATAAAAAGACAAATTTTCCAGAATTGAAATGGTGAAATTTGGGGTTAATTTGAGCAAGATATGAATTTTCAAAGTTTAAAGTATTTCTCTGAATTTATTTAAACCAGAAATCAGCTGCGGGTCCACGGTGAGCCAGGTCCACCATGGACCCGCGCACTGTGCGCGTGGGCCGATCGGATCTGGACCATCCGATCCAGATCTGGCGGCCAGATGCGAGGCGGGGCACTTAAATGGCGATCGACGGCTGAGGGAGCCCGATACCCCTTTGACTGAGTGGACGGCCCAGATTAAACCCGGGGGGTTTAAATCCTAGCCGTCCATCTCAGATCGGAGGGTTCGGTGCCCGTCCGGCACGCGCGCGGCACGGGGGAAGGATAAGGCCTTCGTCCCCGGCTCCGCCCGAGCGGCGGTGAGCTCCGGCAATGGCGTGCGGCGGCCAAATGCCCTTGGTGACGGCAAAAATGGAAAGAGGGTCGGGAGGGGATTGCTACCGTACCGGAATCGGCGGAGGAAGATGTCCGGTGGTGGCCGGCGACGAGGAGAGGGCGACGGAGCGTCTCGGGTTCACCGGTGGCGTCGGGCTCCGGCGGTGTTCTTGCCCAACGGAGGTAGGGCCGAGGCAGAGGGCGCGATGGCGGTCCTGGTGGAGGCGACGACGAGGGCGGCGAGGGCACGGAATGCCGGCGAGAGCCTGCCGGAGCCGAAAAAGAGGGAAGGGGGAATATTTTGATGGCGGCGCTTCTGGGATGCGATGGCTAAGGTGATTTAGGCGTGGATGGATTGCGGCGGTGTCCTTGGTTCTTATAGGGGGCTTGCCGGCGCTGAAGTTGAATGAAATCGGCGAAATCCCGAGGAGGATTCCCATCCACTCCGGCGAACTTCCATGGGCACGGATCCTTGCCAAACATGGCGAAACCGCGTCGATCTTGGGCGGAAGGGGATCGCCGACGAGAGGGGAATATAGATCCGGGGCCGGTTTGGTGAGATGTGGCGGCCGGCGGCTGAATACGGAAGGGGGTGGCGTCGGTATGGAAGGGGAGGGATCCCCTTCCGTTGTTGAAGACGATCCTGACAGGTGGGGACCACCTGTCAGTGGCTGCTGGCGAAACAGAGCGCGCCGACAAGCGGGCCAAGGTTGCCAGAGACTGAGGGCGAGCGGGTATGGCTGACCAGTGGGGCCGGCCGGGGCGCGGGAGAGGAGAGACGGGGGGTTGGCGCCGACAGGTTGGCCCCGCCTGTTAGTGGGCGCGGCCAGAATGGGCTGGGCCGAAAGGCTCTGTGAGGAGAATACAAGGTTGCGGCCCAATAAGATTTAAAATTCATTTTCCATTAAATTTAATTCTAGAAATTCAAATATTTACTTAAAGCTTGAAGATTTGTTGGAAAAATTTTGCAAAAATTCTCAAAAATATTTCTTGGTCTCTAGTTTATCCCATAAAATTTTGAAGTCCAAATTTTGAATATTTGTCTCTGTTTGGCTTTAATAGGGTTCTTTTAGTATTTTCTTAAATAACAATATTCAGAAATTTATTTAATATTATTTTTCTTTTATTTTATTCCCTTTTAATTTTGGGGCTGTTACAGTTATTCTCATTTTTAAGTTCTCTAATAAATTTAAAATGAAAGTTTCATAGAAAACTTAGTGATTTGTTCATATCAACAGGAAATAAATAAATACAAACTTTACTGGAATTTAAATAATTAAATTTACATTTTTAACCTAAGGGTATTTAAATGTTCATTTAAATAAACATGAGATGTCCAATGTAAACCTACTGTTTTTATTGTATAAACATGTAGAGAATAATATTATGAATTTTCTGAAATTGGAATGGCAATTTTTAGAGTTCAAATGCGCCAGATATGAATTTTACAAGTTTAAAAGTATTTCTGAAATTCATTTTCAATTTTTAAACCCCTCGGGTCCACGGTGAGCCAGGCCCACGGTGAACCCGCGCACTGTGCGCGTGCACCGGGTCGATCTGGACCGTTGGATCCAGATCCAATGTGCGCAGGCGAGGCGGGGCGCTTAAGTTACAACGGCCGGCCAGGATTAAAACGTGTGAAAGGGTACTACGTGGACGCACGAGATCGAACGTGGGTTTTAAATGGAAATGGACGCGCGAGATTAAAATGTAACGCTTTGACCAGATCCGACGGTGCGGATTAGATCGCGTACGTGGGCTCACACGCGTCGTCCGATCGTGATCGCATGGTCGGGATTAGATCCGACACGGCACGGGTACTCGCCCCGTGCCGGTCGTCTTCTCCGGCGACGGCGAGCGGGCCAGCGGCCACGGCGGGCGACGGCGGTCGGGTCTAAGGCCTAAAATGGAAAGAGGGGTTCACGAGGATCACGAGGGTACCCTTGCGGCGGCGAGTGGTCGACGGAGTGAGGCCGGCGACGAGCGGAGGCGGTGGAGGCGTTCGGGTCCTTGGTGGCGACGGCGATCCGGCGGGGTTCATCGTCGACGGAGTGGTGGCCGAGGTCGGTGAGGTCCCGGCGGTCACGACGGTGCGGTCGGCGTGGACGGAGAGGGGCTCCGGTGACGGCGAGCGGCGGCTGGAGGACGGGCGGCGGTGGTGCGCTAAAATGTGGAATGCAGGAGCTCCGTTCGTTCTCGTAGAGATTGGGCGTAGGGGTATAACGCGGACGGCCAGGGGGTTTAAATAGGGTCATCGGCGGAGGCAGAGGGGGCGTGATTGGCGGTGGCCGGAGATAAATGCGATTTGACGTCGGCGAGCTCGGGTTGAACGCGGTTCAACGCACTTGGACGCGAATCGGGCGAGATTAATAGGGGGAAACAGTCGGCGCGTTGAGGGGAATTCATTGCCGGCGACGAATTTAAGGGAGGGGGCCGGCGGGGGCGGATCCAAGGCGGGATTAGGGCTTCGGCCGGCGAGGGGGGATTTGGGGGCGGATCCCGCGGGGAAGACGGGTCCGACAGGTGGGCCAAGGTGGTCAGCGGGTGCGAGCGCGAGAGAGAGGGGGCTGACGGGTGGGGTCGAGGCGTCGGGCGCGCGCGTGAAGAGAGGAGGGGTCGCTGACAGGCGGGGCCTGGTTGTCAGTCCAAGCGCGCGGGTGGGAGTGGGCTGGGCTGGCCGGGAGAGAGAGAAGGGAGGGGGAGGGCCCAATACTGTTTGAAACTATTTTCTGATTAAAAATAATTGTAGAAATTGATTTAAAATAATAGGGCTACTTCCATGCTTAGTAAAAATTTATAAAAATTCTCAAAAATATATCTTGGTCTTAGGATCATATACAAAAAGTTTCACCTCCTAGTTTGGCCATCTACTCTATGCTGTAGTTCAATTTGGTATAAAGAGGTATTTAAAGTATTTTCAGAAATATATATTCCAAGAAATTGAATTTAATAATATTTTTATTGTATTGAAAATTTGGGGTGTTACAAACCTATCCCCCTTACAAGAATCTCGTCCCCGAGATTGGAACGCTACTCGAATAACTCGGGATATTGGGCTTTCAGTTCGTCTTCCTTTTCCCAAGTGGCTTCTTTGGCGGGATGGTTGTTCCATTGAACCTTGCAGAAACGAACGACGCGGCTTCTGGTCACTCTCTCCTTGGTTTCCAAGATTTTGATGGGTTTCTCTATGTAGGTCAAGTCCTCCTGGACATTGATCTGTTGAAGATCGGCTTGCTCGGTGGGTACACGGAGGCACTTCTTCAGCTGAGAGACATGGAACACATCGTGAACTCCTGCCAAGGATGGAGGCAGTTCAAGTTGGTATGCCACTTCTCCTTGTCGTCGGAGGATCTGGAAAGGTCCGACGTAGCGGGGCGCTAGTTTGCCTTTCATGTTGAACCTTTGAGTGCCACGGAGGGGAGTGACTCGGAGATAGACATAATCGCCCTCCTCAAAGGCTAGGTCTCTTTGACGGTTGTCGGCATAGCTCTTTTGCCTGGATTGGGCTGCCTTCAATCGGTCTCTTATGATCTTAACCTTCTCTTCAGCTTCTCTTAATAGATCAGTCCCAAACAGTTGTGACTCTCCGGTTTGATCCCAGAGCAACGGCGTTCTGCACTTATGTCCATAGAGTGCTTCGAACGGGGACATTTGTAGGCTGGCTTGATAGCTGTTGTTGTAGGAGAACTCTGCATAAGGTAAGTTCTTGTCCCACATTCCGCCAAAGTCTAGAGCGCAGGCTCTAAGCATATCTTCCAATATCTGGTTGACCCTTTCGGTTTGACCGTCGGTCTGTGGATGATAAGCGGTGCTAAAGTTCAGCCGGGTGCCGAGTTCCTCTTGAAGGTTCTTCCAAAACTTGGAGGTGAACTGACTCCCGCGGTCAGATACAATCTTCTTAGGAACTCCGTGAAGGCACACGATCCGGGTCATATACAACTCAGCCAACTTGGCGACGGTGTAGGTTGTCTTGACCGGAACGAAGTGAGCTACCTTGGTGAGTCGGTCGACGATCACCCAGATAGAATCATGACCAGCTTGGGTCATGGGCAGTCCCGTGATGAAGTCCATTCCTATTTCTTCCCACTTCCATTCATGGACCTTGAGGGGTTGAAGAAGTCTGGCAGGCCTCTGATGCTCTGCCTTGACTCGCCAGCATGTGTCGCACTTGGCCACATACTCAGCTATTTCCCTCTTCATGCTGACCCACCAATATTTTTCCTTCAGGTCCTGATACATCTTTGTACTCCCGGGATGGATTGAGTATAGAGTATCGTGGGCTTCTTGAAGGATGAGGGTCTTCAGTTCAGGTAGGTTGGGTACGCATATTCGGTTTCCGAACCAGATGGTACCATGCTCGTCCTCGGAAAATCCGGGGGCTTTACCCTTTCTCATGTTCTGCTGGATCTCCAGGATGACCGGGTCTTCCTTCTGCTTTTCTCGGATCTGGTCTATTAAGACAGGCCGAGACTCCAAGGCAGCGAGGTACGCTCGAGTGGTGATCCCTAGGTTTAGCCTTTCCATCTCCTTGTAAAGTAAAGGAGCTTGGTCCTGAACCATGATGGCATTGCAGTACCCTTTTCGACTAAGGGCGTCTGCCACCACATTGGCCTTGCCTGGATGATAATGGATGCCCAAGTCATAATCCTTGATCAGTTCCAACCACCTCCTTTGCCTGAGATTCAGATCTGGTTGGGTGAATATGTACTTGAGGCTCTTGTGGTCGGTGAAGACCTCACACCGATTCCCCACAAGGTAATGTCTCCATATCTTCAAGGCATGAACCACGGCTGCTAATTCCAGGTCGTGGGTCGGATAGTTCAGCTCAAGCGGCCTTAGCTGTCGGGAGGCGTAGGATATCACCTTCCCTTCTTGCATTAAGACGCATCCCAATCCTTGACGAGAGGCATCACAGTAGACGTGGAAGTCTTTCCGGATGTCTGGCAGAGTCAGAATAGGAGCTGACACTAGCTTCTTCTTGAGGGTCTGGAAACTTTCTTCGCAGTCGGGGTTCCATTCGAATTTCACTTCCTTCTGCAAAATTCTGGTCATAGGCTTGGCGATCTTGGAAAAATTCTCGATGAACCGGCGGTAGTATCCGGCCAATCCGAGAAAACTCTGGATCTCGGTCACGGTCGTGGGCTGCAGCCAGTTGGTTACCGCTTCAACAGTGGTTGGGTCCACTGCTATTCCTCCGGCAGATATAACATGGCAGAGGAACTTCACCTCAGATGACCAAAATTTGCATTTGCTGTATTTGGCGTACAGTTGCTGCTCCCTTAGCTTTCCGAGGGTCAGACGGAGGTGAGTCTCGTGTTCTTCCTTGGTCTTGGAGTAAACGAGGATATCGTCGATGAATACCACGATGAACTTGTCCAAGAACTCCATGAATACATTGTTCATCATGTTCATGAAAAAGGCCGGGGCATTCGTGAGTCCGAACGACATCACGGTGTACTCGTAGAGTCCATAGCGGGAGGTGAAGGCAGTCTTGGGTATGTCTTCTTCCCTAATCCTCAATTGGTGATAACTTGACCTGAGGTCAATCTTGGAAAACACCGAGGATCCTTTCAGGTGATCGAACAGGTCGTCGATCCGAGGCAATGGGTACTTGTTCTTGATGGTTACGTCATTCAAGGCTCTATAGTCCACGCACATCCTCTTGGTCTTGTCCTTCTTCATGGCAAATATAACCGGTGCACCCCAGGGTGAGGTACTAGGTCGGATATACCCTTTTTGCTCTAGGTCTTCGATGTTGCTCTTGACTTCGGCTAGTTCATTAGCGGCCATCCGGTACGGGCGCTTGGAGATTGGAGTGGTCCCGGGGACAAGTTCGATTCTGAATTTGATGTCCCGCTTGGGAGGCATTCCGGGTAGGTCTTCAGGGAAGACATCCGCAAACTCCTTGACTATAGGTACCTCTTCAAGAGCTATCGAGCGAAGGGATGCTCCGAGTGGCTTGCGACTGGTCATCCGAAAGGTGACGGCTGCGCCTTCAGGGTTGGTTACCGTGACGGACTTGCTGGCACAGTCGATCACTCCCTTGTGCTTCATCAGCCAATCCATCCCTAGTATAAGGTCGAGTCCGGTGCACTGGATGAGGACTGGCTCGGCCCGAAATGGTACTCCTTGGATGTCAATTTGATTCTTAGGGCTGTATAAGCGGGCTAGGGTCCTATTGCCGGGAGTGGCAATCACCATGGGAATGGGTAGAGGGAGCACGTCCAGTTCATTTGTTTTTGCAAAATCTTCCGAGACGAAGGAGTGGGTTGCTCCAGAGTCAAATAATATTACGGCCGGTACGGAATTCACAGTAAATGTACCGAGCACGACTTCAGGAGCCTCCTGAGCTTCCTCCGCGCTGATATGGTTGACGCGGGCGCGAACTGCCTGGTTGGGTGCCGCGCCTTGAGTCTGCTTGGGGTGGGGACACTGGTGTGCGTAGTGCCCTTCCTTGCGGCAGTTGAAGCAGACGACCGGCCTCCCTTGGCGATCCTTCAAGATCGGAGCCTTGGCGGCTGGTGTCGGCTGAGCGGCCGGAGCTAGTGGAGCGGGGCGAGGATGCCCGGCGTTGGATCCACCGGCGGCGTGAGGTGGCCTGTAGGCGGGCCGAGGATGGTAGGCGGGCGCTGGTGGCGGAGGGACGAAGCGGGGCCTCTGAGAGTTCGCCTGCTGGTGCTTGAAGGCGATCATTTTCCTCTTCTTGAGGTCCAGTCTGTTTTGCTCAGTCTCTTGGATGAGCGCTTTGTTGACTAGCCGTTGGAAGTCGGCGTAGTCGGTGGCGACGAGTTGGATGGACAGCTCATCCTTAAGTCCCCGGAGGAACTTGGCTTGGCGGAGGGCGTCGGTGCGCACTTCCTCCGGTGCGTAGCGGGCGAGGCGATTGAACTCATGGAGGTACTCCATGACGGTCCGGTTGCCTTGTTGCAGGTCGCGGAACTCCTGCTGTTTCACCGCGATGACACCGGCGGGGACGTGGGCAGCACGAAAAGCGATGGTGAACTCCGCCCAAGTCACCACGTGGTCCTCTGGCTGGGACTCATGGTAGTTGTCCCACCATTCAGCGGCGGGACCCTGGAGCTGGTGAGTGGCGAAGGCCACTCGCTCCCGATCGGTGCAGGGGAGGAGGTCGAGCTTCTTTCCGATGGTACGAAGCCAATCTCCGGCCTCCATCGGGTTGGTGGTGCTCGAGAAAATGGGCGGACGCACGCGCAGAAACTCCGAGAGCTGCGGAGCGGGCGCGGGTGCTGGTGCGCGAGGGGCAGGTTCCCCATTCTGCAGACGGTCCAACTGAGCCTGTTGGTTCTGCATCTGAGTGAGGAGGGCGGTGATCAGTTGGTTTTGATTCGCCATCATCTCCGCCAAGGTGGGGTGGTTGGCGGAGGGTGACCCAGACTGACGCGGGCCTGTTGCACCCCAGTTGGGTACAACACCCTCGGGCGCATCACGGCTTCCTCCTGCTCCGTTGTTGGATCCGGTGTTCTGGTGGTCGGCCATCTTCTGAGTTCATAAGGTTATAAGGCAAAAGGTTGACAACACAATTAACAAGAATAGTTTGAGCGTACATAAATCAGTGGTAAAAATGTTCATTACAATCAAGTTCTTATTCTACCCAAAACACACTCGTCGTGGGTAGCACCACATACAAAATCAGGCTTTTTATTTAAATAGCGACTCCTAACGCCTACTCGCCATCGGAGGCGGTCTCCGTGCTCTCGGAACCACGAGTACGCGGCTCCAGAGGGATGGTGGGTTCGAGAAAATTCTCGATGATGGAGTCGGAGACGAGGCCGGGGCGTGGTGTAGGGGCGCTGGTGGAGGGTCTGGCGGGGGAGGGTCGTGGCGGGATCCTCTTGGGGCGAGGGAGGGGCTCACGGATGGGCTTCTTCTTCCTGGGAAGAAGAGGAACCATCTCCGCAATATCCTTCTGCAGCTGCATGATCTTGCGCTGCAGCTCGCCGTTTTGTTGGATCAAGTTCTTCGTTTCTTCACGAAGGAACTCAACCGCCTCATGGTGCTCGTCGGCGTCGAGCACCGCCTCGGTGTGGAGATCGTCCATGGCCTGTAGAATACGCGACTGCCGGGCCATGACCGGATCACACACGGAGTGAACTCCGAGGTAGATGCTACGGTGGGCGCCGGGAGTACGCTTCGGCACAAGCCGGAAGGACGAGTTCTAAAGACGATCATCGTAGATCATCCTCAGCTCCATGAGGGCCTGGAGGGCGACTCGTTGGCACGCGACGTCGAAAGTCGGGCCTCCAAGTGTTGTGGTGTAGGGCGGCAGGTGTTCTCCGGAGCCATGGGCGGTGAGGGAGACGTCGCAAGGCCCGGCGAACTCATCGGGGTACACTCCTTGGAATTCGGGTTCGAAGAGGAACCCGAGGAAGGTGAGCATCATACGGAGCTCCCGGACAAAGCCCTCGTAGTGGCGGCAGTAGCTGTGCACTTGGTATACTGGCATCTACAAAACAGCAAGTTGAATAAAAGTGATGAGAGGAACAAAGTTTATAAAGTAGATTTTTCGAGAAATAATTTCCTGTGGCTAATGGCTAGGCGGGTCTGTTTGGCTTCCTACAGTCAAGTCGGCTCTGATACCATCTTGTAGCGCCCCGATTTATCAAATCGAGACATTATTGAATTTCAGAAGAAAAAAATAATACAAGAGGTTCATCATGCGACAACGTACATACGACAATATCCATGGTACGCAGACCATATTTATTACATCAAAGTTTTAGTAGAAACAGTGTTAAAAATAATTAAAAAGCGGCATGACGAACATCTTCTTCAGGATTTTTCTTCTCGACTGGGTCGCTACTCCAGACCGTCTTCATAGTAGGCATTCTCTGTGGGGTTCAACGGGTATGAGTACAAAAAGTACTCAACAAGCCACCGCAAATGCAGGTAATAATACAGGATAATAAACAAAGAAGGGTAATGGCTAACATTGCGGAAAAGTACAGTTTCGGTTATTGCATTTAGTGTAATCACATTTTAATCATGCGGAAAGTAAACATGAATATCAACAACATCAACTAACTCGAGGAGTACGTTTTACCTCCTCGCACAATAGTCCTTACATGTCAATCCATCATGCACATACATATCCAAAGTAAACTAACTGGGGGATGTCACGCAACCCGCCCTTGACCGCGGGCTCGGCTTTTCGAAAAGATTTAAGACTCTGATCAGAGATGTACTACTGTACCCACAAGGCACGCACTCATCCCAAACGAGATGACCCATACCACGGGAACTCATGCCAAAACCTCGGCATGAAATGTTCCAAGCGATAACCACCCGCTCTAGGTTTCGCCGGCGCGCCGGGCCGCATCCCGGCTAACGTCGCACCCCCTTTTGCGCCACATTGGTACAAGTCACCCGCAGGTGCAACTTGACCCATCTCCAAATGGTGGCCTCGGTTTGGAACAATCCATACCTTAGTTAGGACTTACCCACTAGACTTGTGGTTAGTACGTAAGTGTATTGCAACGGGTCCCTCAGACCGGTCCTTATAGTGCCCCAGGTGCTACCGACCAATGCCCTAGCTTGCACCCGGAACCCACCATGCATTCACTCACAACCACAACTCCAACACCGACAGAATTCCATAGATAAGAAACAATGGGGATCATATAATAGAACCAAGTACTACGACTCATTTTTATCCTATAGCGAACGTGTCGATACATTGGACACTAGCTAATAACATTTATCATATGGTGACAAGGAGTTTAGGCTAGAGAGCATGGATTGGGTTGCACATCAAGGTCGGGGGATCCTAAATAAATATATTGTAAGGGTTCATTTGACTAATGCATATATAACCTATGTGTTTTAGCGATAGTTTAATCAAACATGGGTTCAATATGCTCAAAAGATTGGTTTGGTGACTTGCCTTGTTCAGCAAAGGGAGAGGGAGGGACTTCGGGGAAGTACTTCGGCTCCTCGACGGCGTCGTAGTCTTTTTGATATAGTAAAGTAAAATAAAATAAAATAAATACAACATTCAACCAAACAATATAACATCACATAATAATCACATAGGTTTAATTTGGTTGGATAAAAATAAATCAAGTTGTTAGGGTTCTGAAATTCAGTTTATAAATAATTAAAATAAAGTGTTGTCCTTTGAAAGAGGGTTTTAAAAGGGGTTATTCTCATTTTTAAGTTCTCTAATAAATTTAAAATGAAAGTTTCATAGAAAACTTAGTGATTTGTTCATATCAACAGGAAATAAATAAATACAAACTTTACTGGAATTTAAATAATTAAATTTACATTTTTAACCTAAGGGTATTTAAATGTTCATTTAAATAAACATGAGATGTCCAATGTAAACCTACTGTTTTTATTGTATAAACATGTAGAGAATAATATTATGAATTTTCTGAAATTGGAATGGCAATTTTTAGAGTTCAAATGCGCCAGATATGAATTTTACAAGTTTAAAAGTATTTCTGAAATTCATTTTTAATTTTTAAACACCTCGGGTCCACGGTGAGCCAGGCCCACGGTGAACCCGCGCACTGTGCACGTGCACCGGGTCGATCTGGACCGTTGGATCCAGATCCAACGTGCGCAGGCGAGGCGGGGCGCTTAAGTGACAACGGACGGCCAGGATTAAAACGTGTGAAAGGGTACTACGTGGACGCACGAGATCGAACGTGGGTTTTAAATGGAAATGTACGCGCGAGATTAAAACGTAACGCTTTGACCAGATCCGACGGTGCGGATTAGATCGCGTACGTGGGCTCACACGCGTCGTCCGATCGTGATCGCACGGTCGGGATCAGATCCGACACGGCACGGGTACTCGCCCCGTGCCGGTCGTCTTCTCCGGTGACGGCGAGCGGGCTAGCGGCCACGGCGGGCGACGGCGGTCAGGTCTAAGGCCTAAAATGGAAAGAGGGGTTCACGAGGATCACGAGGGTACCCTTGCGGCGGCGAGTGGTCGACGGAGTGAGGCCGGCGACGAGCGGAGGCGGTGGAGGCGTTCGGGTCCTTGGCGGCGACGGTGATCCGGCGGGGTTCGTCATCGACGGAGTGGTGGCCGAGGTCGGTGAGGTCCCGGCGGTCACGACGGTGCGGTCGGCGTGGACGGAGAGGGGCTCCAGCGACGGTGAGCGGCGGCTGGAGGACGGGCGGCGGTGGTGCGCTAAAATGTGGAATGCAGGAGCTCTGTTCGTTCTCGCAGCGATTGGGCGTAGGGGTATAACGCGGACGGCCAGGGGGTTTAAATAGGGTCGTCGGCGGGGGCAGAGGGGGCGTGATTGGCGGTGGCCGGAGATAAATGCGATTTGACACCGGCGAGCTCGGGTTGAACGCGGTTCAACGCACCTGGACGCGAATCGGGCGAGATTAATAGGGGAAACGGTCGGCGCGTTGAGGGGAATTCATTGCCGGCGACGAATTTAAGGGAGGGGGCCGGCGGGGGCGGATCCAAGGCGGGATTAGGGCTTCGGCCGGCGAGGGGGGGATTTGGGGGTGGATCCCGTGGGGAAGATGGGTCCGACAGGTGGGCCAAGGTGGTCAGCGGGTGCGAGCGCGAGAGAGAGGGGGCTGACGGGTGGGGTCGAGGCGTCGGGCGCGCGCGTGAAGAGAGGAGGGGTCGCTGACAGGCGGGGCCTGGTTGTCAGTCCAAGCGCGCGGGTGGGAGTGGGCTGGGCCGGCCGGGAGAGAGAGAAGGGAGGGGGAGGGCCCAATACTGTTTGAAACTATTTTCTGATTAAAAATAATTGTAGAAATTGATTTAAAATAATAGGGCTACTTCCATGCTTAGTAAATATTTATAAAAATTCTCAAAAATACATCTTGGTCTTAGGATCATATACAAAAAGTTTCACCTCCTAGTTTGGCCATCTACTCTATGTTGTAGTTCAATTTGGTATAAAGAGGTATTTAAAGTATTTTCAGAAATATATATTCCAAGAAATTGAATTTAATAATATTTTTATTGTATTGAAAATTTGGGGTGTTACACCAAATTCGCTAAGTGTTGCAGTAGGGAAGTGAAGGTAGCAATCTGTTACGTAGATTAATGGATACTTCCAAGGCGAAGTAACAAGGCGATAGCAATCTATTACGTAGATTAACGGGTACTTCATAGGCGAAGTAACAAGGCTTACCACAGTTTTGGCATGGCCGGTAGAGGGCTTCCAGGCAAACCCACAAAGGTTGCAGAAAGGTAAATAAAAAGTAAAGGTACGGTTCAAAGCTAGGGCTTTGTGGTTGATTTGTGTTTGGGGGGTTTTATGAATCGGCCTCACCCCTATATTTATAGGGGCTAGTATTCTTATCTCTAAGATTAATCTGGTAGGATTCAGCCTAATTAAATTTAGGGGTAAAATTAGCCAAAATCAGACTCAAACTCTATCTCTGGAAATCAGCCCGAAGTGGGCCTTCGGCAAGGCCTGCCGAAGACTGCTCTTCGGGCCGAAGCTTCGGCAAGGCAGGCCTCCAAAGGCCTTCGGGCCGAAGGTAGCAGGCCGTTGGAAGGCTTCCAAAGCCCAAAGCTCAATGGGCCTTTGGCCCTGTAGGGCTTCGGCTCGATCCAGGACATGTGTATTTTTGGCCTAAATTACCAAAATTGATATTTTGACAAACTTGACCATTTAATGCCATTTTTTGCTATCAACAATACTTTTCCGCACTTTAAACCCTTATCATTCCCTTGTTATTACCCTGCATTATTATTGCATTCTGGGTGGCTTGTTGAGTACTTTTGTACTCACCCCTGTTGATTAAAATTTTTAGACGACGAGTTCTATAAAGACGAAGGTCTGGAGTAGCTGTCCCAATCAAGAATGTGAGTCCTAGAGCAAAATGTTCATCGCCAATATTTTTCTCTTTATTATTAAATTCAGTGTAATAAAATAGCCTGTGAGCTATACTTTATGAGCTATACTTTGTTTGTCGTATGTACGAGGTTGTGTGATGAACATCTTGTATTTATTATTTTTCTCTGGAAATTCAATAAAGTTCCGGTTTTATGTAAAATCAGGGCGTGACACATATCCTACTACCATAGTATATTGAAAGGCTCTCTTTGAAAAGTCTGTAAAACTTATGAACGAAGATTTTTATGTAGCCTTCTAATTTTATAATTTTTCGTCATTTAGGGGGAAAGAATTAGCCCTTGCATGAAAAATATTGAAAAATTATGGTAGAAATGAAAGAGATTGTGCACATTACCTCGTACTAGTGATTACAATATAAGAAGTACTATAAGTACAAAAGTACCTGAACTACCAAATAACTACAAGTTATATTGCCTAATTATTTTTATGATATGAAAAGCATGACTAAGTTGCACTATCTGAATACAATGCATCGGAGAGGATGGAATACCGAAGAAAGAAAGACATCCATCATCTCGTCTAGAGACCACAAATAAAAATAATAGGATGAGAACTTCGGTTCTTCATATCCCTAAGTAGCCAAAGACGTCTGGTGAAGACATGACATGGGAGATTATCATACTTAATCATAAAAATTGCCCCCGCAGAAAGAAGAGAAACCAGTTTAGACCTGGCAATGGTATGGAATTTTAGAAATAGGCATACCAATATAAATCTCTCATGCAGGAAGAGACTGGTGATAAGGTGCGCACCAAAATAGTTGCTGGTACACTAAAGGATCTTGCTCCTATGATGGGAAATAATGGTGAGCAAGATGATGAAGTACTAGAATGTGTAACCCATGATGAAATAACTAGAAGTTATAGAAGTTCAAATGAATCTTGTGATATATCAACTACCAATTATCTGCACTTACTATTTATTATTTTCAAAATCATAAGTCTTGACTTTGAGCTTATATAGCTCGTTGAATGAATGAATAGGTCAGAAATAGGTTAGATTGAGAAGATTGTAAGAAGGAAATGACAACTGAATTATTTGACAAAGAAGAAAAAATAGTAAGAGATAAACATGGCTTGTTGTATAAAGTTTTCACTCAACTAGCAGAAGTTGATTGTGAAATCTATTCTCCTATCATGGGCTGAATTACCTTTAGGAATATAATCTTAATGGCAATGAACTAGCAGTTGAATATTGAAATCAACCTAGAGTTGAAAGAATCAACATGAAGCTGAAAATCGACTTGAAGTCAAATTATGTTGAGTAATGATTTGATTGATGTTGTTATTTGTATAGGAGCTTGGATCGAATAATTGTATGAAGGTACACGAAGTATCATGTCTTGAACCAAGATAGAAAGAATATAAATAGTCTTAATAATATATAGGATATATTTCTCTAAAAGAGATGCTACATGAATAATGAAGATCCCTAAATGGATTATGAATATGGTCTAAATACCATGTGAAATTGAGGAAGCAAACTCATTGTTTGAATTTGAGTTTGAAACAAAACACTTGGATAGAACCAAGTTTGTTTAGGCTTGCAATTGGATCATATGACTGATTAATTCTAGCGCATCAGCCAACTTATACTCACAAAGTGTTAGAGATGTTTGGCTTCAAAAAGTTATTTCTATCCAAAACCCCATGGGCTGAAGGTCATTGCAAGTAGACCATAAATCCATATAGATATAGAGAAAAGAGGAGAAATTTTGGGACCAAAATTCTCATACTAAGTATGTAGGTACACTAATGTATTTGCCTAGTGTAGTAGGTTGGGCATTAAGTTTACTATAAACCTACTTGTATGTCAACACCCTCCATTATTATCCATGAAAATAATGTAACTTGCGTTGCACAAATACAGTCAGGATATATGAAAAGCAATTTGAAGAAGCTCATAAACCCCAATTTTCTTCTATGCTCATGAATTCCATAAAACGAATGAACTAAAGGTGATACATACCAAGTCATGTGAAAATCTCGTAGATTATTCACTAAGTCTCTCCTAACATCTCGTTTTGAAAGATGTGTTCATAGAATTAAGATTGTTAGACTTAAACTGTATTTTAGAGGGAGAAACTTCACATAACGTCGATAAGGAGAATTGAATCTTAGTTAAATAGACTAAGTATTTTAATTGATATTGAAGATCTTATGAAATAATCGGATGAATTGTAAACTTTTTTCTTTGATTAGATAATTCATGCAAGACGTGTGCTATGTACTCTTTTTTCTAATTTTTTCACTGAGTTTTTAGAGTTTTAATAAGGGAGAGCAATAAAAAGTTTAACTTTTCTCCTCATATTTTGTTTGTTGTCACGTAGTTTTGAACTACACATGTATCATTTCTCAACAAAAAGCCTAAATTTTCGGCATTGCACCATATCCTTCTGTCACAAAAATGCAACGGTCACCACGTGTCCTCTTCCCTCGCCCACTCTATTCTCTCGTCTCTCCTCCACTCCACGCCTTCGCGAGCATGGCGGCGCCGGCCCTCCTCTCCGCCCCTCCCCCGCTCCCTCCCATGGACGAAGACGGCGGCGCGCCCCACGCGGCTCTGAGCCCCGGCGCGGAGGGAGATCCTCTCGTCCCGCGACTGCGGCGGAGGCTCCCGGCCGTCAGGGTGACCTCTGAGTTCAACAGCGAGAGTCGGCTCTTCTCCCACCGCCTCTCTTGCCGCGTCCTTGAAGGCCTCGCCAAGATCCGGCTCCGGGTCCACCACGGGGCCGCCGGCTCCCCGCTCCCCGAGTTCGCGCTTCTCGCACGGAACTTCTCCGTCGCCGTCGACACCGCCTCCCGCAGCGCCGTGCTGCGGGGCGTCGCTAACCTCGCCGGATCGCTGCGCCTGCACGCCAGGCACAACACCAAGGTGCGACCTTTTGATTAGTTATTAAAGTGCTTTCCTCTCCCAGTTTTTCGAACCAGTGACTGACGCCCGTGATGTGAAATATGGTTCGTCGTCTTGGCTGCTGCGTGCCTGTGTTTGTTGTGTTTATCTAGCCATGTGGATTATGAAAGAGAATAGGAAACACATATGATTCATCTCATTTGGAAAAATATAAAAAATGTGGAGTGCAAATTCACAATTTGGACTGTAAGAGAAATTTATTCAGAGTTTACTTTGTCAGGAATGGTAAGAAATGGGATATGACAAGGGGTGCCAGTGTAAGTTCGGTTTTACCAATACCTATTAGGCTGCTGAAAGTAAGCTCTTGAGTGAAAGTTAAACGGGGAACATTAAAATCCACGGAGGGACCAGATAATCTTGCATTATTTGGGGAGGAAGAATAAAGGAACATCCCATGTCTGTTTTCTGGGGTTGTTTTATGGTACAACCGTATTTATTTTTGTGGCATTATCAACACAAGTGTCATTGGATGATCATATTACAACATCTGTGCATTTGTTGGTGCAAGAGGGACTTCCTTAGAGCAACTCCATTGTACTTGCTATTCCACTTGCTATCCTTAAAAATAGCAAGAATTGTCCAAAAATTGTCTCCATTGTACTTGCTATCCCACTTGCTATTTTAGGGAGCTTGTTATTTCTCTCACCAAAGTTGCTACATATAGCAAGGCAGCAAGACTTGCTATCCATCAACCGCCCACTGTTCTCGTGCCAGACTTCATCCGTCGCACAAGCTTTTCCTCGTCGCAAGCGGTCGCCTCGCGTCCCCGCCCAAATCTCCGCCGTGGCCGTCACCCCGTCCAGATCCAGCTTCCAGCTCTCCATCCTCCCCATCGCAAGCCACAGCTTCGCTAGATCCGTCGAAAGCCGTCGCTCCGCTAGATCCGTCGGAAGCCAGCCGCACTTTCCGTCGCAAGCCGTCGCCAGCCGTCGCCCTGCAGTCTTCGTCGGAAGCCGGTCGCCTCGCCCAAATCTCCGCTGTGGCCGTTACCCTGCCCAGATCCGGCTTCCAGCTCTCTGTCCTCCCCGTCGCCCCGCACAGATCCATCGCCCCGCCCACACGCCGGCCGTCGCCCCGCCCAAATCCGTCACCGTCGTCCAGATCCGTCGGAAGCCCGCTGCACTCTCCGTCGCAAGTCGTCGCCAGCCGTCGCCCCGCACAGATCCGTCGCCCCGCCCACACGCCGGCCGTCGCCCAGATCCAGCTTCCATTTTGAGCTTCCTCATCCCTCTTCCAGGCAATGTTTACAAATCGCCTAGTCGAACCTAGTCGCCATGGTACCGACCAGAAAACTAATCGCGATTAGTCGATTTTGGTCGTTCTATTTAATTATTCCATATATTTTAGGAAATTTACATAATATATATATACACTATATAGTATATGACAATAAATATCCAGGTATGGGCCAAATTTCCAGCCATTACTTATTAGCCCAAAAATAAAATTGAAAAGCCCAGGCCCATTAACTAAACCCTAGCTTCACTCCTCACATCTCCCCCACAGCCACCACAACCCTAGCTCATCACATCTTCCCTCTCCCAAACAGCCGCCACAGATCTCCTCCCTCACAGAGCATGCGCGCCGCAGCTCCCGCCGGCGCCGCCGTCTCCTCTTTCTCCCGCTCCAGGCCCCGCCCACTCGAAGGCACACTGCCACCGGCCCACTCCTCCCGCCATGGCCCATGCGTCGTCGTCAGCACCCTCCTCCGGCTGGCCTCTGCCTTCCCCGTCGGTTGCCCTTCTCTCCTGGTCGCCAAAATGTCACTAATCGGCCGATTAGTCGCGACTAGTCGACGACTAGTCGAACGACCAGATTTCTGGTCGCTCTAGTCGGGTCGGAGCACCTAGTCGTAGCCAGGAAAACGACCAGGCCGATTAATCGCGATTAATCGCGATTAATCAGACGATTTGTAAACACTGCTTCCAGGTAAACAATGATGCACTTTTCTTTTCAAAAAACAAATGGTAGCTGTTCAGTGGCCGGTGAAAAAAAAAATTCAGTGATTAGCCGTTACAAAACATGTAACTAGCCGTTCAGGAAAAAATGGCTAGCTTGGTCAAACATTCCATTCTAGCCGTAACAAATTCAATTCAGTTTGGTGATTGACGCTGAAAAAAATCCATTCTAGCCGTTGGTGGTAGTTGTAAAAAATTATTAAAAAATTGGCTGCATTTAAATAGCAAGTTAACAATAGCAAGTACAATGGAGTATAAGTAGCAAAATAGCAAGTCAATTAGAATAGGGAGACTTGCTATTGCTATGAATAGCAAGTCAAAAATAGCAAGTACAATGGAGATGCTCTTAGGATGGATTGGTTGAGCTTGTGAAACATCTACATGGTACAACTGAGTTATGGTTAAATGGTAGTGGGAGCATCTGAGCATAGTGGAACACTGTCGTTAGAACTGTGTGACGTATGGTGCATTATTTGTAGCATATTGTGAATGTCCATGCAGTCTCATGGAAAAGGTACAGCTGTTTAGGAAAATTTTAAGCACCACATTAGAATAATGGTTCAGAATGTTACCATTTACAACAAATACCTTAGAAATGTTGATTAATGGATAATTGTTTTTCCTCCCCAAAGTGGCCCCATATACTTAGCAATTATCTTCACAAATCAGTCTCTCATGAGTCATAACTTCATGTTAAAAAGCTGTTTTGATTTACTATAAATGGTATATAAGAATGCAGATATGTTCAGAAAAAGTGCTAACAATGTTGTAAAACCATGCGAATGGAACATTAACACACCTTGATGTCACGCATTCCGTCCTTACTGTAACCTTTTAAGTTTAGAGATGTACTTTGATATATCGTGCTCCTAAAATTCATACCTATAAAACCATTTTTTGCTTGAATGATTTCTATCATTATATCCCTCTGTAAATATGCATGATTCAAACTCTTAAGTTGCTAGCAATGCTCATTGTTTATGTATAAGTACAGTGAGATTTTCTGAGTCTGCCTTATGTTTCAGAATTGCCAGAATGGAGAGCAATCACATATTCATATCGGCTGCTCAACCCACTTTTTGTCTATTTCTTGCAATTATGAATATGACAAATCTATTGTTTCTTGCATTCACTTGGATAGCTACTTTCAGTTGAAGTACCACTGTAGAAAGGTGTGTGTTCTGTACATGGAGAGCTATTCTGATAACATCTGATATGTTTTCAGTGATTTCCTTTTTGAGAAGTTCTCCTATCAACTTGCATTTTGACCATCCATTTTATAGGTTGAATTATTGAAGTTATTAACTAGCATTGGAAACTTGAAGGAACATGTGTTCAAAGCCTGAAACACATTTATGAATTTCTAGATGACTACTGAAATCTGAATATGTAATGCTTTGATTGTTACTCAGCAGCAAGTTGATCAAATGATTTTAATTTGCTTGCTTTTGAACTTCAATGACTCTTCATGACTTTGATGAATGATATTTTTATTGTTATGCTTGCAATAGCTCATTCAGTCAAAAGGAATTCATTAGGAAAGGTATTTGTTCCTTGTTTACCAGGAGGCTCTATGAAGAGCGCTAATGGTACTTTAATGAGCGTCTATCTATTTTTCGTGTAAATTAGTGAACCCCAAAATGTACTTGGAGATCGCATACTTGTGTCATAGTTATTAATAAGGCATCGCTAAAGTGTTGCTTAAGCGATAAGGCGCTCGCAGGTGGTAAGGTGTCCAGATTCCTTAGGCAGTGTTTGGTTGGAGGGCAAGGTAAATGGGAAGATTCCATCCAGTTTTTGGTTGGATGGGATGATCCCATTTTTTTTTGCTTGGATGGGATGGAATCATCAATTTTTTCGTTTGGTTGGATGGATGGAATAAATGGGATGGTTCGCATGAACGGCATCACTCTGCTGTCAAGGTTAGTCTTGTGTACACAGAATTTATGGCAATAAAAACTAAACAACCAAACAAACAGAGTAAGGTTGGTCATGGATTAAAATATATGAATATGCATAACCCATCTTTTGCCTTTGGTAATCTGATCATCATTCATCACATACAATTTTTTCAAAATCCATGCCATTACACATCAACAGGGTGCATATGATCTCTAATTTTGCAAAACTTCCCTGTCCAAGATTACTGACATAAGCAATTATACGATAGTTAGCATATGCCATTGTAATAAGCCATATTGTATACAACAAGTTGTTAAAAGATCATTGACCTCACTAAACACCTATGAATGACTGAAAAATCAGTAAATCTATAAATAAAATGATTTACGTGGACTACCCAAATATCCCAACCTTTTGGGCAGTTGCCGGTGGATAACCTTCAACAAAACTTATGGCCATCGACGACAAAGATGACAAACAATAGCGCCATCCCTTACATAGAATTTCCAAAAAACAATGGCGACGAGCTAGTTCAATCGCCATGGCCCGAGCAATGCTCGCCCATCTCTACCGGAAGGACCTGCAAAATGGGTGAGCCATTCTCGCCACCTAGGAAGTGGAATTCCTTTGGTGAGACACCGGGAGGGTGATGGCTTAGAGAGATTGTAGGAGGCAGAGAAGATGGGGAGCGACCGATGGCAGGGGCGTGGGAGCGGGAGAGGCCATCGGCGAGGATGCGGCGGCAGGAGCAGGGCGAGCACAGTGCGACTAGCATAGAAGCAAGCAGGCGCACCAGCACAAAGTGGATGACTCTATTCAGCGAAAAAAAGGAGGGATGAGTTTACCGGTGGATGGTCTTGTCCATCCTACCCGTGAACCAAACAACTCTAAGAATTGGATGGGATGATCCTATCCAGTCCCATCCA
Source organism: Zizania palustris (assembly GCA_019279435.1). Lineage (NCBI taxonomy): Eukaryota > Viridiplantae > Streptophyta > Magnoliopsida > Poales > Poaceae > Zizania > Zizania palustris. The sequence goes on along the minus strand of JAAALK010000289.1, from coordinate 77,302,856 downwards.
CCCAACTAGATGCCACCTTAGCCAACCATGTTCTAGAGTGACAAGGTCGGGCACGGCGCGAGTAGTGCATTACGAGGTTCGGTGAGGCTAGGCGCAAGCGGTGCGTGGTGTGGAAGAGGAGAGAGAAGAGGGAAGAGGGGAAGATGAGGCATTAGTTGTGAGAACCGAGTGAAGTGGGAGAAAGGTGCTAGGTTAGGGTTTAGGGATGAAAAAATCTGGTGGACCTTAAATGGGCTATTGGACAAAACTTATTTGAGTAGGTTATTGAATTGAATTTTAAAGAATTGTAAATATGCTATTCATAGTAGTTAAGGTGTCACCTAATTGATAATTAGGCATTCACAGTGTTCTAAAAATCAGATCTAGGCAGGCGCCTAGGCGGCAAAAGGCGTTGGGCGCCACCCTAGCGCCGCGCGGAGGCCGGCTGGGCGGGCAGGGCGCCTAGGCGGGTCAACCGTGGCCTAGGCGGTTGACCGCGACGCCTAGGTGGCCCAGAATCGTCAGCGGGAGGAGCATAGTTGTCACGGCGTCGCCTAGGCGATGCCTAGGCGTCCAGGCGGTCACCGCCGAACGCCATGGTCATTCGCCTCGCCTGGTGGAGTTAGGCGCTCGCCTGGAGCTTCTAGGCGTCGCCCATGGCGACTAGGCGGTCGCCAGGCGTGTCTGGGCGGGCGCCTAGGGCAAGCTGTACTGTCTAAGGCGTGGCGCCCTAACCCCAGGCCCAGATTCGACTTTCGATTTGTCCCCTTCCCCTTGCGAGTTGCGCCGCCGCCTCTGCCCCTTGCGCCGTCGGCCGCCGGATCTACTTCCCCTTGCGCCGCCGGCCGTCGGATCTGCTTCCCCTTGTGCCGTCGGCCGCCGGATCTGCTTCCCCTTGTGCCACCGGCCGCCCGGCCGCCTCTGCTTCCCCTCTCCTTGTGAGTTGCGCCGGCTATGCTTCCCCTTGCGCCGCCGGACGCCCGGCCGCCTCTGCTTCCCCCTTCCCTGCTCCCTCGCCGCAGCAGGCGCCAGGCAGCAGAAGGCAACAAGCAGAAGGCAGCAGAAGGCAAGCAGAAGACATGTGTGCTATGGACATGTTTGCTGAAATGCTGAGTGCTGACCTCTGTTTGCTGATTTTAATTGGTCGCCTAGGCGACGCCTAGGCGCCCGCCTAGGTGCCTAGGTGTCCAGTCGGCCCCCTGGCGACTGGTTTCGCTGGGGCGCCGTGACAACCATGGGGAGGAGGCTAGGCGGCTAGTTACGGCGGTAGGAGGGGAGAAGGCGGCCAGATCCAACGGCTGGAGGGGGGCAGGCGGCCAGATCCGGCTGCGGGAGGGGAGAAGCCGGCTAGATCCGGCTGCGGGAGGAGGGTAGGCGACCAGATCCGGTGGCGGTAGGGGAGCAGGCGGCCAGATCCGGCGGTCGCTCTCTCCTCGCGACGGCCCCTGCACATCCTGCATTGTTGCCTCCTCTTGCTTCTTCACCACCATGCAGCCAGATCCGGTTATGGCTTGACCGGAGGGGAAGAGAGGGGAGGGGAAATGGCTTCAGGTGAGAGAAAAGAAGAAAACTTTGCCTGGGAATGGATGGTTGGAACTAGCAAAATGAAGAGAAATGAGTTGGACCTAGGCGCCGCCTAGGCGCCCCTAGGCGTTGGGTCGCCGCCCGACTAGCGCCTAGCACCTTTTACAACACCGGTGTTGGCGTAAAAGATTACGCTAACAGGTTTCTGTAGAAAAGAAACTAACAAACGAAGTGTTTGCGAAGCAAACTGTTCTAAGCCTCCGAAAGGATAATAGCTTAGAATAGTTCGAAAGTGTGTATTGATTCACTTGTAATCGGTCCTCATTACAGGGTAAAATGGGGGGTATTTATAGGCCTAAACATTAAGGAAAAGACCTATTTACCCCTCTATTACAACCGACATTAAGGAAACTATTCGGTTTCCTTAATAGGGCTAAAATGGTAAAAGACTAATCTAATAGGATAGAAGATAAGTCTTCCATCTTAGCTGGCAGAAAAGATCCTGAAGGACTTTGGTTCGAAGACATACTTCGAACCAATGCCTGCCTTCGGGCTTCGAACCAGGTTCCATGCACCTTCGAAGATGGACTTCGGACAATCTTCGAACTGGTCAGCTGTCTTCATGCTGCTTTGGCAATAACCCTGAAGATGAGATATTTTCCCCCAACAACCGGGCATTCGGGCGGCCGATCGTTGATGCCATGACGGATGACTCGCCTCTTGGGAGTGTGGCATCTGCCTCAGTAGTTATGATATCCGCCTAATCGTGTTTGGCGTCACACGGACGCTAGATGACGACAATGATGGAGTGCCTGACTATCATAGGTAGTGGGCTAGGGCTGTTAGGCCCAGCCTACGTCCACACGAGTATGGTAGCATGAATAGTACCTATGGGTACTGTAGCAATAATTAGGTATTTGGTATTTTAAAATGTAAGGTTAGATTAGATTAAGTCCTTAAAAGTAAGATTAGATTGAGTCCTTAAAAGTAAGGTTAGATTGGGTCCTAAGTTTAGAATTAGATATAGAGATTGAATTAGTTTCTATAATAGGGATTATTTCATCAGATGTTATGTTGGTTCTCCCTATATAAAGGGACCTCTTGTAATCAATTGATAAGCAAGAAAGAAGAGGTCTAATCTCCCATCCCAATGTTCGTCTGTCTCACTTAAAGTCTACTTCTCATCCCGAGCAACCGACGCCGCCCGGCTATCCTCTTGGTGGTGTTTATTTCGTCATGGGTTTAACTCATGACAACTTGGTATCAGAGCCACTCACCGTGGCTTCCGGTGCTGATCTAAGTGTTTGATGTCTATGGTGCCGAGAAGAAGATCCACATCAAGCTAGAAGAGGGTTTGGCAACCCATAATAGTCTTAGATTTTTTTTGGTTTTCAATAATGTAATAATATCGAGATGTAAAACATTTAAGTCTTATTTATGTTAGGTTTCGAGTTGGGATTAAAGTTGTCCTGCAGCTTAAGGATGAGCTGCTCAAAAGGAGGGATATAGTTTCATAGGTAGTGGGCTAGGGCTGTTAGGCCCAGCCCTACGAATAGTACCATATAGGTACTGTAGCGTGAATAGTACCCGCTAGTACTATAGCAATAATTAGGTATTTGGTATTTTAAAAGGTAAGGTTATATTAGATTAGATTGAGTCCTTAAAGGTAAGATTAGATTGAGTATTGAGTCCTTAAAGGTAAGATTAGATTGAGTATTGAGTCCAATTAGTTTTAGTTAGGAATTAGATATAAAGATTAGATTAGTTTCTATAATAGGGATTATTTCCTTAGATGTCATGTTGGTTCTTCCTATATAAAGGGATCTCTTGTAATCAATTGATAAGCAAGAAAGAATTCTAATCTCTCATCTCAATGTTCGTCTCTCTCACCTAAAATCTACTTCTCATCCTGAGTAGCTGACGCCGCCCAGCTATCCTTCTTGATAGAATGAGAAATGGATTCCTCTATAGTCTATAGTGATAGAATGAGAAATGGATTCCTCACACAACCCTCGAAGGGTAGGTGGATAATAATAGTGCCATACATGGACCAAACACACACACTCTAACACCCCCCGCAGTCTAAACTCCGGCGCAGCGGACGTTAATACTGGAACGAAACTCGGAGAAGGTGGAGGAAGGCAAGCCCTTGGTGAAGATGTCGGTGAACTGGGAGGTGGTAGGCACATGTAGAACACGGACAACTCCCACGGCGACACGATCACAGACGAAGTGGAGGTCGATCTCCACATGCTTGGTGCACTGGTGCTGGACAGGGTTGGTGGAGGGGTAGACGGCGTTGACATTGTCGCAGTAGACTAGAGTGCTCTTGGAGAGGGGGTTGTGGAGCTCCTCCAGGAGCTGCCGGAGCCAGGAGGCCTCCGCCACACCGTTGGCAACAGTACGCTACTCAGCCTCGACACTAGAGCGGGAGACAACATGCTACCACTTGGACGACCAGGACACGAGGTTTCCACCAAGGAAGACGGCGTAGCCGGAGGTGGAGCGACGAGTGTCCGGGCAGCTCGCCCAGTCGGCATCAGTGTAAACCACGAGCTCAGACGCCGGAGAACGCCGAAGATGGAGTCCGTAGTCAAGGGAGCCACATAGATAGCGGAGAATCCGCTTCATAGCGGTGAGGTGCGGGTCCCGGGGATCATGCATGTGAAGGCACACCTGCTGCACTACATATGAGATGTCCGGCCCTTAGTTACAATGTTCTCGGAACGATTGGAACGAGGTACGGGAACGAGGAATGGGGTACGTCAGTTTCGAAAACATGGAACGAGTGGGGGTATACTGCTCACCATCGTTCCAAACAGATATGGAACGATTGTAGGGAACGATGTCCCTGGAACGAGGAACGTGTTCCCAACTTATGATTAACAAAATAGTGGTTATATATTGCAAACATAACACTTTAACCCAAATTAGATATTAGATAATAATTGATAATAGTATCTTTTCTTGAAGGAACAACTAATAATTATATAACAGCAGCAACGAAATAAATTCTATAAACTTCTAGATAGAAGAATCTTCGGGATCAATATCCCATTTAGCATGTGGCCCCTTCTTGTAGCTTTGTGTTGTCCTTGATAGAAGCCACATGTTTGAATGGATGAAAACAAGTTTATCTGCAGTGCCCGCATTCATCCTGTTCCTTTTGGCACTATGGATATGGCTAAAAGTACTCCAAACTCTTTCAGCAGTTAGTACTTCATACTTAGAACACGAAGCATGCTGGGAGGCAATTGGAGAAGTGGAGAAGAGATGGTCTGGTGGATTGTAGAAATAGGCTGGGAGGCATGCTGGGCTGCTAGAAAGCTGGGAACACGAAGCATTAATGGAAAACTCGAGGCAGGAGCTGGGAAAACGAAGGAACAAATGAGGAAAACGAAGGAACTCATGGGAAAACGAAGCATCAGCTAGAAAAACGAAGGAAGAGATGGGAAATCGAACCAGCGGCTGGAAAACGAAGCATCAAAGCGTTCCGCTGCTGGGAGGGACACTCGTTCCCTCAAGAACCACCTGTGCGCCAGATCGAAGTCCCATTAGCAAGTTTTTCCCAGATCGGAACGATGTTCCTCCTGCGTCCCCGCCGGCTCGTTCCGTTCCGCGTTCCGGAACGAAGTTCCCGGAACAGGGGACGGAGGCACGTTCCGTGTTCCCTGTTTCTAAGGTCCGTCCAAGTGAAGGTGAGATACTGGAGGGCACCAGTGAGGCTCTGATAGGCAGTAGGATCATCAACTGGTGCACCCGCGGTACTGGAAATCTTAGCCTGAGTATCAACTGGGGTGGAACAGGGCTTGCAGTCAGTCATCCCTGCTCGCTGAAGAATATCCACGGTGTACTGGCGCTGGTGAAGGAATTGACCATTAGCGTGAGGCTCCACGGTCACACCCAAGAAGTGATGGAGCACACAAAGATCCTTCATAGCAAACTCCCGCTGGAAGGAGGTGACAACCTGCTAAAGCAGAGCCTGATTGGAGGCGGTGAGGATGGTGTCCAGTGTTTTAAAAATCGGGATTAGGTGGGCGCCTAGGCGGGATTAGGCGCTGGGCGCCACCCCAGCGCCGCGCGGAGCCTCCAGGCGGCGAGCTGGGCGGCCCAGGCGCCTAGGCGGTCAACCGCGGCGCTAGGTGGTTGACCGCGGCTCTAGGCGGCGTCTGGGCGGCGTGGCGCGATGGCGTCGCGGCTAGATCCGGCGACCGGCGGCACGCACGCGGCCATATCCACCGACGAGCGGCGCGCGCGCGGCCAGATTCGACGGCGTGGCGCGATGGCGTCGTGGCCAGATCCGGCGACGAGCGGCGCTCGCGCGGATAGATCTGGCGACGAGCGGCGTGCGCGCTGCCAGATCCGGTGACGAGCTGTGCTCACACAGCAAAATCCGGCGAGGAGGAGAGAAGCTCCTGAGCTGGAGGAGGCGAGGGGAGGGGTCTGGAGGTGGAGGAGAGGGAAGGGGAGCCCGCCCAAGGAGAATGAGGGGAGGGGAGCATCTGAAATAGAACAAAAGGAGGCAACTCTAGGCGCCGCCTAGGCGCCCCTAGGCGCTAGGCGCCTGGTCCCCGCCCGACTAGCGCCTAGCGCCTTTTAGAACACTGATGGTGGCATCCACATAGAGCAGTAGGTAGGCGGTGTCACCACCTCGGCGGAGGACAAACAGAGACGTGTCAAACTTGGCCTCGCTGAACCCCAAAGTCACCAGGAAGGCGACAAAGCGGCAGTACCAAGCCCGAGGAGCCTGCTTCAAGCCATATAGAGACTTTTTGAGCTGGCAGACCAGCTTGGGGTGAGCGGGATCAACGAAACCCGTAGGCTGGCTACAGTACACAGTCTCCGCCAAGGTGCCATGAAGGAAGGCATTCTTCACATCCAGCTGGTGAACTGGCCAGGAACAGGAGATAGCTAGTGATAGAACAATGCGAACCGTAGCGGGCTTCACCACTGGGCTAAACGTCTCGTCATAGTCAACTCCAGGGCGCTGAGTGAAGCCGTGGAGGACCCAACAAGCCTTGTACCGATCCAGTGTACCATCCGCCTTGCGCTTGTGTGTCTAGATCCACTTGCCTGTCACCACATTGCAATCAGAAGGACGCGGCACCAGGTCCCAAGTCTGGTTGGCCAGGAGGGCCTCATACTCCTCCATCGCGCGACGCCAGTGAGGGTCCGCCAAGGCGCCACGGACGGAAGAGGGTATAGGGGAGACCTGTGGGCCGGTCGTGGCAGAGAGGACAAGTCGATCAACTGGATGAAGAACCCTAGCAGCCTGCCGAGTCACCATCGGGTGAGTGTGGCGGGGATCACGGTGAAGGATCGGCGGGTGGTACACCGGCGGCTCGTCGTGAGAGCGGGCCGGTGCAATAACCGTCGGGCGCCGCTGGTAGACGCGCACAGGGTCAGCATAGCGGGAAGAAGGCGCCGGGGCCACACGTGGCAAGGCAGGCGGCTCCGGGACAAAGATAGGTGCAGCAGGGGACTCCGTGGCCATACGTGGCACGACCGAGGCCGTGTCGGGTGCGGCAAGCGACTCCGGGGCCGCGCATTGCGCGGGGGGCAACGTCGGGGCCACACCAGGTAGGCCAGGTACCGGCGACGCGGCCACGTTTGGCACAACTGAGGACTCCGGTGTCGTGCATGGTATGGGAGGCAACGCTGGGGCCACACCAGGCACGCCAGGCGGCGGTGGAGCGCTCACGCGTGGCACGGCCGAGGACTCCGGAGCCGCGCATGGCGCGGTGGGCAACGCCGTGTCCACACAAGGCGCGCCAAGCGGCGGTAGAGCCGCCGGAGCTGCTGGAGGTGTACCTGCAGAAGACAAAGGTGGTTGAACCACCGAGTCAGTCGAAAACAGGGACTCCAACTCAAGGTCGGAGGTGGGAGCGGAGTCGGCGGAGAAAGGAAAAACTGACTTAGCAAAGACAACATGCCGCGAGACAAGGACACGACGAGAAGCGAGGTCAAAGCAACGGTACCCCTTGTGGTTGGGGGAGTACCCGAGAAACACACAAAGGGTCGAGCGGGGCGCAAGCTTGTGACCAATGGCTGATGTGTTGGGGTAGCAGGCGCACCTAAAGACACGAAGGTGAGCAAAGGAGGGAGGGGTACCGAACAAAGCATGGTGAGGAGTGGGAGCCCACGTGGCCTTGGAAGGCAGGCGGTTGAGCAAGTAAGTGGCTGTAAGAAGACTCTCAGCCCAGAAGCGTGCGGGAGCAGAAGCCTGAAAGAGCATGGAGCGCATAACATTGTTAGTGGTGCAAATCATGCGCTCAGCTTTACCGTTCTGAGGGGAGGTATAGGGGCACGACATGCGCAACTGGACTCTCTTGGAGAGAAAGAAGGCCCGGGAGGCGGAGTTATCGAACTCATGCCCATTATCACACTAAACCGCCTTGATAGTAACACCGAACTGAGTGGACACCCAAGCAAAGAAGTGAGTGAGTGTGGGAAAATGCATCAAACTTGGAACGCAATGGAAAAGTCCAAAGATAGTGAGATAAATCATCAAGAACCACCAGATAGTACTTAAAACTAGAAACACTCAGGAGCGGGGATGTCCACAAGTCACAGTGAATAAGATCTAAAGCCTGAACAGTATACGAGGAAGAAACAGGAAAAAGCAAACGAATATGACAACCTAACTGGCATGCATGGCAAATATGCTCACTAGCAGCCCTAGTACATGAAACAGAGGAGCTACTGCAAAGCTGAGCCAAAACATCAATGCCGGGGTGACCAAGCCGGCGGTGCCAGAGAGTGGAGGAAGTGGTGGTAACAAGCACGTGCGAAGGGGAAGCCAAAGGGGGGCAGCGGAGGGCGAAAGACGAAGGGTGTAGAGAGGGCCAGTGCTGTCACAACGGATAAGAGGACGTCGTGTGGCCAAATCCTTCACCGTCAACCCGCAAGAGTCAAATTCAACAGAACGAGAGTTATCAGAGGTGAATTGGCGAATAGAAAGAAGATTATGAACAATATCAGGGGCAACAAGAACGTTGGGGAGGCGGAAAGAACCACAAGAATCCGCATCACCCACGGAGGTGACCGGAAGACAGGACCCATTGCCAATCATGATGGAAGAGGAGCAAGATGGGTGGGGCGGCCTTCTAGAAGAGAGAAGACCGGCGTGAGGAGTGGTGTGGTAGGAGGCTCCCGAGTCGGCCACCTAGTCTGTGGTGGCGGGCGGTGTCAAACCCAAACCGGACCACGGTGCCCAAATCAGAGGTGGTGTGTGCTGCATCGGTGGAGGCCGGACCTGAGGCAGCGCGCACTGAGCTAGGGCCGCCTAGTCCCACCCACCGAACCACGTTGCCCAAACCGAAGGTGGTGGGTGCTACACCGGTGGAGACCAAGCCGGTGGCGCGGTAGGGAAGGCTGGTGCAGCAGCGGCGGGGAAGAGGGCTGCGGCGGCCAGCAGCGGTGGCGGCGTAGCAGGGAGGGCAGCAACGGCGCACGGGGTCAAAGCACCGGCGGTGGCGGCGTACTAGCCTGCGGGTGCGGCCGGCCAGCCCACGACGGCCAAACCGGGGCCAGATCCGGTCGTTGGTGTGGCTGCCATCAGCGGCGGCACAGTGGGGTAGGATGAGGGGGCTCTTGTGGCGGCAGCCAACCCGCTGAAGGAGAGGGAGGAGGGTGCGCCGGCTGCCAGGGAGGAGAGGGCTCCGGGGGCTAACTCGAAAGAGGAGGGGAACCCGGTGGCGGCGGGGGCGCCGGATCCGGCCAGCAGGGGCGGTGACGCGGCGGCGCACGGGGTGCGACCGAGGAGGTGGCGGCGTGCTCGGGGCCTGCCAGCCCACGGCCACGGCGGAGGGGGAAGCCAACAGCGTGGGAGGGAGGTTGGCGGTGGTGGGGGCGCTGGATCTGGCCGCGCCGGTGCCGGATCCGGTTGCGACAGCAGCGAGGGCACCGGATCCGGCCATGGCGGCGCTAGATCCGGGCGCGGCAACGGCCTGTCGGCCACTTGGGCGACGGGGAGAGGGAGTGGAGGGGAGAAGAGGGAAGGAGGAGGCCGACGCTGGCGGTGGAGGCTTGCCGGCCATGGTGGCAGCGGCGGCGGCGACCTGCCGGTGAGCGAGAGAGGGGAGAGAAACCTAGTCTGATATCATGATAGAATGAGAAATGGATTCCTCACACAACCCTCGAATGGTAGGTGGATAATAATAGTGTCATACATGGACCAAACACACACACACTCTAACACTTCTGGTGGTGTTTATCATGTCATGGGTTCAACTCATGACACTGACGTGGAGAAGCAACGAGTTGAAACCTATTTTTTGCGTTCCCACTGCTGGATCTGCATCCCTACCGCCTGGATCCATGGCCCCATCACCTAGATCTAGGCTGCCGGTGGCCACCGCTTGAACGAGAGAACACAGGAATTTGAGAGAGAGGGAATGGGATGGGAAAAGATAGAGGAGGTGTGGAATGATAGACATATAGAAAAGAGACATGGAGAAAAGCTTGTGACATGCCTATGCCAAGTGCTAGCCTGAGTAGTATTAAGTGATGATGCTTTCATATCTATTCCTAATATAATTGTGCATTACCGCTGCCATGTTAATTTTGTAAAGTATGGCGTCGTCTCACTGCATGCCATACTCATCTAAAAGGTGTGAACCTCGCCTTGCCACGCCACCGTAATAACTATGATGTTATTTCAATTTTAACTATTTTTTTAGTTTTGTAAGGCATCCAAAGTGACAAAATTGCTTCTTGGTATTGTATCGCTATTTTCTATGGGCATAAGGTGTTGTCTTACCTTACGCCTTACTGCCTTAGTACGACCCCTCAAAAAGGCCTTTGTGTGTGCTATTTTTTTAACATCAGACAGTAATTTTTTTATGTTTTTGCAACTGTCAATTAAACAGTAGAGCTTTTCTTGTGCTATGGAAACCCATGACATAATACCATTGCATAGTACAGTTGATCATGTTATATTTTCTCAGGAGCAACAAGGGGAAGTGGCAGTAACAGCAAATTTGGGAGATTCACCATGCAAGATTGAGTTATCATCTCTGGTTCCACCTGATGGATTGGTCAGTATTTTTGCAACTATGAGGAAGTGAAACAATCATTGGGGGAAAAACTCTGCAACTGTTGATATTGTTGATAATGTGAAATTAGAAAAACATCATGAGTTCATTGATCTTGTTTGTTTGTAGCCAAGGACAACCTTCATCTTTCCCAGTGGTGAAGTTTCAATTAAGGAGAAATATTTGGATGAAGGCGAGAGGATTTTATCAGTAAATGGCATAGTGAAGTCTCATGTTCTGAATGGAGTTTGCACCACACTGTACAACGATAACGGGATGAACATAAAATATCGTTACAAGGTAGAATTTCTCTTCAGATAATTTCATTGACGTTTATTTTACTGTGCCAGACATAAGTCATAATGGATTCGTTCTGTTTGTTAGGATGAGGAGTTATCATTTATTCCGAGCATATCATTACCATCCAATTCACTATCCTTTGCATTTAAGCGTCAGTTCACTCCTTCCGACAAGCTAAGGTAAGTTAGAGTCACCTTTACACTGAAATTCAAAGAGCTGTGTACTCTACAAACACTAGATGATGACACTACATGTGATGGACCTTAGTTCACTGGGTTAAGCAGAGCACAGCTGAAGAGGATAGATTTTAGCAGGAGGGGACTGTGAACAAGGAGGAAGAACCTTGGGAGAAACTAGATTAACTCATCTTCATTGCTTAATGAAAAGAGATAAAACCCAAAAATATACGATTACTCAATCTAATTTCACAGTTTGATATGTGAGACTGCACACTTGTAAGAATGCTTAGCGCCAACACTGTACAGGAAGCTTCAGGTACCCTGCTTATATGTTATATGATATTTATCATTTTCAGCTACCGATACCAGTTTAACACAAACCACTGGAGCGCTGTCTACAAACACAAGGCCAATAATAAGCATGTCAACTGGAAAGCTGGCTATGAATCTGACGAACGGCTTGGATGGGCATCTCTTTGGGTAAGCATCCACTTGTGCTTCAACGTCAACGACCGAGATGCAGATTAGTGAGCAGCCCATGTTATGTGCTAAGAACTTCAGCTGAATTAGGTTTTACACCATCGTTTCCTGCTATATTATTGTATTGCGAGCAGTTGATGCAAATTGCGTTGTGGTATGCAGGTTGGAGATACAGGCGGCAAGGCGACGGAGGTGCCCATGAAGGCCAAGGTTCATCTCACGCTTAAAGTTCCACAAGACAATGTACAGAATCCGGTCGTAATGTTCCATGTGAAGAAAAGATGGGATTTCTAACATCTAAACTATTTTTAGGCCATGCACACATAACTTAAAATAGCGCACAAAAAATAAGGGGAATAATTACAATAAAAAGTGGATGCATGTCGACATGCCCGTTCAGATCAACTCGGTTGAGGAATGAAATGGCAATTTGATTAGACCGATGCAAATATTTTATTTACACCAGTGCAATGTTAAAATATGTACGCACAAAATTTCGAAATAAATTATAATAAAACCGGTTACCTTTTATGAGGTTAACCGATTCAGATCTCGACCATTTCAACTCTATTTACTAATTCATTGACAACACCAATATAGGCTGCACCGGCCTGCTTCCTGCTGCTAATCCATCTTTGGAGGTAAAGAAAAAGAAAGAACTAATCCACGATTGCACTGCTTCTTCCCAATCAAAGAATCACCACGCTTCTCGCCTCCACGAACAATCAGTTCTATCAGCATTTAGGGCTAGTCTTAATCCTAATCGTTGGAAATATTGTTTGATGCCCACCCGACATCACCTTGCGCGTTAGCACTTCTGATCATTGTTGAACATCCGAGAGGAGACGGCACAACGGTTGATGCTGACATAGCTGTCAACCAGCCATAGTCGTCAGCTGAATCTCACAGGTTGAGTGGTTTCAAGGATGAATGATTGAATGTTGGCAAAATAGTGTGGCTCCAACATTATCAGGTTCCTCAGAACGTTTCATAAGGTATTCCCCATGTTTCAAGTTTCAACCCATATTGTTGCTGTTGAACCTGTGCGGACACAAGGCATGGTTATTTAATTTACTGTGAGTTATGAAGAAAAATTCAAAACTGGCAGAAAATCATTAATCATAAAAACATATTCCCAACTATTTTCACTGGAAAATGATTTGCTAACATGGATTAGAGTAAGGAAAAATATGTATAATATTCACCCTTCCCTCCTTTAGATCCACTTGGGACAAAGTAAACCAAATGGAACCATTCTGTTCCAACTCATCCCACAAAAATAGAATTGTCCCATCTAATTCCTGCCCATCCCATGAACCAAACACTACCTAGAAACACACATTTGTCCTGTACTCCAGTAATCTACCTCAAGAAGACATCTAACTAACCTTAAAAGATTGACAGCAAAATAAAATAATGCTCTCTTTGTGAAATATTCCATTCCTTTTCCAAAATCATTTTAAATGGTTTTATCTTTGTGCGATGGCAACATAATAAGACATTCTGTACGCTGTTTATACGATAAATGTAGGGTAAGGAGAGCATACCTGGAAACTAATTTGAAAGACTGAAACTTAAGTAGCAGATAATTAGATTAAGGGTGAATACCTCGATTGTTCTAATAAACATTTTTCCCATTTACCATGCCATGGCAACACTTTTCACTTTGGGTCTACATGCTGTTCTCCACTAGTCAGTTCAAGATGGAAATTGCATGCCAAGTATGACACCATGCAATGGTGGTAAACTGGTAATTCATACTACCGTCTTCAAGAGAAGACAAAAAATATATACATTCACACTGGAGACCAAGAGGAACCAAGAAACTGGCCTAGAAGATTAGATTCCTGGGAAGGCAAACAAAATGCATCATTATTCGCATGTGATAACTGTGGTAAAAAACAGTTGATATGGGTACTAATGCACATCAGATAGCGTTTTATGATGGTTTTCAATTGTCATCTCAATTTGAGTCATAGAGATTGGTGAGTCTGCACAACATTTTATGGTGTTTTGTGTGGTCGTGATCACAATTAAATGAGATTCTACTGATTGCAGTAACTAAATATAAACAATATCTTCCGTATGTCCTCGTTAGTGATATGGTCTTGAACATGGTTAGTGCGTATGGCCCCCAAGTAGGCCACGATGAGAGTGCTAAGAGGCAATTCTGGGAAGATTTAGATAGCCTGGTTAGAACTGTACCTTCTAGCGAGACGCTTTTCATAGGAGAAGATCTTAATGGGCATGTAGGTACAACAAGAACAGATTTCAAGGTAGTTCATGGAGGTTTTGGGTATGGTAGTAGGAATCAGGAGGGCGAGGAAGTCTTGAACTTTGCAGTAGCTTTTGACTTGATGATAACGAACACTTTCTTTAAGAAGAGACAGACCCATTTAATGACCTTTAGTAGTAGCCAACACTATAGCCAGATTGACTTTATCCTCACAAGAAGAGAGGATAAAAGGGCATGCTTGGATTGCAAGGTAATTCCAAGGGAATGTGTTGTTTCTCAACATAAGCTTGTGGTGGTGGACTTACGTTTTCAGATGCTCGCACGTAGAGATAAACAAACCAAGATTGCAAGAACAAAGTGGTGGAAACTGAATAAAGAGACATCGGAGATCTTCAAGGAAAGGGTAGTCAAAGAGGGCCCTTGGAAGGAAGGAGAGGACGCAAACATGTAGAAGAAGATAGCAAACTGCATTCGGAAGGTGGCCTTGGAGGTGCTTGGAGTGACTAAAGGGGGTAGAGGCATAGATAAAGACACTTGGTGGTGGAATGAGGAAGTCTAAAAGACTATTAAGGAAAAGAAAGAATGCTATAAGAACTTGTTCCATGTCAGGAGTGTGGACAATATGAAGTATAAGGAGGCAAAGAAGATCGCAAAGCGAGCTGTAAATGTGACTAAGGGTAGAGCATATGAGGATGGCTAGGGTTCATGAGAGAAAGACGAGGGACTTCAACCAAGTTAAATGCATTAAGGGTGAAATGGAGAACATCCTGGTAAAAGAGGAGGAAATCAAATATAGATGGCAAGAGTATTTTGACAAATTGTTCAATGGTGAGAACGAGAACACAACCTTTCAATTGGATGACTCTTTCGATGACACCAACAAACACTTTATGCGAAAGATTTAAGAATATGAGGTCAGAGAGAAGTTGAAGAGGATGAAAAGTGATAAGGCGATAGGCCCAGATGGTACCCCAATTAAGGTGTGGAGATTCCTCGGAGATATAGCCATAGTATGGCTAACCAAGTTGTTCAACCATATTTTTCGGTCGAACAAGATGTTGGAAGAGCGGAGAAGTATATTGGTACCAATATACAAGAACAAGGGAGATATTCAAAGTTGTACTAATTATCGAGGAATTAAGTTGATGAGCCATACTATAAAGCTATGGGAGAGTCATTGAGCATCGATTGAGAAGGATAACGCGGGTCTCTATGAACCAATTTGGTTTCATGCCTGGAAGGTCAACCATGGAAGTCATTTTCTTAATAAGACAAGTTATGGAACTGTTGGCGTGCTTTTTGGTCACACATTGACACACGCGTGGCCTGGGAGATCTATTTAACTCCAGTGCAGATCCTACGTTCTTAGAAAAGAGGTTCAAGGTGTGCCAATCAGTTTGACCCTACAACTGATAAGGGATTGAAAAAGATAAACACTAGTAGCATAGTCGATCGGCTGGCAAGCTGATGACCGTGGCAGAGACGATAAAATCATGAATCATCGTGTCGGTCGGCCATAAGGCTGACATCACAAGTTGACCCAATCGAGCGAGTGTGCCATCGACCGATAGAAAAGATAGATCATGCATATAGGCCGATGTGTATTCTTCGATGGTGAATATGATACGAAGATGAATTAAAGATAATCTATCAGCTTGTACTCTAATAAAAATAAATAAAACATACAAGATAACAGATCTATACCATGGAGATCATCACAATAACTAGATCAGACCTAACCAAGACAATAGCTAGCTATGTAGCCCGGATACGTGTATACGGATACGGATACGCGATACCTCGATACGGCATTTTCCAAAAAACATGGATACGGCGATACCCGTATATATATATAAAAATTAATAATACATATAAAAATAACAAATTAATAACCACAGAAACATAATAACATAATCCTTAGTTCAATACTTCAACATGAAAATAAACACACGTAACTAGATAATGGTTTTTAGATAATAACATCCTCACAACAAACTGACATAATTAAGTAGCAAATGTGACAATCCAACATAATTAAATAGAAAATCAAAACAAGTTTAAATATTTAATAATCAAACTAGCACCGAAAACTAGAGAAGAACAATTCAAGCATTCATGACCTTGCACAATCCAACAGCAAAACAGAAATAAAAAACAACAATACAACAGTACATTAGTACATCACGTACTGCACAATGCATAACAGCATAGTTGTTATGGCGGCGCGGCGAGGCGAGGCGCCAAACCACCTTCACAACTTTTAGGCGAGTATGGCGTGCGGTGAGGCGACGCCATATTCACTTTATAGAAATGACATGGCAATAGTATTGCACAATTGTATTGGGAATAAATATGAAAACACCATTAATTTATCATCACTTAATACTAATTAGGTAACTTTAGGTCACTAATAGATTAATGTTTACCAGTCACTGATAGCTGGTGTAGTGATCAATTGACTAGAGATTAAGGGTTAATCATGAAATTAACTGAATTAACTGATAAACTAAAACACTTTTTCAATATGTAATTATAGAAAAACTGTGCACAGTGCTACTCTGTTGGCTTGTTGGGGCAGCATGGCACATACTTTTTGAAACCTGCCTTTTGCCATGCTTTTCTCCATCCCTCTCTTCCTTTTTCTCACTTTGTCCATCTCTCTTTGTTTCTCCCCTCACTTTTCTCCATCCCTCTCTCTATTTTTTCACTTTCCTCCTGGTTCCACGCCTCACTCCCTCCCCTCTCCCGCTGTCTCTTCCCCTCCTCAGACCCCAGTTCCCCACTCCTCTCACAGCGGTCGGCAGACTCATGCCGGCGCAGATCTGGCGGCGGCGACCGGGCGGCGGCGACCGGGCGGCGATGACTGGGCGGTGGTCGGGCAGAGATGGCGATGTGGATCCAAGCAGTGGGGTGCGGATCTAGGCGTCTCGGACGTGGATCGGATCTGGCGTTGTCTCCTCGTCAAGCCATCACAGCTGTCGTGTGTCGTCCATGTGAAGCAATAAGGCGTCCGCACGACGCCAAACAAGATGAGGCGGGCGCCATACTCGTCGAGGCAGACGCCACACTCACTTGTGGCGAGTCGTCGCCCGTGGCGTTCGCCGGCGATCGCCTGGACGCCTAATCGTCGATTAGGCGACGATTAGGCGACGCCTTAACAACTATGCATAACAGTAAAATAAAAATAAAAAACAGGTGAAGGAACACCGGAACAGAACATAACATGATCGGTGCCTGCTCCTGCTCACTGCTCAATTGCTCAGAGCTCGGGCGCTCGCGCTCGGCTCTTGCTGTTGCTGCCTTCTGCGGCCGACGGATGGAGGAAGAAGTGCAGCACTGCAGCTGCAGCGGTGGCCGAACTCCCAAGCCCCTCCGGCGGTCGGATCTACAACGGTGGCCATACTCCAAAGCCCCTCCGGTGGCCGGATCTGCAACGGTGGTCGTCTGGTCGGATCTTCTCTCCAGCGGCGGCAGCCCCAACCCCCAAGCCGCAGCGGCGCGGGGGCGCCCAAGCGAACGAGAGACCGAGCACGGTTGCGGCCAGCGGCGAGATGGCGACCGGCGGCGCTCTGGAGTATGGACTGACGGCGCGTGAGTTAGGGCACAACCGCAGAGGTAAGTCACGGCTTCACGGGTGTAAGCCGTCGGGGTATTGGGCGGAAGTACTCTTGCGTTTCGCGTATCTGGACGAGTCTGATACGTATCCGATTTTTTTTAATTATTTGGAAAATAAAAATACCGGATACGTATTCGGACGTATCCGATACGTATCCGTATCCGGAGACGAATTCGATACAGGTACGCGAGTTTTTTGGAGTATCCGAGCTTCCCAGATAGCTAGTCACAATGATCTGAACAATATATCAACGAATCGGGCAAACTTTATTTAGATGAACGGTGTACGACATGAAAAAGATACAATAGCAAGAGATGTCGGACCTAACCGATGAAGCCTCAAACTATTAGACCAAGATCACATCAATCTAAGAGATCAAACCTAACTAATTCAGCCTTAGACCTAGCCAAGTACACTGAGGACAACCGGCGACCGTACTATTTCATCGTTCTCCTCAAAAGATCGAATTGAACTGATGCAGCCGTGAGGATACTAACTTAGTTGGTACGAACATCGGGGGTGGCGGGATTCAACTCTTCGTCGGAGATCGAAATGATGCAGCCTATCTCCGAGCACCCGAGTCCCGCCTGATAACCATAGGGCTCAAGGGTGGCGATGCGCCGATTGGTTAGTTGAACGAGAGTTATCTAATCTAACCTAAGGGATACATATTTATAGTCCAGAGACTTACCGTCAAAGTAACTTATCCAGTTGATTCCAGATAAACATGTAACCATCTTCTGTTCTTATCTCCATTGGCTCCCCTATCCGATTATGCAGCTGTTGGTGTAAAAGATTACGCTAACGGGTTTAAGAAATTGTATGTGACAAACGACGTGTTTGAAGGAGGGACTATCTCAAACCTCCGTGAAGGATAAAAGCTCGAAATAGTTCGAAGTTATGTATTAAATATCCGAGTATTCAATGCCTATTACAGGGTGAGAATGGGGATATTTATAGGTAAAAACTCCAAGACCTTTTTATCCCTCAATTACAACCGACATAGTGGAAACTATTTCGGTACCCCTAATAGGGCTAAAATGGTAAAAGACTAATTTAATTAGAAAGAAGATAAGTCTTCTATCCTTGCTGGTTGTTTTCCACTGCGGAGGTGGAGCCTTCGAAGTGTATCTTTGAACTGGAGTCTGGACAGACCCTCCGGTCTTAACTCTTCGTCAGTACGGAGACAAGTCTTGGACTCCAAGCTTATGAGTTGTCTTTGTTTTGTAATCTTGAAGATCCTGAGGATGGAATATTTTCCCCAACAGTAGCCCCTCGAATACGCTTCTCCGAATAACCTGTATGGCAAGGAGAATAGTATACGCAAGAAATATTTTCATGCTCATGACTTAGCGAAATTTACCATTCTTTGAAGCATTTGAAGATTCGCAATCTTTGAACCAACTTTTATGTGAAGGTACGTGTCGAAGTAGCTTCGAAAATAAATCTTTGCGAAACTGAAATAACCGTTACAGAAATAGCCGTTACCCCTTTCCTCAAAGAGGGCTACACTGCCACTTCGTTTCTGGAGACGTGATTTCTTACGAAGAGTCGTGATAAATTGTAACGGTAATGAAGACGGAAAGGCACATATGAATGGTACACTGCTTGTGAATTCACACTATAAATAAGAGGGTAGGAGTGCGTTTTGGATACTTTACCAACTGCTCCTGCATTTTCCCCTTTTCTGCTTCCTGAGCTCGAACTCGAACTCTACCTTCTCCCATGGCGAAAACTAGCCACAAAGCTCCCGTCCCTGCTTCGTCCTTGGCCAAGCAGCAGGCAATGGCGGCAACGACAGCAGCAACGCCTTCAGACAATCCCTGTCCGGCTGGTCCTCACGATCTCCTTCTGGCATCAGCCAAATACACGGACCAGTCATATAGCCTGGGTCCTTCAACTTACTCGAAGAAGTCCATTGCGGCAGCGACTGCAGGGAAGACCGGTCCTGGAATCAAGATTTGACAGGTTGGCAAAGAAGTGATTCCTTTGCCACGGGCCGGAGGGTAGTCGTGTTCGAAGCCTTCTTTGAAGCAGGATTGGGGCTTCCGGCGGTGGACTTTCTCTCTGAGGTAGTGAGATTGTTCCATGTTACTTTACCCCAACTTTCGCCCAATGCTATTACATGCCTAGCCATCTTCGAGTGGGCGATGCGAGCCAAAAGTTGCGAGGGGAGAGCTGAAATCTTCGTAGCACTTCACAAAGCTTCCTGCCAACCGAAGACTTACCAGGGAGCCGGAGCCCGGAGGAGAGAAGATGGTGATTGCCTTCGACAGCATTAACTTTAGGCTTAGAGATGAATATCAAACTCGGTTCCCGGCGAAGGCCATCAACGCCAGATGGTACACAGATTGGGTCCTTCGTTGGTTTTATGCCGAGGTAGGAGGGGACAATGCCTTGGCTGGACCCCTTGAAGACATCTTCTATCGGAGGGAAGTGGAGGTCCATCCAGACCCAGGCCAGGTCGAAGCTCGTCTCAGACTGTTGCAAACCATAAGCCGTCGCATAAGCATGCGGGACTTAGCGGAGGAGTTCATCGAACTCCGGATTCCGCCATAGATGGCCAGCTGGCCGATAAACTTTGAAGAGAACCCGAAGAGTGGACTCTGAGAGATCCCTTCAAGTGTTGCGGGTAACCTCGAATGCCCTGCAAAATGTTTTACATGTAGTATTGATTCTATAAAAATGATTTAACTGAAAGGAAATCTTATCTTTCAGCGCCACGCGCCACCCTCACTCCGGAACAAATTGTCCAGACTTCGGAGAAGGTCCTCGGGGCTCCTACGCCCGCTAAAAAGGAGTGGAGGGTGAAGTTGGTTGGCAACTGAGAGCGATTCAACCGAGTATGGAGCGTACTCGGAGTTGAATCTCCCACTCTTCCGGATTGGGACAGCTCCGAGCAACCTCTGAAGAAGAGGAAGGCTGAAGCAAGGACTTCAGCGCCAGCCAAGATGCCTGTGAAGAAGGTGGCCTGGAAACCAAAGGCCCTTGCTCCTTCTAAATCCCCCACTTCGTCTTCAAAGTCATCTAAAGATGAAGCAACCAGAGAAATGGCAAGGGAGTTCGAAGTCCTCCTAACAAGGGATGAGGAGTCACGGATGGGAGCTGAAGTCCCCGCTCAAGACAACGTGGTGGCGGCAACCGTCGCTGAAGACAACCCCGAACAAGCAGATACTGAGACTGTCCTGCCTGGTCAAGTAGAAGCCCCTGCTGCGGAAGAAGGCGGAGTTAAGACTATGGACACCCAAGTCTTGCCTCCGGACGAAGTGATAGCTGCAGTTGTCGAAGATGTCTTGGCAGCTAATCCTTCGGTTCAAAGCCCGGAGTCCGAAGAGGACTTCGGCTAGATGTTCGAGCCCCCGAGCAGTCCAATGCTTGCTCGGCAACAAAATGTCGGGGGTAAGCTTTAGGTGAGTACCTTTTCTTTTTCTTTCTTTTCTTCGTGTCTGCAAAATTTATGCAATATCGTATACCTTTGGTTTTCACAGGATCGGTTCCAATGGAGGTGACCCCCGCTACGGAGGTTGTGCCGGACGCTGTAGTGTCTCCGAAGCCAATTCCTGAAGTAGCTACGAAGATGGGTCCTGGAAAAGGTAAAGGTAAAGGTGGGCCTTTGCCTGCTCCTGTTCTAGGGTGGACCCCGTCAGAATCAACAGACGGAGGCCAATCCACGGAGGGAGGTCAATCTATAGAGGCCTCTGAAGACGCTTCGCTGCGCTGCGGCCCATCTCTAAATGAAGACGACCAAAATGCCTTGTCAAGGCTCCCCCTCCTAGCTCCTTTTCTAGAGCGGAGGACTGGACTTCGGATTTTGCTAGAGCCTCTAGCTCGGGCTAGTTGCGAAGTTGGGGAGACTGACTTGGTTTCCACTCTTGGAGAAGCTAAGGGGTTTGGAATAGGCGGCCTATCAAGTACGAAGTATCTGCAAAAACAATGTTAGTTCAAACATATGTAAATAATTTACTCACATTGCTCTTTTTCTTTCTTCGCAGCAAATAGTTCTAGCTCGAGTTGCGGCCATATCACACGAGCGAGAATGCAACCGGCTCAAGGAGAAAGTAACAGGTCTTCAAGGGAGTCTTGTTAGCTCCGAGATTCGGACTTCAAGCTTGGAAGAAATGGTAGCCGTAGAAAGAAACGCTAGGACTAGCTTGGAGGCTGCCAATAAAGAGCTCGAGGCTGAGCGGGTTGTCCTTCGGGCCGAAGTGGAAAGGCTGCGAGGAGAGCAGGCAACTGCAGGAGCTGAAATGGTCAAGCTTCGAGAGGAGCAGCTGAAATTGACGGAGGAGGCCAAGCAACTGCTCGGACAGAAGAATTCTCTGATGACGGAGGCATCTAGGCTTTCATCTCTGATAGACGAGCTGACTTCGTCAAAGAACCTTTTGTCTGAAGAGAAGATAAAGTGCGAGAAGGTGGCTTCGGACACCATGGACGCCCTTCGGGGTGTCCTGGAGTACTTTGGCACTTCTTGCGCTTCTTCTTCGACTAGCGACATCTCTCTGCTATGGAGGTTGAAGATGATCCAAGCAGCAGTGAAGACTATGAAGACAACGGGTACTCGGTACGAAGAGATCTCCGGCCAAATAGCTGCTCTCGGAGTACTTTGTTACTACGAAGATCTTGGGTTATCCGTTGCTCTGAAGCCTCAAGCAGCCCCCATCAATTTTGGTGACGACCGACTCCTGACTCCTTCTGTTGATGTAGCCGCGGCTTGGGAGGCCTTTCAACCATCCTAGAGAGCTGAAGGTCGGTCGGCAATCAAGACATGGATTGATGAAGGACTCCGTCAGAAACAAGCGCGGTTGTAGCCTTCGAGCAGCAAGCCTCCTTCGGACCCGAAGGTTTAGCTCTCCTTAGGACACCAATTATGTAAAAACTTATGCTTTTATTCTTTTATGAATGAAAAGACTCATTTGGAAATGTTTTTAGGCTTTTCAACCTTTTTTAGATGATCTCGAAGTGTTAGAGATTAACGAAGAATTTCTCCTGCAATAGGCCACCTTCGAAGCTCTAAGACCTCACAAGCGTCCTCGATTTTCAATTCCTCGGGAAAGCTGTAGGGAAGTTATACCCGATTGCTTCTATTCTTTTATGAATGAAAAGACTCATTTGGAAATGTTTTTAGGCTTTTCAACCTTTTTTGGATAATCTCGAAGTGTTAGAGATTAACGAAGAACTTAGCTTGCAATGGGCCACCTTCGAAGCTCTAAGACCTCACAATCGTCCTCGATTTTCAATTCCTCGAGGAAGCTCTAGGGAAGTTATACCCGATATATGTAAAGAAGTATTAGCTTATATTAAAAAGGAGGAAAAGGAAGATAATTTAGAAACTTCATCTTCTGAGGACATTGAATGGTCCGAAGAAGAAAATGTTGATAAAGAACAAGTAGAAAAGAGCTCTGAACAACTTCGAAGCTAGGAAAGAAGCCCCGAATGACTTCGGACCTGGGCTGAACTTCAGCAAGAGCAAAAAGACTTCCAAGCTTCGAAAGAAGGGAAGAGGGTTAAGCGCAAAGTTCTAAAAACTCCAGGCTCCGAGACAAGTCGCCTTCAAAGTCGTGCTAATTTTGATAGCAATTCTAGGGATCGAAGTGGTCTTCGTTTCCTTCTTGGTATAGACACAGATTTTTCATGATGTAATGTAATCTGTTAAAATAATATAAACTAGAAAGTTTCAAAATTTTCTCACTACTTCCCAGCCCCTCTTTGGGTGTAAGCACCTCCGATATTTGATCGAAAGTGGTTACGCACAACGAAGATAACGTTAGTTAGGAGTACAATTTTGGAGGCTCGGAGTCCCTTATCATATTAAAGATTAAGGACGGAGTCCAAAAACGGTCACTAAAGACCTCGAAAATATCTTCGACTCTACTAATTTGGAGTCTGAAAACTGGTAACTTAGTACCCTTTTTTCGAATGTGGTCACTTTGGACTCCTTTTCGGACACATTAAAATCCGATCACAATGGTCACTTTTTTTACAGACGTTTTCAAGCGATCAGCTCGGAGTCTGTTTTGTTTGGTCTCCTTCGACTCTTTTTACGGATGCTATCAAATTGGTGGTTTGGAATCCGCTTTTGTGGTCTCCTTGAACTCTTTTTACAGATGCTTTCAAGCCAAAGCTTTAAATCCATATCATTTGGTCTCTTTGGACTCTTTTTACGGATGCTATCAAACCGGTGGTTTGGAATCATCTTTTGTGGTCTCCTTGGACTCTTTTTACGGATGCTTTCAAGCCGAAGCTTGGAATCTGTATCATTTGGTCTCTTTGGACTCTTTTTACGGATGCTTTCAAACCGGTGGCTTGGAATCCATTTTTTGCGACTTTCCCGCCTCGCCAGAAGCTTCGAACCAATGGTTCGAAGTCCGTAAAATTGGTTCAAATGAATGACACTTTCCTTCGCAATCAACTCCGTTCTTCTAATGCGCCCACTAGAAGTAGGGAATGTTTGAGAAGTAGGCATTATCTGAACCATGAGCTTTATTTATTCAGAAAGTGAGTACAAATGATTACAAGGAGCCCCTATGCAAAATATCGCTTAAGGTGCTCCGCATGCCAGGCATGCTTTAACTCTTCACCTTCTAAATTAGCTAGCTTGAAAGAATCAGAGCGTCCTGAACGAAGGATGATATATGTACCTTCCCATTTATTTCCTAATTTCCCTGATGTTATAATGCTTCGTAAAACTAAATGACCTGGTTTAAGTTCATTAAGTTTAATTTTCGGATCATACCAAGCCTTCGTCTGATGTTGATACTTCGTCAAATTTGCAATAGCTCAAAGCCTTGTTTCTTCCGTTAGATCCAGTGAAGCTTGTCTTTCATCTTCTTTTTCAGGTTCGATGGTGCGAAGAGATCCTCCTTTAAGCTCCGTCGGCGTCATGGCTTCATCTCCGAATAGTAATATGAAAGGAGTAAAACCTGTGAACCTTGCTTGAGTGGTCCGAATGGACCATAGAATCTTCGAGAGCTCTTTGGTCCACAGCCCCTTTGTCAATCCTATTATCCTTCGATTCAGGCCTGATAAAATATTACCATTAGCTCGCTCGACGGCTCCGTTAGACTGAGGATGATGAACAGCTGCAAAACACATTTCTATGCCAAGACCTTCGCAGAACTCTCTGAAGGGTTCAACATCAAATTAGGTGCCATTGTCGATTGTCAGCTGTCGAGGTACTCCGAACCTGCATATAATATTCTTCCAGAAGAATTTTTGTACGTTTTTGAAGTGATAGCTGTGAGGGGGTCTGCTTCGACCCACTTGGAAAAATATTCAATTGCTACCACTGCAAATTTCAGACTTCCTTTTGCCATTGGAAAGGGGCCAATGAGATCCATGCCCCATCTGGCCATAGGCCAAACTGGAGCAATAACTTGAAGAGGTGTTGGCGGACGATGACTTCGTCTTCCCATCCATTAACAACCTTGGCAAGTGCGGACCAAGGCCTCCGCATCAGCTACTATTGTAGGCCAATAAAGCCCCTAGCGAAGTGTTTTTCCTGCCAAAGCTTGAGAGGCAAGATGGCTACCACAAAGGCTTTTATGGATTTCTCGAAGTATATCTTGATCTTCTGCTTGAGAAATACATCGGAGTAGGGGGGAACATACTTCGGCCTTGTAAAGAATACCGTTGATAATGTGATAATTTCGGACTCTTAATTGCAATCTTGAAAGCTTCAGGCCTTCGGGTAAGTTGGCCTCGCCTTGTAGTAATTCCATGATCGAACTCCGCCAATCGGTGTCTGGAATGCAAAGGACCTCCACAGGAGGGAGTTGGGGCACCAAAGGTGAAGTAAGCTCTTCATAAAAAGCCCCTTCGGAATATCTATTGCTCCGGCTGCAGCTTTTGCTAGAATATCAGCTTGTACATTGTCAGCTCTTGATATACTTCGGATAGAAATCCCTTTGAATGCTGCTTCGATCTTACAGATCTCTTCTAGATATTTTGCAAATTGCAGATGCCTGACTTGAAAACTGTTATCAACGTGCCCTGCTACAATTTGAGAATTTGTTTTTATAACAACTCTTGTAGCACCAAGAGCACGCGCCTTTCGAAGTCCTAGCAAAATTCCCTCGTACTCCGCAATATTATTGGACTTAAAATTGAGCCTTGCAGAGTACATTGCTCTTTGTCCTGAAGGTGAAATTATCACTGCTCCAACAACTGCTCCGGATGCTTGAAAATCTCCATCGGAGTATATGGTCCAAATTCTTTCGCTTGATTTTTTCGGAGCCCAGACTACAGACGAAGTCCATTCTGCTACAAAATCTACCACCACTTGTGACTTGATTGTTGTCCTTGCTACAAAGGAGATGTCGAAGGGTGTTATCCGGAATACACGTCGAGGAAACTCAATAACTCTGAACCAGTAGTGGAGTCAACTAATTGATCTATACGGGGCATGGGGTAAGGGTCACGGGGGCATGCTTTATTCAAGGATGTAAAATCAATACACATGCGTCATTTTCCGAAGGTCTTCTTTTTGACGAAGACTGGGTTGGCTAACCACTCTGTATGAGCTACTTCTCTGATAATCCCAGCTTTCAACAATTTTTCAACTTTTGCCTTAGCAAGGCTTGCCCTCTCTGCTGATAATTTTCGAAGCCCCTGCCGAACAGGCCGAACCTTTGGGTTCACAAGCAAGCTGTGTTCAATGATATTTCGGCTAACTCCCAGAATGTCTTCATCGGACCAAGCAAAGATATCCAGATTCTCTCTAACTACTTCTTTCAGTGAAGTAGCGATTTCTGAAGGAAATTCTTTGCCAAACTTAAAGGGATACTCTTTACCGTCCTTTACAATAATCTTCGTTATAATTTTTCCTTCGGGACTTGGCCTTGGAAAAGACATCTTCGAAGACTCACTTGATGTGGGGATATCCTCCGAATGGTCTTGCACATTATTCACTTGTCTTGGATCAAGAGGTGGGCCATGGCCGTATTCTGCCCTTCGTGCAGTGGCTTGATCACCGAAGACAGTAAGCACTCCTGCTTGCGTGGGCATCTTCATGCATAAATAATTATGGTGTGCCACAGCTCCGAATTGATTTAACATGCCCCTTTTGAAGATGACATTATAAGCATAGGGACATCGACAACATCAAAAATTACTTCCTTCGTTCTTGCCAGGAGCCCCTCTCCGAAGGCAACCTCAAGACCTATTTGGCCGAGGGCATCAAGAGGAGATCCTGCGAAGCCTTGGAGGGGAGGAGATGCTTCCGGGAGATACAAAGTTGGTCGAAGGCTTGAACAAAGATAATATCTGCAGAACTTCCGCCGTCGACTAATACTCTCTGAACTTCTGTCCCTGCGATATCAGCAGTGATGACAAGGGGATCCGCATGGGGGAATTTTATACCCGCAACATCACCTACAGAAAAAGATATAGGCACATGGGACCACTCGGGCATTTCAGCTGTCGACGAAGAGGTCCCTACTTCCCGAACATACTCTCTCCGTTGCCTTTTTGACATGCTGCCTAGGGTTCCTCCTCCGGAGATAGGAAGAACCACTCTTTTGCCCCGGTCTTAGAATATCTTCTTGCTTCGGAGGTGGCATAACACTAGCCACCGGAGGTTGCCTTGGGGAATCGAAGTTGTCTACACGTACGACAACCTACACCGGCTCCGGACGTGCCTTGGGAGGAGCTCAGTCAATAGTGCCTCGACCAGAGCTCCTTTCGAGGTACTCGCTTCTTAAAGCTAGTATAGACTTGCATGCATCTGTAGCATGGCTTCGGTTTTCGCCGTGAACACAGCAGAAGAAGGCTTGGCCTTTGCCAGTCGGCTTCTCTAGCAGCCTCCAGTCGCTGACCTTGTTTCCCGAAGCCTATGGATTCTTGGGGGGGAAATTTTGCGGAGAAGGAGCGATGTTCAGGACTTCTGAGCGAGGGTGCTTCTGCCGTCGACGTCTGTCACGCTGGTTGTCGAAATTAGACCCTTGCGAAGATGTTGAAGTTTTCACTTCGAGCTTAACTTCTTGGACAATTGGTGAAGACGAGGCTGTTCTTCGGAGCCATCCTTCCTCCGACCTAGCATACTCCTCAAAATAAGCCATCAATTGTGCTACAGAGGATATATGCTTCCGGTGAAGCTTGTCGAGGAGGCCTGCATGGGTGACTCCTTCTCTGGCTGCATCGACCACGGATGATGCAGACAGTCCTCTTATCTGTGACTTCGTATGAGTGAAGCACTTCAAGAACTGCCTCAAAGTTTCTCCAAGTTGCTGCTTCACCTGAAAGAGACTCCCAGTAGACATAGGGGGTACAAAAGTACCCTGGAAGTTACTTATGAATTTTTTTCTTAACTGCTCCCAGGATTTAATTGATCCTGGCTTCAAAGACCAGAACCAACGCAAAGCAACTCCTTCAAGCGCAAGAGGGAAGCATTTTGCCATTGTATCCCGAACCCCTCCGCTGGCTTCAATCGCTAAAGCATATGAACGAGAGAACTCCCCTGGATCTTCTTCCCCGAAGTACTTACAGAGCTTCAAAGTTTTGAACTTGGGGTCGAAGCGCACCTTTTGTAAGTCGGGGTGCAGCGGAGATTCGCTATCAAAGGAAGCATTCTCGGGGGCTTCGAGATAAAAAGAAGGGTCATCGTCTTGAGGCACCTCTGAAATGACAGGGGTAGCTTGGGGACGAAGCCTATCTGCAGCTTCCTGCCTCCACCTTGTCACTTTGGCTTGAAGATTGGCCATCTGGGTTGCCACATCGTCAAAGCTATCTTCATTTCTTCCGGAAGGAGCTTCCGGGTCTTGAGAACTGAACAGGTCAGTTCGGAGTACAGTCAGAGCTGCAGGAGAACCTGAAGGGGCTTCGTATGCTCGAGGAAGTGTATTCATTTCGGGGGTCTGAGGTGGGGGAACTATAGAAGGTCCTCCGACCTCAACAGTATTCGAAGATCTCACTCCAGAGGTCCGAGGGGACCTCCGAAGGGGACTACCACCTGGGCTCCGTTTAGGAGGCATGGCTCTAGAAAGAAATTGGTAGAGAACGAAATTTTCGTACTAGGTTCCCCACGGACAGCGCCAACTGTTGGCGTAAAAGATTACGCTAACAGGTTTAAGAAATTGTATGTGTGACAAACGAAGTGTTTGAAGGAGCGGGCTATCTCAAACCTCCGTGAAGAATAAAAGCTCGAAATAGTTCGAAGTTATGTATTAAATATCTGAGTATTCGATGCCTATTACAGGGTGAGAATGGGGGTATTTATAGGTAAAAACTCTAAGGAAAAGACCTTTTTACCCCTTAATTACAATCGACATAGTGGAAACTATTTCGGTACCCCTAATAGGGCTAAAATGGTAAAAGACTAATTTAATTAGAAAGAAGATAAGTCTTCTATCCTTGCTGGTTGTTTTCCACTGCGGAGGTGGAGCCTTCGAAGTGTATATTCGAACTGCAGTCTGGACAGACCCTCCAGTCTTAACTCTTCGTCAGTACGAAGACAAGTCTTGGACTCCGAGCTTATGAGTTGTATTTGTTTTGTAATCTTGAAAATCCTGAGGATGGAATATTTTCCTCCAACAGCAGCTGTTACAGATGGACTCCTCTGACTTTCCTTAACTAGATCCTCTTTGACGTTTTGTTGACCATGCGGCAACTCGTAGTGGGCTTTTGGGCTTTACCAAATCTTGACGTCAACACATGCCCACCAGTTTCGGAACATTCAAGGATAACTGATGCTTCGAAATTATCAGTCATAATCACTCTCTGCCAACACGTCCTTTCAAATGTCCTCTTCAATTTATTTCCAGTAGCCAAAACCCTTCATCTTCCAATGCTTCATATATGTTGCAAGGGCATCGGCTTCACTTTATCTTCTTCCTTGTACCTTTCTTCTTTCTTTAGCTGTGAACGATTGTGATGGATGTTGCCTAGTTTGACTCATCTGTATGGCAAGAGAGTACCATTGAAGCTAAAAGGCAAGTTCTATAGGACGGCGATTAGACCTGCAACACTATATGGTGTAGAATGTTGGCCTACAAAAAAGTGATATGTCCAGCAGATAAGTGTTGTGGAAATGCGTATGCTACGTTGGATTTGTGGTCATATGAGAAGGGATCGAGTTCAGAATGAGGATATACGTGATAGGTTAGGGGTAGCACCAATTGAAGAAAAGCTTATCCAACACCGGTTAAGATGGTTTAGACATGTACAACAGAGGCCTCCAAAGGCACCGGTGTGTAGTGGAACCCTAAAGTGTGATAGCAATGTGAAGAGAAGTAGAGGAAGACCAAAATTGACATGGGAAGAAGCAATAAAAGATGATTTGAAGGAATGGAATATACCCAAAGATTTATCCATAGATAGGAGTGCTTGGAAAACAAATATTTATGTGCCTAAACCTTGATTTGTGGTTCTTGTTGGGTTTCAACTCTAGCCTACCCCAACTTACATGGAATTGAAAGGCTATGTTGTTGTTGTATATTTATCACAGAACCAGGTACAATATTGCCTGAACCCTGATTTGTGGTTCTTGTTGGGTTTCAATTTTAGCCTACCCCAACTTACTTGGAACTGAAAAACTACATTGTTGTTGTATATTTATCACAGAACCAGGTACAATATTATATTCTACAATCCTGATAACATATCTTTTATCAAGAATGTGTGCACTGTGCGGTAAGTTCATTGAGCAATATTAGGTCCATCCTGAAAAGTTTAAATTATAGTCCAACTTCTGTTTTACATTCCAGTGTCACAAACTTACAATCAGTAAATGGCATAAATTATGCTCCAGTAGTCATTTTGAAGAATCAAGCAAAATCAGTAACCATCAATAATTTGAAATCATTACAAACTTTGCACTTGTGATTCAAAATCCAACTACCCTGATAGATTTATACAACATTTTATTCTATTTAAATTAAACATACCTTTCGTCCAGAATCTGGCAAGGACTGATCATTCGTGGCATCATCTATCATGATATCCTCATTGATGTTTATAACATCCCTATGTAATCCCCTACCAGGATTTCTTTCATAAGCAATAATTTCTTCATATGCCTTGTGTAAGATGTCTTTTGCTGCTTTATAGACAGCCTCTGATCCAGATCCTTTCTCAGCACATCTGATGGCATCAGCGCACAGCACATTGTAACGGCTTGTAATGGATTGACATAAATCATCATAGTGGTTATTATTGTTATCTTCAAACAAGTCACCATGTCTGGCCTTCCTTGTCCAGCGTTTCAAAAAGTAATCAAGTGGAATTGTACGGGGATCAACTATTATAAATACCCCAAGAACATGACGGCATAAAATACCTGTGAACTCGAAGTACTTGCAAGTACACTCTGCCATCTTATTGGAAGCATTATAAGTCACACAGAATATGTCTGATGGATCCTCATCTTTAGTGATGCTGAATTTGCTTATGCAGCCATCTTCAGTTTTTTGAATGATGTAACCCAAAGACTCCGTGAATTCCTCTTGAAACTTACTGAAGACTGCTTTTGTGTAGGTGTTTGCTGCCTGTTTTTCCATTAGCGAAGCTGTCCTTGTAGTTGCCTTGTTTAAACAAGTGTCCAAATCTGCTTGTGCTTCATTTTCATATCGGCTTGCCATGCTCAAATCAAATTGATTAAGGAAAACTTCCAATGTTGTCTTTGTATTGAAGTATTTCTTGTAAAAATCATTCATGGTTTCTAATTTTTGTGTTGGAGATATTTCAGCAAAAAATGTATCCATCATGTACAGAGGAACCCATTTTTGGCGGATATTGTATATTGCTTGAAGCCATGTATTCTTTCTCAAGTCATATTTATCGATGATTGACATCCATGTTGTTTCAAATGTAGAGACAGTTTCAGACCCAATCACACAGTTTTCAAGCTCGTCTCTTAGGGAAGGATGCTCTGAGTATGTATGAGATAATTTTTGCTTGGTTCTACTTAAAATATACCACTTGCAGAAGCGGTGACAGGTATTTGGAAAAACCTTTCCAATTGCAGCCTTCATAGCCCTATTTTGGTCCGTGACTAGTGAGCAAGGTGCCTTCCCATCCATTGCTGCTAACCAAGTTTCAAAGAGCCAAGAAAATGAGAACTCAGTTTCTTCCATAAGCAATGCACAACCAAAAATTACAGGCTGAATATGATGGTTGACACCTGAAAAGGTAACAAAGGGCATCATATACTTGCTCTTCTTGTATGTTGTGTCGAATGTGACAGCATCCCCAAAATGTCGATAAGCTGTTTTAGCTCTAGAATCAGCCCAAAAAACATTCATTAGACAACCATTCTTGTCTACTTGTATAGCATAGACAAACGCAGGGTCATTGGATTGCATCTTCTTCAGATAATCAAGAAGACCCTGACCATCTCCACCCTCCCCAAGGATATTCTGCCTAAGACAGGCCATACCATCAGAGCCAATCACAGTGATCTTGTCGGAGGCATCAAGCAAACCTCTAGCTCGAAGATACCCAACTCTGCTACAGGTGCCAAGGCTATGGTTGTGAGCCTTCTCAAGCTTGGAAACAACCCAATGGTCCGATTCCCTGACCACCTCCATCATGGCATTGCAACCTTCCCGCATCGATATCCTCTCACGCTTCCTTATAGCCTCACTAGGTGATGGTTGCTTCTTCTTGTACATGCCTTCCCTTGAGCAAACAAACCTCTTCATGATGACAACCTCCTCCACTCCTTTGGAACGGCGAGACCTGCCGACACGGAAGGGGAACCCAAGGTGCCTGGCATACTCATTGTAGAACACCTTTGCAGCTTCATCAGACTCAAAGGTCATACCAAGCACCGGCTCTTTCATGACACCCTGCTCAGTGGAGGCATTGAGAGAGATGCCTGCCACCACCGCTTCTTCTTCATCATCAGGAGCTCGGAGAATCAGATTATCATCATTCTGGTCAACCCGAGCGTTGGTGTCCAATGACATGAGGCAATCGACATAGTCAGCAATCAGCTCAGGGGCGGTGGACCTTGCGCCGGACATGCGGGTACAGCTGAGTCCCCAAATTTTTTCTGGAAAGAACTTCTATCTGTACTAGGGTTAGGGCAAAGAGAAACACTTCCAGATCTAGAAGAAGAGAAGCTAAGGTTAAGGCAAAGAGAAAAGGCATACATGTTCTCACTGTCGAGGGATGGAGATCGGCACTGCTCGGCAGGCGACTGCACAGGCTAACTAGCAGGCGAGGCAGCGAAAATCAAGGCCGAGAAGAGGACGCGTTGGTGGACCGAGCAATTACTAAAGCTCTGTCAGATGAACTGGTCTCTGTTATCAAAAGCTCTTGCTGAACAACAGAAAGTAACAACGGAAGCTCATGGAAACACTGAGGATGCTCAGAATCTTATCTCTAGACTTCAGACTGAGGGAGAGTTTTAAAATGAGATCTAGACATCTTGAAGATGAGTTGGCATTAGCAAAGGGTGAGATATTGCGCCTAAGGAGGCAGATTAGTACAAGCAGATCACAGAAAACTAAAACTCTTCCCAGAACAAATGCAGCTCCAGAGATCAGTCAGGGCCTGGGCGCGCCGAGGGAGGCAGCCGGGTCTGCGCGCGACGGGGGACGCCGCCTCGCCTGGGCGCGGCGTGGGAGGCAGCCGAACCTGGGCGCGGCAGTGGAGGCGGCCGGGCCTGGGCGCAGCGGGTCGTCGGGCGCGGCGGGGGGGGCGGCGTCGCCCGTGCGCGGAGGGGGAGGCGGCGGGGGTGGCGTGTGGCGTCGCCGGATACGGCGGAGGCGGCGGCCGGATGGTGCAGCAGAAGCTGGGTAGAGGGGAGAAGGACCTAGCTTTTTTTTAGGACGGGGGAATGAGGACGGAGGTTGGGTCCGGGTTCAAAAACGGAGATCCGATAAATGATATGGATTTAGTGCACGATTGTTTCAGCTTATAGATTTCTATGATCTGTTTTGTAGTGTACTGACTCCTGAAATCTACACTTACTCTTTAGGAAAAGTGCTTGACTCTAGCTTACAAGACAAAAAAGCTAGAGCTGGAGCTCTACCAAACGCACTCTCACTAGCTAGGTAATAGGTAATATGAGTAGCTTGTGTTTTCTTGAATTCTAGTTCATTTTTAGATTCTGCAGCTATTGATTCTCATAATCTGAGTTCAGAATCTAAACTGTTTGTTTTCCCATTAGATTCTATAAATAGTTGTAGCTGTCGGAAGACAGGGTGTATCACCAAAATCTATTGAAAGGGATGTGAGTTAGCTGGCACCAAATCTCCTCAGAACTCTATTGTTAAGCGTGCTCAGGCGAGAGTAGTACCAAGATGAGTGACCTCTTGGGAAGTTCTCGTTCATATCCCCGACACACCCATGGTTTTCAAATAAGGTCGGACTCATGTCATCTATTTAAAAAAATATATAAATATTTTTAAATTATATTTTAGATAGTTTAGCCCAACGTCTAGCCCATGTGCGCATCCGGCCCGGGACTCCTACGTCCATTAGCCCATACAGTTGTTTTTAGTTATGTTTTGAAATTATAATTCTTGTTTACGATGATTGACGGTGATTTAGCATGATTTTCTGGATTTACAATCTGATCTAGTTGTCATGCTTCAATACTTTTTATTGCTTGCTGATGTGTGGTCGGCTAGCTCTTGTGTGGCCGACCGGCCATTGTTATGCTACTCATGAGTCATGACATAAGCATAGTGTTGCTTGTTCCTAGCATGTATGTACTCATGTTTAAAAAATATTGAATGTCTTTCTGTTAAGATAATGCAAAATAACCATCTGCATATTAGGTGCTAGACTTCGAGATGTTGTTCTGTTTGTTATGTAATATTGCAGTTTTGCCATGTGTTTGTCCTAATATAACTTGTTTAACTCATATATTGTGTAGTATTTATGTTGTCAACTTTTAATCTGATATTTTTTTCTGACCCAAGTCCACCGAATCCATACTAAGTCTGATATCCGAAATAATATACTCCACATTCGTATGTGTATGCCATCCGCACTCGCTTCGGATTCATTCAAAATAAATGGTGTAGGATAGACATGAGCACTATTCGTCTAAACCTGGTCTATTTTCATCCCTAGTTGGAGACATGGGGGAGTTGTTGCATCTGGCTGCACCAAGCCATCCTACATGAGCAGCCAAGATCACCCTGCGTACGAGCAAAGATTGGCTCAAACGGTGATTTTGCATTTGCTCAACCTAGCTCGCTAGCCGATAAAGGCAACTAAACAAGCATGCTATTGCATGTGGGATGCAAGCTCAAAGTGATGCAAACAACCAAACATGTCTTACATTAGGTTGTCACTAGTATGAGCCTTCTATCTCATGTAAATGGCCTACTATTTAGGTCTTTAAAATTTATATTTGAGTTTTTTATTTTATATTTAAAGAATATAAGTTGTTTTCATGAATCTAAATTATTGTATTAACTAAATACACTACCACCGAAATGGTCTTTAGTGACGTAGCTTTAGTGACGGGTAAAAGACGTGTGTTAGTAATACACTTGTAGTGATGAGTTGTTTCACCTGCGTTAGTAATATTATATTATTAGTAACGAGTCTAAGTGTGACCCTATTGACACCAAGATTTGGTAAAGCCCAGAGCTCACCAAAGATACTGCATGGTCAATGAGAGTCAAAAGAGAGTCTAGTTAAAGATGGTCAAAAAAGCCCGTCCATTACAACATGATCAGATAGGAAGGAGCCGATGAAGAGAAGATAAAGATTATCCAGAATCGGTTAAGATAGAATACTTAGACGGCAAGTCCCTGGACTATAAATATGTACCCTTAGTTAGATTAGAAAACACATCTCTGTCAAACAACTACTCAGCGCATCGCCACCCTTGGCTTACCAAGGTTAATCCCAGCGGGATTCGGCAATCGCAGTTGGGCTGCATCGTTTTAATTTTCAGCGAAGAGGTGAGTCCCGCCACTCCCGGTGACCGTATCGACTAGGTCAGTATCCTCATGGTTGCATCAGATTGATCTCTTAAGGCGAACGTCGAAATAGTACGGTCGTCGGTTTCGCGGTGTGTGGGATCGGAATGGCGACTAGAGGGGGTGAGTAGGCGCCTCGACTAATTCTCGCGAATAGTATGGCCTGTCCAGAACACCCAACGCTCCTCAACAATTTCCACACGCTCAATTAGAACAACACAGAAATGATTCAAAACAGAAATCGTTTTTTCTTCAAACTTCTTATCTAGATCGAAATTTGATATGCCGAAAAGACTGTCGAAGATTGATTCTCCGAAATGTATTTCATTGATTGGCAAATAAAACTTCGATAAAGATCAATCGGAAAACGAAGAACCGACAGGTTTCAGAAATTACAATAGAGAGATGTTCAATAAAAATGAGACGCTTGATGCAAAAGCTGAACAGAAATTCAGTGTAAAACAGTCTCTAATGGGTTTCCAAAAACAGCTGTACCACTTCACAAATTAACTATAGTGACTTTTGGACAGTGATAACAGGATAATCAAAAGCAGCAAATCACATGCAGAGTTCAGACAAGAATCACAGCTAGTTGTAAACCAAAAATTTCAGAACACAAAATTTCAGTACTGAACCTTATCTTTCAATTCAACCAATCAAATTAATTCAGTTCACTATAATTAAAATTCAGTTTGAAACTGATCATTATAAATGAATATGACCTAAAATCAAGATTTATCTCATACTTGATAGAATATATCAAACAGAGAACAATTTTGAACCAACCTGAAACAAAACAACAATCAGTGACACATAATAGTGCTTGATCAATTTTTTAGAAAACTAAATCTGAATAGTTCTGAAGTAATCAATCCTGAACCAAGGTGCTAAGACATATAAACATATTCTAGACAGAGTTATTATGCTGAATTTCACTGAGTATACAGAGAACAGATGAAGAGATATAATTTTAACTCAAGCTTATGTAACTACTAAAACAAAACTTGTTTAAGATCAGCAACAGTGAATAGAACAATTTCTGCAAAACAATGTTGATGCAGTTTGAAACTGAAAACAGACCAGTCTCTGAAATTTTCTACCCAGCCAAACATCATGATCAATTTAGAACATATTCAGATTTCAATTACCAGATTAACCTTGACAAGGGTTGAATCACAATTTTGAATCAGCAACAATAAGCTCCTCAACTGAACTACTCAGCAAATATCTTTGTCAAGTCAACACATACATCACACTATTTAGCACAAAGTTTCAAAAAGCCAAATAAAACCATTAAACCTTAACAAAAATGTTTTAGCAGCTTAGAAACAGGTTTAGATGTGCAGACAATGGAACATCAATTGAAAACAGAATTCAATCACTAGATCTTACAGAATTCGGACTAAACAAAATAACTATCAAGAAAGAATTTCACAACAGCTTGCTAAATCCAGTTTGTTGGAAGAAGTACAAGAGCAATCTCTTCAGGAAAAATTGAGTGGAATGTAGCTCAGATCAGTAACAAGGAACATCAGAAAAGTTGCTCAATAGACATAAAACTAGTTGTTGGATCAACAAGGTAAATTCAGACACTATTGGAAAACAGACACAATAGTTCAGTTCTATCTTCAAGCATTAAAACACAAGATCAGCAGACCCAATTTAAACTGAATCATAGAGATACTCAGATCCAAATTGCATAGATCAATTCATTAAAATACCAAGCAAATCAAGGATAAAATAGGACTCAACATTATAGATTTGATCCTTGAATATACAACCACACAGCTATATCAAAATCAGAAACACTGTTTTAGACAGACAAACAAGCATTTCCAGATGATCAGAACCAATAATGAGAAACCAAGGGTTAGTTTCGGAGTTTGTGATGAGTGATTGACAGATTTTATCCTCTGATTCAAAGGGGTCCCTCCGAAGGGGTTCGGAGGTTGTTTCACCGAATGGTTCGGTGGGTCTGTCTTGCTGCGGTTGTTGCAGCAAAGTGTGCCTGTCGGAGGGGTCCGACAGTACACAATGACTGGGTTGTACCGAAGGGTTCGATACTTTGGGCGGTACACCAGAGTGTGTATCGGAGGTTGTTTACCCGGAGAGGTCTCCGGGGAACTGAATACACATGTCTGTTTGTTTGTGGTGCACAGGTGACTTCGGAGGTGACGGACGGTTCGCAGCAAGTGAACCTGGGTCAAGCGGGAGGCTTGATGCCAGGCAAGCGGGGAGCTTGGTCACGAAGGCTGCGAAGGGGTCGAGGTTGGACCTCGGGTCGAGGTGCGCTAGGAGAAGGCAGTAAGTGCGGAGTGTGGCTCCGGGTGAAGGTACTCCGAGATGAAGTCCTCGGAGGCGAGACATTTCGAAGGGTACTCCGAATGGAGTGACTTCGGAGTATGGCTCAAAACCGTCTCTGTATCGAAGGCTGACTTCGGTGAAGCGAAGGCCTTCAGGCTCAAAGCTTCTCACCGAAGCTACCACACCCCTCGCGTGCGAAGGGGGGCTTCAGAAGGCTCCAAAACTGCAAAGGTTGATCATGTCTGCTCTGCAAAAACTGATGTTGTCCCCTCTGCGAAGCTGACAAAAGAAGCCTCCAAATAAAGTAGACTACCAGCTGTACCCCCCTGTTCTGATGAGACAAAACCAGTGTAAACCTTAGGGGTAAAGTAATATATTCACAGGGCTGAATAGTGCCTATAAATAGTGGAGGCTAGCTAGGTCACATCAACACTTTGAGCAGCCATTTTTGAGCTCATGTGCTAGTCGCCACATACTTTGTATTCATCCTGTGAGTTCATTTTGTGTTCCCTGTTCAAGCAATGAAGCCTTGATTCTATGTTCAATTACTGCTTGAACTTGTATGCTTACTTTACATTGCGTGCTTTGATCTCTTTGTGTTGAGTTTATTGCACTAGAGTGTTTTTGGAGAAGTGTGTGACATGTCTGTGTGTGTGAAGTGTGTTTTTCAGTGTCTGTTCGCTCTGTGTAAACTAGAGGCTAGACCTCTCTAATTGCTAGCGAAGCATTGTTCTTGGCTTAACTCGAAGCCCGTTTCCCCCCTAGTCGAAGTCCTCGGCGAAGTGTGTTCAATGTGTGTTTAGACCTCCGAAGTGCGAAGCCTAGTACCAGTTGCTAGCGCTGAGTGTTTGGTCGAAGTCCTCAGAGGGAAGTCTGCTCTTGCGAAGGGTGAAGTGCGAAGCCTGCTCGAAGGCACTAGTGTGCGGAGCCTGCACTGACTTAGCAAAGTTGAATCTTCGGGGCTGTGGGTGGAGCGAAGTCTTCTTGGCTTCGAACTTTTGCTCCTTGTGAAGCCTGATTTCGGAGCTGTAAAATACCTCTAAACCAAAACTTCGAAGGGTGTGTTCGAAGCCTATTCCGCAGATGACAGAACTAAAACAGAAGGCTATTTTTAGTCTAAAATTTTAAAAGCTCCCATTCACCCCCCTCTGGTCGCCATTTCCGGTCCAACAATTGGTATCAAAGCGGGTTAAGATCACCAGTTGATCTTAACCGGTTTTGTGATCTGTTGGCGACATGGACAGAGTTAGTAAAATACCTCTGTTTGATTGGACGGACTTTGCATACTGGAAGGTGCGCATGGAGGCTTACTTGCTAAGCCAAGGAAATGCAATTTGGGAGATTATGGACTCACAATACTCCATCCCTGAAACTTGCACCTCTCAAACAGAGAAGGATCAGTATAATGCCAACTCCAAGGCAAGAAATATATTGTTCATTGGTTTGAGTAGAAGTGAGTTTGATAGGGTACAACACTTTAGGACAATTAGGGAGATTTGGACTACACTCACTATTTTTCATGAGGGCTCTACACAGATTAAGGCCAGGCGCCAAAGCACATACAATCAACAGTATCAGCTATTTGTGCAGGCACCTGGTGAATCTATAAATGCCATGTTTTCTCGCTTTGATGCGATAGTGAGTAACTTGCGGTCCAACGGGACGCTTGCTTACAATGATCATGATAGGGCTATCAAGCTTCTCTATGCTCTTGATCGTAGCATATGGGAAGTGAAGATATCCAGTATTGTGGAGTCCGCAGGTTATGACACATTGACCTGTGATGAGCTCTTTAGGAAGCTGAAGTCCACAGAGATTGCCAAGGCATCTCTTATAGTGCATAGGAACTCCTTGCCACAACCATTGGCATTGGTTTCTAGCAATAGCCGTGGCACCCCTGCAGAACCAAGAAAGCGATCATTATGGTTAACCAAAAATAAAAGCTCAAAAACGAGTGCAATCTCAGAATTATCAACAAGAATATCCAAAGAGTAAGGACAACCGGGACAAAAACTCCCCCTGAAACAAATACCAAAGAAAGCCAAAACTCCCCCTTAAACTCTTCTCCCAAAATCCCCCCCCTTGTTGACAAGTGGACTCATCAAGCGAGACTAAATGCACTCGAAAGAGACACAGACTCCCCCTGAAATGCAATTCCCCCTCAAAATATGCAAAGAATGCAACTGGGGTGCAGGTGGAGTGTATAAAGCATGCTTCTCAGATATGATTGACTGCAATTTACAAAATCTAGCAAGTATAGCAAAAGACATACTGTCTAAAACACATGGCATGATCAGTGCAACAGATGATATCTAAAGAAAGTCATTAGCACACATTTTTCAGTTTTTGCAAACAAAAGCATCACCACATTTTCCAGATGACCAACACAGTAAAGCATGAGATGCACAAGCTAACTGATATCTACCAAGATAAGCATCGTCCAAAACAAAGTGCTTCAGCAAACTTGTTATCTTTTAATTTTCAGGCTTTTTCATTTTCCTTTTTCATTTTTGCCAGGGGTTATTTGCATGTCAAACCTTATGCTAACCGACCAAGTCAAGCCTAGGCCAGAACTGGACCATCAGAAGCTTAAGACATTGGTCTTGGCATACACTACACTGTCCTAGTTCATACCAAAGTGCTATGGTAAGCAGTCCAGAACAATGTAATGCGACAAAGCAAACCCACCTGGATCTTTTCAAATTATGCATAAAAAGGCATGGAATTTTCATTTTTCTGATTTTTCATCATTTTATAGCACATTTCCATGTTTAAAGCATAAAGATGTCCAAGTTGCATATTTGCATCTAAACAAGGAACTAGCTACAAGGCATGTAACAGATAGCAAAAGCATTCAACCTACACATGCTAGTTACCAGAAGCAATGGTGATAATTTTTCAATTTTAAAGCATAAAAGCCATGCATATGACAGATATCAGACATATCGAGTGAACTGAACCAAAGCATGATCATCGACAAGTAATCAAAAGCATGTATCAACTAGACTATGTAAAGCAGTTCAATCATATAACAGAAGCATGCTCAAAGTGTGATATGTGAGTATGTATGATATGAACACACACAGAAAGACTCAAGAAAAGAGTAAAGAAGAAGGAAAACTAACTCAAAATATCCTAAAAAGGATACACAACACCCAAATCCCCTCGTAGACGCTCAAAAGTAGACTGATCTAGGGGTTTGGTGAAAATGTCAACTAACTAATGATGGGTATCAACATGAACAAGGTCAATGACACCTTTCTCATATTGATCCCGCAGAAAGTGAAAGCGCACATCAATGTGTTTGGTTTTTGAATGGAGACAAGGGTTTTTCCCTACACTAAAAGCACTGGTGCTGTCGCAAAACAAAGGAACTCTGGTAGGAAAGAACAACCC
Organism: Zizania palustris; assembly: GCA_019279435.1. Taxonomy (NCBI): domain Eukaryota; kingdom Viridiplantae; phylum Streptophyta; class Magnoliopsida; order Poales; family Poaceae; genus Zizania; species Zizania palustris. Next base: position 77,261,928 of record JAAALK010000289.1, on the reverse strand, counting down.
ATAGTCTCGCAACGTGGAAATCATCCAAACCAACTGTGAGCAGCAGCTAGCAGCAGCTACATACTCAGCTTCAGTGGTCGAAAGAGCAACTCCAGACTGCTTTCGAGAAGACCAAGAGACAAGAGAAGAACCAAGAAATTAGCAAGTACCGGAAGTCGACTTGCGATCCAACTGACACCCACCAAAGTCAACGTCCGAAAAGCCAGATAAATCAAGAGATGATGATGCTGAATAATAAAGACCGAGATCGGTCGCATAGGTAAGATACCTGAAGATGTGCTTGATAGCCTACCGATGAGACGCGCGTGGTGAAGACTGGAAGTGCGCGCACAGTCCCATAGCGAACTGTATGTCTGGCCTCGTCGCCGTCAAGTACAGCAGCGAACCGATCATCCCTCGAAACTCTCTCTCGTTGACCTTGACGCCGCTCTCGTCCTTGTCCAGGCCCCCAGATGTGCCCATTGGGGTCATCTGAGGCTTCAGCTCTCCACCAAAGTCGAACTTTTTCAACATGTCTCTAGTGTACTTACCCTGGTGGATGAAGGTGCCGTCCTTGGTCTGCTTGATCTGGAGCCCTAAGAAGTACTTGAGCTCACTCATGAGACTCATCTCAAACTCACTGTGCATCTGCTCAGAAAACTTGGACACAAGAGCATCAGTAGTACCGCCAAAGATAATATCGTCCACGTAAATCTGAGCGACTAAGAAATCTGAAGCATCTCTAAGCAAGAAAAGAGTTTTATCCACAGAACCCATCACAAAACCCTTCCCCAACAAAAACTGCTTTAACCGGTCATACCAAGCCCTAGGGGCTTGCTTCAGACTGTATAAAGCTTTCTGCAGCTTAAAAACATGTCGAGGAAACTTAGGGTTCTTAAAACTGGGGGCTGCCTAACATAGACTTCCTCCTCTATGTACCTGTTCAGATAAGCACTCTTGACATCCATTTGAAAAAGCTTAAAACCCTTTGAAGCGGCAAAAGCTAAGAGAATGCGAATGGACTCAAGACGGGCAATAGGGGCGAAAGTCTCCTCAAAGTCAATACCCTCTTTCTGGCAAAAACCCTAGGCAACCAGTCGAGCTTTGTTGCGCACCACAACCCCATCTTTACCTTGCTTGTTTTTGAACACCCACTTGGTGCCTATGGGGTTGCATCCAGGTGGCAGCTCAACTAGTGTCCAAACCCGATTGCGGACAAAATTCTCAAGCTCTTCTTGCATAGCATTAATCCAATTCGAGTCAGAAGGAGCATGAGAAATGTCTCTGGGCTCAAAAGATGCAACAAAAGCAGATTCAGCAAACACAACAAGAGAGTCAATAGAAGAATGCAACGTCCTCTCACATAAATCACCGATGATGAGCTCTAAGGGGTGATCACGCTGAACTGCTCGGGATCCCTGGTGATCTGAAGTCACCTCACCGGAGTCAGAAGCTGGCACCTCTGGACTCGACTGAGGGGGCTCGATCGAAGTGGAAGAAGTGATCAGAGGTCTGCCCTCGTCCTTAGTCGAAGTCTCAGAAGGTGTGGGTTCTACAGGCTGTGCAGAAGGCCTACCCTCATCAACAACTGGAGTGTCATCATATTCCTCGAAGATGGACTCTCCAAGCTCACCATCTCCAGAAGGCTCAAAAGAAGGAGTCAAAGAAGCCAAGGACTTATCAAAATAAACCTCACAAGTCTCGACAAGCTGCTGGGAGTTGAGGTTCCAAACACGGAAGCCTCGAGAATGCAAAGCATAGCCAAGAAAGACTCCATCTCAGCAACGAGACTCAAATTTGTCCAAATGCCCTCCCTTCTTGAGCACAAAGCACTTGCAGCCAAACGCTCGCAAGTGGCTCACCTTGGGCTGTCTACCGAACCGCAACTCATATGAAGTCTTACCAAGGTAAGATCTAAGAAAAATGTGGTTGACCAGATAGCAAGCCGTGTTCATGGCTTCAGCCCAAAAGCGCCTAGGAGTCCTGTGCTCATCGAGCATCGTCTTGGCCATCTAGACTAGCGTGCGGTTCTTTCGTTCCACAACGCCGTTCTGTGGGGGAGTGTAAGGAGTAGAAAACTGATGATCAAGACCCTGATCAGTACAGAAGCTGACGAATTGAGAGTTCTTGAACTCAGAGCCGTTGTTAGAGCGAATCGCTCGCATCCGACCATTGTTCTCATTCTTCAACTTCAAAATCAGGTCATGAACAAAATGAAAAGTCTCATCCTTAGACTCCAAAAAGAAAACCCACGAGAATCAAGAAAAATCGTCAACGATCACAAGCGCGTACCACTTCCCACCGACTGAGCGTACCCGAGCTGGACCGATAGTGTCCATGTGTAACAGCTCGCCCGGATACGAAGTCATCACCTGAGTCACAGGTGAGTGAGAAGCGGCAACCATTTTCCCGTGATGACAGGGATGCCAAACTAGATCCTTCTCCATTTTAAGCTTGGGCAATCCTCGGATGAGGTCCATAGAGCTCAACCTAACTAGTAGATCAAAACTCAAATGACCTAACCTCATATGCCACTTCCAGAGCTTAGAGGAGGATCCAGCAATCAAACAGCGAGAAGGGCCAAAAGAACTAGAGAAGTCAATCCGAAAAACCTTACCGAAGGGTAAGATCTGGCAAATCAAAGACCCTCTAGAATCAATCACAGAAGAACTCCCCTTCTTAAAATGAACCTCCAACCCATCCTCAAGAAGTTGCGACACAGAAATCAAATTGAAGTTCAAATTTCCAACCAAAGCAACGTTCTTTAAAGAGAAATGGCCAGAGATGCGAATTGAGCCAATGCCGTGTACCTTCCCTTGACCACTGTTCCCGAATGTGATGTACTCTTTGGAGCTCGGGGGAGAGAGACTGGAGAACCATCTGCGATGTCCCGTCATGTGGCGAGAACATCCTGAGTCCATGATCCAAACGCCCTCCAGTCCCCGATCCTGCATAATCAGTGGTTGTAAGGGGGAGCAAATGGTCCGGCACCAGGTTTAGCAAAAGAACTAAACCAGTGTCGAGCCATCTGCTCAAAAGACGGAAAGCAAAAACCATCAAAAGAGTTTGGACCAAAACGCGGCTCAAAGCGCGGTCCTCAGTTCTGCCTAAAGCCACGGCCACGAGGTCTAGGACTGTGACCAAAACGACATGGAGCTCTGCCGGAACGAACACCACCATCTGGAGCACGAGCATGAAAGTCGTCTCCCCTACCACCACCTACACGACGTGGCCTGGCCTCCAGCCTCTCCCTGCGTCGAGGAACTCTCAGTCTACCACCCTGCTGGTAGAACTGCTCCTGGCCACCACGAGCTCTCTCAGCTCTCTCAACCCGCGGACTCCTGAAGCAAAACTCCACAAGATGCCCGTCTCTCTAACAATACTCATAGTGGTAGGTGGGATTCTTGGGATGTGGTTGAGGCTTGGGGTTCTTGGGCTTAGTGGTGTTTGGTGTAGACTTCTTGGTGTGAGAGGGTCCATGAAGAGAGTCAAGAGAAGTGTGGAGGTGTTTGGGCTTTGGAACCCAGATGGGCTTCTTGGGTGGAGCTTTGGGCTGTTCTTGAAACACTCCATCCTTGGGCTGACTAGCCTGGAAATACTCAGTGGAGTGAGTCTTGGGGTATCTCTGCTCAGGAGTCATTTTACTCCACTCCATTGCCCGGCTAATGGCACTCTCAAAGTCAGCCTTGGTGTAGGTGTAGCCTACTCCAAACCCATCCTGCCTCTTAAACTGCTGGATCATCATGCTGAGCTGAGGCTCTCTGACACTGATCCAACTCAGGATTGAACGGAGGTAAAAGTTTTCATTCTGGGCTTCAACTAGCTCCTCTCTCAAGGAAGCTAGTACCTACACCTGAGACAAGCAGGTCTCACACTCTTTATCTACTTGGACAGACTTCTCGGCTTTCAGCTTAATCAACTCCAGTCTAAGAGACAAGCAGTTCTCACAGACAGTGGGTGGAACTGACAGTGTCTCAAGATCTAGCCTAGCCTGCCCCAACTCAGTTCTAACTCTCTCCAACTCGCTCAAATGCTCATCACCCTTGGCTTTCAGCTCAGCTAGACTGGCTAGATGGGATGGGCAATCAGCACAGGGCACGACGACAGTGGCATGAGCATCTTTCAGCTTCAGCTGAGCGCTTTCAAGCTCAGTGGCCAAAGCATCCCTCTCATCAACCCTTTCTGTGTACCTGGACTTCAGAGTCGATAGGTCACACAGAAGCACCTCACACTTTGGGCACTCACTGCTATCACCCAAGCAAGGGGAAGAAGATAGACTCTCAATTCTGCCGTTGGCCACAGCAAGCTCACTCTCTAGTTCATCTATCCTCTTCTTAGCCCTTCTAAGCAGTTTTTCTCGATATTTTAACTCCTGACGATTGCTTTCAAGTAAATCAACGATTTCACATTCATAAGATGATACCTTTTCATTGTCGTCGTCGTCGGAGTCATCGGAGGAGCCCTTCTCTTCCTTATCCCCAAGAGCCATTGAGCAGAAGCTCTTGCGGGATCTTCGGCGTTGATGTGAGCGGCTCTTTGGTCTATCCCCGAAGGCCATGAAGCAGAGGCCCGCCGGATCATCCTTGTCCTTCCCCTTCCTAATGACAATCTCCTCATCGCTTGAGCTTGATGAAGAGGAAGAAGACGTGGACCGCTTGGAGTAGCTCTTCTCTATTTCGGCGAAGAAGGCCTTGTCGCGCTTCTTGTTCTCACGCCGGTAATCCTTTAGGGCTTTTCTAAAGAATCTGGTCTTTGGCTTGCCCTTGGTGAAGGAGGAGCTGTCGTGCTTGCCGAAGTCGTGGAAGCCACCACCGGTGCACTTCTTGTGACCATTGCGCTTGGAGCAGTCGGCGATGAAGTGTCCTGGGTCACCACACTCAAAGAATCCGGTCTTTGTGCCATGTCTTTTGAACATTCTTTTGTCATAAACACGACGCACCCGGTTGTTAAAAAGACACAGGTTATCATCTCCTAACGACTCGAGCTGGTCCTTAGTGATAGACATCAAAGAGAACCCAACACAACTCACAAAAGAGGGATCAACAGAAGGTGTAGCAAGAGCCAGGGTTTTTGAACCAGAGCCAGTGAGATTTGATCTCAACTGGGTATCAACCTCAGTGGCCTTCAGCTTGCTAAACAACTCAGAAAATGGTCAAGGTATCATAAGATGTGCTCTCAATGATAGAGGATACCTTGATCTCCCAGATCTTAGGGTCCAAGGTATGGAGAACCTTGAGCGCCTACTCATGATCTGAGACTAACTGAACACCCTTAGCCTTGTTGTCCCAAAGCTTGTTTATGATCGATTGAAAACGACCAAACAACGCTTCAACAGATTCACCCGGCTTCTGTGTGAAATTCTCATATTCACGCCGGTAGGTCTGATAGAGCCGAGCCTTGACCTGGGCTGTCCCCTCATGGTGTGCCTGAAGGGTAGCCCAGATCTCTCTAGCAGTGGAGAGATGGCTCACACGCTCAAATTCAGTGGGACCTAAACCAGAAAACAGAATATTCACCGCTTTATTGTTGTTCTGATGTTGGGCAATAATATCTGGAGAATTACGCTCAGCAACAGGCAACACTGTGAAAGTAGCGTGAATACATATGTCCCAGATGTCCGAGCTTTGGCTCGTGAGATAGGCTCGTATGCGAGTCTTCCAATAATTATAGCCATAGGTTCCAAGGACGGGACCTTTCCAGGAGACGTCATGATCACTACTGGGTTTTAGAACCGGTTAAGGTATGGAAAAACCCTAACCAGGCTCTGATACCACTTGTAGGACCGAAAGTAGTGACCAGAGGGGGGGTGAATGGGCGCCTAAAAATTCTTTTGAATCAATGACCTGCTCCCAATACCCAACGCAACTCAAAGACTTAGCAAGAAAATGCTAACAGATCGACAAAGCCTAAAAGTATCTAGCCTATAAATGACTGGTGTCCTAGACAAAGAAACACCAACACAATGCTAATACGCAGAATAAAAAAGCATTTAGAACATGGGCAAATTAAGGTTCACAGAGATAAAACATCATAGCATTTTCTCTACATGAATGTAAAACGAGAAGGGTTACTGTTCTGAGTTGTCTCCTGAAAGGTACTTGACGAAGCCTGTGTGGAGCGAAGCCTGTAGTTGTCGAAGCCGGCTTCGAACCCCTTGTGCGAAGGCTGACGGAGTTGAAGCTTGTTCGAAGAGGTCGTGCGAAGCCTGAATAGAGCTACCGGAGTCTGTGCGAAGTATGCAGTACCGAAGGTTGTTGAAGTCGAACCGAAGTGTGCCTCGAAGTAGTGATGCGAAGGTGTAAACAGCGAAGCTAGCTTCGAAACAGAACAAAAAACAGCGGACAGTTCTTCGAACAAGCAGATACTCCGAAGACTGTCAGCGAAGTACCTTTGAAAGCAAATCTACGGTGCCTATACTCCGAACAGAGAACTTCGAAGTAACAGAGACAAAGCAAGAGCGGTGCAAAATCCAGCAACAGCAGGGCTTCACAAGTAGTACTTTGAAAACGTTTTATCAAAACTAACGAGCAGACACGAGCTTCGACAATGAAACAAAATCGGAGTCTGTTCGAAGCCCATAGAATTCGAAGACTACTTCGAATCGAAGTAGCTTCGGAACAGCCTTCGGAACACAAAAACTTCGAAAAGATTCTTAAGCCCTTCGAACAGACCTCAGTGAGGCTTCGGAAAGGGTTACTTGGAAAACAAAAGAAAGCTTCTTACAGAATGCTAGCCGGGCCCACAAGGAAATTAAAGCTGAAAAGCATACGAAAGCCAACTGTAGCAGAGACTAGGCACGAAACCAGTACCTAGGCTGCTAATAGGTTGCGCAGGCTATACTAGGTTATCAAGAACTATACACCATGAAAACTCAGATCAACCTGTAGCCATTTCTCCTACCAAAAAACTGGACAAAGTTGTGCAAAGCTGGAGACCTAGGCAATCAAATCAATAGGTACTAGAAGAACAAACTGCAGTGCTCTATGCGCCTGGCAAAGAGCCAAGAAAACTAAGCAAAACACTGTTTGGTGGAGAAATATTTCGAGTAATAGAAATCTCGAGAATAAACAAGTGTTTCTGCAAAGATCTCATAAAGCAACACCAAACAGACGCACGTAAATCGAGGCAAGCAGAAACCTGTGATATCTAAAGAAAGTCATTAGCACGCATTTTTCAGTTTTTGCAAACAAAAGCATCACCACATTTTTCAGATGACCAAGTAGTGGGTAACCCTAACCCTAGGGATTGGGGCTCTATTTATAGGCAACCCAATAGCCTAGGAATATTCCACCAGATTCTTAGGGTTTTTTACAGACGCTAAAATAAATAGAAAAGACCAAACTGCCCTTAGGATATTTTTACAGACTCGACTGACTGACTGTGGGCCTAAGGACAAAATAGTAAACTCCTATTTATAGATGACTTATCCGGAAGCAGAGCTTTCGTAGCGACTACGGCTTCGCCTCTAAACAGTCCGATGCGAGATTAGCGGTCGTCAGTTTTGCGCCGGAGCTGACAAAGCGTCCACCGACTTTGCACCAGGTACCCGGATTGGGCCGGTCCGACTCCGCAGCTCTCTCAGCCCGGCAATCGCTCATCGCCCGTGTACCTGAGTCAATCCTGGTCAACAGCCCAGTGGATCCTTTGCTGCTCCTAGCCCATGTACTCAGATTGGGCCAGCCTGACTTCGCGGGCCCTCTGCCCGACAGTCGCTCGCTGCCCGTGTACCTGAGTCACACGTGGCCCAGACGCAGCAAGTCTTCTCTCTCTTTTTAGTCCTCTTTGACTACCGTTGACAATGACTCATCACATCTGGAGCCATGAGGCCCACGCTCTTCAGCATGGCTCCTCAACTGGTTTGCTGGTCTTCCCGCAAACAGTCTAGTGTTGCACAATCGACGGCTGAGGCCAAATATGTTGCTGCAGCTAGCTGTTGCTCTCAGATTTTGTGGATGGTTTCCACTTTGCGGGATTTTGGGTTAGATTATAAGAGTGTTCCACTTTTTTGTGATAACACTAGTGCTATTTGTATTGCAAACAACCCGGTTTAGCATTCCAGAACCAAACACATTGATGTGCGATATCATTTTCTCAGAGATCATAATGAGAAGGGTGATATTGAACTTCAATATATTGATACCCAACACCAGCTAGCCGATATTTTCACAAAACCCCTCGATGCTTCTCGTTTTGCCTACTTGTGTGGGGAACTTGGTGTTTGTCACCCTTATGGCATTTTGTGAGGGGGAGAAGATTTTGATTGTTGAGCATATGCTCATTGTGTGTGAAATTGCATTTACATCTTTTGCACTTATATGCCTGATTTTAATTCATGAAATCATGTCAACTTATCTCTATTTAATATGTCTGAAACATTATGTGCATGTTTTTTCTTTCCAAAATCAATTCATGCTCACTGCTTAGTCTTGAGTCTAGCATGTTTAGGCAGGACTGCTTTAGCTATCTTTTATCTGCTTGATAGAAAGACTTCTTTTCTCTGGATGCTAAACATTGCAACTTGAAAAATTGTTCTATTGACTCATGTATATTCATCAAGTGCTAAACAAATTGTTCACTCAATTAAAATTCAAAACTCCATGATTTGCATGCTACAAGTGAAAAGATCTAGGTGGGTTTGTTTGTCACACTACTCTATTCTAGACTGCTTACCATTGCACATTGGTCTGAACTGGGATAGTGTAGTGTATGCCAAAATCACCGCCTTAAGCTTCTGATGGTTTTCATGCCTAGGCTTGGCTTGATTGGAAAGTATAAGGTAGACAAACAAATAACCCCTGGCATTATGAAAAGAACAACAAATTCATTGATCATCAAGTTTGCTTTCAATGCTCCACTTGAACTGGACTTGTCTGTCTAGAGTAGAAATTGTCTAGCTTTGCGCAGTCCCTACTTTTACTTGTCTAGTTACCTTGATTGAGTGGTGATGCTTTTATTTCAAAATGATAAAATCACATGTTGTCATCATGTTTTTTTGAGAATGTTAAATTGAGCTGAGCACATGATAATTGGTATTAAAGTTGGCATATTTTTTGCTTTATATGTCTTTGCAATTCTGCCCATTTCAAAGCTTTGCATCTTTTGAATGCTCCTTGATGCTTGCATTGCCAAAGGGGGAGAAATTTTTGAGTTCTCTGTAGCAAGGGGTAAAATAACTCAGGGGTAGTTTTTATCTTACAAAGGGAAGATTTGCCGAAGGGGCTTTTATTCTTTTGAAAAAGGGGAGGAAAATTCTTTTGTCAAGTGACATGATTTGACTCGTTTCTGAGTTTTATGGTCACTTGTGTGCTGAAATTTTTCAAATTTTCTTAAACTTAAATTTGGTTGTCAATGCACTCATCAAGGGGGATATTGAGAAACCAAGGGTTGGTTTCGGAGTCTGTGATGAGTGATTGACAAATTTTATCCTCTGATTCGAAGGGGTCCCTCCGAAGGGGTTCGGAGGTTGTTTCACAAAAGAATTCGGTGGGTCTGTCTTGCTGCGGCTATTGCAGCGGAGTGTGCCTATCGGAGGGGTCCGATAGTACACGATGACTGGGTTGTACCGAAGGGTTCGGTACTTTGGGTAGTACACCGGAGTGTGGATCGGAGGTTGTTTACCCGGAGAGGTCTCCGGGGTACTGGATGCACATGTCTGTTTGTATGTTTGTGGTGCGCAGGTGACTTCGAAGGCGACAGACGGTTCACAGCAAGTGAACCTAGGTCAAGCGGGAGGCTTGATGCCAGGCAAGCGGGGAGCTTGGTCACGAAGGCTGCGATGGGGTCGAGGTCGGACCTCAGGTCGAGGTGCGCCAGGAGAAGGTAGTAAGTGCGGAGTGTGGCTCCGGGTGAAGGTACTCCGAGACGAAGTCCTCGGAGGTGAGGCATTTCGAAGGGTACTCCGAATGGAGTGACTTCGGAGTATGGTGGACCAAGTCCTCAGCAATGAGGCAAGGCGTTTGAAGTGTGCTCCGGAGGGAGGCACTCAAAGGTATACCCGACGAAGGACTCAAAAGTTGAGGTGCATCGAAGGCTTGGTCTGGGTGAGGTTCGTCGAGGAGTGTGCTCGGGGAGAGACACTGCGACGAAGTGCTCATGGAATGCTTCATGAGGAGGCCTTGGACGAAGGACGGACTTCGAAGGGTGGTACTCCGAAGGTGGGGCTTCGAAGTGTGGTTGACTTGAGGTACTTCGGTCAGGCATGGCTTCGGTACACGGGCTGACGGAGTTCGAGCTGGGAGAAGCTGCGAAGCCGTGGTGGTCCACTCCGGAGGTGTTGGTGCGAAGGCCCAAGGGCTTTGACGGCTTCAGCTCAAAACCGTCTCTCTATCGAAGGCTGACTTCGGTGAAGCGAAGGCCTTTAGGCTCAAGGCTTCTCACCGAAGCTACCACACCCCTCGCGTGCGAAGGGGGGCTTCAGAAGGCTCCAAAACTGCAAAGGCTGACCATGTCTGCTCTGCAAAAACTGATGTTGTCCCCTCTGCGAAGCTGACAAAAGAAGCCTCCAAATAAAGTAGACTACCAGCTGTACCCCCATATTCTGATGAGACAAAACCAGTGTAAACCTTAGGGGTAAAGTAATCTATTCACAGGGCTAAATAGTGCCTATAAATAGTGGAGGCTAGCTAGGTCACATCAACACTTTGAGCAGCCATTTTTGAGCTCCTGTGCTAGTCGCCACATACTTTGTATTCATCCTGTGAGTTCATTTTGTGTTCCCTGTTCAAGCAATGAAGCCTTGATTCTGTGTTCATTTACTGCTTGAACTTGTATGCTTACTTTACACTGCGTGCTTTGATCTCTCTGTGTCTCACTTCTTCCTGTGTTGAGTTTATTGCACTAGAGTGTTTTTGGAGAAGTGTGTGACATGTCTGTGTGTGTGAAGTGTGTTTTTCAGTGTCTGTTCGCTCTGTGTAAATTGGAGGCTAGACCTCTCTGATTACTAGCGAAGCACTGTTCTTGGCTTAACTCGAAGCCCGTTTCCCCCCTAGTCGAAGTCCTCGGCGAAGTGTGTTCAGTGTGTGTTTAGACCTCCGAAGTGCGAAGCCTAGTACCATGTTGCTAGCGCTGAGTGTTTGGTCGAAGTCCTCAAAGGGAAGTCTGCTCTTGCGAAGGGTAAAGTGCGAAGCCTGCTCGAAGGCACTAGTGTGCAGAGCCTGCACTGACTTAGCAAAGCTGAATCTTCGGGCCTGTGGGTGGAGCGAAGTCTTCTTGGCTTCAAACTTTTGCTCCTTGCGAAGCCTGATTTCGGAGCTATAAAATACCTCCGAACCAGAACTTCGAAGGGTGTGTTCGAAGCCTGTTCTGTAGAAGACAGAACTAAAACAGAAGGCTGTTTTTAGTCTGAAATTTTAAAAGCTCCCATTCACCCCCCTTCTGGTCACCGTTTCCGGTCCAACAAATAAGAATAGAATAAGTGATGTGAAAAATCTCTACACACCTAAACTTCTTTAAAGAATCAGTAAACAAGCATGATGTACCTGGATGTAGATCGATGACTTCCACTAGCTTTTCTCACAATTGATTTATTCCTGGTAGCACTCACAACAATCAAACACAACATCACTTTTGTTGAAGAACTGAACCTGAGCACTGTGAAACTATGGCAAATCCAACACAGAACCGAAAACAACAGTAATCTTACGATGAACACTATGTTTTGGTGGATCAAAAGTATACAACATAGAGAGTAAAATTTCCAAGATAAACACACAAAAACAGATGATCAGAAACTTTAGGAAATCACACTGAAATCAGAGAAGGAATCACAGGAACCATCGCTGGAAAGAATTGATCTTTACGCGATACAGTGCTGCCGGAAAGACTGTAGCAGATCGTGGAATTTCATCTAAATCACTGTAGCACATCCAGAATTTCCATCCGAACAATGTTTTCACTCTTTTTGTGAATAAAAATCCTGAGAAACCAAGGGTTGGTTTTAGAGTCTGTGATGAGTGATTGACAGATTTTATCCTCTGGTTCAAAGGGGTCCCTCCGAAGGGGTTCGGAGGTTGTTTCACCGAAGGGTTCAGTGGGTTCTGGTTGCTGTGGTTGTTGTAGCGGAGTATGACTATGGGAGGGGTCCGATAGTACACGATGACTTGGTCGTACCGAAGGGTTCGGTACTTTAGGCGGTACACCGGAGTGTGTGCCAGAGGTTGTTTGCCCGGAGAGGTCTCCAGGGTACTAGATACACTTGTCTGTCTATCTATGGTGTGTAGGGTACTTTTAGAGGCGATGGACGGTTCACAGAAAGTGAACCTGGGTCAAGCGAGAGGCTTGATGCCAGACGAGCGGGGAGCTCGGTCACGGAGGCTGCGTGGGGTCGAGGTCGCTCATCGGGTCAAGGTGCGCTAGGCGAAGACAGAAAGTGCAGAGCGTGGCTCTAGCTGAAGGTACCCCGAGACGAAGTCCTCGGAGGCAAGGCACTTCGAAGGGCACTCCGAATGGAGTGTCTTCTGAGTATGGTGGATAAATTCCTCAGCAATGAGGCAAGGCATTCGAAGTGTGCTCCGGATGGAGGCACTCGAAGGTTCACCCGGCGGAGACCTCAAAAGTCGAGGTGCATCGAAGGCATGGTCCGGGTGAGGTTCATTGAGGAGTGTGCTCAGGGAGAGACACTGCGACGAAGTGCTCATGGAATGCTTATGCAGAGGCCTTGGACGAAGGAGGGACTTCGAAGGGGGGTGGTACTCCGAAGGTGGGGCTTCGAAGTGTGGTTGACTTGAGGTACTTAGGCCATGCATGGATTCGGTACATGGACTGACGGAGTTCGAGCTAGGAGTAGCTGCGAAGTCATGGTGGTCCACTCCAGAGGTGATGGCGCGAAGGCTCAAGGGCTTTGACGGCTTCGGCTCAAAACCATCACTGTATCGAAGGCTGACTTCGGTGAAGCGAAGGCTGTCAAGCTCAAGGCTTCTCGCCGAAGCTACCGCACCCCTCGCGTGCGAAGGGGGGGGGTTTCAGAAGACTCCAAACTGCAAAGGCTGATCGTATCTGCTCTGCAAAAGCTGATGTTGTCTCCTCTGCGAAGCTGACAAAAGAAGCCTCCAAATAAAGTAGACTACCATCTGTACCCCCTGTTCTGATGAGACAAAATCAGTGTAAACCCTAGGGGTAAAGTAGTCTATTCACAGGACTGAATAGTTCCTATAAATAGTGAAGGCTGGCTAGGCCTGAGTAACACTTGGAGCAGCCATTTTTAGAACTCTTGTGCTAGCCGTCACATCCTTGTATTAAAACTTGTGAGTTCATTTTGTGTTCCCTGTTCAAGCAATGAAACTTCGATTATGTTTTCCATTTACTGCTTGAACTTGTATGCTGGCTTTGTACTGCATGATTTGATTTCTTTGTGCTCAAAGTTTTCCTATTTGAAGTTTGTGCACTGGGGTGTCTTTGGAGGAGTGTGTGATAAATCTGTGAGTGCTAAGTGTGTTATTTTCAGTGTGAGTTCGCTCTGTGTAAATTGGAGGCTAGTCCTCTCTGATTACTAGCGAAGCACTGTGGGTGGCTTAAATCGAAGCCTGTTTTCCTCCCTGTCAAAGTCCTCAGCGCATTGTATTCAGAGTGTGTTTTTACCTTCGAAATACGAAGCCTAGTACCAGTTGCTAGTGTAGAGTATCTGGTCAAAGTCCACAGAGAGAAACCATCTCCTGCGAAGGGTGAAGTGCGAAGTCTGCTCAAATGCACCTAGTGTGCGAAGCCTTCACTGACTTAGCAGAGTTGAGTTTTTGATTTTGTGGGTGGAGCGAAGTCTTCTTGACTTCGAACTTTTGCTCTTCGTGAAGCCTGGTTTCGGAGTTGTGAAATACCTCCGAGCCTGACCACCGAAGGGTGTGTTCGAAGCCTGTTCCGCAGAAGACATAATTAAAACAGAAGGCTAGTTTTAGCCTAAAATTTTAAAAATCTCCCATTCAACCCCCTCTGGTCGCCGTTTCTGGTCCAACAATTGGTATCAGAGCATGTTAAGATTACTAGTTGACCTTAACCGGTTTTGTGATCTGTTGGCGACATGGACAGAGTTAGTAAAATACCTCTGTTCGATGGGACTGATTTTGCATACTGGAAGGTGCGCATGGAGGCTTACTTGCTAAGCCAAGGAAATGCAATTTGGGAGATTGTGGACTCACAATACTCCATCTCTGAAACCCGCACCTCTCAAATAGAAAAAGACCAATATAATTCTAACTCCAAAGCTAGAAACATATTGTTCATTGGTTTGAGTCGGAGTGAGTTTGATAGCGTTTAGCACCTAAGGACAGCTAGGTAGATTTGGACTACACTCACCGTTTTTCATGAGGGCTCTACACAGATTAAGGCTAGGCGCCAAAGCACGTACAATCAACAGTATCAGCTATTTGTGCAAGCGCCTGGTGAATCTATAGGTGCCATGTTTTCTCACTTTGATGCGATAGTGAGTAACTTGCGGTCCAACAGGACGCTTGCTTACAATGATCATGACAGGGTTATCAAGCTTGAGGAGTCCGCAGTTTATGACACGTTGACTTGTGATGAGCTCTTCAGCAAGCTGAAGTCTACAGAGATTGCCAAGACATCTCTTGCAGTGCACAGAAACTCTTTACCACAACCATTGGCACTAGTTTCTAGCACTAGCTGTGGCACCCCTGTAGAACCAAGCACATCTGGTACTTGTGTTCTTGCTAGAGGTTTTGCCTTGTCTTCCCTGGTCTCCGTCACTAAGGAGTAGGTGGATACTCTGGATGATGAAGAGCTTGCTCTCATTGCCAGAAGGTTGACCCGTTTTCACCATAAGAGACGAGATCAGAGGAGAAGTGGATTTAGTGGATGTTTTGAGTGTGGCGACACCTCTCATATCAAGGCCAACTATCGTAAGCTCAAGAGGAGAGATGAGAGTGAGCGCCCCAAATACCACAAAAAGGAGAGGAAACCCTTTGTGAAGGGCAAGCATGGCAAGATGGCTAAGAGGGTAGCCAAAGCCGCTTCCAGAGCTTTTGTTGCTGCTCTCAGCGACATCGATACTTCCTCAACTGAGGAGTCAAGCTCTGATGAGGAGGAGTCCCCAAGGAAAGAGGAGAAAAAGGACAAGAAGGGACGAGATTTCACCGGCCTCTGCTTCATGGCCGACAGCGATCACAGCGGCGATGAGCTTGACTCATCTGAGGTACCTCTATCCTATGACCAGCTTTCAATTAAGATAGATGAATTGAATGAAGTAGTTCTTGGTCAGGATAGATTACTTGTGCAAGCCTCTAGAGATAGAAAAGACCTTAGACTTAGGCTAGAATCTATTTCTACTGATTATGCCATGCTTAAGTCTAGGGTTAATGATGCTGAATGTGAATCTTGCACTGTTGTCGTGGGTGAGCTTGCTCAGTTGCGTTTTGTGCATGCTCAAACTCTTTCTGAGCTTGAGACTGCACAAAAGCAACTTTTGATGGTTGATTCTAGTCCTCATGATATAAATGAATGCATGAACTGTTCATTATTACATGAGAGCATTTATTTACGTGATAAGCATGTTTAGGATTTAGAGGCTAGATTGGAGAGGGCCGGTAGTTCTAAGGATGTGCAACCTATGTGTGACACTTGCATAACCCTTAAGGACCAGCTAGGCACTGTTAGAGAGCGAGCTGAACACCACATGACTGAAAATGAATACCTTCTTTCTGTGGTTAACAAATGCACTAAGGGAAAGGGTAGGATGAACTTGCTCTTGGCCAAGACCAAGATGTGTGATGATAGTGCAGGGTTAGCTCTGGGTTTAGGTTTTGAGAGGATTCCTTCAGATAGTGAGAAGAAAACTGTTTTTACCTCACCCACTACCTTAGAGAAAGAAAGAGCCCAGTTAGACACTCCATCAGCCAAAAAGCCTACCCAAACTCCAAAGAAAACCACTCCTCCAGCCAAGAAAATTCCTCCCAAGAAAACCACTCAGCAGAAACCCAAGAAGACTGTGAGGATTGCTCCTATGACCCATGAAAGTGCCCCTAGGAGAATTTTTCATTGTTCCTACTGTTAGCGGGCGGGTCATCTGGTTGGGTTCTATTTTCATTGCATCAAGGATGAGCGACACTCTCAAGCGATGAGTTTCCAGGACATGCATTACCCATCTCTTGGTATTCGTGCGAAGAGGACGAGGGGGACAACCGCGGTGAAGGGGTCACTCAGGAGCAAGCCGAAGAGGTCATCGAGGTAGTGGACCGGAGCCCGGCTCCTTCGGATCCCGCATTGGCAGAGCCCATGACGGAGATGGTCCGTCCTCTGCTTCTGAGGGGATTGGTGATGGAGGCAACTATCAACTCGTTCCACGAGGGCTGCGTTGCAGTGGGGCAAGGGGACTTGGTGGCACAACTTAGCTGCTCAAGCCACCTCGACCTCTTCGCAAATGCCCACGAAGCTATTGTCCAGGTGAGCGAAGATTCACACGGGCTCCGAGCGACACTTGTTTTCTCAATCAATACTGAAGATTTTCTTGAATCTTTCCAGGCCTTCGCGCTGAACGTTGCAGCAGCAGCCTCTGCGGATCATCGGGTGACTCTTTTGGCGGAGGAGAGGGACACCCTTCACCACCAGGCTTTAGAGGAGGCCAAAAGGCGAAGGCAGGCTAAAGCAGCGGTAGAGGCAGTGAGGTCCGAGGCAGTCAAGGCGAGAGAAGCCTTGGCCTCGGAGACAAAGACTTCGAGAGGCACTTCGGGATTCGGAAGAAACCAGGGTGAAGCTGGCGGTGGAGTGCTCTGATCTTCGTGCAGCCAATCGATCGCTGGAAGACTTTGTGATCCGAGGGTTCGACGAGGACACCTCGAGCTTGACCACAGTCCTCGAAAAACTAGGGACTGAGTGCCTGGCCCCAGACTTCACACTACTAGAAAACCCCCCCTGTAGATACGCTGTAGTAGTAACGCCATTAAAAGCATCTCTACGTCGACATGTAAAGATGTTTTTTGACACGATTTTAAAAATGTGTCCGATTGTTACGATATTAGACACGCTTATAGTGTTATTAGTCATATAAAGATATTTTTTAACACGCTATTGAAGTCGTCTCAAAAGGACACGAAGTTAGACACAATTTAAAGCATCATTATCCCATAGAGACATTGTAAAGCGTATGAAACATTTGTTTATAGCTAGGTATAGATGCTTTCTAACATGATTTGAAAAGCGTAGCGAATTGATACAAAGTATAACATGCTGTCAACCGCAAAAAAGCATGTAGATTAGTTGTAAAGCGTATCAAATAACCATAAAAAAACTGACACGACATAGACGCGCTTTGAGGTGTCATTATCCTCTTGACACAGTTTAAAGCGTATCAAAAAATTGTTTATAGCTAGGTATAGATGCTTATAAGCATCTATACAAATTGATACAAAGTTTGACATGCTTATAAGCATAAATAGCATGTACTAAAAATTGTGTACAACTGAAATTAAAAAAAATGTGCCTCATTGGACTTGAACCCGAGTTGAGAGCTTTAGAGCAACACAGCCTTACCATTGAGTTAGGAGCATATTTGTGATCTATTCACTGGACAAACCATATAAACATATTATTAGCATCTGCCACTATTAAAACTGAATCGCAATCATGTTTTATCCTGTTTTAGCGGAGCCACTGCCAGTGCCCTCCCTCGAACGCGCCGTGCCGCCTCCTGGTCGGCCTCATCAGCCCACCGCTGCCGCGGAGACGCAACACGCCGCTCCCTCCCTCCGCGCATTGCGTCGCACTGCCCCTCACTCCGCGTACTGTGCCGAACCGCCCCTCCCTCTGGTCACTCCGCCGCGCCGCTCCTCCCTCCGCCGCACCGCCCCTCACTCCGCCTCACCACCGCGCCCCTTCCCTCCGCCGCACCTCCCCTCCCTCTCTCTGTTCACGAGACGTGCCACCGAGATTCATAGGTCGCCCAGGTCATCGTCATCATCAACATACACCAGGTCGGTTGCCCTGTTGCTCGATCCTCCACCTACAACTGCTTGGATGTTTGCTTCTCTGTACAATGGAGACCCATTTTTTCCCTGTACTAGTGTAGTATATGTGTGCACTGTCGTCAATTATCAAATCGAGTTTAAAAAAGGAGCAACATCATTTAGATGATGGATTATTGGACTTTAAGTCCATGTGTATTCTCCGAGGGGTTTAATTGGGGAAGAAAGCTAGTGAATATATCCTCAAATTAAGGGCCAGTCCATGCTCACAGTTGGTAAATTGTTGTTACATTTTTTTACAACCATGCTGTAATGTAAATGTATGATATGATTGAGCTTCCTTGTTATTTGTTGTCGTGGTTTGATTTCTTGAAGCATTTGCTGTAATGTAACTGTCTTTTAAATTAAGCATGATTTGTTTGATTTAAATTCCACATGTGCTTACATAGGGTGATGGATAGAAGTTGGATGAAAAAATCTAGACGGGAGACTTCATATGAAGATGGTGTTGAGGAATTTTTGAATTTTGCTTATCAGGACCTTCCACCTGACAGCGAGATACTGTGTCCATGTAAAAAGTGTAAGAATAGAATAAACCAGACTCGTGATGAAGTTAAGACACATCTGAGGTGTGACGGTATTCTTCAAGGTTATACCTCTTGGGTTCATCATGGTGAGAATTATGAAAGACCCACAATTGCATTTGATGATGTGCCTAATATGACCACATTGTCTGCCATGGGTATAGTACAAGGTCACCGGGACGGAGGATCGGATAGCATTGAAGAACTACTACATGCTGCATTTGGTAGGGCTGCGGGAATGCTTGAAGGTGAGGCAGATGATTTTCAGGCAAGATTTGCATGTATGGAACATAATGCCCTAGAGGATATTAATGTGAATTCAAGTGAAGGCGATGATTCGAGGAGGGATCATAATATATATGCAAGATTCTTAAAGGATGCACACGTAAGGTTATACCCTGATTGTAAGTACTCAAGGTTGTCTTTTTTGGTGCACTTATATCACTTGAAGTGCTTACATGGTTGGTCACAAGAATCATTTGCATCACTATTGGGTCTACTATCTGCCGTGCTACCTCGTGAAGCAAATCTGCCTAAGACATATTATGAAGCGAAGAAAATCATACGTGGACTAGGTCTTGATTATGTGAAAATCCATGCTTGCCCCAAAGATTGCATGCTTTTTAGAGGTGAACATGCCAAAAACGATGTTTGCCATGTGTGCGGGAGCTCTCGTTGGAAAGTTGTTAAAGAGAATTTGTCATCAGCTAAACCAAAGGGGAAAAGGAAACCAACAAAAGTGTTACGGTATTTTCCATTGATACCTAGGATCCAGAGGTTATTTTCAACGACGAAAACTTCAGATGATATGCGATGGCATGAGGAGGCACGAACAAAAGATGGAAAACTACGACATCCAGCAGATGGTGAAGCTTGGAAAGAATTTGACGATAGGCATCCTGAATTTGCAGCAGATGCTCGAAATGTACGCCTTGGTCTTGCAAGTGATGGATTTAACCCCTTTGGGAATCAGAATTTGAAGCACAGTACATGGCCAGTAATGCTCGTTCCTTACAACCTACCACCTTGGATCTGCATGAAGCAAACATCTTTCATGTTGTCAATGATCATCCCTGGACCAGATTCTCCTGGTAATGATATAGATGTATATTTGCAGCCCCTGATTGATGAGCTTATACTGTTGTGGGATGGAGTTGAAACATTTGATGCCTCTTCGAAAAAAGAGTTCCATCTCAAAGCTGCACTTTTGTGGACTATAAATGATTTTCCAGCATTAGGTTACCTAAGTGGATGGAGCACAGGTGGTACATATGCCTGTCCTGCTTGTGGTCCAGCGACAAAATCATTTCGCCTGAAGCATGGTAAAAAGTCGTGCTATATGGGTCATCGTCGATGGCTGCCAGAAAATCACAGATACCGAAGGCAAAGGATGCAGTTTGATGGCTCCATAGAGACTGAACTTGCACCTAAAACAATGAGTGTCAGCACTATTCTTAAAATGTTAGAAGGGAGAGAGTTTGTGCTTGGGAAAAAGGTGAGCATAGCAAAGAAGGACAAGAAGAAAAGCAAGAATAAGGAAGTGGCAGATGAAAGTGCTAAGAAACGCAAGCGTAAAACAAAAGGACAAAATAATGAGTCAAATGGGAGTGTTAGTCAGGAGGTGAAGAATCCTAAAGATTGGTTGAAAAAGAGGTCAGTGTTCTTTAATCTACCATATTGGGAACAGAATAGATTAAGACACAATCTAGATGTAATGCACTTAGAGAAAAATGTGAGCGACAACTTTATCTCGACTTTGTTAGCTATTTGTCATAAAACAAAGGATGACCTTAATGCACGACTAGATTTAGTTGAACTTAGAATTCGAGAGGATCTTCATCCTGTTGTACATAATGATGGAAAGCAGACGATTCCTGATGCACCTTTTACCATGTCTAGAGAGAAAAAGGAGATCCTTTGCTCAGTAATAAAAAACCTTAGGACCCCTGATGGATATGCATCAAACATATCTAGGTGTGTGAACATGAAAGACTTTACATTAAGTGGACTTAAGAGTCATGACAATCATGTTTTACTACATGACATTCTACCGGTGGCGCTCCGATCCTGTTACCCTAGCAAAGATGTCATGAGGATAGTTGTTGAACTATCTAATTTCTTCAAGATGTTGTGCTCCAAAGTTATAGATGTTGATGAGTTGGTAAAGCTTCAAGAGAGTATTGTGATGACACTATGTGATATGGAAAGAACTTTCCTGCCATCATTTTTTACTGTGAGCGTGCATTTGATGGTGCATTTGGTAGATGAAGTTAAACATGGTGGCCCTGTTCAGTACCGATGGATGTACCCCATGGAAAGGTATGAAACTTCATTTAGTTTGCACTGTTGTTGTCAATAAATCATTTCGACAACTTACACATGTTCATAATTGCATATTTGCATATAGGTTTTTTGTTCGGCTAAAGGCACTTGTCAAGAATAGAGCTCACCCAGAAGGATCAATTGCTGAAGGATATTGCATGGAGGAATGCTTGGACTTTTGTTCAAGATTTTTAGAAGTAACAACTCGTCTTACTAGGCCATCTAGAAATCCTGAATCTTCTCATGAAAAAAAGGCTTGTACTTGTTTGATAGTGCTGGTGAACCAATTGGAAAGTGTATTGTGGTCAAAGTTGATAAGCATGTTCTTGTTCAGGCACACAGATATGTCTTGCGACATTTCGATGAACTTGAGGATTTACGTAGGTCTGTTCTTATATTTCTCCAGGTTTTGGTTATTTTGTAGTAACTTATTGATGACATGACACTGATCCTATTCTTGTAGAGAGTTCTTGGAAGAGGAGAAAAGCAAGCTGGGGCCATCAACCAATTTGACACCTTGTTCCATTGAGAAGTTGACCGATGAACACTTTCCTGATTGGTTAGAGCAAAAGGTGTGTACATCTTAAATTGGTGCATTGTATGCACACACTATTAATTAATAGCTGAATTGGATATAATTAAATGCATTTGTACAAACAGGTTATCCTAGGGGATGGAAAAAGCATAACGGCAAAGGTTAGAGCATTGGCTGCAAAACCTAGCAGATATGGTGTGAGATGCAGTGGATTCTCTATTAATGGTTTTAGGTTCCACACTATGAGCCGTGAGGCTGCACGCTTGACACAGAATAGTGGTATAGTGAACATCGCACATGATGGTGTGCATTATTATGGTAGATTGTCAGATATAATTGAATTGTCATATGCAGAGTACAAGGTAGTGCTTTTCAAAGGTGAATGGTATGATGTTCATCATCAGGCTGGGATACGAAAAGATGAGTTTGGATTTACCCTTGTGAATTTTTCTCGAACGATACACACAGGACAAAAATTAGAGCATGATCCTTTTGTCTTCTCTTCACAAGTGCAACAAGTATTTTATGTCCAAGATCCAAGAGCTGAATCGTGGTACACCGTGGTGAAAGTTATACCACGTGATAATTTTGACATGGGTGCTGAATTGTTGGAAGAGGAAACAGATTAGATTGCATAGTTGACAATGTAAACTTTATTCAGTTCTGAATTGATTGCATAGTAAAAGTTATGAATTGGTATTCAGTTTTTAAGTTCTGAAATGTTGATGTAAAAGTTCTGAAATGTTGATTGCATAGTGTAAAAGTTCAGTTTTTAATCCATGTTTTATTGACAATGTAAACTTGATTCAGTTCTGAATTGATTGCATAGTAAAAGTTATGAATTGGTATTCAATTTTTAAGTTCTGAAATGTGATGTAAAAGTTCTGAAATGTTGATTGTAAAAGTTCTGAAATGTTGATTGTAAAAGTTCTGAAATGTAGTTCTGAAATGTTGATGTAAAAGTTCTGAAAATGTTGATGTAAAAGTTCTGAAATGTTGATGTAAAAGTTCTGAAATGTTGATGTAAAAGTTCTGAAATGTAGTTCTCAAATGTTGATGTAAAAGTTCTGAAATGTTGATGTAAAAGTTCTGAAATGTTGATTGCATAGTGTAAAAGTTCAGTAAACTTTGTTAAAAGTTCTGAATAGGGGTATGTTAAAAATCCAAAAACCCTGCTCTTTCTGAGGTTCGAACGCCCGACCTGATGTTCAAACAGCCTGTCCTATACCATTGGACTATCGATGCTTTCCTGAGAGTATTGTGCAAGCAGCGTATTTATATGCATACTTTTATTTAGTATTTAACCCTTCGCCGCCCGTGACGCCTCCTCTTCTCCCCAATATTCCCCAATCCCCTTTCGTCGCGCGTCGAACCCTTCGCCTGCCAGAAGCCCCGCCGTCGCCGCCGGGCGCCGTCGGTCGGCCGTCGTTGGTTGGCCGCCGCCTCAGACCCCCGCCACGTTCACTCTCTCGCGCGCTTGGGGGCTCCCTGCGCCGCTGCGACTTGGTGGTTGTGGCCGTTCGTGGCCGCTCGCCAGACCTCGAGGTGCGCCTCCACTTTATCATTGACCTTATCTCTTTTGTTGATTGAAGAACAGTGCCTATGCTTGAAAGATAGCTGTTCAGTTCAAGTAATTTCTCACTGGTTTTGCTAGAATCATTTTCTGAGTATTGTGAACTTATTTGAAGTCTTGAAGATATATCCTTCTAATTTTTATGTTTCTTGTGAGTATTAGTATGAAGTATCAGTTTTTAGTTTGGTTATCTATAGCATTTCTGAAATTTAGTGCACTGCATCAAATCTTAATGTTTACTTGATGTTTCAAGTGAAATGAGTAATCAAGACTGAATGTCCAAGCTTGAATGTTGGTTGTTTCTACTGATTTTTCCTAAAACCTCTAATTACTTTGGAGCATACTGGTATTTGTGAAATGAGTAATCAAGCTTGAATGTCCAAGCTTGAATGTTTTAGTCTGAATTATGTAGTGTCACTACTGCTATGAGTGGGGGATACTTAATACTGATATTTGAGTAGTAGGGTACCATAAACATGAATCACCATATTTGTGATTTCATTTTGTTATAAATTCAAGCAGTGAACATATCCTTCTGTTTTTGTCTAATCAGTGAACATATACCTTTGAGCTCTTTTCATCTAATTTGACTATTCATTTGCCGAGAAGCCGAGCATTTTTCTAGTGATGGGTCCTCCTAACAAAGAGTTGAAGAGGGACAAATTGGGGAGGTTCCGGCGTCATACGAAACTCGAAAGAAAGTATGTGGTTCCAAAGAGTGAACAGAACACTGGGTCATCTACTACATCAAGCGGGGTCTGTGAGGTCTGCCAGTGTGGTAAGGTTAAGGTAGAAGGCCGCCCTTGCGATTGCGCGCCAACGTCCAAAAGGAAGCATGTGGTTCTTCAGTTGGACTCGGACTCGGACGACGACATGCCGCATCAAGGTAAAGGGCAAACTGTAGAGGCAAGTCGTGCCAAAGGGCAAACTGTTGAGGCAAGTCATGCCAAGGGAAAAACTGTAGACAGAAGTGGTGGCAAAGGAAAAACTGCAGACGGAATTGGTGGCAAAGGAAAAACTGTTGAGGCAAGTGGCAGCAAGATGACTGTTGAGGCAAGAACTTCTGATACTTCAGTTATTTTACATTGCTATATCAGTGTGCATTCATAGTATATTTAATATTTTATTTATGAGTTACTTATCTGAGTTTCAATGTTTATATCTTCTTGCAATCATGCAGGACTATCTAGACCTAATGCTTGTACAACTAGACTGCGTGATCGAGAAGCTGGACGTAATGATGGACAAACTTGACATAGTGATCGACAAGATGTGTTCTAAATGACATGGACAACGACGTGATAGTTAGTTAGTGGTGGTGGATGTTGTCATCTTTTGTTTAGTTAGGTGTGGTTGTTGTTGTTCATGATCGATCGTATCTTTTGGTTACTTAATGATGGATGTTGTTATCGATAGATCGCTGGTACCTTTTGTTAGGTTGGTGGTTGAACTAATGACTGATGGCTGCATCATATATGTAAGAATTACTAATGGCACATCTAATTGACTGCATGTGGTATCTTTACTTAATTTGACTGATCAGACTGTATGCTTCTGTCATGCTATCATCTTCAGTTAATCTGAGCAAAATTCCAACTTTTCTGGTGCAAATGCAAATTTGCAAAAATTTCGTTATCATGTTGTATATGCTGGTTTCATCAGTTAATTTGCCCACAAGGCAACCACTATCTTCAAAATACACTAAATACCAACTTTAATTTTTTTTATAATCAAAGTACAACTTATCTCCTTCCACATAAAATGTTTGTAATTTTGTATAACCATTTAATTTGCTATTTTGAACACATTAGTCGTGTTCCTACGATTTATATCGAAATATGTCAAATTTTTTGTCCCCATACACTAAATTCGAAGTTTTTCTGAAAAACTATGTTGTGAAACTCGATCGGTAATGCGGAGGTTAAGGGTTCTTAAATTCTAAGAAAATCAAATAAAGTCTAAAAATACGAGATTTTTCATGGTGCTATTATATTATACTTACATTCTACGATGAAAATTTGAAAATGTTTCAACGAAGTTGTGACATAGGATGTTAAGAAACTCGACCTTCTCATGACAGGAATTGAATTACAGTTTTCAAAAGGAATAGGTTCGGGTCGAAAGCAAATTTATGATCAAACAGTCATTTCAACTTTAATTTTTTTATAATCAAAGTACAACTTATCTCCTTCCACATAAAATGTTTGTAATTTTGTATAACCATTTAATTTGCTATTTTGAACACATTAGTCGTGTTCCTACGATTTATATCGAAATATGTCAAATTTTTTGTCCCCATACACTAAATTCGAAGTTTTTCTGAAAAACTATGTTGTGAATAACTCGATCGGTAATGCGGAGGTTAAGGGTTCTTAAATTCTAAGAAAATCAAATAAAGTCTACAAAATACGAGATTTTTCATGGTGCTATTATATTATACTTACATTCTACGATGAAAATTTGAAAATGTTTCAACGAAGTTGTGACATAGGATGTTAAGAAACTCGACCTTCTCATGACAGGAATTGAATTACAGTTTTCAAAAGGAATAGGTTCGGGTCGAAAGCAAATTTATGATCAAACAGTCATTTCAACTTTAATTTTTTTATAATCAAAGTACAACTTATCTCCTTCCACATAAAATGTTTGTAATTTTGTATAACCATTTAATTTGCTATTTTGAACACATTAGTCGTGTTCCTACGATTTATATCGAAATATGTCAAATTTTTTGTCCCCATACACTAAATTCGAAGTTTTTCTGAAAAACTATGTTGTGAATAACTCGATCGGTAATGCGGAGGTTAAGGGTTCTTAAATTCTAAGAAAATCAAATAAAGTCTACAAAATACGAGATTTTTCATGGTGCTATTATATTATACTTACATTCTACGATGAAAATTTGAAAATGTTTCAACGAAGTTGTGACATAGGATGTTAAGAAACTCGACCTTCTCATGACAGGAATTGAATTACAGTTTTCAAAAGGAATAGGTTCGGGTCGAAAGCAAATTTATGATCAAACAGTCATTTCAACTTTAATTTTTTTATAATCAAAGTACAACTTATCTCCTTCCACATAAAATGTTTGTAATTTTGTATAACCATTTAATTTGCTATTTTGAACACATTAGTCGTGTTCCTACGATTTATATCGAAATATGTCAAATTTGAACTACAAATACCTCAAACTATGTGCCAAAATTATAGAATAATCATATTCATGTTTTTCTGCCCGTTTTTTTGAAAAAAAACTATGTTCTATAACTTTATAGAGTCTTAAAAAAGGAACAAAATTTGAGTAATGTTTGTTAAGATGAAATACTTGATTTTAAATTTGTATTGAACGATAGAAACATATTTAAAAAACAAACTAAAAATATGGTGACCTCCAGGGATCGAACCTGGGTTGCCATCTTACCAACCAGCGCCTACATCCATCAGTGCTACTGTTAATTCTTGATAATTTTGCACATGCAATTGTATTTTGTGCTAGTAACGAATACAGTACCGAAATTTTTTGGCGCCAGGTTGCGCGCCAAACATTTTTACCTCCTGTACATTGCAATCCTTGCCTTATTCAACACCCGGAAACCTCGCAACCGCACGGCAACCGCACCTGCTATACATCCAATTCTCCTTTTACCTCTCCTGCTATACATCCAATTCCCCCTTTACCGCTCGGGCGCCGGCAACCGCATAGCCGCACCTGCTCGTCGGCATCCGCAAGTTCTCATCAAGTTCTCGTCGTCACAATCTCCGCTCCAGGTATTGCCATGCCTTCGTCCCAATCTCCGGCCTGCTTATCGATTTACTGCTTATCGTCGCGCGCCATGAGTTCAGATATGACATTGAATTAGGGTTCCAAGAAATTTAATACCTTCGACATGTAATCTTTCATGAAATCATATGTGCTGTACTGTTGAGAGTTTGTAGAAGATGAGTATCTCTTGCTGGTATTCTGTTCTGAAATATTTGGAGGAATCAGACTGGTATTCTGTTCTGTTTCAAAATCCTGCTGGAGCTATCTGCTGATTGATGATTTGTGTTCCAATTTGAAGTTGCTGAATCCAGATTTTGATCAGGGTTCTGATTCTAGTGTTGTATGTCCTGAATCTGTTTAGATTACTGATAGGCTTTCAAGGTTAGCTTGATTCTAATTTGATTTTGAGTAAAAGTGTACTAGTTCAAGGTTGTCTCTCTTGTTTGGGTCACTACTGTGTGAATGTGCTGTTAGGTCTGATCTAAAAGGTTGAACTACAGCTGTTTTGGGTTTTGCCATCTTGAGAATATCATTCTGCGCACTGTGTTGAATTGAAATTTGAATCTGTGTTTTTAGAGGTGCGTTGGGTGAATTGATCATGAAATTTTAATCTGTGTTTTTAGAGGTAGTTGAATGCTGATAGCAGTCACAATAACTTGATGACTTAAATCTTTGTAACTTCTGATCAGATCATGGTAAGACCACTTCGACGGTTAAGGAACTTGAACCTCCAACAAGAAGAGGAGGCAGAACCTATTGAGAATGGGCAGGATAACTTAGCGGAGTGTGAGAATGAGCAGGATAACTTAGCGGACTATGAGAATGGCCACTCCAACTTACCAGAGCATGGCAACGACGAAACATTGCAAAGTCCTCCTGATGTTGATGGCTTATTAGCGCGGCTCCCAAGCCAACATCCGCGAACCCCAATAAATATAATATGTGAGTTTCATGTTTTTATTGCATATCCAAATTCAATGTCAACATAATCTATTTCCTATATGTAGGGCCAAATGGAGATGTCAGACAAGTTGTAGGGGAGTTCAGAGTTTCAAATTTAGTGGATTTACAAGGAGGAAAGGTTATGGTAGGGACTGATGAAAATGGTGTCCCAAATGAAAGGTCAGCCTCTATTCTTGGACAATACCTTGGACAGATAGCAGAAAAACCATCATTAGCGCCTTTACACATTGAAAGATGGGACAATGCTATGTTCAATACTCACAAGCAACAGATAATCAAAGATGTGGAGGTAAAATTAATGTTCCTAGCTAGTTCAATCAAAAGTACCTCAATTTCCATCCATCTAGTAACAGCTACCTCTACTTTTTATAGGAAAACTTTCAGTTCCCCCGCCAAACGCTAAATCTTACAAGGGACTGGGTGCTAAGGACTGTTAACAATAGGTGGCGATCCTACAAATCAAAGTTGAAGAAACAATATTACAACCGTGAAGAGAGATCTCTAGATGAAATCATAAATGGGAAACCAAGCAAAGTGAATGAACTTCAATGGAAAGCCCTTGTTGGATTTTGGTGCCGAGAACCACATAAGGTACCACCCTTTTATTCATCATTTATATGCATGATGAAAGTAACGAGTGTAACATCACTTCATCACTCTTTTATTTGCAGAAAGTATGTGCGATAAACTCTAGGATCGCCAAAGAACAGAAAAATACACACACATCTGGGAGAAAAAGCCATGCTAGGCTTAAAAAAGAGATGGTGGGATATATTCATCCCAAGTTACTTCTTGTATTCACATTCATCTAATTCAGATCTGTAATGAGCCCCACTTTTGTATGTTGTGCAGGAAGTTAACCATAAAAGGAAGATTAATAGGCTTGAATTATGGGAGGCTGCTCACAAGAAAAAGAATGGCAGATTCACTACTCACAAAGTGGATGCACTAATGGTACATTTTATGATCCTAAGCATTTATGTTCGATCTGAATTTCTGTTTACCATTTTTTGACCTCGCACTGTTTTTATTTCTATAGAACGCATCCTATGAGGAATTAGAAAAAAGGCAACAAATGAACAATGGTAATCTTTCAGCGCAAGATTTTAATGAGGTCTTCAATGGGATAGTTGCTAAGGAGTTAAAAGCACGAGGGTACTATGATGATAAGTACTGGAGTGAAGTTCGAGTGTCCCAAGGTCTAACTTTTGTCACTCAAACTGCGGAAGAAAGAAGGTACCAAGATAAACTAAATGAAATGGAGAATAAGATGAAACGCATGGGTGGTTTCATGAAGCACTGGCTTGGTTTCATGATAAAAAAGTTTCCTGAAGAGGATTTCATAAAAGAAATGGTAGCCAATCTACATGATGATGAAGTAAGCATTTGTTTCTTTTTCAGAATGGCAACTACATATTTTTTCTCATTGATAGCAGTGATTACAAGTAAGCCCTCCTTCTCTTACTTGTTTTTTTTCAAGGATGAACCTGTAGAACCAGAAATTCATAGTGATGACAGCGCTGCACACACAATTGGTAATGTGCACTCTCCGACAAATGAAGTGCAGGTAATACATCACCTACTTTCTGTCATGTGTACTCATCTACATCATTACTATTAAAGTTTATACTAATGGATTATGTAATATGGTTTATTATACTTTGCAGCACGATACATCCACCGAAGACCGTATGCCTCTACCTACTGACCATGTGGTTGCAACGGTATGCAGTACATCATGCAAACTAAATCTCACAGTAATTATGTAATTTAATTCCCAACATTTGAACATGCTTATAAGTACTGTGTTATGTTCCTTGTTTGGCTCTTGTTTACTACAGGAGGAACAAATTCATAGTTCTGTTCATGAAGGTAACTATGTTAATGCAGCCACAAATATTTCCCAAGATCCCATATTGACAAACATGGTATGTCTAGACTAACATTGCAATGTTAATCTATATTGGCTGAACTTATTTTACTGATGATGTATTTTGACTAATATAAGTTATGTTTATTCTAGAGGACTCGAAGAGTTAAAGCCCCTAGTTTGAGCTAATCTGATTCGGTATGCTTCTATTCTGCTTGTTTCTTTTGTAATTAAATTATTTAAATTACAAAATCTTACCTTCTTGTTTTGCAAAATGGTAGAGCCGTTCTCCAATCTATCTTATTTCCCTAAGAAACAAAGGAAGAATTGTGGCCAAAGCGCGGTTGGTGACAACTGATTGGAAACGAGAGATTGGAGGAACCATGCTTGGAAAGGAATACGTTGGGGTTTATGTTGAAGGTCTTGAAAACGTTGATGTTAGAAATAAAGGAGATGAGCTTATACCTAGACCTATTTTTGAGATTCGTAAACTAGTAGATGCTATTGGCTATACTATACCTTGGCCCCGTTCACATGTAAGCTTTTTTTAAAGAATAAACCTTCAATTCCGTAATATCTTCAACTTGTGGTATTCATCTAACCTCATGCCCCATTGCAGGTGAAGAAAATTACAATGGAGACCAGCAAGAATCGACAATGAAGCATAGTTTATATTTGTTAGTGAAATAAATTTAGAAATATTTGTGTGATAGTCACTATTTTTATGTTTCTTTAGCAAGGCAATAGTCTTGTTCACAATAACTTAATTACTGCACTAGTTGGTTCAAAGTACTCATCATATCATTTATTTGCAAATTATTATCCAAATAGAAAATCTGCTTTGCTCGCTTTTTTGGTTTCATATTATGGCCATTGACCTACATACAGTGTACCATGCACTTGGCACAGTTCATGGAAAGGTGTGGACAAGAGGACTAATGTTTCAATGGTTAGTTTTTTCTTTACCATTCTTGTCTTCCTGCCATTTAATTTCATGTTGATCACCAATTTACTTATATTATGTTATTAGCTTCCTTTCTCTGTTGTGCTTGAATAATTGAAATTTGTCCATATAACTTCATCAGATTATGTTTATTTATCACCCCTTATTTGTTAGGCCTCACTATAGTTTTTTGATAAACTCATTCTCTGAAACACTCATATGTATAAGTTTCTTTGCTGCATTTCATCCTATCCTGAATTGGCTCCAGTTCAATTTATGGTTATTTGCTAGGTAAGACAATTGATGTTGCTGCTATTAGTACACTTGCAAATTCAATGTTTCTTTTCCCCTAAAATATGTTGATATCTGAAAGATACTTCATTTCGACTTCCACTTTGCATCTCCCTACATATGATTTATGGCATGGGTTATATACTAACACATATTAATAATTTTTCAGGTCATAGATTATTTTGTGCCAATTATTTCTAGGGTACAATCTGTGATGTCCTGGAGTGCAGCTAAAGGAGAAATTTGCTATGTACAAGAACCTGAAGCCATGTGGTTTACAGGGAAAAGATTCACACTGAAATGATGAGCCAACACTCCTGGTGACCATGATGCTGAAGTTTTGTTGAACAAGAGTTAAACATATGTTCAGTTTGGACAGGCTTTTGCATGAATAATGCCATCCCGTGCAAATACATGTACCAAATTTGTATTTGCCATGATGTGCATTGCTTTCTTACAATATTTATGCATATGTATTACAAAGATTCAAGTTTATGATACAGAGTTGTCAAATGAAATGAAATTGTTAGCAACTTTTCCTTATTGGCTTGCATTGATACTGATCAAGGGAATGCAATAATGATTGACTTCAATATGTAGTCTGTGTATTCTGATTGGTCCATATTTTTGGTGAAGCAAATAATTGTTGGTCAATTATTTCCAATAGATCATTTATTTATAAAACATTATCTGATAATAAAATATAAATATATATTACAATTATGTATGCAAATAAAAAATCATTATATATTAGTACACATGAAAATATATGTATCTATAAACCGTCTCTATAATTCTTAATACACAATGTGATGTAACTTGTAAACATGTCTATATCCGTAGATGCGTAATTATAATGTATCTATGATATTGTTTCTACATTTGTTAACACGCATTGTGGTGTTAATACAAAACGTGTCACCTGCCATATCATCCGCCATGTCACGTGCCATGTCAATCGCCACGTCATCTTCCACGTAATTTGCCACATCATCCGCCACGTCATCTTCCACGTCATGTGCCACATCACGTGCCACATCATCTGCCACGTCACGTTCCGCCCTCTACAAATTCAGTCTCTATACTTATTACTGCGCAATAAGGCGTCCTTACAAAACACATCTATATTATTAGACATAATTTGTATATGTATCTATAAATTGTATCTACATTTATTAACGTGAATGAAATGTCACAATGCTACGTAACTACATCACTACAGACATTTTATACATGTGTCTACTAAATTGTATCTAACTTTATAGATATGCAAATAACGTGTTTATAGACTGTCTCTTTCTTTCATAGCAACGCATAAATAATTCATCTCTACAAGGTCTGACGCGGTACGTACGAAGACGCTTCTAACACGCTTTATGAAAGCGTGTCTATATTGACATAGAGATGAAATAAAGCGTGTCTAGACCCTAATTCTGGCATAGCTACAGGGGGTGTTTTCTAGTAGTGTCAACCCTCAATATCCAGTCGGGGACCGCCTTGAGTTCCTTCGAACAGCTGCTGTGATGGTGGAGGTGTCGATGAAGGGCTTTGCGCTGATGGCTGAGCGAGTGGCTGGCCAAAGAGTGTTGCAAATGCTCCACAACGCGGGGTGCAACCACCTCGAGGCAACAACTTCGGTCACGCCGGTGGCCTTCGGAGGCCAACACTTGGTTTTGCCACCCCCGGATGTCCGTGGAACAGGGCGCCGACTTCAAGAACCCTGGAAGGCCCAAGGGTGCGAAGCGGTCCTCGACCTCCAATGGATCTCCCGCCTTTGCCGAGCCAGGGCACAAGCCTCGCTAGCTCAGCCTTCGATGTCAAAGTCTTTGCCCCCGAAGGTGTAGATCTCCTTAGTTTTTTTTTGTAATTCGTAGCCGTAGCCTGTAAATGACTTGTTAGTTTATTAATAGAAATGTGGGTGTACTTTATACCTGCCCAGGCTTAGCTTTCGGATGTTGACTTCGAAATGCTTGAGGATTCAGAAGAGCTTCACCAGCTTTGGGTGGTGCTCGAAGTAGCTAGGTCCGAAGGGCCCCCTCAGTTCAAACTTCTGAGGGGTCTCATGGGCGAAGCCATTCCCGAAGTAGCCTAGGAGCTGCTGGCTGCCATGAAGACGGAGCCTCTTTGGAGTCCATCATTCTCGCCAGACTTAAGATATTTTGAAGTGGGCTTGAGTGGCGAGGGGGTGCATTCTTCGGGTATGACCTTACAAGGCGATGAAGCCCAAGACTTTTCTGCCTTCGATATGGCATCGCCTGCATCTCAGAGTTGGACCAACTTACAAGGCGAAAGAGGAGGTCTGCGGGCTTCGGGGCATGGACGGTCCGACCGCGGGAGGTTAGGCTCCGACGGGGCTTCGTCCAACCGAGGGGGCCCTACCCGGAAGAAGAACAAGTGAGGGTCGAACATGTCGGGGCCCCAAGCTCGCTTTTTCTTAGGCTTAGATACATATTACTCGTAGTTTTTTGTTTTTGAAGTGTATTTGTAACATACTTCGTTTTTATCATTCAATGAATGAGATTTGTATATTCGCATACTTCGTTTGCATGCTTCGCGTAAATTGAGTGTTCCGAACGTTTAGCTTGTCACGCTCGTACTGCGCATTTCATTCGCACACTTTGCATACATACCTCGGTCCCCCCTTGCGCGTGGCGGTTAGGGACTTAGTCATTGCCGGTGCGAGCAATTAAAAATGCGAAGGGTTGCCCCTTTTGGCAGCTTCAGACGCTTATATCGCGTCGATCGGAGGCCTCTTTTGGGCTTCGAACGCTTTAATTTGAAGCGAAGCAAGGCTTCAGCGTACTCAAATTAAGCGAAGCATGGCTTCAGCATGCTTGGTTTTAGATAGCGCGAGCAGGGCTCCGAAGTGCATTTAGATTTTAGGGAAAGCAAGACTTTGGTATGCTTAAATCTTATATTAGATTTTGACATGCAAAGCAAGGCTTCGAAGCGTGTTCAGATAGCGAACCAAGGCTTCTAAGCTTGATCCTGTAACGAATAGAATGAATAGGTGGTGTGGATTCACCGAACCTGCGATGGGGTTGAACCACCTTCGACTCTGGGACACCTATGACCCTGGGCCACCTTCGACCCTAGGATGCATTAGGCCGGAGCCTAGAATCCTGGACTCATCGAGCCGTCGCCCGAAAGTCCTTGATGCCTCGAACCGTCGCCCGAGGGAGTCCTACAACCCACTACTACGGGCCCGGAGGCGCTGTGTAGCATTCGGAGGAGTGCTCCGGGTTTTTACAAAGCGAAGCAAGGCTTCGGTTTTAAATAAGGCGAAGCAAGGCTTCGATTTTGAATAAGAAGAAGTGAGGCCTCGATTTTAAAGCGAAGCAAGACTTCAGTTTTCAATAAAGTGAAGCAAGGCTTTGATTTTCAAATGTGAAGCAAGGCTTCGATTTTCAATAAGGCGGAGCAAGTTTTTGCTTTAAAGGTGAAGCAAGGCTTTGAGCTGTGTACATACCTCGGGAAACTCGAGTTGATCCAGAAATCGAGCAGCTTTGCGCGATTGAAGAGCTCGCCTCGTAGCCCCTAGGGCTTTGGAGGCCTTCGACGCGCGCTTGGAGCCCCTTGCCTAAGGGCACACTCTGAGGTGCGAGGAGTGGTGGAAGGCAAGAAAGGCCTTCGAGCTGCACTTGATGTCCCTTGCCGAAGGGTGCGCGGAGTCATGGGACTCCGAAGCTCCACCCTCAGGTGTACTTCGAGACACATGTAGTGGCAAAGAACTTAGCTTTTAGTACTAAAGTCCCCACGGACGGCGCCAACTATTGTAGCAATTGCGTTAGCTACAACAGGTTTTTATGTTGTATATGGTGTATAGAGTGAACCTCGAAGGGTTCTCACAGAGGGAGAGAGGATTTATACTGGTTCAGGCCTCCTCGGAGGGATAATAGCCCTACGTCCAATTTATAGTGGATTTGGCATAGTTTTGCCTTTGTTGGATCTGTCTATTACAAGGGCATGACCCTGCTTTTATAGGCACGCAGGCCAAAGGAAAAGACTCAATTGCCCTCTACAAGCCATAGGCTTTATAGGGGCAAGAAAGGAAAAAGGCTAAAGTACCACACATATGACTTTATAGACTTGGCAGACAAACGTCACTTCTGGAGCAGGTATATGACATACCAGGGGCGAATGGGCCCAGGTATGGCTTTACACTATAGTGATGCTTGGATATTTCTTCTATCTTGGAGTACTTGCTGGAGTCCTTCAGGCGGAGGCAACTATGGGGGCTTCGAAGGGCACTCTGAAGCAGACCCCGAGGAGGGCTTCGTAGTGGACTCCGGACTAGCTATCAGAGGGGGCTCCGAGAGGCTCCAGAGAGGGCTTCGAATGGGCCCCAGAGGGGTCCCAGAGCCTCGGTTCCGAAGGGGACCAGAGGGGTCCTGGAGGCTTGGCTCCGAAGGGCCCCGGAGGGGTAAACCTGTCTGTTCTTTGAATTGACTTCGTCAAAGGGGGCCGTACTTCCACTAGACCACAACATAGAATTCCCTACAGATAAGTTGGTAGGGAAAACCACTTTTAGCGACCGAATGTTGGTCGGGAAAGAGTTTTCCCGACCAACCTTGTCAGTCATTGAAAGTTTGGTCTTCGATGGTGACAGATTCCGGGCCTGAGGTCTTCGGAGGCTGACGTCATTTGGCCCCTCTTTAAGGGAAAACTTATTCCCCCAACAACAGTTCAAGGCTTCATCGGTTATGTTCGACATCTTGATCTATTGTGTCTGGTTTATGTTGTACAATCATTCATCTGAATAAAGTATGCCCAATATGTTGAAGGTCTATTAGTCAATCATAATTTAGCAACTGTCTTGGTTAGATCCGATCTTGCTATTATGGTGATTTAATAGTATGGGTGTATTCTCTGGTATACTAAATTTAAATTCTATCGGTGTACAAGCTGATAGATTACTTTTTAATTCCATGGTGCATATCATTGGCATCGGGGATTATCAATCATCTTGAGCATATAGCACATTTCTTTCTCTGCCATTGGTCCGATGGTGTGGGTGTTGCGTATCGACCGATCGCTTGATCATTCCCGATGGTCCTTCGGTGATACGTGTGTTTTGGCGTGTACCATGTGTTGACATGAAAACGTGCCCCCGCACTTGGGTCTGTTCAATGATCCAAAAACGTCGTGAGACGTTGACGTCGTGTTCTGACAATCCTTAAACCGTAGTAAGGGAATAACGGAGTTGCCAGGAAATCAAATAATATTAGTCTACAATTATTCAATTAACCGATATATGGAAAAGTAGATAATTAAACCTAATCAGAAACAATTAAACCTAATAAGCTAGCCTAAACTGATTAAATCTAATAGAGACTACGCAGTTGGACCGGCCTAAGGATGCCGGTCAGACTGACCACAAGACTATGGTCAGATCGGCCTACGGGAAACGGTCTGACCGACAACACGAAACAAGTACGCCAGGCCCTTCCTACACACTGTAAGACCAACTGTGTACCACCGGTCAGACTGGCGCATGCCGCCAAAAATATTACGGCACGACACGGCCTGGTCAAACCAGCCTATCAATGTCGGTTAGACCGATGGTAACAGATCAGATCGTCCGGGTCCTCCGACTATCCTCTTGTTGTTGGTGCCTTCACCCGAAACTTCTTGGCGAAGAAGATGAAGAAGAACACACTGCAAAACACCAAAAAATTAGGGGTAACTCGGCCAAGGGACCAAATTAGCGATAAAAACCGATAAAACGATAGAAATCCGTTACGTGGATGAAACAGATGATTCACGACCGAACCAACAAGGACTTACCATGATTACAACGCGGCAGACGGATGGTTTACAACGCAAACCAACAAAGATGTACGTGCTAGGCTAAAACTAGGGCAAAGAAAGTAAATGTGATTCAAGGTAAATAATAGTTTGGATCTATTACGGTTTTTGGGGGCCTTGAATCGGCCTTGCCTCTATTTATAGAGGTGGGTCATGAGTTCCTACAGTCTAATCTGAGTTAGACACAAGTTCCAAGTCGTCCAAAATTAATTAGGGATAAAATACCCCGAAATCAGTCTTTTGGAGTCAGACTCGGATCGGGCCGGTCTAACTGGGCCCATATGGCCGGTCTGACCGGGCCTACATGGCCAGTCAGACCGAGCCTACATGATCGGTTGGACCGGCCTGTGCCAGGTCTCGGCATATTTTCGGTAAAACTACTAAAAAGTGATATTTTGATAATCTTTAACATTAATGCCATTTTTTGCTATCAACACATGCCCCCTGCGTTTTGGCCCAAAAGCACAACGAGCTAAGGGCGATATGCCTTATATCGCCCTTTCGTCACTTAAGCGTTTTACCACACACCTGGGAAGTACTTTTTCAAATATCTACCATTCAAAGCATTACGAAATCGCTTTCCTTGAAGTGACTCTAGCAAATACGCATTACCTGGAGCGATTTCAACAACTCTAAAAGGACCTTCCCAACTAGGCGACTATTTGCCAAATTTTGGGCTCTTAGTGCTTAAAGGCAAAATCATCTTCCAAACCAAGTCACCAACTTGAAATGATTTTGCTCTCACCTTCTTGTTATAAGCTCTAGCCACTCTTCTTCTGTCTCTGTCTATTTCTTCTAGAGCTCCTAATCTCTTATCGGTCACCTCTTCTAAATTATCCTTCAAAAGAGTTTCATACCCATCGACCGATAAGCCATCTTGCTTAAGTAATCTTAAAGAGCCAAGATTCACCTCTACGGGTAAAACGACTTCTTGTCCATATACCAACTCATATGGACTCACCTTGGTGGAACCATGCTTTGCAACTCTACATGCCCATAATGCTTTAGAAAGCACTTCATGCCATCTTTTAGGAAACTCCTCAATCTTTTTCTTAATGAGCATAATCACATTTTTATTACTAGAATTGACTTGACCATTGGCCTGAGTATATATGGTGAAGAGTTTACCAACTTTATACCATAAGATTCGACAAAATCACATACTTTATTAGAAACGAATTAGGCACCCTGATCTGTAGTAAGAGTTTGAGGAATACCGAATCTATGTATAATGTGCTTCAAGATGAAATCAATTACCTCATTTTGCATCATGTTCTTGAGAGGCACGACCTCGGTCCACTTGGTGAAGTAGTCTATAGCCATCCACACGAACCGATGCCCTTTTGAAGAGGAAGGATAAATTTGGCCGATGAAGTCCAAGGCCCAACCTCGGAATGGCCATGGTTTGATAATATGGCTAAGTAAAGATGCAGAAGCCAGCTGAATATTACCAAACCTTTGACAAACTTCACATCCCCTATAATACTTAAAACAGTCTTTAGTCATGGCCAGCCAATACAAACCCGCTCTTTTAAGCATCCAACTCATTTTCTGGGCCGACTGATGAGTACCACAAAGACCTTCATGCACTTCACCCACAACAAGTCTAGATTTATCGGCATTCAAACATCTCAAAGTACTCCGTCAATAGTTTAGCGATACAACTCGTCGTCGAGTAGCACAAATTTAAACGCTTGTCGCCGAACTTTCTGATCAACCCGCTTGCTAGGATCCCTCAAATATTGAATAATTGAAGTCCTCCAATCATCCCTACAACTCTTTGAAGTGCTCGCTAAATCTTCGTTTCAATTGGCGTTTAAATTATAAATCTTGGTTTGCCCCCATGCCCTAAGCTTTCCTGATGCAGGTCAGTTAGACCGACCATAGGGGGCCGGCTAGACCGACTATTTTTAGTCAGCCGGCACGGGGTGGTCAGACCGGCCTGGTATGGACAGTCAGACCGACCAGACACCTGCGGTCGGATCGGCCATATCATGCCAGTTAGACCGATGTTCTCTGACTTGCGTAGTAAATTAAAGTAAAGCATTGGTTTTTCTTTGTCAAAAAATCTTCCCTTTTTAATTTGGTAACCAGATGCTTGTTGAGCCAAGTCATTTTCTATAGAATTGGCTTCTCTAGACACATGTGAAATCTCAAAATCATCAAGAGTAGCAATTATGTCTAGACATTTATCCAAGTAGCTATTTAGGAAACCATTAAAACATTGAGCAAGTTTGGCTACTTGTTGGACTACTAA
Source organism: Zizania palustris (assembly GCA_019279435.1). Taxonomy (NCBI): domain Eukaryota; kingdom Viridiplantae; phylum Streptophyta; class Magnoliopsida; order Poales; family Poaceae; genus Zizania; species Zizania palustris. Next base: position 77,223,137 of record JAAALK010000289.1, on the reverse strand, counting down.
TAGCGAATCACCACATGCATGAACATATTTAATACCCATAGAGATTAACAATTCAAGTCCTAACAACAAAGCTTCATATTCGGCTTGATTATTAGTACAGGGAAATCATAAAATTATGTCTACATGGTAATCAACTATAAAATTAGCGACGGTTTGGCCTTTCATAGATTTTAGGGGTTCATAAGCCAAATCATACTCAATCAAAGCATAAGCCCACTTTTCGATTCTCCTACTTAGAATCGGCTTTTGCAACATGTATTTTGTGACATCAGTTTGTCAAGTGACAATACATGTGCCAGATAAAAGGTAGTGCCGAAGTTTGGTGCATGCATAATAAAGCGACAAACATAAATGTTCTAAACACATGTACTCCTCTCGGCATCCAATAGGTGGTGACTCAAGAAAGTGATGATGCACTCTTTCCCCTCCACTTCCTGAGTTAGCACAACTCCTATCACGCTATCTTCTGCAGCAACGTATAGCCAAAATGGAATCCTGACTCTTGGTTCTCTAACCACAGTCGGTGATGACAAGCATTCTTTAATCTTCTCAATGGCGTGTTGCTGACATTCCCCCCAAGTGAATTCGGCTTCATTCTTTCGTCGAAGTATGGTGACAGAAGCATCAATCTTGCCAGACAAGTTAGATATAAAGCAGCACAAATAATTAACCTTGTCTAGCAAGTTTTGCACATCTCTCTTGCATGTCAGCGCTTAAAAGTTTTAATCCTCTCAAGCCTCTTAGGATCAATCTCAATACCTCTTTCATGGATCATGAATCCCAAGAACTTTCCCGCCGACACGCGAAAAGCACACTTGAGTGGGTTCATTTTTAAGCTATACTGACGCATCCTATCGAAAGCAACTCTCAAATCGGCTAAATGTTTTTTCATAGCATCCGATTTGACCACAACGTCATCTATGTAGACCTCTAGCATAACTCCTAGCAAGTCGTGAAATATCAAGTTCATAGCACGTTGATATGTAGCGCCAGTATTCTTTAAACCAAAAGTCATAACAACCCACTCAAACAAGCCAACAAAACCAATGCATCGAAAGGCTATCTTGTAGACGTCATCTTCGACCATAAAGATCTGATTATAACCAGCGTTTCCATCAAGAAAACTGAGTACCTTGTGTCCTGAAGCATCATTGATCAGCATGTCAGCTATTGTCATGGGGTACTCATCCTTCGGAGTGGCCTTGTTCAAGTCCCTGAAATCAATACACACGTGAATCTTGCCACTTCCTTTCTTCTCTAAAGGCACTGTTAGCGACCAATTTGACATACCTGCATAGCCTAATAAATTCAGCCTTTAGCAATCGCTCTATCTCTTCTTTAACTCGGTCATACACGGCCGAATTAAAGCGACGAGGGGGCTGTTTATAAGGCCTAAACCTGGGTTTGATAGGTAGCCGATGCTCCATGAGCTCACGACTAAGTCCAGGCATCTCGCTATACTCCTATGTGAAACAATTGACATACGACCAAAGCAACTTTATTACTTCAGCCTTTTCATCATCCTGCTAATTTTTGTTTACAAAAGTCGGCCTTGGAATACTACCATTGCCTATATCGATATCTTCTAGAGTATCGGCCGATGCGAAACCTTGACCTAACTTTTCTACTTCGCTAAAATCTTCAATGGCTTTAGCAATACCGTCTTTAGAAGACCGATACTGCTCCACACGAGACTTTAGCCAATCAAGATTAGTTGTACTAGACATGACTACTAGTTTAGAGATAGCCATGCTACACTAGCCGGCTTTACAGACACGGGAACAAAACGCCCCTCGGACATGCTAACAAATTCATAGTCCGAGAGATCTCTACTTGACATACACTCTACCTTATCATGAACGGCGTCAATAGACACATCGGCCAACACAACCTGGGCCGAGGTGTCGGCTGGTACCACCTCCACATCATTTCCATCCCACTGAATCAAACACTGGTGCAAAGTAGATGGAATACAATAATTTGCGTGAATCTAGTCACGCCCTAGTAGCACACTATAGTTACCTTGCACATCGATGACGAAGAACATCATCGGCAACGTCTTGTTGCACACCATCATCTCTAGAGAAAGTACACCTTTGGCCGCGGAGCTCTCGCCGTTGAAGCCGTTGAGCATCAGGTTAGTACTCATCAAGTCATCTTCATTCTTGATGAGCTTCTTCAGCAGAGAGTACGACATCAGGTTGATAGTGGCGTCTCCATCTACAAGCATCCTCGAGATTGGCTTTCCATCGATGTGTCCCTTGACATAGAGAGGTTTCAAGTGATGAGTCGTATCTTCGGGCTTCTCGAAAATAGCCTCCTATGAGTCGAGGTTCAACTGAGCGACCTCGGCCTCGTCCCATGGAAGAGCGAATTCAGCGGGCAGCATGATGATGTTTACGTCCATTGCCTGCGGAGGAGGTCCCTCGGAGATGGGCGTGTAGTCGTCGTACATCAAATCATCCTTGTCGTCACTCTGAGTAGGAACCGGGTTGTCCACGGCAACTGTCTTTGACTTCCAAACCTATCTCGCTACTGGTCGGGGATGGATCTCCTCAAACACGACGTCTCGCTCGTCCTCGGCCTTCTTCTCGCACATCTCCTGGGCTCGGAGACGTTGTAGCCGCCTCTTCTAGGACTTGGTCATACCTAGTGGTGCCCACGATGGTTGTGACTTAGTGCCAGGTGCTACAACCTTGCTCCTGGAGTTTTTGGCCGAACGGGAATTGTCCGAATCGGCCTCGACAGTTTGTGCTTGGCGGGGTTTCGTTCTTGCTTTATGTCGGTCGGACCATCCTTACTAGGTTGGTCGGTCGGACTAGCCATGGCGGGATGATCTGACCGACTGGTGTCGGTCGGACCAGCCATAGTAGGATGGTCAGACCGAAGTGGTGAGGGCAGCCTAACCGACCCTAGGGCTGCAACCAAACCGGCCATCTCCTCGGGTGGCTTTGGCGGTTCGCCTTCTCCTTGCTCCTCGGAGGTCTCCTTAGGGATTGGGACATCCTGGGACCCCACCTTGACGATGATAGCTTCAGAGTGTGCCTCCGGGATATTCGAGTAACTTTCCAATCTCGAGGACGAGATTCTTTGTAAGGGGGATAGGTTTGTAACACCCCAAATTTCCAAAAGAAATAAAAATACATTTTATTATCTTTATTCTCTGAAAAGAATTATTTTAATCCTTTAATGCCATTTATGCCTAAGTGAACTAAAACCTAGAGGAGATGTCCAAACCAGAGGCTATAAAATTTGTATATGATCCCAAGGCCAAGAAATATTTTTGAGAATTTTTACAGATTTTTATCACCATTGGAAGTAGCCCTAATATTTTAAACTAATTTTAGCAATTATTTTTATTCAGAAAAGAATTCAAACAGTAATGGGCCCCTTTCCCCCATTCTTCCTCAATCGGCCGGCCCATCCCACTCCCTTCCCATGCCCCGGACTAAGAGACGGCCCCCACCCGTCAGAGGCCCTCTCCCCCTCCGCGTGCGTGCCCGACCACCCGACCCCATCCGTCAGCCGTCACGCCCGTACGCTCGCGCCCGCTGACCGCCTTGGCCCACCTATTGGACCCATCGTCCACCTCGTGCCTCCCCCCTAACTCCGCCGACCACCGATTCCGCCTCGAATCCCCCCGCCGGCCCCCCTCCCCTTCAATGGCCGCCGTTTAATGGACCCGAGGCCCGCCAGCCATTTAAACGCGTTAAGGCACGCGTTTAAGCCCCAGGATCGCGGTACCGTGCATGACGAGACCTCACCGGCGAATAAATACACTCCCCTCGGCTTTCCATACATGCGAGCCCCTCTGACCCCGCCGGAGCTCCTATTTAACCCCCTGGCCTCCACCGTGGTCGACCCCCATGCCATCTCGCTCCGGAATCGAACAGAACGCCCGAGACGCTCACTTTAACGCAACACCGTTGCCCTCGCTCCAGCCGCCGCTCGCCGTCGCCGGAGTCCCCCTCCACCCTCGGCGACCACACCGTCGTGAGCGTTGGCACTCAATGGTTTAACATGAGAGGAAAGTTGGCACCTCGATATGTTGGACCTTTTCCCATTGTTCGACGCCAAGGCGAAGTCGCTTATCAGTTGGAACTACCACCCTCGCTAGCCAGGGTACATGACGTGTTCCATGTGTCCCAACTCAAGAAGTGTCTTCGAGTCCCAACAGAACAAGTGGACCTACAACAGTTGGATGTTCAAGAGGATCTGACTTATGTAGAAAAGCCCATCAAGATCTTGGAAGCCAAGGAAAGGACCACCAGAAGCCGCGTCATCCGCTTATGTAAGGTTCAGTGGAGTAATCATCCCATAGAGGAAGCTACGTGGGAAAAAGAGGAAGAACTCAAAGCCAAGCATCCGGAGTTATTCAAGGATTGATCCGAATCTCGAGGACGAGATTCTCTATAAGGGGGATAGGATTGTAACACCCCAAGAATTAAAAGGAAATAAAATAAAAGAAAAATATTATTAAAGGAATTTCTGAATTTTATTATTAAAGAAAATCCTAAAAGAGCCCTGTTAAAGCCAAACAGGGAGGAATATTCAAAATTTGGACTTGAAAATTTTATGGAATAATCTAGAGGCCAAAATATAATTTTAGGAATTTTTAAAATTTTTTATCAATAGTGATTCAACCCTTAATCAAATAAACGAATTACTGGAATTATTTTAAATCAGAAAAGCATTTTAATCTAAATGGGCCTCAACCTTGAAATAGCCTTCAGCCCAGCCCAGCCCAACCTTGAGTCACTGACAAGCGGGACCCGCCTGTCGGCGCACTCCCCCTCTCTCCTCCCTGCGCCCGCACACCGCCTGGCCCACCCGTCAGCCTCTCTATTGAATTCCCCCGCCGCTGACAGCCCGGGCCCATCTGTCGGCCCCCTTCCTTTTTTGTTCGCTTGCAGACAAGTGGAGCCCACCTGTCAGAAGCTTCGTCTACGTTGGAAGGGGACCCCCCCTTCCATACCGGTGACCCCCTTGCCAAATCCCGCCGCCGGCCGCCCGATTTCATCAATCCGACCACTGATTCGCTACCCCCGAACGCCGGTGACCTCTTTCCATCCAAGCTCGACGCGGATTCGTGGTTATAGAAGCCTAACCGTGAGCATGGAAGCTCGTCGGCACAAAATTGGAATCCCCTCGGATTTCCATGATTCCCTTCCATTTAAACACCGGCGAACCCCCTATATAAACCCCCTCCGGCCACCGTCCTCTGCCCACACCACGGTAGCCCGAGCCAGAGCGAGAATAGAACGCCCCGCCCCAATTTTCGGGTTTTCTCTCTGTTTCGACTCCGGTGAGCCCTCGCCGGCGATCCAAGGCACCGCCGCCCCCGCCATCACCACCTTCGTGACCGCCGAGACCCGCCCGTCCTCATCCACGCCTTCATCGGTCGAGAAGACCGCCGGATCGCCTCACCGCCGACGAACCCGAGGAGCTTCATCGCCCCTCCTCGTCGCCGATCACCGTCAGCTCACCGCCGCCGCCACCACTGGTACGCCCGAGTTCCCCTCACGTCACTGGTTCCATTTTTGGCCTTAGCCTCGCCGTTCAACCCACGCCGTCGCCGGAATTCCTCGCCGTCGCATCACTGGAGCTGAGAACGAAGGGGGTAATTGCCCCCTTAGCTCGTGCTGTGCCGGACGGCATATGAGCCGCACGATCCCGATCGGACGGCACAGATTAGATCCTGCAGAGATCTAATCTGAGCCCTCGGATCCGGTCAAACTGGTATCCTTTTATCTGGGCCGTCAATCGTTATTTAAAAGTTTGACTCGATCTGGTGCGTCCACGTCGTACCGGTTCGCGAGATCTAATCCTGGCCATTAAATTTCATTAAAAACTCCCGCCTCGCATCTGGCCGCTGGATCTAGACCCAACGGTCCAGATCGCTCGGGTTCACGCGCACAGTGCAGAGGTCCACCATGGGCCTGGCTCACCGTGGACCAGAGCCCATTTTCCAGTTTAAAGAAATTCCAGAAATTGATTTAAACTTTGAAAATTCATAACTTGCTCATTTTAACTCCAAATTTCACCATTCAAATTTTATTAAATTCAGCATTTTATTCTCTACACATTAATGCCATAAAAACAGTATGTTACCATTGTCCAAAATAATCTTATAAATTAAATGAATAAAAAGCCCTTAGGGATAAAATAGTAAATTCAGAAAATAAATTAGGAAAACCCTTAAAATATAAGTTTTACTGTTTTTCACCAAACTTCAGTATATTAAAACTTTAATTCACATAATAAAACCCATAAACATGTATGTCTATTATTTGGTGGATTTTTATCTGTTTATTGAATGTATTGTTTATTTTTCCGTATCGAGAAGACTACGATTTCATCGAGGAGCCGGAGTTTTATCCCGAGGTTCCTCCATCACCATTTGCTGAACAAGGCAAGTCAGTGACCCACCCCTGTGGAAATAGTTGATCATCATTGAGCCCATGTTTTAATAAATTATCGCTATAACTCATAGGATATTATTGCATTAGTCAAATATCAAGCCCTACATTATATTTATTAGATCCCCGTCCTTGTGTGCAAACCCAAGCCATGCTTATTGAGCCTTAACTCCTTGTCAATCTACTATAAAAGATTTAGCTAGTATCCAATGTACCGGCACAACTGCTATAGGATAAAAATAATGAGTCGTAGATAGTTGGAATCTATTATATGAATTTCCCCGTTATTCTCGTCTCTAGACTCTGTTGGAGTTGGCTATGTTATAAGTATGGTGGGTTCCGGGTGCAAGCTAGGGCATTGGTTGGTCGCACCCGGGGCACTATAAGGACCGGTCTGCGGGATCTATTGCAAAGCACTTCCGTACCAACCACAAGTCTAATGGGTAAGTCCTAACTGAAAGTATGGAACAATCCGACTCGATGCACCATAGTGGAGGGGGCAAGGGGCAACCTGCGGGTGACTTGTACCGACGTGGCTCAAGGGGGGTATGGTGAGGCTCGACGCGTTGAGACACGATACGAAACCCATAAGAGGGTGCTATCGGGTCGAGGAGGACCATATGGAAGGTTTTGGCACGAGTTCCCGTGGAATGGGTCATCTCGTTACACTTTGGTGTAAGTGGTGAGTGTGTGCCTTGAGGGTACAATGGTACATCTCTGATCAGAGTATTTAATCTTTTCGAAAAGCCGAGCCCACGGTCAAGGGCGGGTTGTGTGACTACTCGCAGTTAGTTTACTATTGTGTGAATGGTTGAGTTATTCATGGCATATAAGGACTGTTGAGCGAGGTGGGGCTGACTGTACCCCTCGAGTTAGAAGATGATGATGCATACACATGTTTACATTTCAGTACTAATAACTTGATCACATTTAATGCTTTACAATTACGCTTTTCCGCAAAATTAGCCACTATCCCCCTTGTTATTACTCTTCATTATATTTTCATTCGGTGGCTTGCTGAGTACGTTTGTACTCACCCCCATTGACTTACACCACCAGAGCCCGTCTACTATGAGGAGGATGAAGGTCTGGAGTAGCGACCCAGTCATGGCGAGACTAGAAGGAGGCGTTCATCTAGGACCCTTTGATTTATTAGTTTCTCTTCACCTTTTTCACTTTTGTATTAATACGGTCTACGAACCGTGAATGATTGCTCGTATTTGTACGTGGTCGCATGATGAACGTCTTGGTTTATTGATTTTCTATGGAATTTCAATAAAAGTCCTGATTTATTAAATCGGGGCGTGACATCGCCTCCCCGACCTCGGCCACCCCTTCAACGTCGACGAACCCCGCCAGAACCACATCGCCGACAAGAACCCGAGGAGCTTCATCGCCCCTCTATGTTTCCGGTCGCTGTCTACTCACTGTCGCCATCATCGCCGGTACCCTCATGTTCCCCGTAGTCCCCTCTTTCCATTTTTAGCTCTAGCTAGGTCGGGTAGTCCTCGCTGTCGCCGGAATCGCTCACCGACGCCTCGCCGGAGTCGGGGGACAAGGGTACTTTACCCCTCCCAACGCGTGCCGTGCCGGATTCAGTTCTGGCCGAACGATCTCGATCTGGCAGCGTAGATTAAAGCCCTTGCGAGGTTTAATCCCGCGCGTCCATTTGGTCAAAGGGGTACCGAGCGCTGTGGGCCGTTGATCGCCACTTAACGTCCCCGCCTCGCCCCCGAGCCTTGGATCTAGATCCAACAGTCCAGGATGGGCCGGACCACGCGCACAGTGCACATGTTCACGGTGGATCCGGTTCACCGTGGACCCGAGACCGTTTTCAATTTAAATAAAAATCCAGAAATTGATTTAAACATTGGAAATTCATATCTTGCTCATTTTAACTCCAAATTTAACCATTTTAATTCCATAAAATTCATAATTTTATTCTCTACATGTTAATGCAATATAAACCAATCACCTTTTGCGGAACAAGGCAAGTCACCAAACCAATCTTTTGAGCATATTGAACCCATGTTTTATTAAACTATCGCTAAAACACATAGGGTATACATGCATTAGCCAAATGAAAGCCTTACAATATATATATTTAGATCCCCCGACCTTGCTGTGCAACCCAAGCCATGCTATCTAGCCTAAACTCCTTGTCACCATGTTATAAGTACTATTAGATAGTGTCCAATGTATTGGCACAATTGCTATAAGTTAAGAATGAGTCGTAGCAACTTGGTTCTACTATATGATCCCCGTTATTCTTGTCTTTGGAATTCTATCGGTGATGGAGTTGTGGTTGTGAGTGAATGCATGGTCGGTTCCGGGTGCAAGCTAGGGCATTGGTCGGTAGCACCCAGGGCACTATAAGGACCGGTCTGTGGGATCCGTTGCAATACACTTCCGTACTAACCACAAGTCTAGTGGGTAAGTCCTAACTAAGGTATGGAGTGTTCCAAACCGAGGCCACCACTTGGAGATGGGTCAAGCAGCACCTGCGGGTGTATTGTACCAACGTGGCGCAAAAGGTGGTGTGACGTTAGCCGGGATGCGGCCCGGCGCGCCGGTGAAACCTAGAGCAGGTGGTTATCGCTTCGAGCATTTCATGCTGAGGTTTTGGCACGAGTTCCCGTGGTATGGGTCATCTCGTTACACTTTGGTGTATGGGATGAGTGCGTGCCTTGTGGGTACAGTAGTACACCTCTGATCAGAGTCATAAATGTTTTCGAAAAGCCGAACCTATGGTCAAGGGCAGGTTGCGTGACATCCCATAGTTAGTTTACTTATAATGAATGTGCATGATGATTTGGCATGTAAGGACTGTTGTGCGAGGAGAGAAAACGTATTCCTCGAGTTAGATGGTGTTATGATGTTCATGTTTATTATTCCGCATGATTAAATTTGACTACACTAAATGCAATAACTGAAAAATGTACTTTTCTGCACTTTTAGCCATTATCCTTCCTTTGTTATTATCTTGCATTACTATTGCATTTGCGGTGGCTTGTTGAGTACTTTTTGCACTCATACCCGTTGGACACACAATTCAGAGGATGCTTACTACGAGGAAGATGGTCTGGAGTAGCGACCCAGTCAAGAAGAAAGATCCTGAAGAGGGCGTTCGTCATGCAGTTTATTTTTATTGTTTATTTTAATTTTACTCTTATGTAATATTGTGGTCTGCCTACCACGAATGATTGCTCGTATGTACGTGTCGCATGATGAACCTCTTGTATTATTGTTTTTCTTTGGAAATTCAATAATGTTCCGATTTGATAAATCGAGGCGTCACAAGATGGTATCGGAGCCGACTTGACTGTAGGAAGCCAAACAGACCATCCTAGCACTTAGTTGGATAAAAACTATTTCACGAAAACCTACTTTATAACTTTGTTCCTCCCCTCACTTTTCTTCAACTTGTTGTTTTTGTAGATGCCGGTCTACCAAGTCCACAGCTTTTGCCGCCACTTCGAGGGCTTCGTCAGGGAGCTCCGAATGATGGTCACCTTCCTCGGGTTCCTCTGCGAACTCAAGTTTCATGGAGTTTACATGGAAGAATTTGCGGGGCCATGTGACGTCTCCCTCACCATCCATGGTTCCGGTGAGCACCTATCGTTCTTCACGGCAGCGCTTGGGGGCCCAACCTTCGACGTCACGTGCCAACACGTCGCCCTCCAAGCCCTCATGGAGTTGAGTATGATCTACGATGATCATCTTCAGAACACGTCCTTCTGGCTTGTGCCGAAGCACACTCTCAGTGCCCACCGCAGAATCTACATCGGAGTTCACTCCGAAAGCGATCCGGTCATGGCCTGGTAGACGTGTCTTCTTCAGGCCATGGATGATCTCCATACGAGGCCGTGCTTGACGCCGAGGAGCACCATGAGGTGGTTGAGTTCCTCCACTAGGAGACGAAGAACTTGATCCAGCAAAATGGCGAGCTGCAGCGTAAGATAATACAACTATAGAAGGACATAGCGGAGATGGTTCCCCTCATCCCGAGGAGGAAGAAGCCCATCCTCGAGCCCGCCCCTCGCCCCAAGAGGATCCCGCCACACCCCACGGCCGCTGGACCGTCCAGCTCTAGCGCTCCTGCCTCACGCCCCACCATCATCTCCAACCCTATCATCGAGAATTTTCTCGAGCCCACCGTCCCTCAGGACCCTCGTGGTTCCGAGAGCACGGAGACCGCCCCGGATGACAAGTAGGCGGTAGGTTTCATTGATTTTAATAATTTTGTGATTGTGGTACCACCTGCAATGACTTGTGTTGTAGGTGGATTAAAATGAAAACATTGATGTAATGAACATTTTATACCACTTATATATATGAACCCCTCTGGGCTGTTTTGGCTAAATATTCGTTTCGAAACCTTTCTCTTATAACTAAAAATCTTGTATGTTCAGAAGATGGCCGATAATCAGGACACCGGGTCCAACAATGGAGAATGGGCAAGCAACGGTTTGCCCGGAAGCATTGTGCCCAACTGGGGTGCAACAGGCCAACGTCAGACTGGGCCACCATCCGCCAACCACCCCACCTTGGTGGAGATGATGGCTAACCAGAACCAGCTGATTACCGCCCTCCTCACCGAGATGCAGCACCAACAGGCACAGTTGGACCGACTACAGCAACAGAATGTGGAGCCTGCCCCTCGTGCACTAGCCCCCGCACCCGCGCCTACACTCTCAGAGTTCTTGCGCGTGCGACCCCCCATGTTCTCCAGCACAAAAAACCCCATGGAGGCTGGAGATTGGCTTCGGACCATCGGGAAGAAGTTGGACCTCCTCCCTTGCACCGACCGGGAGAGAGTGGCGTTCGCCACTCACCAACTCCAGGGTCCCACCGCAGAATGGTGGGACAACTACTGTGAGTCCCAACCAGAGGACCACTTGGTGACTTGGGTGGAGTTCACCATCGCCTTTCACGCCGCCCACATCCCCGCCGGAGTCATCGCGATTAAACAATAGGAGTTTTGTGACCTACAACAAGGAAGTTGGACTATCATGGAGTACCTCCATGAATTCAACTGTCTTGCCCGCTATGCGCCGGAAGAGGTGTGGACCGACGCCCTCTGCCAGGCCAAGTTCCTACGGGGACTTAAGGATGAGCTATCCATTTAGCTCGTCGCCGCCGACTACGCCGACTTTCAACAGTTGGTGAATAAAGCGCTCATCCAAGAGACCTAGCAGAATAAGTTGGACCTCAAGAAGAGGAAGATGATTGCGTTCAAGCATCATCGGGCGAACCCTTAGAGGCCCCGCTTCGTCCCTCCGCCACTGGCGCCCGCCTACCATCCTCGGCCCGCCTATAGGCCACCACACGCCGCTAGTGGATCCAACACCGGGCATCCCCGCCCCGCTCCACTAGCTCCAGGCGCTCAGCCTCCGCCCGCCGCCAAGGCCCCGATCATGAGGGACCGCCAAGGAAAGCCGGTAGTCTGCTTTAACTACCGGATGGAAGGGCACTACTCGCATTAGTGTCCTCACCCCAAGCAGCCACAAGGCGCGGCACCCAACCAGGCGGTTCGTGCCCGCGTCAACCACATCAGCGCGGAGGATGCTCAGGAAGCTCTTAAAGTCGTACTCGGTACATTCACCATCAATTCCATACTAGCTATAATACTGTTTGACTCTGGAGCAACACACTCCTTCATCTCGGAGGACTTTGTGAAAACCAACGGCTTGGAAGTACTCCCTCTACCAGCCCCCATGATTATTGCCACCCCCGGCAAGAAAACCTTAGCCCACCTATTCAGCCCTAAGGTAAGGATAGAGATTCAAGGAATATTATTCTGGGCCGAGCCAGTCCTCATCGAGTGCACCGGACTCGACCTCATCCTAGGGATGGATTGGTTGATGAAGCACAAAGGAGTGATCGACTGCGCCAGCAAGTCCGTAACTATGACCAACCCCGAGGGCGAAGCCATCTGTTGGGGAAATATGCTTCCCTTAAACAGAGGCCAAATGACGTCAGCCTCCGACAGCCTCCGGCCCAGAGTCAGGTACTGTCGGAGCCTGCTTTCTCCCTAAGTATTGTTTGCAGGTCCCAGTGTACCCTCCGGAGTCCAGTCCGGAGGCCACCCTCCGGAGTCCAGTTCGGAGGCCACCCTCCGGGAGCCAAGTCCGGAGGCCACCCTCCGGGAGCCAAGTCCGGAGGCCACCCTCCGGAAGCCAAGTCCGGAGGCCACCCTCCGGAGTCCAGTCCGGAGGCCACCCTCCGGAGCCAAGTCCGGAGGCCACCCTCCGGAGTCCAGTCCGGAGGCCACCCTCCGGAGTCCAGTTCGGAGGCCATCCTCCAGGAGCCAAGCCCGGAGGCCACCCTCCGGAGTCCTGTTCGGAGGTCATCCTCCGAGAGCCAAGCCCGGAGGCCACCCTCCGGAGTCCTGTTCGGAGGTCATCCTCCGAGAGCCAAGTCCGGAGGCCGCACCCCGAGAGCCGAGCCCGGAGGCCGCCCTCCGGAGCCAGGTCCGGAGGCCGCCCTCCGGAGCCAAGTCCATACCGGGGGCCCCCCGCCCCTGGAGTGTCGTTTAGCTGGTCAAAGCCTGGCGCAGCCTGACACGCCAGTAAAGCTGTAAAGTTGTCTGGCACCTTTTGTACCGTAGCTAAGCTCCTTTTCCCCTCTCTGCCCCTATGAACCAAGGGTTCATAGGGGGGCATTCCAGTCTTTTCCTCTGGCCTGCGTGCCTATAAAAGCAGGGCCAAGCCCTTGTAACGGGACACATGCTCCAGGGGGCCATGAGACCCTGGAGTTATCCTCTCCACATCCAGGCACACCATGCCAAATCCACTACAAACTGGACGTAGGGTTATTATCCCCTAGGGGAGGCCCGAACCAGTATAAACCCTGTCTCTCCCTGTGAGAACCCGTCGAGGTTCATTCTCCGTATCATACTCCACCACAGAAAAACCTGCTGGAACTAATGCAATTGTTCCAACAGTTGGCGCCGTCCGTGGGGAACTTAGTCCTAGAAGCTAAGTTCTCTACCGCTGCCCGCAACCCGAAGTGCGCCCGAGGGGGGAGCATCGAGGCTTTCTCGCTTCACGCACCCTCCGGCTAGGGGCTTCGGGGGCAGATCGAAGGCCACCTCCGCCTTCCCCCACCCTTTGCATACCGGAGCCCACTCTCCGGCAAGGGGCTCCGCTCCACGCTCCAAAGGTCGTCGGAGCCCGAGGGCTACAAGGTAAGTACCGCCCGAAGCCTTACTCCGATGCACCAACCTGCAGTTACATTAACATAAAATCGAAGTCATGCTTCGCTTTACTCATAAAACGAAGCCATGCTTCGCCTTGTTCAAAAAACCGAAGCCATGCTTCGCCTTGTTCAAAAAACCGAAGCCATGCTTCGCCTTGTTCAAAAAACCGAAGCCATGCTTCGCCTTGTTCAAAAAACCGAAGCCATGCTTCGCCTTGTTCAAAAACCGAAGCCATGCTTCGCCTTACTTAAAAACCGAAGCCATGCTTCGCCTTATTTAAACCCGAAGCCACGCTTCGCCTTATTTAAAACCGAAGCCTTGCTTCGCTTTATAAAACCCGGAGTACCCCTCCGAAGGCTACACAGTGCCCCCGGGCCCGTAGCAGTGGGCTAAAAAGACTCCGGGCCACTGGCCCGATGCGTCCGGGGATTCCGGGCTCCGCGCCCGAAGCATCCCAGGGATTCCGGGTTCCGCACCCGAAGCATCCCAGGGTCGAAGGTGACCCAGAGTCGAAGGTGGCTCAGAGTCGAAGGTGGCTCACGCTATCACAGGTTCGGTGAATCCACACCAAATATCCTTCTCATTACAGGACCAAGTTCCGAAGCCTTGCTTCATTATCTAAACACGCTCCGAAGCCTGGCTTCGCGTGCTCATATACTATACGCCTAAGCGTCTCGAAGTCATACTTCGCCATAATCTAAGTGCGTTTCAGAGCCCCGCTCACGCACAGCATCCGAACCCCGGCATGCCGAAGCATGCACCGCTCAAATTGGGTGTGCGGAAGCCTTGCTTCGCACCAAATCGATACGTTCGGAGCCCGTAAGAGGCCCTCGCTCGATACAAATCCAAGTATCCGAAGCCGCCGAAAAGGCGCACCCCTTCGCATGTTTATTTTTTGCCCGCACCAGCTACGGTTAAACCCCTAACTGCCACGAGCAAAAGGGGGGAAGAATGTATGCGAGGTGTGCGAGCGTAATAAATAGTACGAGCGTAGCAAGCTAAAACGTTCGAAGCAAAACAACACGAAGCATACGGACAAAGTGTGCGAAGATAACAAGCTCAATTCATTGTATGATGAGAAGTGTGTTACAAACATACTTCGGAAACCAAACTACGTATAATCTGTATCTAAGCCTAAGAAGAACCGTGTGCGAGCCCCCGACCCTCGCTTGCCCCTTCTTCGGCCAGGGCCACCTCGGCTGGACGTTGCCTCGTCGGAGCCCGCTCTCCCTCGACCGGCCCGTCCAGGCTCCGAAGTCCACAGGCTTCGACTTCCGCTTTGCAGGTTGCTCCAAGTTCGCGAAGCAGGCGGAGCCGTGTCGAAGGCAGAAAAATCTAGGGCTTCGTCGCTCGCTAACACCGTTCGCGAAGGCAAAGGTAAGGGGTTCTGAAGGGGCTCCGCCTTCACAGCGGCTAGCAAGTCCTGAGCTATTTCGGAGATGGCTTCGCCCCTAGGCCCCCTCGGAAGCTTAAACCGAGGGGGACCTTCGGACCTAGCTACTTCAAGAATCGCCCACAGTTGTCGAAGCCCTTCAGAGTCCTCGAGGACTTCGAGGTCTATGCTCGAAGGCTGAGCCTGGGCAGGTATAAAAAACCCCCGCATTCATATTAATAAACTGATAAGTTTTTACAAAGCCTACAGCTAGGTATTACAAGAAAGCCTAAGGAGATCTACACCTTCGGAGGCGGAGGCGGAGGCGTCAAGGCCGGAGGCTTGTCCGAGTCAGCGGGCCCCTTGAACCGGCGTTGTCGAAGGGCCTTCATGAGGTCAAGGACTGCCTCGCAGCCTTGCTCCTTCCAAGGTTCCTGCAGCCGCCGCCAAGCCCCACGGACTTCGCCCGGAGGCGTCACCAAGTACGGACCCCCGAAGGCCACTGGGGTCACGGAGGTCGCAGCCCAAAGGTGGTCGCACCCCGCGGCATGAAGCATATGCAGCACCCCTTGGCCTGCGACGCGACCGGCCATAAGTGCGAAGCCCGTCAGCGCTTCGTCCGCTACCGAAGCCGCAGTCTTCAAGAAATCGGCGCGGTCCCCAATCGGGTCCTGATCGCCAAATTCCGGAGTCCGGCACTCGGTCCCTATCTTTTCAAGGACCTCAGTCAGGCTCTGGGTGGCCTCGCCAAGATTAGCCACGACGAAGCTCTCGAGATCCTGAGCCCGCTGGCGGAGCTCCTCGTTCTCCTTCGCCTGACGGGCCTCGGCATCCTTCGAAGCTTGGAGTTCCGCGCGGAGCCGAGCCGTCTCCGAGGCCAAGGCTTCCTTCGCTTCCTTCGCCTCAGCAGCCGAAGCCTCGGCCCGCCTCCGCTTCTCGGCTTCCTCCAAGACCTCGCGGCGAAGGGCCTCCTTCTCTTCTGCAAGGCGCTCCATCCGCCGGTCGGCAGCGGTCGAAGCTGCCGCGTTCAGTGCGAGGGCCTGCAGGAATTCAAGAAACCGTAAGTATGAACCAAGGGACAAAGTACAGCTCGAAGCTGCAAGGGGCTCCGCTCACCCGCATAAGGACTTCGTTTGAGCTAACGAAGAGATCCGTGGGATCTCGGTGGCTAAGCTGGGCCACCAAGTCCCCCTCCTCCGCAGAAGCGCAAGCCTCGCGGAAGCCGAGGATCGCCGCCGCCGTCACGCCCCCCCTCGGCTTGAAGGGGTGAATCACCGCCACGGTGGTCTCCGCGGACTCCGGCAAGGCGGGGCTCAGGCCCACGACGTCGACATCTTCTTCGCCTCGAGGGTCCGCACGGTCTCCGCCGCCCTCGCCGTCAGACGAAGTGCTCTCGGACTCTGACCCACTGCCGCTGCCGCTGCCGCTGCTGCTGCTGCTACTCGAAGCCTCCGAGGGCTTCGCTTCGGCGGACTTCGACCCACCTTCGCCTGCCGGCTTCGCCACAGTGGGCCTCGCATCATCTTCGTCCTCTGCGAAAAGCCAAGTCAAAACCTGCATATTGAAGAGAAGCATGCAAAAAGAAAAAGGGGTTTTACCATCATCAGAGATCTCTTGGAAGGAACCAGGGGCTAAGTGCGTCCTCTAGCCCCCTCGCCGCGAAGCCGGCGCATCCACCTCCGCGCCCAAAGCTAGTTCCGCCGGGGCATCCGTGGCCTCCTTGGCAGCAGGAGTGCGCGCGTCGGCCTCCGCCTCCGAAGCCCTCACCGCCAGGGGCTTCGCGGCCTTCTTGGGAGTCGGAGTAGCCGCGGGCTTCGCCGCAGCCTCCCCCGAGGCATCCGCTTCGTCCTCGTCCCCCCTCTTCCTCTTGGCTCCGGCCGATGAGGTAGCCAGGTGGGCGAAGTCTGGCAAAGCGGAGAGCCCTCCGAGGCCGAGCGCGGTCCACACTCTGTTCCAGCGCTCCCAGGACCCCACCAAGGCAAGGCGCTGATTCTGCTCCTCGGGGGTCGGAGTCCCGACGACTCGGTCCGCCGCCGCGATGGCCTCCTCCGGAGTCCTCATGTCGAGGTCGGCTGCACGAAAAGGTCGAGTCAGGGCCAAAGTGTTCAAGTATTAAGAGCAAGAAGAGCGCGAAGACTTACAGAAGCGGTCGAAGGCCAGCTCGCTGAGTTCTCCTTGACCCGAAGCCTGGAAGAGACCCTCCGGCCAGGAGCGCGCGAGGGGGCTAAGCCGAAGGGTAATAAATTCCTCGGCGAGGTCCCTCATGCTCATCTTCGCTGCCACCCTTCGGAGCAGCGAGATCCTCGATTGAAGAAGACCTTCGCTGGTCTTCACCACCCCTTCGCGCCGGTACATTATGTGAGCGTTGGTACTCCGAAGGGGTGAGTTCGCACCGACGGAGGCATAGAACCATTCTTGGTCCCACCTCGAATACCACTTGTTGTTTACAGCCCTCGCAGGGAAGGCGTCCTGGAACTCCTTCCGGAGCTGGAAGTTGGCACTGCCGAAGGCCAACGCCCTCTTGACGCGGTCCGTCCCCTCCCTGGGCTTCGGCTGGCAGTTGGCGTCGTGAAGAGCGACGAAGACGTCCGCGCGGCCCTCGCAGCCTTCGGCCCTCATGGCCCACTCAAAGACAGCTAGCCTCGCCACGGCGTTGGGCGAAAGCTGAGGGAGCTCAAGGTTGTAGGCCTTGAGGACCTCGCTCAGCATCCCCACCGCAGGCAGTCCGAGGCCGGCCTCGAAGAAGGCTTCAAACACCACCACTTCGTCAGCACGAGGCTTCGGTATGGCCTCTGATTTCTCCGGAACCCTTAATTGGATCTTCGCCGCAATCTTCCCCTCGCAGGCTCTCCGGACCGACTCCTCCGTAGAAATCGAAGCCCTCATCTCCAGGGTCTGCTCGAACCTGTCGGAGGGCGTCCGAAGGTCCCTCGGCCCCAGTCGCCTAGCTGCAGGCTTCGCTGCCGCGGCCGCTGCCGCCGCCGCCTGCACTTGGGCGGAGCCCGAGCTCGAACCCAAAACCAGGGGCTTCGCCACTCCCTTCTTCGGCATCCTGATCGGTCTTCGGCTCGAAGGACTAAAGGATGGCGAAGGGCTAGAAGCTCGCGAAGGTCGCTCTGCGAGGCTAGGAGGAAGAGGAGAGCGAAGGTGGTAAGGCGGTGAGAAGAAGCGAATGAAAGTGTGCCGGGGCTGCACGCGGTAAGTCCCTATTTATAGGCGCGGTAAGAATTCCAACCGTCATGGGCCGGGCTCACCGCCAGATGGGCCTCCGGCGAAAGCAAATCAAGCCCAAGCAGGGTAACGGTAACTTTTCTGACCGTTGCGGAGCCGTTCGGGCTCCCCGAGGCCGCTCTGGCACGAGCATTTATTACCCCCAGGAATCGAGGTCTCCTTCGGTCCTGGCTCCGGAGGTATGTTTCCTCCGAAGTGTTTTCAGGTCATTTGCCCTAAGGGCGCGTGCACCCCTTCGTTCCGAAGGCCTACACGCGAGGGGCTACTGTTGGGGAAATATGCTTCCCTTAAACAGAGGCCAAATGACGTCAGCCTCCGACAGCCTCCGGCCCAGAGTCAAGTACTGTCGGAGCCTGCTTTCTCCCTAAGTATTGTTTGCAGGTCCCAGTGTACCCTCCGGAGTCCAGTCCGGAGGCCACCCTCCGGAGTCCAGTTCGGAGGCCACCCTCCGGAGTCCAGTCCAGAGGCCACCCTCCGGAGTCCAGTTCGGAGGCCACCCTCCGGGAGCCAAGTCCGGAGGCCACCCTCCGGGAGCCAAGTCCGGAGGCCACCCTCCGGAAGCCAAGTCCGGAGGCCACCCTCCGGAGTCCAGTCCGGAGGCCACCCTCCGGAGCCAAGTCCGGAGGCCACCCTCCGGAGTCCAGTCCGGAGGCCACCCTCCGGAGTCCAGTTCGGAGGCCATCCTCCAGGAGCCAAGCCCGGAGGCCACCCTCCGGAGTCCTGTTCGGAGGTCATCCTCCGAGAGCCAAGCCCGGAGGCCACCCTCTGGAGTCCTGTTCGGAGGTCATCCTCCGAGAGCCAAGTCCGGAGGCCGCACCCCGAGAGCCGAGCCCGGAGGCCGCCCTCCGGAGCCAGGTCCGGAGGCCGCCCTCCGGAGCCAAGTCCATACCGGGGGCCCCCCGCCCCTGGAGTGTCGTTTAGCTGGTCAAAGCCTGGCGCAGCCTGACACGCCAGTAAAGCTGTAAAGTTGTCTGGCACCTTTTGTACCGTAGCTAAGCTCCTTTTCCCCTCTCTGCCCCTATGAACCAAGGGTTCATAGGGGGGCATTCCAGTCTTTTCCTCTGGCCTGCGTGCCTATAAAAGCAGGGCCAAGCCCTTGTAATGGGACACATGCTCCAGGGGGCCATGAGACCCTGGAGTTATCCTCTCCACATCCAGGCACACCATGCCAAATCCACTACAAACTGGACGTAGGGTTATTATCCCCTAGGGGAGGCCCGAACCAGTATAAACCCTGTCTCTCCCTGTGAGAACCCGTCGAGGTTCATTCTCCGTATCATACTCCACCACAGAAAAACCTGCTGGAACTAATGCAATTGTTCCAACACCATCACTTTTCGGATGACCAACCGCGAACCTCGCGAGGTGTCCCTTTACTCGCTAGCCCTAGAGGAAGTGCCCGTAGTCAAGGAATACATGGACGTCTTCCCAGAGGACCTGCCAGGAATGCCTCCCAAGCGGGACATCGAATTCAGAATCGAGCTTGTCCCCGGGACCACTCCAATCTCCAAGCACCCATACTAGATGGCCGCCAATGAACTAGCCGAAGTCAAGAGCAATATCGAAGACCTAGAGCAAAAAGGATATATCCGACCGAGTACCTCACCCTGGGGTGCACCGGTTATCTCCGCCATGAAGAAGGACAAGACCAAAAGGATGTGCGTGGACTATAGAGCCCTGAACAACGTAACCATCAAGAACAAGTACCAACTACCTTGGATCGACGACCTGTTCGATCAGCTGAAAGGATCCTCGGTGTTTTCCAAGATCGACCTCAGGTCAGGGTATCACCAATTGAAGATTAGAGAAGAAGACATCCCCAAGACCGCCTTCACCTCCTGCTATGGACTCTACGAGTATATTGTGATGTCATTCGGACTCATGAATGCCTCAGCCTTTTTCATGAACATGATGAACAATGTATTCATGGAGTTCTTGGATAAGTTCATCGTGGTATTCATCGATGATATCCTCATCTACTCTAAGACCAAGGAAGAACATGAAACCCACCTCCGTTCGACCCTCAGAAAGCTAAGGGGATAGCAGTTGTAAGCCAAATACAACAAGTGCGAGTTTTGGTCGTCTGAGGTGAAGTTCCTCGGTCATGTCATATCTGCCAGAGGAATAGCAGTGGACCCAACCACCGTAGAAGTAGTGACCAATTGGCTACAACCCATGAACGTGACCGAGATCCGGTGTTTTCTCAGATTGGCCGGGTATTACCACCGATTCATCGAGAATTTCTCAAAGATAGCCAAGCCTATGACTAGGCTGTTGCAGAAGGAAGTAAAGTTTGAATGGACCCTAGATTGTGAAGAGTGCTTCCAGACCCTTAAGAAGAAGCTCGTGTCAGCCCCAATTCTGACCCTGCTAGACATCCGGAAGGACTTCCACATCTATTGTGATGCCTCTCGCCAAGGGTTAGGGTGTGTCTTGATGCAAGATGGGAAGGTGATATCGTACGCCTCTCGCTGGCTGAGGCCACATGAGCTAAATTACCCGACCCATGATCTAGAATTGGCAGCCGTGGTTCATGCCTTGAAGATATGGAGACATTACCTTGTGGGAAATCGGTGTGAGGTTTTCACCGATCACAAGAGCCTCAAGTACATATTCACCCAACCGGACCTAAACCTCAGACAAAGAAGGTGGTTGGAGTTGATCAAAGATTATGACTTGGGCATCCATTATCACCCAGGCAAGGCAAATGTGGTGGCAGACGCCCTAACTCGAAAAGGGTACTTGTAACGCCCCGATTTAACAAATCGAGACATTATTGAATTTCATAAGAAAAACAATAATACAAGAGGTTCATCATGCGACAACCGTACATACGACATTGTTCATGGTACGCAGACCATATTTATTACATCATTGTTTTAATAAAACAGTAGAGTAAAATAATTAGAAAACGGCATGACGAACTTATTCTTCAGGATTTTTCTTCTTGACTGGGTCGCTACTCCAGACCGTCTTCAAGATAAGCATCCTCTGTGGGGTCCAACGGGTATGAGTACAAAAAGTACTCAACAAGCCACCGCAAATGCAAATAATAGTGCAGGATAATAAACAAGGAAGGATAAAGGCTAACAATGCGGAATAAAGCAATTGCAGTTATGGCATTTAGTGTAATCATATTTTAATCATGCGGAAAGTAAACATGAACATCATCAACATCAACTAACTCGAGGAGTACGTTTTACCTCCTCGCACAACGGTCCTTACATGTCAATCCATCATGCACATTCATATTCAAAGTAAACTAACTGGGGGATGTCACGCAACCCGCCCTTGACCGTGGGCTCGGCTTTTCGAAAAGATTTAAGACTCTGATCAGAGATGTACTACTGTACCCACAAGGCACGCACTCATCTCAACGAGATGACCCATTTCACGGGAACTCGTGCCAAAACCTCAATATGAGATGTTCCAAGCGATAACCACCCGCTCTAGGTTTCGCCGGCGCGCCGGGCCGCATCCCGGCTAACGTCGCACCCCCTTTTGCGCCACATTGGTACAAGTCACCCGCAGGTGCAACTTGACCCATCTCCAAGTGGTGGCCTCGGTTTGGAACAACCCATACCTTAGTTAGGACTTACCCACTAGACTTGTGGTTAGTACGTAAGCGTATTGCAACGGATCCCTCAGACCGGTCCTTATAGTGCCCCGGGTGCGACTGACCAATGCCCTAGCTTGCACCCGGAACCCACCATGCATACACTCACAACCATGACTCATCACCAACAGAATTTCCAAGGATAAGAAGCAACGGGGATCATATAATAGAACCATTTGGCTACGACTCATTTTTATCCTATAGCGGCCGTGTCAATACATTGGACACTAGCTAATATCATAGTTCATATGGTGACAAGGAGGTTAGGCGAGATAGCATGGCTTGGGTTGCACATCAAGGTCGGGGGATCCTAAATAAATATAATGTAAGGGTTCATTTGACTAATGCATATACATAACCTATGTGTTTTAGCGATAGTCAATTCAGACATGGGTTCAATATGCTCAAAAGAATTGTTTGGTGACTTGCCTTGTTCAGCAAGGGGAGAGGGAGGGACTTCGGGGAAGTACTCCGGCTCCTCGGCGACGTCATAGTCTTTTTAATATAAAGTAAAATAAAAAGAACATAACATCTAATCAAACAGTATAACATTACATTATAAACACATAAGTTAAAGTTGGTTTGATTATAAATAAAATAAATTCAATGATTTAAAGTTCTGAAATTTATTTCTCCATTAATTTTAGAATGAATCTAAATGAATTATTGTCTTTCATAAAAGGGTGTTTAAGTGTGTATAATACTACATTAAGTTTTCTAATCAATTTAATTTAAATGATTCAGAGAAAACTCAGTGGTTTTAGTGTTTAAACAGAAAGGGACAATTATATAAATTTTCTGGAATTTAAATATTTAAATTTACATTTTAATCCTAAGGGCATTTGAATACTTATTTAAATAAATGAAAATGTCAAATAAACCTACTGTTTTTATTGCCTAAACATGTAGAGAATAATTTTATGAATTTTCTAAAATTGGAATGGCAATTTTTAGAGTCCAAATGCATTAGATATGAATTTTACAAGTTTAAAAGCATTTCTGGAATTTATTTTCAAATTTTAAACCCCTCGGGTCCACGGTGAGCCAGGCCCACGGTGAACCCGCGCACTGTGCGCGTGCGCCGGCTCGATCTGGACCGTCGGATCTGGATCCGGTGGCCAGGCGCGAGGCGGGAGGGTTAAGTGACAATGGACGGCTAGGATTAAAACGCGCGAAGGGGTACCACGTGGACGCACGAGATCGCACGCCGGGTTAAATGAAAATCAACGCGTGAGATTAAAACGTAACGCTTTGACCAGATCCGACGGCGCGGATTAGATCGCGTACGTGGGCTCACGTGCGTCGTCCGATCGCGATCGCACGGTCGGGATCAGATCCGACACGGCACGGGTACTCGACCCGTGCCGGTCGTCTTCTCCGACGACGGCGAGCGGGCCAGCGGCCACGGCGAGCGACGGCGGTCCTAGCTAAGCCTAGAAATGGAAGGGGGACGCTACGGCGGTCACGATGGTACCTTGGCGGTGGTCCGGGGACGACGGGACGTGGCCGGCGACGAGGGTAGACGGCGGAGTGGTTCGGGCTCCTCGTCGGCGATGGTGTTCCGGCGGGGTACGACGTCGGCGGAGGGGTGGCCGAGGTCGGGGTCGTTCTTGCGGTCACGTTGGTGGCGGAGGCACTGGTGGAGGTGGTCTGAGGCGAGGGCGAACGGCGGCCGGAGACGAAATAGAGGGAGTGCTCTAACCGGCGAAGTGCGGGCGCTCTGCTTGGTCTGAGTGCGAATGGTTGCGTGAACCGAACGCGGTGGAGGGCAAGGACTTAAATAGAGGTACCGGCGGGGGCAGGGAGGGCGCAATTGACGGTGGCCGAGGTTAATGACGCCATGACGCCGGTGAGCTCGGGTTGACGCGGTTCATCGAACCTGGACGCGAATCGGCCGAATTAATAGGGGGAAAACGGTCGGCGCGTTGAGGGGAATTCATTGCCGGCGAGTGATTAGGGTGGGGGGGCCGGCGGGGGCGGATCCGAGGGAGTAAAGGTGGCCGGCGTAGTTTGGGGGGCGACGGCGCGAGGTTGAAGGCGAAGCTGACAGGCGGGGGCCACTGGCCAGCGGGCGCGAGCGAGCGAACGTGAAGGCTGACGGGTGGGGCCGCGATGTCGGGTGTGCGCGCGAGGGGAAGGTTTCGGCGCCGACAGGTGGGGTCCATTTGTCAGCCAGAGGCAAGCGTGGTAACGGGCTGGGCCGGCCGGGAGAGAGAAAAGGGAGGGGGAGGAGCCCATTACTGTTCTAATACTTTTCCGAATAAAAATAATTCCAGAAAATAAATTAAAAGATTAGGGCTACTTCCAAGGCTGGTAAAAATTTATAAAAATTCTCAAAATTATATTTTGGTCTTAGGATCATATACAAAAAGTCTCACCTCCTGATTTGGTCATCTACTCTATGTTGTAGTTCAAAAGGGTATAAAAGGGATTTAAAAGTATTTTCTGAAATAATAATTCCAATAAATTGAATTTAATAATATTTTTATTGTTTTGAAAATTTGGGGTGTTACAAACCTATCCCCCTTACAAGAATCTCATCCTCGAGATTGGAACGCTACTCGAATAGCTCGGGGTATTGGGCTTTCAGCTCGTCTTCTTTTTCCCAAGTGGCTTCTTCTGCGGGATGGTTGTTCCATTGGACTTTGCAGAAGCGGACGACGCGACTTCTGGTTACTCTTTCCTTGGTTTCCAAGATCTTGACGGGTCTCTCTATGTAGGTCAAGTCTTCTTGGACGTTGAGCTGCTGAAGGTCGGCTTGCTCGGTGGGCACACGGAGACACTTCTTCAGCTGCGAGACATGGAACACATCATGAACGCCTGCCAAGGATGGAGGCAGTTCAAGTTGATATGCCACTTCTCCTTGTCGACGGAGGATCTGGAAAGGTCCGACGTAGCGGGGTGCTAGTTTGCCTTTCATGTTGAACCTTTGAGTGCCACGGAGGGGAGTGACTCGGAGGTAGACATAATCGCCCTCCTCAAAGGCTAGATCTCTTCGACGGTTATCGGCGTAGCTCTTCTGCCTGGATTGGGCTGCCTTCAGTCGGTCTCTTATGATCTTAACTTTCTCTTCGGCTTCTCTCAATAAATCTGTCCCAAACAGTTGTGATTCTCCGGTTTGATC
Source organism: Zizania palustris (assembly GCA_019279435.1). NCBI lineage: Eukaryota > Viridiplantae > Streptophyta > Magnoliopsida > Poales > Poaceae > Zizania > Zizania palustris. The sequence continues at coordinate 77,198,174 of JAAALK010000289.1, read as the reverse complement.
CCAGAGCAACGGTGTTCTGCACTTACGCCCATAGAGTGCTTCGAACGGGGACATTTGCAGGCTGGCTTGATAGCTGTTGTTGTAGGAGAACTCTGCATATGGTAAGTTCTTGTCCCACATTCCGCCAAAGTCTAGAGCACAAGCTCTAAGCATATCCTCCAATATCTGGTTGACCCTTTCGGTCTGACCGTCGGTCTGTGGATGATAGGCGGTACTAAAGTTCAGCCGGGTGCCGAGTTCCTCTTGAAGGTTCTTCCAAAACTTGGAGGTAAACTGACTCCCGCGGTCAGATACAATCTTCTTGGGAACTCCGTGGAGGCACACTATCCGGGTCATGTACAACTCGGCCAACTTGGCGACGGTGAAAGTTGTCTTGACCGGGACGAAGTGGGCTACCTTGGTGAGTCGATCAACGATCACCCAGATAGAATCATGACCAGCTTGGGTCCTGGGCAGTCCCGTGATGAAGTCCATTCCTATCTCTTCCCACTTCCATTCAGGGACCTTGAGAGGTTGAAGAAGTCCGGCAGGTCTCTGATGCTCTGCCTTGACTCGTCGGCATGTGTCGCACTTGGCCACATACTCAGCTATTTCTCTCTTCATGCTGACCCACCAATATTTTTCCTTCAGGTCTTGGTACATCTTTGTACTCCCGGGATGGATGGAGTATAGAGTATCGTGGGCTTCCTGAAGGATGAGAGTTTTCAACTCAGGTAGGTTGGGTACGCACACTCGGTTTCCGAACCAAATGGTACCATGTTCATCCTCGGAGAATCCGGGGGCTTTACCCTTCCTCATGTTTTGCTGGATCTCCAGGATGTCTGGGTCTTCCTTCTGCTTCTCTCGGATCTGGTCTATTAAGACAGGCCGAGACTCCAAGGCAGCGAGGTACTCTCGAGTGGTGATCCCTAGGTTTAGCCTTTCCATCTCTTTATAAAGTAGAGGAGCCTGGTCCTGAATCATGATGGCATTGCAGTACCCTTTTCGACTAAGAGCGTCTGCCACCACGTTCGCTTTGCCCGGATGATAATGGATGCCCAAGTCGTAATCCTTGATCAGTTCCAACCATCTCCTTTGTCTGAGGTTCAGATCTGGTTGGGTGAATATATACTTGAGGCTCTTGTGGTCGGTGAAGACCTCACACCGATTTCCCACAAGGTAATGTCTCCATATCTTCAAGGCATGAACCACGGCTGCTAGTTCCAGGTCGTGGGTTGGGTAGTTCAGCTCGTGCGGTCTCAGTTGCCGGGAGGCGTAGGATATCACCTTCCCTTCTTGCATTAAGACGCATCCCAATCCTTGACGAGAGGCATCACAGTAGACGTGGAAGTCTTTCCGGATGTCTGGCAGAGTCAGAATGGGGGCTGACACAAGCTTCTTCTTGAGGGTCTGGAAGCTTTCTTCGCAGTCGGGGGTCCAGTCAAACTTCACCTCTTTCTGCAGAAGTCTGGTCATAGGCTTGGCGATCTTGAAAAAATTCTCGATGAACCGGCGGTAGTATCCGGCCAATCCGAGGAAACTCCGGATCTCGGTCACGGTCGTGGGCTGCAGCCAGTTGGTTACCGCTTCTACGGTGGTTGGGTCCACTGCTATTCCTCCGGCAGATATTACATGACCGAGGAACTTCACCTCAGACGACCAAAATTCGCACTTGCTGTATTTGGCGTACAGTTGCTGCTCCCTTAGCTTTCCGAGGGTCAGACGGAGGTGAGTCTCGTGTTCTTCCTTGGTCTTGGAGTAAACGAGGATATCGTCGATGAATACCACGATAAACTTGTCCAAGAACTCCATGAATACATTGTTCATCATGTTCATGAAAAAGGCCGGGGCATTCGTGAGTCCGAACGACATCACAGTGTACTCGTAGAGTCCATAGCGGGAGGTGAAGGCAGTCTTGGGTATATCTTCCTCCCTGATCCTCAACTGGTGATAACCTGACCTGAGGTCAATCTTTGAAAACACTGAGGATCCTTTCAGCTGATCGAACAGGTCGTCGATCCGAGGCAATGGGTATTTGTTCTTGATGGTTACGTCGTTCAAGGCTCTATAGTCCACGCACATCCTCTTGGTCTTGTCCTTCTTCATGGCAAAATGACCGGTGCACCCCAAGGTGAGGTACTCGGTCGGATGTAACCTTTCTGCTCAAGGTCTTCGATGTTGCTCTTAACTTCGGCTAGTTCATTGGCGGCCATTCGGTATGGGCGCTTGGAGATTGGAGTGGTCCCCGGGACAAGCTCGATTCTGAATTCGATGTCCCGCTTGGGAGGCATTCCGGGCAGATCTTCGGGGAAAACATCTGCAAACTCCTTGACTATTGGCACTTCTTCAAGAGCTATAGAGCGAAGGGATGCTCCGAGTGGTTTGCGACTGGTCATCCGGAAGGTGACGGTTACGCCTTCAGGACTGGTCACCGTGACGGACTTGTTGGCACAGTCGATCACTCCCTTGTGCTTCATCAACCAATCCATACCTAATATAAGGTCGAGTCCGGTGCATTGGATGAGGACAGGCTCGGCCCGAAACAGCACTCCTTGGATGTCAAGTTGAACCTTAGGGCTGTAGAAACGGGCTGAGGTCCTATTGCCGGGGGTGGCAATCACCATGGGAATGGGTAAAGGGAGCACGTCCAGATTGTTTGTTTTTGCAAAATCTTCCGAGACAAAGGAGTGGGTTGCTCCAGAGTCAAATAATATGATGGCCGGTACGGAATTCATAGTAAACGTACCGAGTACGACTTCAGGAGCCTCCTGAGCTTCCTCCGCGCTGATGTGGTTGACGCGGGCGCGAACGGCCTGGTGGGGTGCTGCGCCTTGGTTCTGCTTGGGGTGAGGACACTGGTGCGAGTAGTGCCCTTCCTTGCGACAGTTGAAGCAGACGACCGGCCTTCCTTGGCGATCCCTCAAGATCGGGGCCTTGGCGGCTGGTGCCGGCTGAGCGGCCGGAGCTGGTGGAGCGGGGCGAGGATGCCCGGCGTTGGATCCACCGGCTGCATGAGGTGGCCTGTAGGCGGGCCGAGGATGGTAGGCGGGCGCTGGTGGCGGAGGGACGAAGCGGGGCCTCTGAGTGTTCGCCTGCTGGTGCTTGAAGGCGATCATCTTCCTCTTCTTGAGGTCCAGCTTGTTCTGCTCAGTCTCTTGGATGAGCGCTTTGTTGACCAGCCGCTGGAAGTCGGCGAAGTCGGCGGCGACGAGCTGGATGGACAGCTCATCCTTAAGTCCCCTGAGGAACTTGGCTTGGCGGAGGGCGTCGGTGCGCACTTCCTCCGGTGCGTAGCGTGCGAGGCGGTTGAACTCATGGAGGTACTCCATGACAGTTCGGTTGCCTTGTTGCAGGTCGCGGAACTCCTGCTGCTTCACCGCGATGACACCGGCGGGGACGTGGGCGGCACGAAAGGCGATGGTGAACTCCGCCCAAGTCACCATGTGGCCCTCTGGCTGGGACGCACGATAGTTGTCCCACCACTCAGCGGCGGGACCCTGGAGCTGATGAGTGGCGAAGGCCACTCGCTCACGGTCTGTGCAGGGGAGGAGGTCGAGCTTCTTCTCGATGGTGCGAAGCCAATCTCCGGCCTCCATCGGGTTGGTTGTGCTCGAGAAGATGGGCGGGCGCACGCGCAAGAACTCGGAGAGTTGCGGAATGGCCGCGGGTGCTGGTGCGCGAGGGGCGGGCTCCCCGTTCTGCAGACGGTCCAACTGAGCCTGTTGGTGCTGCATTTGGGTGAGGAGGGCGGTGATCAGATGATTCTGATTCGCCATCATTTCCGCCAAGGTGGGGTGGTTGGCGGAAGGCGACCCGGATTGGCGCGGGCCTGTCGCACCCCAGTTGGGTACAACGCCCTCGGGCGCATCTCGGCTTCCTCCTGCTCCGTTGTTGGAGCCGGTGTTCTGGTGGTCGGCCATCTTCTGAATATACAAAGCGATAAAGCAAAAAATGACGAAACGATAATACAGTCATATAAGATTCAAGCACATAATTATATATAGTGGCATAAAGCGTTTGTTACAATCAAGTTTTTATTCTACCCATGACACACTCGTCGTGGGCAGCACCACATACAAAATTTTGATTCTTATTTAGATAGCGTCTCCTAACGCCTACTCGCCACCGGAGGCGGTCTCCGTGCTCTCGGAACCACGAGTGCGCGGCTCCAGAGAGATGGTGGGCTCGAGAAAATTCTCGATGATGGAGTCGGAGACGAGGCCGGGGCGTGGTGTAGGGGCGCTGGTGGAAGGCCTGGCGGGAGAGGGTCGTGGCGGGATCCTCTTGGGGCGAGGGAGGGGCTCACGGATAGGCTTCTTCTTCCTAGGAAGAAGAGGAACCATCTCCGCTATGTCCTTCTGCAGCTGCATGATCTTGCGCTGCAACTCGCCGTTCTGCTGGATCAGGTTCTTCGTTTCCTCACGAAGAAACGCAACCGCCTCATGATGCTCGTCGGCGTCGAGCACCGCCTCAGTGTGGAGATCATCCATGGCCTGTAGAAGACGCGACTGCCGGGCCATGACCGGATCACGCACGGAGTGAACTCCGAGGTAGATGCTACGGTGGGCTCCGGGAGTACGCTTCGGCACAAGCCGGAAGGATGAGTTCTGAAGACGATCATCGTAGATCATCCTCAGCTCCATGAGGGCCTGAAGGGCGACTCGTTGGCACGCGACGTCGAAAGTCGGGCCTCCAAGTGCGGTGGTGTAGGGCGGCAGATGCTCTCCGGAGCCATGGACGGTGAGGGAGACGTCGCAAGGCCCGGCGAACTCGTCGGGGTAGACTCCTTGAAATTCGGGTTCGAAGAGGAACCCGAGGAAGGTGAGCATCATGCGGAGCTCCCGGACGAAGCCCTCGTAGTGGCGGCAGTAACTGTGGACTTGGTAGACTGGCATCTACAAAACAACAAGTTGAATAAAAGTGAGGAGAGGAATAAAGTTTATGAAGTAGATTTTCGAGAAGTAATTTCCTATGGCTAATGGCTAGGCGGGTCTGTTTGGCTTCCTACAGTCAAGTCGGCTCTGATACCATCTTGTAACGCCCCGATTTAACAAATCGAGACATTATTGAATTTCATAAGAAAAACAATAATACAAGAGGTTCATCATGCGACAACCGTACATACGACATTGTTCATGGTACGCAGACCATATTTATTACATCATTGTTTTAATAAAACAGTAGAGTAAAATAATTAGAAAACGGCATGACGAACTTCTTCTTCAGGATTTTTCTTCTTGACTGGGTCGCTACTCCAGACCGTCTTCAAGATAAGCATCCTCTGTGGGGTCCAACGGGTATGAGTACAAAAAGTACTCAACAAGCCACCGCAAATGCAAATAATAGTGCAGGATAATAAACAAGGAAGGATAAAGGCTAACAATGCGGAATAAAGCAATTGCAGTTATGGCATTTAGTGTAATCATATTTTAATCATGCGGAAAGTAAACATGAACATCATCAACATCAACTAACTCGAGGAGTACGTTTTACCTCCTCGCACAACGGTCCTTACATGTCAATCCATCATGCACATTCATATTCAAAGTAAACTAACTGGGGGATGTCACGCAACCCGCCCTTGACCGTGGGCTCGGCTTTTCGAAAAGATTTAAGACTCTGATCAGAGATGTACTACTGTACCCACAAGGCACGCACTCATCTCAACGAGATGACCCATTTCACGGGAACTCGTGCCAAAACCTCAATATGAGATGTTCCAAGCGATAACCACCCGCTCTAGGTTTCGCCGGCGCGCCGGGCCGCATCCCGGCTAACGTCGCACCCCCTTTTGCGCCACATTGGTACAAGTCACCCGCAGGTGCAACTTGACCCATCTCCAAGTGGTGGCCTCGGTTTGGAACAACCCATACCTTAGTTAGGACTTACCCACTAGACTTGTGGTTAGTACGTAAGTGTATTGCAACGGATCCCTCAGACCGGTCCTTATAGTGCCCCGGGTGCGACTGACCAATGCCCTAGCTTGCACCCGGAACCCACCATGCATACACTCACAACCATGACTCATCACCAACAGAATTTCCAAGGATAAGAAGCAACGGGGATCATATAATAGAACCATTTGGCTACGACTCATTTTTATCCTATAGCGGCCGTGTCAATACATTGGACACTAGCTAATATCATAGTTCATATGGTGACAAGGAGGTTAGGCGAGATAGCATGGCTTGGGTTGCACATCAAGGTCGGGGGATCCTAAATAAATATAATGTAAGGGTTCATTTGACTAATGCATATACATAACCTATGTGTTTTAGCGATAGTCAATTCAGACATGGGTTCAATATGCTCAAAAGAATTGTTTGGTGACTTGCCTTGTTCAGCAAGGGGAGAGGGAGGGACTTCGGGGAAGTACTCCGGCTCCTCGGCGACGTCGTAGTCTTTTTAATATAAAGTAAAATAAAAAGAACATAACATCTAATCAAACAGTATAACATTACATTATAAACACATAAGTTAAAGTTGGTTTGATTATAAATAAAATAAATTCAATGATTTAAAGTTCTGAAATTTATTTCTCCATTAATTTTAGAATGAATCTAAATGAATTATTGTCTTTCATAAAAGGGTGTTTAAGTGTGTATAATACTACATTAAGTTTTCTAATCAATTTAATTTAAATGATTCAGAGAAAACTCAGTGGTTTTAGTGTTTAAACAGAAAGGGACAATTATATAAATTTTCTGGAATTTAAATATTTAAATTTACATTTTAATCCTAAGGGCATTTGAATACTTATTTAAATAAATGAAAATGTCAAAATAAACCTACTGTTTTTATTGCCTAAACATGTAGAGAATAATTTTATGAATTTTCTAAAATTGGAATGGCAATTTTTAGAGTCCAAATGCATTAGATATGAATTTTACAAGTTTAAAAGCATTTCTGGAATTTATTTTCAAATTTTAAACCCCTCGGGTCCACGGTGAGCCAGGCCCACGGTGAACCCGCGCACTGTGCGCGTGCGCCGGCTCGATCTAGACCGTCGGATCTGGATCCGGTGGCCAGGCGCGAGGCGGGAGGGTTAAGTGACAACGGACGGCTAGGATTAAAACGCGCGAAGGGGTACCACGTGGACGCACGAGATCGCACGCCGGGTTAAATGAAAATCAACGCGTGAGATTAAAACGTAACGCTTTGACCAGATCCGACGGCGCGGATTAGATCGCGTACGTGGGCTCACGTGCGTCGTCCGATCGCGATCGCACGGTCGGGATCAGATCCGACACGGCACGGGTACTCGACCCGTGCCGGTCGTCTTCTCCGACGACGGCGAGCGGGCCAGCGGCCACGGCGAGCGACGGCAGTCCTAGCTAAGCCTAGAAATGGAAGGGGGACGCTACGGCGGTCACGATGGTACCTTGGCGGTGGTCCGGGGACGACGGGACGTGGCCGGCGACGAGGGTAGACGGCGGAGTGGTTCGGGCTCCTCGTCGGCGATGGTGTTCCGGCGGGGTACGACGTCGGCGGAGGGGTGGCCGAGGTCGGGGTCGTTCTTGCGGTCACGTTGGTGGCGGAGGCACTGGTGGAGGTGGTCTGAGGCGAGGGCGAACGGCGGCCGGAGACGAAATAGAGGGAGTGCTCTAACCGGCGAAGTGCGGGCGCTCTGCTTGGTCTGAGTGCGAATGGTTGCGTGAACCGAACGCGGTGGAGGGCAAGGACTTAAATAGAGGTACCGGCGGGGGCAGGGAGGGCGCAATTGACGGTGGCCGAGGTTAATGACGCCATGACGCCGGTGAGCTCGGGTTGACGCGGTTCATCGAACCTGGACGCGAATCGGCCGAATTAATAGGGGGAAAACGGTCGGCGCGTTGAGGGGAATTCATTGCCGGCGAGTGATTAGGGTGGGGGGGCCGGCGGGGGCGGATCCGAGGGAGTAAAGGTGGCCGGCGTAGTTTGGGGGGCGACGGCGCGAGGTTGAAGGCGAAGCTGACAGGCGGGGGCCACTGGCCAGCGGGCGCGAGCGAGCGAACGGGAAGGCTGACGGGTGGGGCCACGATGTCGGGTGTGCGCGCGAGGGGAAGGTTTTGGCGCCGACAGGTGGGGTCCATTTGTCAGCCAGAGGCAAGCGTGGTAACGGGCTGGGCCGGCCGGGAGAGAGAAAAGGGAGGGGGAGGAGCCCATTACTGTTCTAATACTTTTCCGAATAAAAATAATTCCAGAAAATAAATTAAAAGATTAGGGCTACTTCCAAGGCTGGTAAAAATTTATGAAAATTCTCAAAATTATATTTTGGTCTTAGGATCATATACAAAAAGTCTCACCTCCTGATTTGGTCATCTACTCTATGTTGTAGTTCAAAAGGGTATAAAAGGGATTTAAAAGTATTTTCTGAAATAATAATTCCAATAAATTGAATTTAATAATATTTTTATTGTTTTGAAAATTTGGGGTGTTACAGTACTGCAATGCCATCATGGTGCACGACCAGGCCCCATTGTTATATAAGGAGATGGAATGGTTGAATCTAGGGATCACCACCAGAGCGTATCTCGCCGCCCTAGAAACCAGACCTGTCTTAATAGACCATATCCGTGGGACACAGAAGGAAGACCCGGACATCTTGGAGATCCAGCAGAACCTGAGGAAAGGTAAAGCCCCAAGATTCTCCGAGGACGAGAACGGTACCGTTTGGTTCAGAAACTGAGTATGCGTGCCCGACAAGCCAGAGTTGAAGGCCCTCATCCTTCAAGAGGCCCATGATACTCTATACTCCATCCATCCTGGGAGTACCAAGATGTACCAAGACCTAAAGGAAAAATATTGGTGGGTCAGTATGAAGAGGGAAATAGCTGAGTATGTGGCCAAGTGCGACACATGCTGGCGAGTCAAGGCAGAGCACCAGAGACCTGCCAGACTGTTACAACCCCTCAAAGTCCCCGAATGGAAGTGGGAAGAAATAGGAATGGACTTCATCACAGGACTGCCCAGGACCCAAGCCAGTCATGATTCTATCTGAGTGATCGTCGACCGACTCACCAAAGTGGCTCACTTCATCCCCGTCAAGACAACTTACACCGTCGCAAAGTTGGCCGAGTTGTATATGACCCGGATTGTGTGCCTGCACGGAGTTCCAAAGAAGATTGTATCCGACCGAGGGAGTCAGTTCACCTCCAAATTTTGAAAGAATCTTCAAGAAGAGCTCAGCACCAGGCTGAACTTTAGCACCGCCTATCATCCACAGACCAATGGTCAAACCGAAAGGGTCAACCAGCTATTGGAGGATATGCTTAGAGCTTGCGCTCTAGACTTTGGTGGAATGTGGGATAAGAACTTGCCTTATGCGGAGTTCTCCTACAACAACAGCTACCAAGTTAGCCTGCAGATGTCCCCGTTTGAAGCACTTTATGGGCGCAAGTGCAGAAAGCCATTACACTGGGATCAGACCGGAGAATTGCAACTATTCAGGACAGATATATTGTGAGAAACCGAAGAGAAAGTCAAGATCATTAGGGACAGATTAAAGATAGCCCAATCCCGACAAAAGAGCTATGCCGACAACCGACGGAGAGACCTAACGTTTGAGGAGGGCGACCATGTTTATCTCCGAGTCACTCCCCTCCGTGGCACCCAAAGGTTCAACATGAGAGGCAAGTTAGCACCCCGCTACGTCGGACCTTTTCAGATCCCCCGACGGCAAGGAGAAGTGGCATATCAGCTAGAACTACCTCCATCCTTGGCAGGAGTCCATGATGTGTTCCACATCTCTCAGCTGAAGAAGTGTCTTCGTGTGCCCACCGAGCAAGCCGACCTCCAACAGCTAAACGTCCAAGAGGACTTGACCTACATTGAGAAACCCGTCAGGATTCTGGAAACTAAGGAGAGAGTAACCAGGAGCCGTGCGGTTCGCTTCTGCAAGGTTCAGTGGGACAACCACCCTGTTGAAGAAGCCACATGGGACAAATAAGATGAGTTGAAAGCCCAATACCCAAGCTATTCGAGTAACTTTCCAATCTCGAGGATGAGATTCTTTGTAAGGGGGATAGGTTTGTAACACCCCAAATTTCCAAAAGAAATAAAAATACATTTTATTATCTTTATTCTCAAAAAAGAATTATTTTAATCCTTTAATGCCATTTATGCCTAAGTGAACTAAAACCTAGAGGAGATGTCCAAACCAGAGGCTGTAAAATTTTGTATATGATCTCAAGGCCAAGAAATATTTTTGAGAATGTTTACATATTTTTATCACCATTGGAAGTAGTCCTAATATTTTAAACTAATTTTAGCAATTATTTTTATTCAGAAAAGAATTCAAACAGTAACGGGCCCCTTTCCCCCATTCTCCCTCAATCGGCCGGCCCATCCCACTCCCTTCCCGCGCGCCGGACTAAGAGACGAGCCCCACCCGTCAGAGGCCCTCTTCCCCTCCGCGTGCCCGCCCGACCACCCGACCCCACCCGTCAGCCGTCACGCCCGTACGCTCGCGCCCGCTGACCGCCTTGGCCCACCTGTCGGACCCATCGCCCACCTCGCGCCTTCCCCTAACTCCGCCAGCCACTGATTCCACCTCGAATCCCCCCCGCCGGCCCCCTCCCCTTCAATGGCCACCGTTTAATGGACCCGAGGCCCGCCAGATATTTAAACGCGTTAAGGCACGCGTTTAAGCCCCAGGATCGCGGTACCGTGCATGGCGAGACCTCACCGGTGAATAAATACACTCCCCTCGGCTTTCCATGCATGCGAGCCCCTCTGACCCCGCCGGAGCTCCTATTTAACCCCCTGGCCTCCACCGTGTTCGACCCCCACGCCATCTCGCTCCGGAATCGAACAGAACGCACGAGACGCTCACTTTAACGCAACACCGTCGCCCTCGCTCCAGCCACCGCTCGCCGTCACCGGAGTCCCCCTCCACCCTCGGCGACCGCACCGTCGTGAGCGTAGGTGCCTCCCCGACCTCGGCCACCCCTTCAACGTCGACGAACCTCGCCAGAACCACATCGCCGACAAGAACCCGAGGAGCTTCATCGCCCCTCTATGTCGCCGGTCGACGTCCGCTCGCCGTCGCCATCACCGCCGGTACCCTTGTGTTCCCTGTAGTCCCCTCTTTCCATTTTTAGCCCTAGCTAGGTCGGGTAGTCCTCGCTGTCGCCGGAATCGCTCACCGACGCCTCGCCGGAGTCGGGGGAGAAGGGTACTTTACCCCTCCCGATGTGTGCCGTGCCGGATTCAGTTCTGGCCGCACGATCTCAATCCGACGGCGTAGATTAAAGCCCTTGTGAGGTTTAATCCCGCGCGTCCATCTGATCAAATGGGTATCGAGCACTGTGGGCCGTTGATCGCCACTTAACATCCCCGCCTCGTGTCGCGCCCCGATTTATCAAATCAGGACTTTATTGAAATTCCATAGAAAATCAATAAAACAAGACGTTCATCATGCGACCACGTACAATACGGGCAATCATTCACGGTTCGTAGACCGCATTAATACAAAAGTGAATAAAGGTGAAGAGAAACTAATAAAATAAGGGGTCCTAGATGAACGCCTCCTTCCAGTCTCGCCTTGACTGGGTCGCTACTCCAGACCTTCATCCTCCTCGTAGTAGACGGGCTCTGATGTTGTAAGTCAATGGGGTGAGTACAGATGTACTCAGCAAGCCACCGAATGCAAATATAATGCAAGGAAATAACAAGGGAGATAGTGGCTAGTTTAGCGGAAGCAGCATAATTGTAAAGCTTTAAATGTGAGCAATTTATTAGTACGGAAAAGTAAACATGTGTGTGTGCATCATCATCTTCTAACTCGAGGGGTACAGTCAGCCCCACCTCGCTCAACAGTCCTTACGTGCCATGAATAACTTGACCATTCAAACAATTGTAAACTAACTGCGAGTAGTCACACAACCCGCCCTTGACCGTGGGCTCGGCTTTTCGAAAAGATTGATTTTACTCTGATCAGAGATGTACCACTGTACCCACAAGGCACGCACTCATCACTTACACCAAAGTGTAACGAGATGACCCATCACACGGGAACTCGTGCCAAAACCTTCCATATAGTCCTCCCCGACCCAATAGCACCCTCTTATGGGTTTCATATGGTGTCCCGACGCATCGGAGCCCCACCATACCCCCCTTGAGCCTCGTCGGTACAAGTCGCCCGCAGGCTAGCCCCTTGCCCCCTCCTCTATGGTGCATCGAGCCGGGGTATTCCATACTTCCAGTTAGGACTTACCCATTAGACTTGTGGTTGGTACGGAAGTGCTTTGCAACGGATCCCGCAGACCGGTCCTTATAGTGCCCCGGGTGCGACAAACCAGTGCCCGAGCTTGCACCCGGAACCCACCATACTTATAACCTAGCCAACTCCAACAGAGTCCAGAGACGAGAATAACAGGGAAATTCATATACAGAATCCAGCTATCTACGACTCGTTCTTTTTAACCTATAGCAGTTGTGCCGGTACATTAGGCACTAGCTAATATTGTTATAGTAGAGTGACAAGGAGTTAAGGCTCAATAAGCATGGCTTGGGTTTGCACACAAGGACGGGGATCTAATAAATATAAGTGTAAGGCTTGATTATTGGACTAATGCAATTTTAACCTATGGGTTATAGCGATAATTTATTAAAACATGGGCTCAATTATGATCAACTGTTTCCACAGAGATGGTCGATGACTTGCCTTGATCAGTAAAGGGGGATGGAGGAACCTCGGGGTAGAACTCCTGCTCCTCGACGAACTCGTAGTCTTCCCGATACAGAAATATAAACAGTACATTCAATAAACAGATAAAAATTCACCAAATAATAATCATACACATTTGTGGGTTTTTATAGGGTTTTAATATTTTGAACTTTAGTGAAAAATAGTGAATTGGAGTCAATATATCATATAAATTTTTAAGGGTTTTTCTGAATTACTTAAATGAAATAATACTTAAATCCTAAAGGAGGCTTTTCTTTATTTAATAAGATTATTATGTGCCATATTGTTTTTATGTGAAGTAATAGTTTAATATTCTGAGGTTTTGTATAAAACATTAAAGTTTAACCTTTTAGGATTTTTCCTAATTTATTTTCTTTATTATTAATTTTATTCCTAAAGGGTTTTTATTCATTTATTTATTAAGAATATTTTGGGTAACATTAACCTACTGTTTTTATGGCATTACTATGTAGAGAATAATTTACTAAATTTAACAAAATTTGAATGGTGAAATTTGGAGTTAAATTGAGCAAGATATGAATTTTTTGAAGTTTAAACTATTTTCTGAATTTTATTTAAACTGAAAAACAGTCCCTGGTCCACGGTGAACCAGGTTCACCGTGAACCCGTGACTGTGCGCGTGGACCCGAGCGTCCTGGACCGTTGGATCTGGATCCAGCGGCCAGATGCGAGGCGGGTGGATTTAATGAAATTGGACGGCTCAGATTAAAACGTGGCGAAAGGGTATACGTGGACGCACCAGATGGAGTCAACAATTTAAAAAGTGATCAACGACTAGGATCAGAGGATACCGGTTTGACCAGATCTGAGGGCTCAGATTAGATCCTGTAGGATCTAATCTGGATCGTCCGTGCGGGATCGTGCGGCTCAGATGAACTCCGGCACGACACGTGATGACGAGGGTAGTTTTACCCTTCGTCTCCGGCGACGCCTGGCTCAGGTGCGACCACGACGGCGGCGGCGAGGTCCTAGGGGCCTAGCTAGGGCCAAAAATGGAACGCGGGGAGTAAGGGGGTCACGATGATACCTTCGGCGGCGATGATGGGGGCCTGGAGGTGATCAGCGGCGAGCGTAGACGACGGAGAGGGTTCGGGTGCTCGACGGCGAAGGCGATCCGGCGGTGTCCACGGCCAACGGAGGGGTGGCCGAGGACGAGCGGTGGTCGACGATCACTCCGGTGGCGGTGGCTAGGGCGGAGGAGGTCGGGATCGACGGCGATGGCTCGCCGGAGTTGGAGCAGGGGAGGAGCTCGCAAAAATAGCAGCGACGCTCTGGAGGGCTAAGGCTAGGGCTTCGGTGGTGTGGGCAGAGTGCGGTGTCCTCAGGGGCTTTTATAGGGTCATCGGCGGCGCCTAAACGGAAGGAAACCGAAGGTTTCCTTCCCTCTCCGGCGATCTCATTCCAAACGCTTCGGTTAGCTTCCATTCTCGCGAAACCACGTCGGCAATGGATGGAAAGGGTGCGGTGGTGACCAGGGAAGGTGATCCGGGGTCAGATCGGGTGAATCGAGGCGGCCGGCGGTGAGAACCGAAGGTGATCGCTGGGAGGAAGGAAGGGGGCGATCGCCTTCCATGGAGAAGACGATTCTGACAGGTGGGCTCCACCTGTCAGAGGCCGAGGGGGAAAACGAGCGCCGACAAGCGGGCCACACTGGTCAGAGAGCGTGAGAAGGGCATGGGTGGCTGATGGGTGGGCCAGGCGGGGCGCAGTGGAGGAGAGAGGAGCGGGGGAGTGCGCCGACAGGTGGGACCCACGGGTCAGTGGCACCCTGCTGGGCTGGGCTGGGATGAGGGCAAATTCAGGGTTGAGGCCCATTAAGATTTTTAATTGTTTTCCGATTAAAAATAATTCCAGTAATTCTTTTATTTGATTAAGGGTTGAATCACTGTTGATAAAAATTTGTAAAAATTCCTAAAATTATATTTTGGTCTCTAGTTTATCTCATAAAATTTTCAAGTCCAGATTTTGCATATTTCTCACTGTTTGACTTTATTTGGGTTCTTTTATGATTTTCCTTTAATAAATAAATCCAGAAATGATTTAAATAATATTTTTCTTTTATTTTAATTTTTTAAATTCCTGGGGTGTTACAATCCTATCCCCCTTACAGAGAATCTCGTACTCGAGATTCGGATCAATCCTCGAATAGCTCAGGATGTTGTGCCTTGAGTTCATCTTCTTTTTCCCATGTAGCTTCTTCTACAGGATGATTGCTCCATTGCACTTTGCAAAAACAGATGATCCGACTCCTGGTGGTCCTTTCTTTGACTTCCAATATCTTGATCGGCTTTTCCACATAGGTCAGATCCTCTTGAACATCCAGCTGCTGAAGATCCACTTGCTCCGTGGGGATGCGCAGACACTTCTTGAGTTGGGATACGTGAAATACGTCATGTACTCCAGCTAATGAGGGTGGTAATTCCAACTGATATGCAACTTCGCCTTGGCGTCGAACAATGGGAAATGGTCCAACATATCGAGGGGTCAACTTTCCTCTCATGTTAAACCGTTGAGTACCACGGAGAGGCGTAACTCGAAGGTAGACATGATCTCCTTCTTCAAAGCTAGGTCTCGGCGACGATTGTCTGTGTAGCTCTTCTGTCGTGATTGGGCTGTCTTGAGTCGGTCTCTGATGATCCGTACCTTCTCTTCAGCTTCACGAAGAATGTCCGTTCCGAATACTTGGGATTCACCAATTTGGTCCCAAAGTAGAGGCGTTCTGCACTTACGTCCATATAGTGCTTCAAAAGGAGACATCTGAAGGCTGGCTTGATAGCTGTTGTTGTATGAAAACTCAGCGTACGGCAAGCTCTTGTCCCAAGTGGCTCCAAAATCCAAGACACATGCTCGAAGCATATCCTCCAATATCTGTTTCACCCTCTCTGTTTGTCCATCTGTCTGAGGGTGGTAGGCGGTACTGAAATTCAATCTCGTGCCCATCTCCTCTTGAAGGTTCTTCCAGAAACGAGAGGTAAACTGACTTCCTCTGTCGGACACTATCTTCTTGGGCACTCCATGAAGACATACGATCCGGGCTGATGAGGACATCACTTCACATGATACACACATGGAGCCTCCACCTACAATTAAACTACAAGGACCAATCACACGCGCCCGTGCCCGTCGCTTGAACCATGAGGTTAATTCGTTCCTTAGCAACTTTGATTATATTTGTTTGGATGGGATGCTACTGAATACTAGTGATATTTTGTTGCTTAGGAACATGGGAGATGGAATAGGAGAGTTGGAGTTGAAGACGGAGCCGCACGGATGATTTGAAGTCAAGAATTCGCTGGTTCGGACTACATCGACCACCATTCACCAAAATGGGCATAACTTCCTCATACGAAGTCCGATTGGCGCGTTCTTGGACTTTTTGGAAAGCTGAGGAGAAGACGGATCGTTTGCCGTTGGTTTCACCTCATTTGGAGTCTCGAGTCGTCATGTGTATTTAAAACAGTACTGCGTGACAGAACTGGGCCATGTTGGCCATAATCTGAGTCTGTACGTCTTCTAGTCCACAGCCCAAGTCTGTTCACCTTCCACAGGCCGCCGCCCTATATATTCTCACGCCAGCCACCTCTAGGGTTAGGTTTTGCTTTGTTGCATCTACACTGTTGTGTTTAGATCCCGCCTCTTGCACCGGACCGATTGGCTGCTGCATTGGCGTTTGTGAAACCTCACCTTATCTTCGTTTGTCTGTGATTTGGCATTCGATTTGTATCCTTCCTGTTCTTGCTTGTGTTCTTGGGTTCGCTTGCAGGAATTAGCCTTCGTGGCGAGGTCAATCGCGTTCTGCGTGGTTGATAACCAACGGAGACAGTGGTGTAACGATTGCAAGGTTTTGATCCGCCGGATCGGAGCCTTAGATCGCCAACGTCGAGATTCTCCACCAACCCAAGTTTATCCCTTACCTATCGGAAGATCGGGACCAATCCCCCATCAGCTGGTATCAGAGCTCAGTTTTCCCGTTAGGTAATTTCGATCTACTTTTGTTTTTACCCAGAGTCCAGAAAACCGCACCAAAAAAAATTCCCCACCGAGAACCCCTTTGTGCCTTGCGATTTTAATTTCAGTTTTAACTTTGTTGAGTTCGTGTTCTTGGTCGAGTCTTGTTGCTGGTTTAGTCATCCCTCTGTGTCGTTTGAGTAGTAGTTGTTCTTGTGTCTCAGATAAAATTCCCCACCGAAAAACCCCCCTTCCGCAACCCTATTTTGTTTTCCACATCCAGTCTCTTGTGACCCCCTTTCAGTAAAACAGACATAACTTTTCGCTCGTTTGGCAGAAAAATCTGAAATTTTTTGAGCGTGTTCCTGACCCAATTTGGAGGGTCCCCTAACCCACAAAGGTCGGTTAGCCCTCACCAAAATCGCCAAAAAAAATCGGGAAGATAAAGAAAAAAATTGGACAAAGTTTTTGCTCGCCGGACAGCGAACTTGTTTGAATTTTTGCAAGCCACATCCCACCTCAGTTGTAGGTGCCAATTTTTGTGGTTGCATCTCTGGTCATCCTTGTTTCAAAAAAAATAGAGTGAAAAAAAAAAGAATAAAAAAAATATAAAAAAAAAGAGAAACAGTCCTGTTAGTTGCTTGTCCGAACTCTTGTCCTAACTCCTGTCCGAACTCTTGTCCAATCTGAGGCAGTCATTGGCTGTCTGTTGCTTGTCCGATCTCTTGTCTGAACCTTTGTCCGAACTCTTGTCCGATCCCTTGTCCGATCCGAGCAGCAGCAGAAAAAAAAAATTGTGCACATACCCTTGTCCGATCACTTGTCCGATCTCTTGTCCGATCTTTTGTCCGATCTGCAGAGAGCTGATTTTGGCCTGTGTTGCTTCTATTTGAGTTTTGGGCACATAGTTTCCCTCTATTGCTTGAATTTTCACCTTGGGAGCACTAAGGCCAGCAACTTTGACGAGTACTAGGGAATACTTATTGAACTTGGTTTAACTGTTATTATTATCGCTAATCCTTGCTACTCACTTGCCTTCCAAGATACACATTTCTCTTGGTCAGGACAGGTTCATTCCTTGCAATTGCCACCACCCTCCACTTGGTTCATCACCTGTAGGCCGGTGACCTCACTGCGGCGTGGTAAGAACACTTGCAAGCGTGGGTAAGGTGCTTGACAAATTGCTTCCACCACACACCCAACACCCCCCCGAGCTGTTTTTCCACCAGGATTATTCTTTGTTGTTTTGTCTTTCACTAACATGGCAGATAACAGCGGCACCCCTCCATCTGATTTTAATGAATGTGTCTCACGACGTGCTCTACTAGAGTCTCAGCGGCAGACCCAACATTCCATCGAACGTCTCGCACATACTGTGGCTGACCTAGTAGACCGGATGACTGCCTTGGAAACACGATTGCCTGCTGCACGAGCCAACAATGAACATGTTGAAGAGGAAGACGACCATATTGAAGAGGAAGACGACCTATCCTATGCTGGGAACAATGGCATTGGACCTGATGATGCTGCACATCATCGCTTTCAGTTCAACCGTCAAGGTATGGGCGGCCACCGCTACCGCCCTCCACGAGGTAACAATGACAACCACAGGAACAATGATCCCTACTCTAAGGTAAAATTTTCAGTACCTCCTTTTGTTGGCACCTATGATCCAGATGCATATTTAGATTCGGAGATGTCAGTCGAACAAAAATTTAATGCTCACATGGTTCCTGCTATCCACCGTGTGCGTTTAGCTACTAGTGACTTCACTGGGTATGCTCTTCTTTGGTGGACGGAAATAGTTCAGGTTGGAAATGAACCACAAACTTGGGATATGTTAAAACGGCAAATGCGTGGTAGATGGGTCCCTCCTTCATATAAACGTGATTTGAGAAAAAAATTGCAGCGCCTAAACCAAGGAAATAAATCGGTAGAGGAGTATTATCAGGAGTTGCAAATAGGTTGCATGCGTGCTGAAATTGAGGAGGACAATGAGGATAAAATGGCCCGTTTTTATGGTGGTTTAAGACGTGAAATTCAGGATATCATTGATTATAAAGAATACAATACTATCACTCGTCTTTTCCACCTTGCTATGCTGGCAGAAAAAGAATTGCAGGGTCGCCAACAACCACAACGCAGCATGAGGACCAACATTGGTGGTGCTACTTCACGCTCAAGTGGGCAGCAGCAACGACCACCCGCACCCCCTTCTCGACCGGCGGCTACATCAGCACCTTCTACATCTACAGCCCAGGTTGAGAGTTCCAAGACTGCAGCATCCAAGGCGCCAGCCAAGCCCACCTCCTCGGCAGCCTCTACTGCGCGCTCTGCAGCGATCCAGTGTCACAGATGCAAAGGACTTGGCCATGTGATGAAAGACTGCCCTAGTCAGCGGGCTTATATTGCTACGGAAGACGGTGGCTATGTAAGTGCTAGTGATGTTGAAGATGAATATGCACTTGCTGCTAACATTGCAGGAGATGATGATACATCCGATGATGACGCTGTTTTTACATCGGATACCTATGCCGACCATGAAGCACTTATTGTACAACGTGTTTTAAGCACTCACATGGAGCAGGACGACCGGGCACAACGGAACAATCTGTTTCAGACCTTCTTCCTCGTCAATGACCGCCGTGTACGTGTCATCATCGACAGTGGTAGTTGCAACAATTTGGTGAGCCTCGACATGGTAACGAAGCTTCAACTTCCCACACGTGCGCATCCACACCCTTACCATGTGCAGTGGTTCAACAATAGCGGTAAGGTCAAGGTAACACAAACTGCTCACATCAAATTTGCCATTGGTACATACTTAGGAGTTGCTGATTTTGATGTAGTACCAATGCAAGCATGTTCTCTGTTACTTGGTAGACCTTGGGAGTATGATACTGATGCTACACACCATGGTAGGAGCAATAAGTATACGTTTATGAACAAAGGAAAGAAAGTTACATTGCTTCCTATGACTCCTGCTGAAATTGTAAAATTTGAACAAGAAAAACATGCTAGGGATGCACAAAAGGGCAAACAACTTTCTGAAAATCAGCAAGTAGCTAAGACACTTTTGAGGCAACAGAAAGATAAAATTGCTTCTCCTTCTTCATCACAAGTTATTAATCTGAAAGGACATGTCATGCTTGCAACTAAAACTGACCTTGCTGAAATTTGTGATGATACTCCCTTGCTATACGGCTTGATTTGCACAAATGTGTTGTTTTCACTTACGAACATTCCTAGCACTGTTCCTGTTGCAGTCACTGACCTTTTGCAGGAGTTTAATGATGTTTTTCCTGCTGAGATACCACCCGGGCTGCCACCGATACGCGGCATCGAGCACCAAATTGATTTGGTCCCGGGAGCGTCTCTTCCTAATCGTGCAGCGTACCGCACCAATCCGGAGGAGACAAAAGAAATTGAGCGCCAAGTACAGGACCTTCTTGATCGTGGGTACGTCCGTGAAAGCCTTAGTCCTTGTGCAGTACCCGTTCTTTTGGTACCTAAGAAAGATGGTAGTTGGCGCATGTGTGTTGATTGTCGTGCTATTAATAATATCACCATTCGATATCGACACCCTATTCCTAGATTGGATGACATGCTTGATGAGCTTAGTGGTGCCATTATCTTTTCTAAGATCGATCTCCGTAGTGGCTACCACCAAATTCGCATGAAACTAGGTGATGAATGGAAAACTGCTTTTAAAACAAAGTTTGGATTATATGAGTGGCTTGTCATGCCTTTTGGACTTACTAATGCACCTAGTACCTTCATGCGCTTGATGAATGAAGTCCTACGGCACTTTATAGGACGCTTTGTGGTTGTATACTTTGATGATATCTTGGTTTATAGCAAGTCTCTCACTGAACATGTTGAACACCTACGTGCTGTTTTTTTTTGCCCTCCGTGAAGCTAGAATGTTTGGTAACCTTGAGAAGTGCACGTTTTGCACGGATCGAGTTGTGTTTCTTGGCTATGTTGTCACTTCACAGGGTATTGAGGTCGACGCGGCAAAGGTAGAAGCCATCAACAGCTGGCCGCAACCCCAAACTATCACACAGGTACGTAGTTTTCTTGGTCTTGCAGGTTTCTACCGGCGTTTTGTGAAAGATTTCAGCACCATAGCCGGTCCTTTGCATGAGTTGACCAAGAAGGGAATTACTTTTGCGTGGGAGCCAGCACATGAACAAGCTTTTGCCACACTCAAAGATCGTCTTACACATGCACCTCTACTTCAGCTACCCGACTTCAGTAAGCCTTTTGAGTTAGAATGTGATGCTAGTGGGTTTGGATTAGGAGGTGTGCTGCTACAAGGAGGTAAACCCGTGGCCTATTTTAGTGAGAAATTACATGGCCCACAGTTGAATTATTCTACCTATGATAAGGAATTATATGCCTTAGTGCGTGTGCTTGAAACTTGGCAACATTACCTTTTGCCTAAGGAGTTTATTATTCATTCCGATCATGAAGCATTGAAGCATATACGTAGTCAAGCAAATCTGAATAAACGACATGCTAAATGGGTAGAATTTATTGAGACTTTTCCATATATCATTAAGCATAAGAAAGGGAAAGATAATGCTGATGCTTTATCTAGACGATATACATTGCTTTCTCAACTTGATTATAAGATCTTTGGTTTAGAAACATTGAAGGGCATGTATGCTACTGATTTGGACTTCAAAGATGCTTTTGCAAATTGTACAAATGACCGTGCTTGGAACAAATATGTGCTGAATCATGGATATCTTTTTCGTGCTAACAAGTTATGTGTTCCGGCTAGCTCTCTTCGCCTGTTGTTATTGCAGGAAGCACACGGTGGTGGTTTGATGGGTCATTTTGGATCCAAGAAAACCGAAGATGTGCTGTCCACACATTTCTATTGGCCTAGGATGAGACAAGATGTTGAGCGCTATGTGGCACGATGCACTACTTGCAATAAAGCTAAGTCCCGTCTAAACCCACATGGTCTTTATATGCCTTTGCCCGTCCCTAGTGTACCTTGGGAGGATATTTCTATAGATTTTGTGTTAGGGTTACCTAGAACTAGGAGGGGGAGAGATAGTATTTTTGTGGTGGTAGATCGTTTCTCTAAAATGGCGCATTTTATACCTTGTCACAAGAGCGACGATGCTACAAATGTTGCTGATTTGTTTTTCAGAGAGGTCGTACGCTTGCATGGAGTTCCCAATACCATCGTTTCAGATCGTGATGCCAAATTCTTAAGTCATTTTTGGAGGACGTTGTGGCATAAGTTGGGGACGAAGCTGCTGTTTTCTACTACTTGTCACCCCCAAACGGATGGACAAACGGAGGTCGTCAACCGCACATTATCCACCATGTTGAGGGCTGTTTTGAAGACCAACTTGAAGCTCTGGGAAGAGTGTCTACCTCATATTGAGTTTGCATATAATAGGTCAGTACACTCCACTACTAAGGTAAGTCCGTTTCAAGTGGTCTATGGCTTTAATCCGCGTGCTCCTATTGATTTGCTGCCATTACCACCATCTGAAAACTTGAATTTTGATGCTACTACACGTGCTGAATTATTACTTAAGATGCATGAAACTACTAAAGCAAACATAGAGAAAATGAATGAGAAATATCGTGCTTATGGTAGTAAGGGTAGAAAAGAGATAACATTTGAACCAGGTGATCTTGTTTGGTTGCACTTGCGCAAGGATCGTTTTCCTGATTTACGAAAGTCTAAATTGATGCCCCGTGCTGATGGTCCTTTCCGTGTGCTTGAGAAGATAAATGACAATGCATATAAGCTTGAGTTGCCTGCAGCTTTTGGGGTTAGTCCCACATTTAACATTTCAGATTTAAAACCCTATTTGGGAGATGATGATGAGCTTGAGTCGAGGACGACTCCAATTCAAGAGGGGGAGGATGATGAGGACATCACTTCACATGATACACACATGGAGCCTCCACCTACAATTAAACTACAAGGACCAATCACACGCGCCCGTGCCCGTCGCTTGAACCATGAGGTTAATTCGTTCCTTAGCAACTTTGATTATATTTGTTTGGATGGGATGCTACTGAATACTAGTGATATTTTGTTGCTTAGGAACATGGGAGATGGAATAGGAGAGTTGGAGTTGAAGACGGAGCCGCACGGATGATTTGAAGTCAAGAATTCGCTGGTTCGGACTACATCGACCACCATTCACCAAAATGGGCATAACTTCCTCATACGAAGTCCGATTGGCGCGTTCTTGGACTTTTTGGAAAGCTGAGGAGAAGACGGATCGTTTGCCGTTGGTTTAACCTCATTTGGAGTCTCGAGTCGTCCTGTGTATTTAAAACAGTACTGCGTGACAGAACTAGGCCATGTTGGCCATAATCTGAGTCTGTACGTCTTCTAGTCCACAGCCCAAGTCTGTTCACCTTCCACAGGCCGCCGCCCTATATATTCTCACGCCAGCCACCTCTAGGGTTAGGTTTTGCTTTGTTGCATCTACACTGTTGTGTTTAGATCCCGCCTCTTGCACCGGACCGATTGGCTGCTGCATTGGCGTTTGTGAAACCTCACCTTATCTTCGTTTGTCTGTGATTTTGGCATTCGATTTGTATCCTTCCTGTTCTTGCTTGTGTTCTTGGGTTCGCTTGCAGGAATTAGCCTTCGTGGCGAGGTCAATCGCGTTCTGCTTGGTTGATAACCAACGGAGACAGTGGTGTAACGATTGCAAGGTTTTGATCCGCCGGACCGGAGCCTTGGATCGCCAACGTCGAGATTCTCCACCAACCCAAGTTTATCCCTTACCTATCGGAAGATCGGGACCAATCCCCCATCACGGGCCATATCTAGCTCTGCAAGCTTAGGGCCACTAAAAGTCGTCTTGACGGCTATGAAATGTGCTACTTTCGTAAGCCGATCGATGATCACCCAAATAGAATCATACCCAAGTTGGGTCTTTGGTAGTCCGGTGATGAAATCCATACCGATCTCTTCCCACTTCCATTCAGGCACTTTAAGTGGCTGTAACATTCCTGCAGGTCTCTGATGTTCAGCCTTTACTCTTCTGCAGGTGTCACACTCGGCGACGAACTGTGCGATCTCTCTTTTCATGCTGACCCACCAATAACATTCCTTCAGGTCCTGGTACATCTTGGTACTGCCGGGATGAATGGAGTACAATGTCTCATGGGCTTCTCTCAGGATAAGGGTCTTTATCTCTGGCTTATCCGGTACACATATCCGGGTTCCAAACCATACGGTGCCGCTTTCGTCCTCTGAAAATCCTGGGGCTTTTCCTTGCCTCATGTTTTTCCTAATGGCAGCTATATCCAGGTCTTCCAACTGAGCTTCGCAGATTTGTTCGAACAGAATTGACTGGGTCTCCAAGGTGGCTAGATATGCTCGGGTGGTTAATCCAAGATTCAACTTTTCCATCTCCCTACATAACAAGGGTGCATGATCCTGGATCATCACAGCGGTGCAATATCCCTTGCGACTTAATGCATCAGCTACCACATTTGCTTTTTTGGGGTGGTAGTGAATACCTAAGTCATAGTCCTTGATTAGTTCCAACCATCGTCTTTTCCTCAGATTGAGGTCAGGCTGTGTGAAGATGTACTTCAAACTCTTGTGATCCGTAAAGATCTCACAGCGATTTCCAACCAAATAGTGCCTCCAAATCTTAAGGGCGTGCACTACAGCGGCTAATTCCAAATCATGGGTCGGGTAATTCAACTCATGAGGTCTCAACTGACGGGAGGCATAAGAGATAACTTTCCCGTCTTGCATAAGAACACATCCCAATCCTTAGCGAGATGCGTCACAATAGACATGGAAGTCTTTACGGATATCAGGCAGGGTCAGTATGGGTGCTGACACCAGACGGGTCTTGAGGGTGCGGAAACTTTCCTCGCATTCAGGAGTCCATTCAAACTTCTCTCCTTTCTGCAACAACTTGGTCATTGGCTTGGCTATCTTAGAAAAATTCTCAATGAATCTCCGATAATATCCGGCCAAACCCAGAAAACTTCGTATCTCAGATACGTTCGTGGGTGGCAACCAATCCGTAACTGCTCCTACGGTGGCAGGGTCTACTGCGATTCCTTGCGCAGAGATGATGTGTCCAAGGAACTTTACTTCTACCGTCCAAAACTTGCATTTGCTGTACTTGGCATACAATTGGTGTTCCCTTAGCTTCCCTAAGGTTAACCGGAGGTGAGCCTCGTGCTCTTTCTGGTTCTTGGAATAAATGAGAATGTCGTCTATGAAGACTACGATGAACTTATCCAAATATTCCATGAACACCTTATTCATCATATTCATGAAGAATGCAGGGGCGTTGGTCAATCCAAAGGACATAACCGTGCACTCATATAATCCATAACGGGTGGTGAAGACAGTCTTGGGTATATCCTCTTCTCGGATTCTTAACTGATGATAACCAGAATGCAAGTCGATCTTCGAGAATACTGTAGCTCCTTTTAGCTGGTCGAAGAGATCGCCGATCCGAGGCAACGGGTACTTATTCTTGACGGTTACTTCATTCAAGGCGCGGTAGTCTACACACATACGCTTTGCCTTGTCTTCTTTCTTCTCGACGAAGATGACGGGGGCACCCCATGGCGATGTGCTAGGTCTGATATAACCTTTCTTCTCGAGATCCTCCAACTGCTGCTTCATCTAAGCTAACTCATTGGCGGCCATCCGGTATGGTCGCTTGTAAATAGGGGTGGTTCCGGGCACCAAGTCAATCCTGAACTCGATGTCCCTCTTGGGTGGCATTCCTGGTAGATCTTCCGGAAATACGTCCGGGTATTCACTGACTACTGGTATCTCTTCCAAGGTGATCTGATGTAGTCTTGCCCTTCCGGCCTTCATGCTGGGCATCTGGAATGTGACGATAGTCCCTTCTTCATTTGTCACAGTCACTTTTCTCTGGGCACATTCTATCACTCCTTGATGTTTATTTAGCCAATCCATCCCTAGAATGAGATCCAAACCTTGACATTCTATTAGAATGGGGTCGGCCCAAAATATAGTGCCTTGGATTTCTACCCATACCCTTGGACTAAAAGAACAAGCGAGGGTTTGCTTGCCCGGGGTAGCTATCAATACTGGCCTGGGTAGTTCACTTATGTCCAGGGCATTACTTTCCACAAAAGCAGTTGATATAAAGGAGTGGGTAGCTCCAGTGTCAAATAATACCACTGCAAGCGATAAATGAACCATCAACTTACCCATGACAATCTCCGGGGTGGCCTGGGCTTCTTCGGCGGTGACGTGGTTGACCTTGGCGCGGACGGCGGGGTTCGAAGCGACGCCTTGAGCACGCTTGGGATGAGGGCACTGATGGGAGTAGTGTCCCTCCTGGCGGCAGTTGAAGCATACTACAGGCTTGCCATGCCTGTCTCTCAGAATTTCCGGCTTCTTGGCCGGGGCAGCTGGGGCGGTTGGTGCGGCGGGAGCGGGGCGAGGTTGACTGGCTCCGGCATTGGCGGCTGGTGGTGCCGGACGATATACTGGGCGGGGGTGGTACTGCGGTGCTGATGGAGGTGGAGCAAAGCGGGGTCTCTGGGCCATGCCCTGGTTTTGCCGGAAGGCAATCATCCGCTTCTTCTTCAGGTCGACCTTATTCTGCTGGGTCTCCTTCATAATAGCTTTGTTCACCAACTTTTGGAAGTTGGCGAAGTCTCCGGAGATAAGCTGTAGGGACAGCTCATCCTTCAGTCCCCGGAGGAACTTGGCCTGTCTGGCCGCATCCGTACGGACCTCCTCAGGTGCGTACCTGGCCAGACGGTTGAACTCGTGCAGGTATTCTGTAACAGACCTGCTCCTGTGCGATAACACCGTCGGGGATGTGGGCGGCACGGAAAGCGGCCGAAAACTCTGCCCAAGTATGGGCGTGGCCCTCGGGCAGAGTCTCGCGATGATTGTCCCACCACTCTGCGGCGGGACCATGAAGCTGGTGGGTGGCGAAGGCCACCCTCTCCTGCTCAGTGCAGGTCAGCAGATCGAGCTTCTTCTCGATAGCTCGCAACCAATCCCCAGCCTCCATGGGGTTGGTGGTGCTGGAGAAGGTCGGTGGGCGGACTCGGAGGAATTCCGAGAGCTGAGAGGTGGGAGCGGGAGCTGGTGCGGCGGGACGAGGCAGCTCGGGCTGTTGGTGGAGGCGGAAGAAATGAGCCTGCTGCTCCTGCATCTGCTGCTGCTGCTATTGCATCTAATTCAGGAGAGCTGAAACTAGCTGGTTCTGCGTGGCCATCATCTCGGCTAAAGTGGGGTGATTGGTGACTGGGGCCTACCTTTGCCCAGTTGCTCCCCACTGAGGCAAGTTCCCATTATCCCCTCCATTCTGAGGAGCGTCGGAACCCTGAGTGTTGGTCATCCTGGAGTTTTCAAAGTAGACACATCTATTTTAGTGAACTCTTTGTATTTTATTTCAAAAGGGTACCGTTCTTGCGGTTACATTTATTTATTTCGTCATTCATGCCTAATGTTTTGACATGAATGGTAATACAAGCAAGCATAAATGAAAAGAAAACAATCAACCGTAAAACTACGTCTACGGCAGCTCGGGGGACAGCTCAATCTCGGGCTCGTGGGAGACGGTCGGGGTCGAGGAGCTGGACGGTCCGGCGGGTGGTGCGCTGCGGGAGATCCTCTTGGGCCTCACAGTAGGGATCCGAAGGGGTTTCTTCCTACGAGGCAGAATAGGTGGGATCTCCTCAATGTCCTTCTTCAAGTCTTCGAGCTGCTGGCGGAGCTGGGTATTGACCATGGCGCCCTGGCGTAGGAGCTCGTTCTGACGCCTCAATTCCTCCACCTCGAGGGTCAACTGGGGGTTCTGCTGAAGCTGTCGACGGAGCTCAGCATTCTCACGGGTCAGGTTCTCCGAAGTGTGGCGGTAGAAGTCGATGGTGTCGTGCTGGCTGTCTGCGTCGAGGATGGCCTCTGTGTGGAGGTTGTCCATGGCCTCCAAGAGTCTCATCGTGCGGGTGATGGCGGAGTTGCTCTGCGTGAGGGGGCTGATGTAGATGCTGCGGTGACTCCCGGGTGTGCGCATGGGCATGAAGCGGTAGACGGTGTCGCGGAGGTGGCAGTCATATACCAGTCGAAGCTCGGCGAGGGACTGAAGAGCGGCTCACTAGCTAGCCACCACGAATGAAGGTCCTCCAACTCCATGGGTGTAGAAGGGTGGCTGCGTGGAAGAGGGGCGGATCACCACCGTGACCTCGCAGTAGCTCTCGTTCGCATCGGGAAAAATCCCGTGGAACGCGGGCTCATGGGGAAACCCTAAGAAGTCGACGAGCACGCGAAGCTCGCGGATGAATCCGGCCTCATCACGAAGAGTCCCGCTCATGGTATGGACCGGCATCTACAAAAGAGAGAAAATTTTTGTGAAAATCTCGGAAGATGAGAGGATAAGTAGTGTTTGTAGGAAAATATAGGAAGTATAAGTCCTAAGGTTAGGTCTGTTTGGCTTCCTACAGTCAAGTCGGCTCTGATACCATCTTGTCGCGCCCCGATTTATCAAATCAGGACTTTATTGAAATTCCATAGAAAATCAATAAAACAAGACGTTCATCATGCGACCACGTACAATACGGGCAATCATTCACGGTTCGTAGACCGCATTAATACAAAAGTGAATAAAGGTGAAGAGAAACTAATAAAATAAGGGGTCCTAGATGAACGCCTCCTTCCAGTCTCGCCTTGACTGGGTCGCTACTCCAGACCTTCATCCTCCTCGTAGTAGACGGGCTCTGATGTTGTAAGTCAATGGGGTGAGTACAGATGTACTCAGCAAGCCACCGAATGCAAATATAATGCAAGGAAATAACAAGGGAGATAGTGGCTAGTTTAGCGGAAGCAGCATAATTGTAAAGCTTTAAATGTGAGCAATTTATTAGTACGGAAAAGTAAACATGTGTGTGTGCATCATCATCTTCTAACTCGAGGGGTACAGTCAGCCCCACCTCGCTCAACAGTCCTTACGTGCCATGAATAACTTGACCATTCAAACAATTGTAAACTAACTGCGAGTAGTCACACAACCCGCCCTTGACCGTGGGCTCGGCTTTTCGAAAAGATTGATTTTACTCTGATCAGAGATGTACCACTGTACCCACAAGGCACGCACTCATCACTTACACCAAAGTGTAACGAGATGACCCATCACACGGGAACTCGTGCCAAAACCTTCCATATAGTCCTCCCCGACCCAATAGCACCCTCTTATGGGTTTCATATGGTGTCCCGACGCATCGGAGCCCCACCATACCCCCCTTGAGCCTCGTCGGTACAAGTCGCCCGCAGGCTAGCCCCTTGCCCCCTCCTCTATGGTGCATCGAGCCGGGGTATTCCATACTTCCAGTTAGGACTTACCCATTAGACTTGTGGTTGGTACGGAAGTGCTTTGCAACGGATCCCGCAGACCGGTCCTTATAGTGCCCCGGGTGCGACAAACCAGTGCCCGAGCTTGCACCCGGAACCCACCATACTTATAACCTAGCCAACTCCAACAGAGTCCAGAGACGAGAATAACAGGGAAATTCATATACAGAATCCAGCTATCTACGACTCGTTCTTTTTAACCTATAGCAGTTGTGCCGGTACATTAGGCACTAGCTAATATTGTTATAGTAGAGTGACAAGGAGTTAAGGCTCAATAAGCATGGCTTGGGTTTGCACACAAGGACGGGGATCTAATAAATATAAGTGTAAGGCTTGATTATTGGACTAATGCAATTTTAACCTATGGGTTATAGCGATAATTTATTAAAACATGGGCTCAATTATGATCAACTGTTTCCACAGAGATGGTCGATGACTTGCCTTGATCAGTAAAGGGGGATGGAGGAACCTCGGGGTAGAACTCCTGCTCCTCGACGAACTCGTAGTCTTCCCGATACAGAAATATAAACAGTACATTCAATAAACAGATAAAAATTCACCAAATAATAATCATACACATTTGTGGGTTTTTATAGGGTTTTAATATTTTGAACTTTAGTGAAAAATAGTGAATTGGAGTCAATATATCATATAAATTTTTAAGGGTTTTTCTGAATTACTTAAATGAAATAATACTTAAATCCTAAAGGAGGCTTTTCTTTATTTAATAAGATTATTATGTGCCATATTGTTTTTATGTGAAGTAATAGTTTAATATTCTGAGGTTTTGTATAAAACATTAAAGTTTAACCTTTTAGGATTTTTCCTAATTTATTTTCTTTATTATTAATTTTATTCCTAAAGGGTTTTTATTCATTTATTTATTAAGAATATTTTGGGTAACATTAACCTACTGTTTTTATGGCATTACTATGTAGAGAATAATTTACTAAATTTAACAAAATTTGAATGGTGAAATTTGGAGTTAAATTGAGCAAGATATGAATTTTTTGAAGTTTAAACTATTTTCTGAATTTTATTTAAACTGAAAAACAGTCCCTGGTCCACGGTGAACCAGGTTCACCGTGAACCCGTGACTGTGCGCGTGGACCCGAGCGACCTGGACCATTGGATATGGATCCAGCGGCCAGATGCGAGGCGGGTGGATTTAATGAAATTGGACGGCTCAGATTAAAACGTGGCGAAAGGGTATACGTGGACGCACCAGATGGAGTCAACAATTTAAAAAGCGATCAACGGCCAGGATCAGAGGATACCGGTTTGACCAGATCTGAGGGCTCAGATTAGATCCTGTAGGATCTAATCTGGATCGTCCGTGCGGGATCGTGCGGCTCGGATGAACTCCGGCACGGCACGTGATGACGAGGGTAGTTTTACCCTTCGTCTCCGGCGACGGCGGGCTCAGGTGCGACCACGACGGCGGCGGCGAGGTCCTAGGGGCCTAGCTAGGGCCAAAAATGGAACGTGGGGAGTAAGGGGGTCACGATGATACCTTCGGCGGCGATGATGGGGGCCTAGAGGTGATCGGCGGCGAGCGTAGACGACGGAGAGGGTTCGGGTGCTCGACGGCGAAGGCGATCCGGTGGTGTCCACGGCCAACGGAGGGGTGGCCGAGGACGGGCGGTGGTCGACGATCACTCTGGTGGTAGTGGCTAGGGCGGAGGAGGTCGGGATCGACGGCGATGGCTCGCCGGAGTTGGAGCAGGGGAGGAGCTCGCAAAAATAGCAGCGGCGCTCTGGAGGGCTAAGGCTAGGGCTTCGGCGGTGTGGGCAGAGTGCGGTGTCCTCAGGGGCTTTTATAGGGTCATTGGCGGCACCTAAACGGAAGGAAACCGAAGGTTTCCTTCCCTCTCCGGTGATCTCATTCCAAACGCTTCGGTTAGCTTCCATTCTCGTGAAACCGCGTCGGCAATGGATGGAAAGGGTGCGGTGGTGACCAGGGAAGGTGATCCGGGGTCGGATCGGGCGAATCGAGGCGGCCGGCGGCGAGAACCGAAGGTGATCGCCGGGAGGAAGGAAGAGGGCGATCGCCTTCCAAGGAGAAGACGATTCTGACAGGTGGGCTCCACCTGTCAGAGGCCGAGGGGGAAAACGAGCGCCGACAAGCGGGCCACACTGGTCAGAGAGCGTGAGAAGGGCATGGGTGGCTGACGGGTGGGCCAGGCGGGGCGCGGTGGAGGAGAGAGGAGCGGGGGAGTGCGCCGACAGGTGGGACCCACGGGTCAGTGGCACCCTGCTGGGCTGGGCTGGGATGAGGGCAAATTCAGGGTTGAGGCCCATTAATATTTTTAATTGTTTTCCGATTAAAAATAATTCCAGTAATTCTTTTATTTGATTAAGGGTTGAATCACTGTTGATAAAAATTTGTAAAAATTCCTAAAATTATATTTTGGTCTCTAGTTTATCTCATAAAATTTTCAAGTCCAGATTTTGCATATTTCTCCCTGTTTGACTTTATTTGGGTTCTTTTATGATTTTCCTTTAATAAATAAATCCAGAAATGATTTAAATAATATTTTTCTTTTATTTTAATCCTTTTAAATTTCTGGGGTGTTACACCTCGCCCCCTAGCCTTGGATCTGGATCCAATGGTCCAGGATGGGCCGGACCATGCGCACAGTGCAAGGTTCACGGTGGATCCGGTTCACCATGGACCCGAGACCATTTTCAATTTAAATAAAAATCCAGAAATTGATTTAAACTTTGGAAATTCATATCTTGCTCATTTTAACTCCAAATTTAACCATTTTAATTCCAGAAAATTCATAATTTTATTCTCTACATGTTAATGCAATATAAACTGTAGGTTTACTTTGAGTATTTCATGTTTATTTAATAAAATATTCAAATGCACTTTAGGATAAACTACAAATTTGTCCATTTCAACTTTAGGAAAATTTATCTTTTTTTCTTTTCATACTAGTATAAATGAAACACTAGGTTCATTCTGAACTTTCTATTTTAAGTAGTTACAAATTTAAAATACATTAGTTTACATTATTATTCCTTTTTTTTTTAAAAAAAGGCCATTATTTCATTAAAGTTCATTTTAAAATGTTCTTAAGATAAATTTCAGAAAGTTAATGACTTTATTTTTCTTGGTTCAAACCAATCAAAACCTATATGCCTATTGTGTGGATTTTGGATTGTTTATTGAATGTTATTTTTATTATTCATATCAAAAAGACTACGACCCCGCCGAGGAGCCGGAGTACTTCCCCGAAGTCCCTCCCTCACCTTTTGCTGAACAAGGCAAGTCACCAAACCAATCTTTTGTGCATATTGAACCCATGTTTTATTAAACTATCGCTAAAACACATAGGGTATACATGCATTAGCCAAATGAAAGCCTTACAATATATTTATTTAGATCCCCCGACCTTGATGTGCAACCCAAGCCATGCTATCTAGCCTAAACTCCTTGTGACCATGTTATAAGTACTATTAGATAGTGTCCAATGTATTGGCACAATCGCTATAAGTTAAGAATGAGTCATAGCAACTTGGTTCTACTATTATCCCCGTTATTCTTGTCTTTGGAATTCTATCGGTGATGGAGTTGTGGTTGTGAGTGAATGCATGGTGGGTTCCGGGTGCAAGCTAGGGCATTGGTCGGTAGCACCCGGGGCACTATAAGAACCGGTCTGCGGGATCCATTGTAATACACTTTCGTACTAACCACAAGTCTAGTGGGTAAGTCCTAACTAAGGTATGGAGTGTTCCAAACCGAGGCCACCACTTGGAGATGGGTCAAGCAGCACCTGCGGGTGTCTTGTACCGACGTGGCACAAAAGGGGGTGCGTCGTTAGCCGGGATGTGGCCCGGCGCGTCGGTGAAACCTAGAGTGGGTGGTTATCGCTTGGAGCATTTCATGCTGAGGTTTTGGCACGAGTTCCCGTGGTATGGGTCATCTCGTTACACTTTGGTGTACGGGATGAGTGCGTGCCTTGTGGGTATAGTAGTACACCTCTGATCAGAGTCATAAATCTTTTCGAAAAGCCGAGCCTACGGTTAAGGGCGGGTTGCGTGACATCCCACAGTTAGTTTATTTATAATGAATGTGCATGATGATTTGGCATGTAAGGAATGTTGTGCGAGGAGGGAAAACGTACTCCTCGAGTTAGATCGTGTTATGATGTTCATGTTTATTATTCCGCATGATTAAATTTGACTACACTAAATGCAATAACTGAAAAATGTACTTTTCCACACTTTTAGCCATTATCCTTCCTTTGTTATTATCTTGCATTACTATTGCATTTGCGGTGGCTTGTTGAGTACTTTTTGTACTCATACCCATTGGACACACAATTCAGAGGATGCTTACTACGAGGAAGATGGTCTGGAGTAGCGACCCGATCAAGAAGAAAGATCGTGATGAGGGCGTTCGTCATGTAGTTTATTTTTATTATTTATTTTAATTTTACTCTGATGTAATATTGTGGTCTGCGTACCACGAATGATTGCTCGTATGTATGTGTCACATGATGAACCTGTTATATTATTGTTTTTCTTTGGAAATTCAATAATGTTTCGATTTGATAAATCGGGGCATCACAGCCTGGCCTCGCAGGGGGTCCTGGCCGAGCACTCGCCTTCTCGGCCCTCTTTTGGTGCTTCTGGAGCAGCATGTCATATGTCACCTTCGGCTTCTTGCGATTCGCAGCCGAATATGATGCGTTGGTGTTCACCTTCCACACCCCTACCTCTGGCTTCTTTGGCATGAGCGTGTGTGGGCGTGGTTCCCAGATCATGACCTCCTTCCCTTCAGCGTATTTAGCCTGCTCGGGCTGAATCAGCACCTTCTTCCCGTCGAGATCAATAGTGTTCATGAGGAAAGGGTCTTGCTCGAGCTTCATCTTGGGACTTGTATCCAACTTCAACCGTCCTTCTTCTATGACCGATTGAACATGCCAATGAAAAACATTGCAATCATTAGTAGAATGGGAATGAGAATCATGCCACTTACAATAAGCCCATTTCTTCAAGTCTCTGGCCGTCGGAATGATGTGACCCTTCGGTCGCCTGATGAGTTTGTTCTTCAACAAAAAAATCAAATATCTTATCGCACTTGGTCACATCAAACAAATACTTCGCCTCGCTGGGCCGACTCTTAGTCGGAGACAGTCATAACTCGGTGCAAGTGATGGGCTTGGCCTTGCTAGACCAAGTCCACTCTGCGGTGTACATATCGACCAAGTCATCCTCGCTCTCTGATGATTCCTCATCGGAGTGTTCCATGACGTGTACCTCAACCTTAGGCTTGTTAAATGTCTTGGTGAATCTTCTAATTTTGGTTGAGCTTTCCTAAACCAGAGCCTTCTATAACACTTGACTAACATCAAAGAAATCCTGGCCATCAAGTTTCTCCTTAAGTTCAGAGTGAATACCATGAAAAGCTAGGTCGGCCAAGTCTCTATCGGAAATGTTCAAGTAAAACAATGGTTTCTAGTGTCCCTAAAACGCTTAACGTACTTGGAGACACTCTCGTTAGTCTTTTGTCTAACCGATGCCAAGTGGGAGAGTCTAAGCTCGGTCTCCCCAGTATAGAAATAGTCATGGAACTTCTGCTCCAATTGGGACCAAGTCTGTACAGAGTTCAGCGGTAACAACAAAAACCAAGTGAAAGCGGTGCCATAAAGCGATAGAGAAAACAACTTGTTGTAGCAATTGTGTTAGCTACAACAGGTTTTTATGTGGTATATGGTGTATAGAGTGAACCTCGAAGGGTTCTCATAGAGGGAGAGAGGATTTATACTAGTTCAGGCCTCCCCTGAGGGATAATAACCCTACGTCCAGTTTATAGTGGATTTGGCATAGTTTTGCCTCTGTTCGATCTGTCTATTACAAGGACATGGCCCTGCTTTTATAGGCACGCAGGCCAAAGGAAAAGACTCAATTGCCCTCTACAAGCCGTGGGCTTTATAGGGGCAAGAAAGGAAAAATGCTAAAGTATTGTACATTTGACTTTACAAATGCAGTAGATAAACATCACTTCTGAGCAGGTATACGGCATACTAGGGGCGAGGGGCCCCGGTATGGCTTTACACTGTAGCGATGCTTGGATATTTCTTCTGGGTCAGAGTACTTGCTGGATTACTTCAGGCAGAGGTAGCTGAGGACGCTCCGAAGGGCACTCCGAAGAGGGCTCCCAGAGAGGGTTTCAAAAGGGACCAGAGGGGCCCTGGAGGCTTGGCTCCAGAGGGCTTCGGAGGTATCCGGGGGGGTCCTAGAGGCTTGGCTCTGGAGGGCACATGAGGGGTAAACCTGGTTGTTCTTGGAATTGGCTTCGTCAAAGGGGGCAGTACTTTGATTTTAGTCTTCAGCGGTGATAGGCTCCGGGCCCGAGGTCTTCGGAGGCTGACGTCATTTGGCCCTTGTTTAAGGGAGAACTTATTCCCCCAACAGTAGCCCCTAGCATGTAGCCCTTCGGAGCGAAGGGGTGCGTGCGCTTCGAGACAAATGACTTGGGGTAAAATGCAGCTTCGCAGAAGGCAGGCCTTCGGAACTTGGGCGAAGGCTGGCTTCGAACCACACAGGCAGTATATGCCTGATCAGGTGATGGGACACCCTAGGGGAGCCCAAGCGCCTCTACAACGGTCAGAAAATTGTCCGTTATAGTGCGGAGGGCACGACAGTTCGCTTCAAATTCACCGTAGGCTCACCTGTCATTGATTGCGGAGGCCGGGGTAACCGGTGAAAAAATACTTCGACGCGGGGTTCGTGGATGTTTTTTTACCGCCTATAAAAGGGGTTCACCATACTACGGCTCTGCCCACACTTTCATTTGCTTTCTTCTCCAGCCCCTAGCATCCTTCGCCCTCTTTTCTCCACCTTTAGCTTTGCGTGGAGCCTACTTCACAGCTTCTTAGCGCCCTTCGCGCCGAAGCCCTGCGAGATGCCGAAGAAGGCTACGACGAAGAAGGCCTTGGCCCTGGGCGCGAGTTCGAGCTCCGTCCAGGCCTAGGCGGCGGCGGTGAAGCCTATGGCGAGGCACTTGGGGCTGAGGGACCTTCGGTCACCGTTAGACAAGTTTGAGCAGACATTGGAGTTGAAGGCTTTGGCTTCGATGGAGGAGTCTATTCGAAGAGTTTACGAAGGGAAAATTTTCGAGGGGATCTAGCTTTGGGTGCCCGAGGAGTCAGAGACCATCTCGAGGCCTTGGGCTAACGAGGTTGTTGTTTTCGAAGCTTTCTTCGAGGCAGGCCTCAGGCTGCCGACAGTGGAGATGCTGAGCGAGGTGCTGAAGGTGTACAACTTCGAGCTCCCTCACTTGTCCCCGAACGCTGTGGCGAGGCTGGCTATCTTCGAATGGACCATGAGGGCGAAGGCTGCGAGGGGCGCATGGACGTCTTCGTCGCCCTTCATGATGCGAGCTGCCAGCCGAAGTGGAGGGAGGAGGTAGAGCGCGTGGAGAGGGCCTTAGCCTTTGGGAGCGCCAACTTCCTGGTTTGAAGGGAGTTCCAAGATGACTTCCCGGCGAGGGCTGTAAACAACAAATGGTACTCGAAGTAGGACCAAGAGTGGTTCTACGCTTCGGTGGGCACGGACTCCCCCCTTCAGAGTACTAACACACTCATCTCTTACCGACGCGAGGGCGTGGTGAAGGCGAGCCCTGAAGCCCTTTGATCGAGGATCATGCTCATGCGCAGGGTGGCTTCGAGAATGAGCATGAGGGACTTAGCCGAAGAGTTCATCACCCTTTGGCTCAGCCCCCTCACTCTCTCTTGGCCAGAGAACCTATTCCAGCCTTCGAGCTTAGATGGACTGTTGGGGGAAAATATTTTATCCTCCAGAGGTCAATAATGCTGCCATGAAGATACCAGCAGAAGTGGTGAAGTTAGAAGCTTTGATCTTCGAAGATCTTAAGAGCATCGGAATTGAGCTGTATTCGGAGATTATACAGCGAAGATCTCCGTTAAGGCTTCGATTAAATGAAGTTTCCCAAAGATCTTAACCCCAAAGGAATGTTGCCAGCAAGGATAGAAGATTTATCTTCATTCTAATTAAATTAGTATTTTACCATTTTAGCCCTATTCAGGATACCGAAATAGTTTCCACTATGTCGGTTGTAATTGAGGGATAAAAATGTCTTTTCCTTAGAGTTTTTACCTATAAATACCCCTTTTCTCATCCTGTAACAGACATCGAATGCTTAGATATTCAATACATAACTTCAAACTATTTCGAGCTATTATCCTTCACGAAGGCTTGAGATAGTCCGCTCCTACAAACACTTCATTTGTCATACATACAGTTTCTTAAACCTATTATCGTAATATTTTACGCCAATAGTTGGCGCCGTCTGTGGGGAACCTAGTACGAAAACTTCGTTCTGTACCAATTTATTTCTAGAGCCATGCCTCCTAAGCGGAGTTTAGGTGGTAGTCCCCTTCGGAGGTCCCCTCGGACCTCTGGAGTGAGATCTTCGAATACTGTTGAGGTCAGAGGACCTTCTATAGTTCCCCCACCTCAGACCCCCGAAATGAATACTCTTCCTCGAGCATACAAAGCCCCTTCAGGGACTCCATCTATGCTTAGAACCGACAGAGCTTCTCCTGTAGCTCCAATTGTACTTCGAACTGACTTGTTCAGTTCTCAAGACCCAGATGGCCAGTCTTCAAGCCGAAGTGACAAAGTGGAGGCAGGAAGCTGCAGATAGGCTTCGTCCCCAAGCTACCCCTGTCATTCCGGAGGTGCCTCAAGACGATGACCTCACTTTTTATCCCGAAGCCCATGAGAATGCTTATTTTGATAGTGAGTCTCCGCTGCACCCCGACTTGCAAAAGGTGCGCTTCGACCCCAAGTTCAAAACTTCGAAGCTCTGTAAGTACTACGGGGAAGAATATCCAGGAGAGTTCTCTCGTTCGTATGCTTTAGCAATTGAAGCCAACGGTGGGGTTCGAGATAAAATGGCAACATGCTTCCCCATTGCGCTTGAAGGAGTTGCTTTGTGTTGGTTCTGGTCTTTGAAGACAGGATCAATTAAATCTTGGGAGCAGTTAAGAAAAAATCATAAGCAACTTCAAGGATACTTTTGTGCCCCTGTCTACTAGAAGTCTCTTTCAGGTGAAGCAGCAACCTGGAGAAACTTTGAGGCAGCTCTTTAAGCGATTTGCTCATATGAAGTTGCAGATAAGAGGACTGTCTGCATCATCCGTGGTCGATGTAGCCCGAGAAGGAGTCACCAATGCAGGCCTCCTCGACAAGCTTCACCGGAAGCATATATCCTCCGTAGCACAATCAATGCCTTATTTTGAGGAGTATGCTAGGTCGGAGGAAGGATGGCTCCGAAGAACAGCATCGTCTTCACCAATTGTCCAAGAAGTTAAGCTCGAGGTGAAAACTTCAACACATTCACAAGGGCCCAACTTCGACAACCAGCATGACAGGCATCGAGGGCAGAAGCATCCTCGCTTCGAAGTCCTCAACATCGCTCCTTCTCTGCAAAAATTTTCCCCCAAGAGTCCACAAGCTTAGGGAAACAAGGTCAGCAGCTGGAGGCCGCTAGGGAAGCCGACTGGAAAGGGCCAGGCCTTCTTCTGTTGTGTTCATGGTGAAAACTGAAGCCATGCTACAGATGCATGCAAGTCTATACTAGCTTTAAGAAGCAAGTACCTCAATAAGAGCTCTGGTCAAGGCGCTACTGACCGAGCCCCTCCCGAGGCACGTCCGGAGCCAGTGCAGGTTGTCGTACATGTAGACAACTTTGATCCCCCAAGGCAACCTCCGGTGGCCAGTGTTATGCCACCTCCAAAGCAAGAAGATACTCAATACCGGGGCAAAAGAGTGGTTCTTCCTATCTGCGGAGGAGGAACCCTAGGAAGCATGTCAAAAAGGCAACAGAGAGAGTATGTTCGGGAAGTAGTCCATATAGGGACCTCTTCGTCGGCAGCTGAAATGCCTGAGTGGTCCCATGTGCCTATATCCTTCTCTGCAGCTGATGCAGCAGGTATAAAGTTCCCCCTTGTGGACCCCCTGTCATCACTGCTGATATTGCAAGAACGGAAGTTCGGAGAGTACTGGTCGATGGCGGAAGTTCTATGGATATTATCTTTGTTCAGGACTTCGATCAGCTCTGTATCTCCCAGAAGCATCTCCTCCCCGCAGCTCATCCCCTTCAAGACTTCGCAGGACCTCCTCTTGATGCCCTCGGCCAAATAGGTCTTGAGGTTGCCTTCAGAGAGGGGCTCTTGGAAAGGACGAAGGAAGTAATTTTTGATGTTGTCATGCCCCTTACGCTTATAATGTTATCTTCGGAAGGGGCATGTTGAACCAATTCAGAGCTGTGGCGCACCATAATTATTTATGCATGAAGATGCCCACGCAAGCAGGAGTGATTACTATCTTCGGTGATCAAGCCACTGCACGAAGGAAAGAATACGGCCATGGCCCACCTCTTGATCCAAGACAAGTGAATAATGTGCAAGACAATTCGGAGGATATCCCTGCATCAAGTGAATCTTCGAAGATATTATTTCCAAGGCCAAGTCCCGAAGGAGAAATTATAACGAAGATTATTGTAAAGGACGGTAAAGACTATCCCTTCCAGTTTGGCAAAGAATTGCCTTCGGAAATCGCTACTTCACTGGAAGAAGTAGTTAGAGAGAATTTGGATATCTTTGCTTGGTCCGATGAAGACATTCCGGGAGTTAACCGAAATATTGTTGAGAACAGTTTGCTTGTGAATCCAAGGGTTCGTCCTATTCAGTAGGGGCTCCGAAAATTATCAGTAGAGTGGGCAAGCCTTGTTAAGGCAGAAGTTGAAAAATTGTTAAAAGCTGGGATTATCATATAAGTAGCTCATACGGAGTGGTTAGCCAACCCAGTCTTCGTCAAAAAGAAGGCCTCCAGAAAATGGCGCATGTGTATTGAGTTTACATCCTTGAATAAAGCATGCCCACCTGACCCCTATCCCATGCCCCGTATAGATCAATTAGTTGACTCCACTGTTGGTTCAGAGTTATTGAGTTTCCTCGACGCGTATTCTAGATATCATCAAATATGGTTAAAACGCGAAGATGAAATCAAAACAAGCTTCGTAACTCCTTCGGGAGTCTTCTGCTATGTAAGAATGCCCTTCGGCTTGAGAAATGTCGGGGCAACTTTTTCAAGAGTAATTGCTAAGGCTCTAGGTCACCAAATAGGCCGTAATGTCGAAGCCTATATGGATGACATTGTAATAAAGAGTGCTTTAAAGCACCAACATAGTCTAGACTTAGCAGAAACATTTGAGAGCCTCCGAACATGTGGAGTCCGCCTCAACCCCGAAAAATGTATCTTCGGGGCTCAAGCTGGAAAACTGTTAGGGTATTTAGTTTCGAGTAGGGGAATCAAAGCTAGCCCAACTCAAATAACTGCACTACAAAGAATGGCTCTGCCAGAGAATTTAAAACAGGTTCAGAAGCTTACTAGACGCCTTGCAGCACTCAGCATATTTCTAGCAAGGTCCGTAGAGCGAAGCGTCCCCATATTTAAAGCCTTGAAAGGGTCCGAAGATTTTGCATGGACACCGGAATGCCAAAAGAGTTTTGATGATATGAAAGATTATCTTAGCAACCTCGCAACACACACTTTGCCCATGATAGATGAAACCCTTCTTCTTTACCTTGCAGCTACCGGCTCTGTGAGGAGCCATGCTGAATAGCGTGGGCCTCATGGCTCCAGAAGTGATGAGTCATTGTCAACGATAGTCAGTGAGGACTGAAGAAGAAAAGAGATCTGCTGTTTCATGGGCCGCGTGTGACTCAGGTACACGGGCAGCGAGCGACTGTCGGACAGAGGAGGCTGCGAAGTCGGGCTGGCCCAATCCGGGTGCATGGGCCAGAAGCAGTAGAAGACCCACTGGGCTGTTGACCAGGACTGACTCAGGTACACGGGCGGTGAGCGATTGCCGGGCTGAGAGAGCTGCGGAGTCGGGCCGGCCCAATCCGGGTACCTGGTGCAAAGCTCGTGGAGGCTTTGTCAGTTTCGGCGCAAAAGTGACAACTGTTGATTCTGTATCCGACTGTCCAGAAGATAAGCCGTAGTCGCTACGAAAACTTAGCTTCCGGATATGTCATCTGTAACTCTAGGCCCACAGTCAGTCAGTCGTGTCTGTAAAAATTCCTAAGGGCAGTAGAGTCTTTTCCTTTATTTTTGAGTATGTAAAAACCCTAAGGGGCTGGTAGAATATTCCTAGTGTTGGGCTGCCTATAAATAGGACCCCAATCCCTAGGGTTTGGACTACCCTTTTGGCTGAAATCACATCTACTCTTTGGGTCATTTTGTCTCCCGTTTCTCTCTCCTGTGTGCGCCGCCAGGCTTTGCCCCTTCCTGTTTGTGCATTACTTTTGCTCTAATCTCTTGGATGCATTAAAGCCTTGGTCCCTGCTGATTTTATCTGTTGCATATTGTTCGGTTTGGGGAGTTATTGCTTTGGCTACGGGCTGCTGAATTTATTTCGTGAGGAGAAGCTTCTTCTGTTGCTTCTGTTCTTCAAAAACTGAGTACTAGTTCTTGCTGTTGCAAGTAGTACTACTTTCCTGTAGCTACAGTAGTCTGTGCAGCTTTTCACCTTCCATTGCACTGCTTTTTGATCGAGGCTGACAGGCTCTGTCACCTTTTTGGCTGTGTTTCGAGCGAAGCTACTCTCTGTTCGAAGCCCCTCAGTTTCGCGAGGCAGGCTTCGATCTATCTCCTTCGAAGGCTTCGGTCGATCTTCGGTCTTTGGTTTGTGTTCTGTGTTGCTAAGCTTCGAAGCGTTTTTCTGAACGTCAGCAACGCATACTTCGAACAATAGTGCAAAAGGGGCTTCGGCCCTATCGGTTCGAAGTCCATACTTCGATAAGTTTCGAAGTTGGGTTCGAAGTCTGTAGCTCCGTTAGGCCTCGCACTGACTTCTGTGTAGCGTGTCACCCTTCGCCTCTCTTTTCGGAGCTTACTCTTTTCGGAGGTAGAGCATTGGCTTCGGACTTGGTTTTCTGTCGTGTGACAGGCTTCGCTTCTTTGTCCGAAGGTTGTTCGTTTGTGTGTTGTGTTCGAAGCTTTCTGTTCGAAGGTTTTGCTTCGAAGCATTCGGTTCA
This sequence comes from Zizania palustris, assembly GCA_019279435.1. NCBI lineage: Eukaryota > Viridiplantae > Streptophyta > Magnoliopsida > Poales > Poaceae > Zizania > Zizania palustris. The sequence goes on along the minus strand of JAAALK010000289.1, from coordinate 77,156,104 downwards.
AAGCTGTGTTCGAAGTTCTGTCTTCGAAGTGCACACTTCGAATCAGGCTCCGACTCTATCACTTTGCTCCGAAGCTCTTGGCTCGAAGCTGTGTTCGAAGCCTTGACTTCGAAGTACATACTTCGAACCAGGCTCCGGCATTGTCTCACTTCGTTCCGAAGTACACTTCGCAACTTGCCACTTCGAACTAGGCTAGACCGTGTCACCTTCGGCATCTCGGACAGGCTCCGTCACCAACCTCCGAAGCAGACCTCGACGTGCGAAGGGGGCTTCGCCAAGTTCCGAACAGGAGACAAATTTGGACAGTAACTTCTCTTTTCATCTTACACATACTTAGATCATTTCATTGAGAAGTTTAGGCCTGATTCACCATGTTTATCTGCCTAGTTGCACTACCTTAGTTTTTCACTGTTTATCATCAGTTGCTTCTAGGATAGAAACCTTTAGACTTAGGCCTTCTGTTTATTTTCTGCTGCGTAGTCTGTTGAGGTGCTTTGGGGATTGGGAGCAGGCCATTGATTCGAAAGAATTTTTAAGGCGCCCATTCACCCCCCCCCTCTGGTCGCTACTTTCGGTCCTACAAGTGGTATCAGAGCGAGGTTAGGGTTTTTCCATACCTTAACCGGTTCTAAACCCCAGTAGTGACTATGACGTCTCCTGGCAAGGTCCCGTCCTTGGAAGCCTATGGCTATAATTATTGGAAGACTCGCATGCAAGCCTATCTCATGAGCCAGGGTTCGGACATATGGGACATTTGCTTTCACACCACGTTTGTCATTTTGCCAGTTACTGAGCAAGGTACAGCTGGTATCATTGCTCAGCATCTGAGCAACAGTAAGGCTGTGAACATTTTGTTTTCTGGTTTAGGTCCCACTGAATTTGAGCGTGTGAGTCATCTCTCCACTGCGAGAGAGATCTGGGCTACCCTCAAGGCACACCATGAGGGAACAGCACAGGTCAAGGCTCGGCTCTATCAGACCTACCGGCGTGAGTACGAGAACTTCACACAAAAGCCGGGTGAATCTGTTGAGGCTTTGTTTGGTCGCTTTCAGTCGATCATTAACAAGCTTCGGGACAACAAGGCTGAGGGTGCTCAGTTAGTCTCAGATCATGAGCAGGCGCTCAAGGTTCTTCATACCTTGGACCCAAAGATCTGGGAGATCAAGGTATCCTCTATCGTTGAGAGTACTTCTTATGATACCTTGACCATTTCTGAGTTGTTTAGCAAGCTGAAGGCCACTGAGGTAGATATCCAGTTGATATCAAATCTCACTGGCTCTGGATCAAAATCCCTGGCCCTTGCTACACCTTCTGTTGATCCCTCTGCTGTGAGCTGTGCTGGGTTCTCCTTGATGTCTATCACTGAGGACCAGCTTGAGTTGTTGGGAGATGATGATTTGTGTCTTTTTAACAACCGGGTGCGTCATGTCTATGATAAGAGAATGTTCAAAAGACACGGCACAAAATCCGGATGCTTTGAATGTGGTGATCCAGGACACTTCATCGCCGACTGCCCCAAGCGCAGTGGATATAAGAAGGGCACCGGCAGCAGCTTCCACGACTCCGGCAAGCATGAGAGCCCCTCCTTCAACAAGGGCAAGCCGAAGACTCGTTTCTTCAAGAAGGCCCTGAAGGACTACCGGCGAGAGAACAAGAAGCGCGACAAGGCCTTCTTCGCCGAGATGGAGAAGAGCTACTCCAAGAGATCCACGTCTTCTTCCTCTTCATCGAGCTCAAGCGATGAGGAGATCTCCATCAAGAAGGGGAAGGACAAGGATGATCCGGCGGGCCTCTGCTTCATGGCCTTCGGAGACAAGCCGAAGGGCTGCTCACACCAGCGTCGAAGATCCCGCAAGAGCTTCTGTTCAATGGCTCTTGGGGATAGAGAAGAAAAGAGCTCCTCCGACGACTCCGACGACGACGACAGCAAGGTATCATCTTATGAGCGCGAAATTGTTGATTTACTTGAGAGCAATCGTCAGGAGTTGAAGTATCGGGAGAAACTGCTTAGGGGAGCTAAGAAAAGGATAGACGAGTTAGAAAGTGAGCTTGCCGTAGCCAACGGTAGAATAGAAAGTCTATCTTCTTCCCCTTGCTTGGGTGATAGCAGTGAATGCCCGAAGTGTGAGGTGCTTCTGTGTGACCTGTCGACTCTGAAGTCCAGGTACACAGAAAGGGTTGATGAGAGGGACGCTTTGGCCACTGAGCTTGAAAGCGCTCAGCAGGAGCTGAAAGATGCTCAAGCCACTGTCGTCGCACCCTGTGTTGATTGCCCATCTCATCTAGCTGCCTTAGCTGAGCTGAAATCCAAGGGTAATGAACATTTGAGTGATTTGGAGAGGTTGAGAGCTGAGCTTGCCCAGACTAGGCTAGAGCTTGAGACACTGTCAGTTCCACCCACTGTTTGTGAGAACTGCCTGTCTCTTAGAATGGAGTTGATTAAGCTAAAAGCTGGGAAGTCTGTCCAAGTAGAGAGTGAGTGTGAGACCTGCTTGTCTCAGGTGGAGGTTCTAGCTTCCTTGAGAGAGGAGCTAGCAGTTTCTCAGAATGAGAACTTTTACCTCCGTTCTATCCTGAGTTGGATCAGTGCCAGAGAGCCACAGCTTGGCATGATGATCCAGCAGTTCAAGAGGCAGGATGGGTTTGGGGTAGGTTACACCTACACCAAGGCTGACTTTGAGAGTGCCATTAGCCGGGCAGTGGAGTGGAGTAAAATGACTCCAGAGCAGAGGTATCCCAAGACTCACTCCACTGAGTCTTCCCAGGCCTGTCAGCCCAAGGATGGAGTGATCCATGAACCATCTAAAGCTCCACCCAAGAAACCTATCTGGGTTCCGAAGCCCAAAAATCTCCACACTTCTCTTGACTCTCTTCCTGGACCCTCTCAGCCCAAGAAGACAACACCAATCACCACCAAGCCCAAGAACCCCAAGCCTCAACCACATCCCAAGAAGCCTACCTATCATTGTGAGTACTGTTAGAGAGACGGGCATCTTGCGGAGTTTTGCTTCAGGAGGAAGCGGGTTGAGAGAGCAGAGAGGGCTCGTAGTGATCAGGAGCATTTCTACCAGCAGGGTGGTAGACTGCGTGTTCCTCGGCGCGGGGAGAGGCTGGAGGCCAGGCCACGTCGTGTAGGTGGTGGTAGAGGAGACGACTTTCTTGCCCATACTCCAGTTGGTGGTGTCCGTTCCGGCAGAGTACCAGACCGTGTTGGCTACGGTTCTGGACCTCGTGGCCGCAGGGTTAGACAGAACCATGGACCGCGCTTTGAGTCGCGTTTTGGTCCAAACTCTTTTGATGGTTTTCGCTTTCCATCTTTTGAGCAGATGGCTCGACACTGGTTTAGCTCTTTTGCTAAACCTGGTGCCGGACCATTTGCTCCCACTTACAGACACTGATTGTGCAGGACCGGGGACTGGAGGATGTTTGGATCATGGATTCAGGATGCTCTCGCCACATGACGGGACATCGCAGATGGTTCTCCAGTCTCACTCCCCCGAGCTCCAAAGAGTACATCACATTCGGGAACAGCGGTCAAGGGAAAGTAAGTGGCATAGGCTCAATTAGCATTTCAGATCATTTCTCTTTGAAGAATGTTGCTTTGGTTAAGAATTTGAACTTTAATTTGATCTCTGTTTCGCAACTTCTTAAGGATGGTTTGGAAGTTCGTTTTAAGAAGGGAAATTCTTCTGTGGTTGATTCTAGAGGGTCTTTGGTTTGTCAGATTTTACCTTTCGGTAAAGTTTTTCGAATTGACTTCTCTAGTTCTTTTGGCCCTTCTCGTTGTTTGATTGCTGGATCTTCTTTTGAGCTCTGGAAGTGGCATAGGAGGTTAGGTCACTTGAGTTTTGATCTGCTAGTCAGGTTAAGTTCTATGGACCTCATCCGAGGTTTGCCCAAGCTTAAAATGGAGAAGGATCTAATTTGTCATCCCTGTCGTCATGGGAAAATGGTTGCCGCTTCTCACTCACCTGTGACTCAGGTGATGACTTCGTATCCAGGCGAGCTTTTACATTTGGACACTGTAGGTCCAGCTCGGGTACGCTCAGTCGGTGGGAAGTGGTATGCACTTGTGATTGTTGACGACTTTTCTCGTTTCTCGTGGGTTTTCTTTTTGGAGTCTAAGGATGAAACTTTTCAATTTGTCCATGACCTGATTTTGAAGCTGAAGAATGAGAACAATGGTCGGATGCGAGCAATTCGCTCCGACAACGGCTCTGAGTTCAAGAACTCTCAGTTCGTCAGCTTCTGTAGTGATCAGGGTCTGGACCATCAGTTTTCTTCTCCTTACACTCCCCCACAAAACGGCGTTGTGGAACGAAAGAACCGCACGCTAGTTGAGATGGCCAGGACGATGCTCGATGAGCACAGGACTCCTAGGCGTTTTTGGGCTGAAGCCATGAACACGGCTTGCTATCTGGCCAACCGCATTTTTCTTAGAGCTTACCTTGGTAAGACATCATATGAGTTGCGGTTTGGCAGACAGCCCAAGGTGAGCCACTTGCGAGCGTTTGGCTGCAAGTGCTTTGTGCTCAAGAAGGGAGGGCACTTGGACAAGTTTGAGTCTCGTTGCTGGGATGGTGTTTTTCTTGGTTATGCATTACATTCTCGAGGCTTCCGTGTTTGGAACCTAGAATCCCAGCTGCTTGTCGAGACTTGTGAGGTTTCTTTTGATGAGTCCTTGCCTTCTTTGAATCCTTCTTTTGAGCTTTCTGGTGATGATGAGCTCGGAGAGTCCATCTTCGAGGAAGATGAGGATACTCCAGCTGCTGATGAGGGTGGGCCTTCTGCATCCCCCGCAGAGCCCACACCTTCTGAGACTTCGACTGATGATGAGGGCGGACCTCTAATCACTTCTTCCACTTCGATCGAGCCCCCTCAGTCGAGTTCAGAGGTGCCAGCTGCTGACTCCGGTGAGGTGACTTCAGATCACCAGGGAACCCGAGCAGTTCAGCGTGACCATCCCTCAGAGCTCATCATTGGTGATTTGACTGAGAGAACTTTGCGTTCTTCTGCCTCTCTCGCTGTGTTTGCTAAATCTGCGTTTGTTGCATCTTTTGAGCCCAGAGACATTTCTCATGCTCTTTCTGACTCTAATTGGATTAATGCTATGCAAGAAGAGCTTGAGAATTTTGTCCGTAATCGGGTTTGGACACTAGTTGAGTCGCCACCAGGATGCAACCCCATAGGCACCAAGTGGGTATTCAAGAACAAACAAGGTGAAGATGGGGTTGTGGTGCGCAACAAGGCTCGACTAGTTGCCCAGGCTTATTGCCAAAAGGAAGGTATTGACTTTGAAGAAACCTTCGCCCCTGTTGCCCGTCTTGAGTCCATTCGCATTCTTTTAGCTTTTGCCGCTTCGAAGGGTTTTAAGCTTTTTCAAATGGACGTTAAGAGTGCCTTTCTGAACGGGTTCATAGAGGAGGAAGTTTATGTTAGGCAACCCCCCGGTTTTGAGAACCCTAAGTTTCCTCGACATGTTTTTAAGTTGCACAAAGCTTTATACGGGTTGAAGCAAGCCCCTAGGGCTTGGTATGACCGGTTGAAGCAGTTTTTGTTGGGGAAGGGCTTTGTGATGGGTTCTGTGGACAAAACTCTTTTCTTGCTCAGGGATGCTTTAGATTTCTTAGTCGCTCAGATTTATGTGGACGATATTATCTTTGGCGGTACTACTGATTCTCTTGTGTCCAAGTTTTCTGAGCAGATGCACAGTGAGTTTGAGATGAGCCTCATGGGTGAGCTCAAGTATTTCTTAGGGCTCCAGATCAAGCAGACCAAGGATGGCACCTTCATCCACCAAGGTAAGTATACTCGTGACATGCTTAAGAAATTTGACTTTGGTGGTGAATTGAAACCGCAGATGACCCCGATGGGTACTTCTGGGGGTCTGGACAAGGACAAGAGCGGTGTCAAGGTCAATGAGAGAGATTTTCGAGGGATGATCGGTTCGCTGTTGTACTTAACGGCAACAAGACCGGATATACAGTTCGCCGTGGGACTCTGCGCGCGTTTTCAGTCTTCACCGCGCGCGTCTCACCGACAGGCTGTCAAGCGCATTTTCAGGTATCTCACCTATGCGCCTGATCTTGGTCTTTATTATTCAGCATCATCATCTCTTGATTTATCTGGCTTTTCGGACGCCGACTTTGGTGGGTGCCGGTTGGATCGCAAGTCGACTTCCGGTACTTGCCAGTTTCTTGGTTCTTCCCTTGTATCTTGGTCTTCTCGAAAGCAATCTGGAGTTGCTCTTTCGACCACAGAGGCTGAGTATGTAGCTGCTGCCAGCTGCTGCTCACAGATGGTTTGGATGATTTCCACTCTACGAGACTTTGGGTTGTTCTTTCCTACCAGGGTTCCATTGTTTTGCGACAGCACTAGTGCTATTAGTGTAGGGAAAAACCCGTGTCTTCATTCAAAAACCAAACATATTGATGTGCGCTTTCACTTCTTGCGGGATCAATATGAGAAAGGTGTCATTGACCTTGTTCATGTTGATACCCATCATCAGTTGGCTGACATTTTCACCAAACCCCTAGATCAGTCTACTTTTGAGCGTTTACGAGGGGATTTGGGTGTTGTGTATCCTTTCTAGGATATTTTGCGTCAGTTTTTCTTTCTTCTTTGCTCTTTTCTTGAGTCTTTTTGTGTGTGTTCATATCTTGCATATTCACATATCACACCTTTGAGCTTGCTTCTGTTATATGATTGAACTGCTTTACTCATTCTAGCTGGTACATGCTTTTGATTACATGTCGATGATCATGCTTTGGTTCAGTTCACTTGATATATCTGATATCTGTCATATGCATGGCTTTTACGCTTTCAACTTGAAAAAAGATCACCTTTGCTTCTGGTAACTAGCATGTGTAGGCTGAGTGCTTTTGCTATCTGTTACATGCCTTGTAGCCAGTTCATCACATAAATGCAGATATGCAACTTGGACATCTTTATGCTTTAACATGGAAAATGTGCTATAAAAATGATAAAAATCAAAAATGAATGAAAATTCCATGCCTTTTTATGCTTAAGTTGAAAAGATCCAAGTGGGTTTGCTTTGTCGCATTATATTGTTCTGGATTGCTTACCATAGCACTTTGGTATGAACTAGGACAGTGTAGTGTATGCCGAGACCAATGTCTTAAGCTTCTGATGGCCCAGTTCTGGCCTAGGCTTGACTTGGTCGGTTAGCATAAGGTTTGACATGCAAATAACCCTTGGCACAAATGACAAAGGAAAATGAAAAAGCCTGAACATTAAAAGGATAACAAGTTTGCTGAAGCACTTTGTTTTGAACAAAGCTTATCTTGGTAGATATCAGTTAGTTTCTGCATCTCATGCTTTACCTTGCTTGTTTACTAGAAAATGTGGTGATGCTTTTATTTGCAAAAAAAAAACTGGAAAAATGCGTGCTAAATGACTTTCTTTAGATATCATATGTTGCACTGATCATGCCATGTGTCTTAGACAGTATCTCTTTTGCTATACTTGTTAGATACTGTATTTGCAGTCAATCATATCTGAGAAGCATGCTTTTCTTCACTCCACCTGCACCCCAGTTGTATTCACTGCATATTTTGAGGGGGAGTTGCATCTCAGTGGGAGTCTGTGTCTCTTTTGAGTGCTTGATGAGTTCACTTGTCAACAAGGGGGAGAAAATTTGGGATCAGAGTTAAAGGGGGAGTTCTTACTCTATTGATATCCTTGTTGTTCTGAAATCGCACTCATTTTGAGCTTTTGTGTTTTGGTTAACCATAATGACCGCTTCTTGCTGTTGTTCGGCTTTTGGTCATTAGGGTTAAACTTTTACCTTACTTTTTCTTCTTCTTTGTTTTCGTGTTTCCACATTTGTTCGTAGATGCTGAAGAGCTGTGAAAAGAGGAGTGTTGACAATGCACTCATCAAGGGGGAGATTGAGGAGCCATGCTGAATAGCGTGGGCCTCATGGCTCCAGAAGTGATGAGTCATTGTCAACGATAGTCAGTGAGGACTGAAGAAGAAAAAGAGATCTGCTGTTTCATGGGCCGCGTGTGACTCAGGTACACGGGCAGCGAGCGACTGTCGGACAGAGGAGGCTGCGAAGTCGGGCTGGCCCAATCCGGGTGCATGGGCCAGAAGCAGTAGAAGACCCACTGGGCTGTTGACCAGGACTGACTCAGGTACACGGGCGGTGAGCGATTACCGGGCTGAGAGAGATGCGGAGTCGGGCCGGCCCAATCCGGGTACCTGGTGCAAAGCTGGTGGAGGCTTTGTCAGTTTCGGCGCAAAACTGACAACCGTTGATTTTGTATCCGACTGTCCAGAAGAGAAGCCGTAGTCGCTACGAAAACTTAGCTTCCGGATATGTCATCTGTAACTCTAGGCCCACAGTCAGTCAGTCGTGTCTGTAAAAATTCCTAAGGGCAGTAGACTCTTTTCCTTTATTTTTGAGTCTGTAAAAACCCTAAGGGGCTGGTAGAATATTCCTAGTGTTGGGCTGCCTATAAATAGGACTCCAATCCCTAGGGTTTGGACTACCCTTTTGGCTGAAATCACATCTACTCTTTGGGTCATTTTGTCTCCCGTTTCTCTCTCCTGTGTGCGCCGCCAGGCTTTGCCCCTTCCTGTTTGTGCATTACTTTTGCTCTAATCTCTTGGATGCATTAAAGCCTTGGTCCCTGCTGATTTTATCTGTTGCATATTGTTCGGTTTGGGGAGTTATTGCTTTGGCTATGGGCTGCTGAATTTATTTCGTGAGGAGAAGCTTCTTCTGTTGCTTCTGTTCTTCACAAACTGAGTACTAGTTCTTGCTGTTGCAAGTAGTACTACTTTCCTGTAGCTACAGTAGTCTGTGCAGCTTTTCACCTTCTATTGCACTGCTTTTTGATCGAGGCTGACAGGCTCTGTCACCTTTTTGGCTGTGTTTTGAGCGAAGCTACTCTCTGTTCGAAGCCCCTCAGTTTCGCGAGGCAGGCTTCGATCTATCTCCTTCGAAGGCTTCGGTCGATCTTCGGTCTTTGGTTTGTGTTCTGTGTTGCTAAGCTTCGAAGCGTTTTTCTGAACGTCAGCAACGCATACTTCGAACAATAGTGCAAAAGGGGCTTCGGCCCTATCGGTTCGAAGTCCATACTTCGATAAGTTTCGAAGTTGGGTTCGAAGTCTGTAGCTCCGTTAGGCCTCGCACTGACTTCTGTGTAGCGTGTCACCCTTCTCCTCTCTTTTCGGAGCTTACTCTTTTCGGAGGTAGAGCATTGGCTTCGGACTTGGTTTTCTGTCGTGTGACAGGCTTCGCTTCTTTGTCCGAAGGTTGTTCGTTTGTGTGTTGTGTTCGAAGCTTTCTGTTCGAAGGTTTTGCTTCGAAGCATTCGGTTCAAAGCTGTGTTCGAAGTTCTGTCTTCGAAGTGCACACTTCGAAGCAGGCTCCGACTCTGTCACTTTGCTCCGAAGCTCTTGGCTCGAAGCTGTGTTCGAAGCCTTGACTTCGAAGTACATACTTCGAACCAGGCTCCGGCATTGTCTCACTTCGTTCCGAAGTACACTTCGCAACTTGCCACTTCGAACTAGGCTAGACCGTGTCACCTTCGGCATCTCGGACAGGCTCCGTCACCAACCTCCAAAGCAGACCTCGACGTGCGAAGGGGGCTTCGCCAAGTTCCGAACAGGAGACAAATTTGGACAGTAACTTCTCTTTTCATCTTACACATACTTAGATCATTTCATTGAGAAGTTTAGGCCTGATTCACCATGTTTATCTGCCTAGTTGCACTACCTTAGTTTTTCACTGTTTATCATCAGTTGCTTCTAGGATAGAAACCTTTAGACTTAGGCCTTCTGTTTATTTTCTGCTGCGTAGTCTGTTGAGGTGCTTTGGGGATTGGGAGCAGGCCATTGATTCGAAAGAATTTTTAAGGCGCCCATTCACCCCCCCCTCTGGTCGCTACTTTCGGTCCTACACTCTGCTGTCAGTGCAGTCCTTGTTCGAGAAGTGGATTTCAATGGGATGTTGGTACAAAATCCAGTATATTTTGTATCCAAAGCTTTATCTAGAGAAAAAACAAGATACTCCGAGCTTGAAAAATTCACTTATGCTCTGGAGATGGCTACAAGGAAACTGCAACATTATTTCTTAGCGCATAATGTAATTGTACCAACTTCTTATCCTTTGGGAGATATGCTTTGAATCAAAGATTCTACAGGGAGGATCGAAAAATGGGCCATTGAGCTAGCACCCTTCGGCATCTCCTTTGTAGCAAGGACAGCAATCAAGTCACAAGTGGTAGCAGATTTTGTAGTAGAATAGACTCCGTCTGCAGTCTGGGCTTCGGAAAAATCAAGCGAAGGAATATGGACCATATACTCCGATAGAGCTTTTCAAGCATCTGGAGCAGGTGTTGGAGCAGTGATAATTTCACCTTCGGGACAAAGAGCAATGTACTCCGCAAGGCTCAATTTCAAGTCCACCAATAATATTGCGGAGTACGTAGGAATTTTGCTAACTCTTCACAAGGCACGTGCTCTTGGTGCTACAAGAGTTGTTATAAAAACAGATTCTCAAATTGTAGCAGGGCACGTTGATAAAATATTTCAAGTTAGGCATCCGCAACTTGCAAAATATCTAGAAGAGATCCATAAGATCGAAGCAGCATTCAAAGGGATTTCTGTCTGAAGTATACCAAGAGCTGACAATGCACAAGCTGATATCCTAGCAAAAGCTGCAGCCGGAGCCACAGATATTCCGGAAGGGGCTTTTTACGAAGAGCTTTCTTCGCCTTCGGTGCCCCTACTCCCTCCTGCAGAGGTCCTTTGCATTCCGAACACCGACTAGCGGAGTTCAATCATGGAATTACTGCAAGGCGAAGCCAACTTACCCGAAGGGCCGAAGCTTTCAAGATTGCAATTGAGAGTCTAGAATTATCACATTATCAACGGTATTCTTTACAAGGCCAGAGTATGTTCCCCCCTACTCCAATGTATTTCTCAAGCTGAAGGCCAAGATATACTCCGAGAAATTCATGAAGGCCTTTGTGGTAGCCATCTTGCCCCTCGAGCTTTGGCGGGAAAAACACTTCGCCAGGGGATTTATTGGCCTACAATAGTTTCTGATGCGGAGACCTTGGTCCGCACTTGCCAAGGTTGTCAATGGATGGGAAGACGAAGTCATCGTCCGCCAACACCTCTTCAAGTTATTGCTCCAGTTTGGCCCATGGCCAGATTGGGCATGGATATCGTTGGCCCCTTTCCAATGGAAAAAGGAAGTTTAAAATTTGCGGTGGTAGCAATTGAATATTTTTCCAAGTGGGTCGAAGCAGAACCCCTCACAGCTATCACTTCAAAAAATGTACAAAAATTCTTCTGGAAGAATATTGTATGCAGATTCGGAGTTCCTCGACAACTGACAATCGACAATGGCACCCAATTTGATGCCAAACCCTTCAGAGAGTTCTGTCAAGGTCTTGGCATAGAAATGTGTTTTGTAGTTGTTTGCCATCCTCAGTCTAATGGAGCCGTCGAGTGAGCTAATGGTAATATTTATCAGGTCTGAATCGAAGGATAGTAGGATTGGCAAAGGGACTATAGACCAAAGAGCTCCCAAAGATTTTTTGGTCCATTCGGGCCACTCAAGCAAGGTCCGTAGGTTTTACTCCTTTCATATTACTATTCGGAGATGAAGCCATGACGCCGATGGAGCTTAAAGGAGGATCTCTTCGCACCACCGAACCGGAAAAAGAAGATGAAAGGCAAGTTTTGCTAGATTTAACGGAAGAAACAAGGTTTTGAGCTGTTGCAAATCTGACGAAGTATCAACATCAGACGAAGACTTGGTATGACCCGAAGATTAAACTTAATGAATTTAAACCAGGTCATTTAGTTTTGCGAAGCATTATAGCACCAGCAAAATTAGGAAATAAATGGGAAGGTCCATATATCATTCTTCGTTCAGGACGCCTTGGTTCTTTTAAGTTAGCTAATTTAGAAGGTGAGGAATTGAAGCATGCCTGGCATGCGGAGCACCTTAAGAGATATTTTGCATATAGGGGCTCCTTGTAATCATTTGTAAACACATTCTGAATAAATAAAGCTCATGATTTGGATAATGCCTACTTCTCAAACATTCCCTACTTCTAGTGGATGCACTAGAAGAACGAAGTTGATTGCGAAGGAAAGTGTCATTCATTTGAACCAATTTTTCGGACTTCGAACCATTAGTTCGAAGCTTCCGACGAGGCGGGAAAGTCAAAAAAACGGATTCCAAGCCACCAGCTTGAAAGCATCCATAAAAGAGTCCAAAGAGACCAAATGATATGGATTCCAAGATCCAGCTTGAAAGCATCTGTAAAAAGAGTCCAAGGAGACCACAAAAGCAGATTCCAAACCACCGGTTTGATAGCATCCGTAAAAAGAGTCGAAGGAGACCAAACAAAACAGACTCCGAGCTGATAGCTTGAAAACATCTATAAAAATAGTCCAAAGTGACCATTGTAATCGGATTCTAATGTGTCCGAAAAGGAGTCCAAAGTGACCACATTCGAAAAATGCGTACTAAGTTACCAGTTTTTAGACTCCAAATTAGTAGAGTCGAAGATATTTTCGAGGTCTTTAGTGACCATTTTTGGACTCAGTCCTTAACTACTCTTTAATATGATAAGGAGCTCCGAGCCTCCAAAATTATACTCCTAACTAGCATTATCTTCATTGTGTGTAACCACCTTCGATCGAATTTCAGAGGTGCTTCGAAGAAAATCCACCTCGGAGAGAAAATCCACCGCTGGAAGCCCCAATCCTGCTTCGAAGAAGGCTTCGAACATGACTACCTCTCCTGCCCACAGTGCAGGAATCACTTCTTTTCTGGCCTAGCGAATCTTGATCCAAGGACCTGTCTTCGCAGCAGTTGCTGCTGCAATGGACTTCTTCGAGCAAGTTGAAGGCCCCAAACTATATGACTGATCCGTATATTTGGCCGACGCTGGGAGAAGATCGTGAGGACCAGCCGGGCGAGGATTGTCTGAAGGCGCTGCTACTGCTATTGCCGCCATCGCGTGCTGCCTGGTCAAGGATGAAGCAGGAACGGGAACTTTGTGGCTAGTTTTCACCATGAGAGAAGATGGGGTTGGAGTTCGAGCTCAGGAAGCAGAAAAGGGGGAATGCAGAAGCAGTTGGTAAAGTATCCAAACCCATTCCTACCCTCTTATTTATGGTGTGAATTCGCAGGCAACGTACCATTCATATGTGCCTCTCCGTCTTCTTTGCCGTTACCACTTATCACGACTCTTTGTGAGAAATCACGTCTCTAGAAATGAAGCGGTGGTGTAACTCTTTTAAAAAAAGAGGTAACGACTATTTCTATGAGTCTAACGGTTATTTCAGCTTCGCAAGGATCTATCTTCGAAGCTACTTCGACGCGTACCTTCGCTTAAAAGCTGGTCCGAAGATTACAAATCTTTGAATGCTTCAAAGAATGGTAAATTTCGCTAAGTTCTTGATCCTAAGTATTCAATTGTTCCTTGCGTATACATCGCTCTTATTGTATAGGAAATTTGGAAAGAAGTATTCGAGGGGCTACTATTGGGAGAAAATATTTCATCCTCTAGAGGTCAAGAACGTTCTCATGAAGATACCAGTAGAAGAGGTGAAGTTAGAAGATTTGATCTTCGAAGATCTTAAGAGCATCGGAGTTGAGATGTATTCGGAGATTATACAGCGAAGATCTCCGTTAAGGCTTCGGTTTAATGATGAGATACCAAGGGTTGGTTTCGGAGTCTGTGATGAGTGATTGACAGATTTTACCCTCTGATTCGAAGGGGTCCCTCTGAAGGGGTTCGGAGGCTGGTTCTCCGAAGGGGACTTCAGAGGCTGTTTCACCGAAGGGTTCGGTGGGTCTGGTTGCTGCAGCTGTTGCAGCGGAGTGAGACTATCGGAGGGGTCCGACAGTACACGATGATTGGCTGTACCGAAGGTCTCGGTACTTTGGGCGGTACACCGGAGTGTGTGCCGAAGGTTGCTTACCAGGAGAGGTCTCCGGGGTACTGGATACACTTGTCTGTTTGTCTGTGGTGTGCAGGGGACTTCGGAGGCGACGGACAGTTCGTAGCAAGTGAACCTGGGTCCAGCGGGAGGTTGATGCCAGGGGAGCAGGGAGCTCCGTCACGAAGGCTGCGAAGGGGTCGAGGTCAGACCTCAGGTCGAGGTGCGCCAGGAGAAGGCAATAAGTGCGGAGTGTGACTCCGGGTGAAGGTACTCCGAGACGAAGTCCTCGGAGGCGAGGCACTTCGAAGGGTACTCCGAATGGAGTGACTTTGGAGTATGGTGGATCAAGTCCTCAACAGAGGCAAGGTGTTCGAAGTGTGTGAGGAGCCATGCTGAATAGCGTGGGCCTCATGGCTCTAGAAGTGATGAGTCATTGTCAACGATAGTCATCAAGGACTGAAGAAGAGAAGAGATCTGCTGTTTCATGGGCCGCGTGTGACTCAGGTACACGGGCAGCGAGCGACTGTCGGGCAGAGGAGGCTGCGAAGTCGGGCTGGCCCAATCCGGGTGCATGGGCCAGAAGCAGTAGAAGACCCACTGGGCTGTTGACCAGGACTGACTCAGGTACACGGGCGGTGAGCGATTGCCGGGCTGAGAGAGCTGCGGAGTCGGGCCGGCCCAATCCGGGTACCTGGTGCAAAGCTGGTGGAGGCTTTGTCAGTTTCGGCGTAAAACTGACAACCGTTGATTCTGTATCCGACTGTCCAGAAGAATAGCTTCAGGATATGTCATCTGTTACTCTAGGCCCACAGTCAGTCAGTTGTGTCTGTAAAAATACCTAAGGGCAGTAGAGTCATTTTCTGTATTTTTGAGTCTGTAAAAACCCTAAGGGGCTGGTAGAATATTCCTAGTGTTGGGCTGCCTATAAATAGCACCCCAATCCCTAGGGTTTGGACTACCCTTTTGCTGAAATTGAATACCACTCTTTGGGTCACTCTTTTCCCCTGTCTTCTCTCTCCTGTGGGCGCCGCCAGGCCCTTGTGCTCCTCTGTTTGTGGCTCATTTTTGCTCAAATCTCTTGGATGCTTTTAATCCTTGGTCCCTGGAGAATTTATTGTTTGCATCTGGTTGGTTTGGAGAGTTATTGAGTTGGATTCGGGCTGCTGTATTTATTTCTTGGGAAGAAGCTTCTTCGGCTGGGTGTGTTCTTCACGGTGGTAGTACTAGTTCATGCTGTTGCAAATAGTACTGCTTTACTGTAGCTACAGTGTTCGGCTGCAGCTTTTCACCTTCTATTGCCCAGCTTTTTGATCGAAGCTGACAGTCTCTTTTGCCTTTTCCTGGTGTGTCTGCCGAAGCTCGGTTCTGTGCGAAGCCCCTCAACTCCGTGAGGCAAGCTCCGATCGAACCTTGTTAAAGGCTTCGCTCAGTTTTTCGAACTTCGGTTTCTGTGTCTGAGTTGCTAGTTTCGAAGTTCCCCTGTATCGAAATCATCGCATACTTCGAACTGGCATACTCCGAATCTATCTGTTCGAAGTGCACACTTCGTTAGGCTTCGAAGTGGGGTTCGAAGTTTTTGTCTGTTCTGACAGACTTCGCTTCTTTGTTCGAAGGTTGTCTGTTTGTGTGTTGTGTTCGAAGTTTTTGTGTTCGAAGGTTTAGCTCCGAAAGCTTTCGGTTCTAAGTGTGTTCGAAGTTTTGTCTTCGAAGTGTATACTTCGAAGAAGGCTTCGGCACTGTTTACTTCGCTCCGAAGCTCGTGACTCGAAGTTTCGTTCGAAGTCTTGTCTTCGAAGTGCTTACTTCGAACCAAGCTCCGGCACTGCTTTTACTTCGCTTCGAAGTACACTTCGCTTCTTACTTCTTCGAACTAGGCTAGACAGTGACACCTTCGGCATTTCAGACAGACTCCGACACCAACCTCCGAAGCAGACCTCGACGTGCGAAGGGGGCTTCGCCAAGACCCGAACAGGAGACAACTTTGGACAGTAACTTCTCTTTTCACTCTATACATACTTAGATCATTTCATTGAGAAGTATAGGCCTGTTACAACTTGTTTATCTGCCTAGTTGCACCACTTTAGGTTTACACTGTTTATCATCAGTTGCTTCTAGGTTAGAAACCTTTAGACTTAGGCCTACTGTCTACTTTCTGCTGCATAGTATTTTTGAGGTGCGTTGGGTATTGGGAACAGGCCATAGATTCGAAAGAATTTTTAAGGCGCCCATTCACCCCCCCCCCCTCTGGTCGCTACTTTCGGTCCTACAAGTGGTATCAGAGCGAGGTTAGGGTTTTTCCATACCTTAACCGGTTCTAAACCCCAGTAGTGACTATGACGTCTCCTGGCAAGGTCCCGTCCTTGGAAGCCTATGGCTATAATTATTGGAAGACTCGCATGCGAGCCTATCTCATGAGCCAGGGTTCGGACATATGGGACATTTGCGTTCACACCACATTTGTCATTCTGCCAGTTACTGAGCAAGGTACTGCTGGTATCATTGCTCAGCATCTGAGCAACAGTAAGGCTGTGAACATTTTATTTCTGGTTTAGGTCCCACTGAATTTGAGCGAGTGAGTCATCTCTCCACTGCGAGAGAGATCTGGGCTACCCTCAAGGCACACCATGAGGGAACAGCACAGGTCAAGGCTCGGCTCTATCAGACCTACCGGCGTGAATATGAGAATTTCACACAGAAGCCGGGTGAATCTGTTGAGGCTTTGTTTGGTCGCTTTCAGTCGATCATTAACAAGCTTCGGGACAACAAGGCTGAGGGTACTCAGTTAGTCTCAGATCATGAGCAGGCGCTCAAGGTTCTTCATACCTTGGACCCAAAGATCTGGGAGATCAAGGTATCATCTATCGTTGAGAGTACTTCATACGATACCTTGACCATTTCTGAGTTATTTAGCAAGCTAAAGGCCACTGAGGTAGATATCCAGTTGAGATCAAATCTCACTGGTTCTGGATCAAAATCCCTGGCCCTTGCTACACCTTCTGTTGATCCCTCCGCTGTGAGTTGTGCTGGGTTCTCTTTGATATCTATCACTGAGGACCAGCTTGAGTTGTTGGGAGATGATGATTTGTGTCTCTTTAACAACCGGGTGCGTCGTGTCTATGATAAAAGAATGTTCAAAAGACACGGCACAAAATCCGGATGCTTTGAATGTGGTGATCCAGGACACTTCATCGCCGACTGCCCCAAGCGCAGTGGATACAAGAAGGGCGCCGGTAGCAGCTTCCACGACTCCGGCAAGCATGAGAGCCCCTCCTTCAACAAGGGCAAGCCGAAGACTCGGTTCTTCAAGAAGGCCCTGAAGGATTACCGGCGAGAGAACAAGAAGCGCGACAAGGCCTTCTTCGCCGAGATGGAGAAAAGCTACTCCAAGAGATCCACGTCTTCTTCCTCTTCATCGAGCTCAAGTGATGAGGAGATCACCATCAAGAAGGGGAAGGACAAGGATGATCCGGCGGGCCTCTGCTTCATGGCCTTCGGAGACAAGCCGAAGAGCCGCTCACACCAGCGCCGAAGATCCCGCAAGAGCTTTTGCTCCATGGCTCTTGGGGATAGAGAAGAAAAGAGCTCCTCCGACGACTCCGACGACGACGATAGCAAGGTATCGTCTTATGAGCGTGAAATTGTAGATTTACTTGAGAGTAATCGTCAGGAGTTGAAATATCGGGAGAAACTGCTTAGGGGGGCTAAGAAAAGGATAGACGAGTTAGAGAGTGAGCTTGCCGTGGCCAACGGTAGAATAGAAAGTCTATCTTCTTCCCCTTGCTTGGGTAATAGCAGTGAGTGCCCGAAGTGTGAGGTGCTTCTGTGTGACCTGTCGACTCTGAAGTCCAGGTACACAGAAAGGGTTGATGAGAGGGACGCTTTGGCCACTGAGCTTGAAAGCGCTCAGCAGGAGCTGAAAGATGCTCATGCCACTGTCGTCGCACCCTGTGTTGATTGCCCATCTCATCTAGCTGCCTTAGCTGAGCTGAAATCCAAGGGCAATGAGCATTTGGGTGATTTAGAGAGGTTGAGAGCTGAGCTTGCCCAGACTAGGCTAGAGCTTGAGACACTGTCAGTTCCACCCACTGTCTGTGAGAACTGCCTGTCTCTTAGAATGGAGCTAATTAAGCTAAAAGCCGGGAAGTCTGTCCAAGTAGAGAATGAGTGTGAGACCTGCTTGTCTCAGGTGGAGGTTCTAGCTTCCTTGAGAGAGGAGCTAGCAGATTCTCAGAATGAGAACTTTTACCTCCGTTCTATCCTGAGTTGGATCAGTGCCAGAGAGCCACAGCTTGGCATGATGATCCAGCAGCTCAAGAGGAAGGATGGGTTTGGAGTAGGTTACACCTACACCAAGGCTGACTTTGAGAGTGCCCTCAGCCGGGCAGTGGAGTGGAGTAAAATGACTCCAGAGCAGAGGTATCCCAAGACTCACTCCACTGAGACCTCCCAGGCTTGTCAGCCCAAGGATGGAGTGATCCATGAACCACCTAAAGCTCCACCCAAGAAACCTATTTGGGTTCCAAAGCCCAAAAATCTCCACACTTCTCTTGACTCTCTTCCTGGACCCTCTCAGCCCAAGAAGACAACACCAATCACCACTAAGCCCAAGAACCCCAAGCCTCAACCACCTCCCAAGAAGCCTACCTATCATTGTGAGTTTTGTCAGAGAGACGGGCATCTTGCGGAGTTTTGCTTCAGGAGGAAGCGGGTTGAGAGAGCGGAGAGGGCTCGTAGTGATCAGGTGCAGTTCTACCAGCAGGGTGGTAGACTGCGTGTTCCTCGGCGCGGGGAGAGGCTAGAGGCCAGGCCGCGTCGTGTAGGTGGTGGTAGAGGAGACGGTTTTCCTACCCGTGCTCCAGTTGGTGGTGTTCGTTCCGGCAGAGTTCCAGACCGAGTTGGCTACGGTTCTGGACCTCGTGGCCGTAGGGTTAGAAAGAGCCGTGGACCACGCTTTGAGCCGCGTTTTGGTCCAAACTCTTTTGATGGTTTTCGCTTTCCATCTTTTGAGCAAATGGCTCGACACTGGTTTAGCTCTTTTGCTAAACCTAGTGCCGGACCATTTGCTCCCACTTACAGACATTGATTGTGCAGGACCGGGGACTGGAGGATGTTTGGATCATGGACTCAGGATGCTCTCGCCACATGACGGGACATCGCAGATGGTTCTCCAGTCTCACTCCCCCGAGCTCAAAAGAGTACATCACTTTCGGGAACAGCGGTCAAGGGAAAGTAAGTGGCATAGGCTCAATCAACATTTCAAATCATTTCTCTTTAAAGAATGTTGCTTTGGTTAAACACCTGAACTTTAATTTAATTTCTGTTTCGCAACTTCTTGAGGATGGTTTGGAAGTGCGTTTTAAGAAGGGCAATTCTTCTGTGGTTGATTCTAGAGGGTCTTTGGTTTGTCAGATTTTACCCTTCGGTAAAGTCTTTCGAATTGACTTCTCTAGTTCTTTTGGCCCTTCTCGCTGTTTGATTGCTGGATCTTCTTCTGAGCTCTGGAAGTGGCATAGGAGGTTAGGTCATTTGAGCTTTGATTTGCTAGTCAGGTTAAGCTCTATGGACCTCATCCGAGGATTGCCCAAGCTTAAAATGGAGAAGGATCTAGTTTGTCATCCTTGTCGTCATGGGAAAATGGTTGCCGCTTCTCACTCACCTGTGACTCAGGTGATGACTACGTATCCAGGCGAGCTTTTACATTTGGACACTGTGGGTCCAGCTCGGGTACGCTCAGTCGGTGGGAAGTGGTATGCACTTGTGATTGTTGACGACTTTTCTCGTTTCTCGTGGGTTTTCTTTTTGGAGTCTAAGGATGAAACTTTTCAATTCGTCCATGACCTGATTTTGAAGCTGAAGAATGAGAACAATGGTCGGATGCGAGCAATTCGCTCCGACAACGGCTCTGAGTTCAAGAACTCTCAGTTCGTCAGCTTCTGTGGTGATCAGGGTCTGGACCATCAGTTTTCTTCTCCTTACACTCCCCCACAGAACGGCGTTGTGGAACGAAAGAACCGCACGCTAGTTGAGATGGCCAGGACGATGCTCGACGAGCACAGGACTCCTAGGCGTTTTTGGGCTGAAGCCATGAACACGGCTTGCTATCTGGCCAACCGCATTTTTCTTAGAGCTTACATTGGTAAGACATCATATGAGTTGCGGTTTGGCAGACAGCCCAAGGTGACCCACTTGCGAGCGTTTGGCTGCAAGTGCTTTGTGCTCAAGAAGGGAGGGCATTTGGACAAGTTTGAGTCTCGTTGCTGGGATGGTATTTTTCTTGGTTATGCATTGCATTCTCGAGGCTTCCGTGTTTGGAACCTCGAATCCCAGCTGCTTGTCGAGACGTGTGAGGTTTCTTTTGATGAGTCCTTGCCTTCTTTGACTCCTTCTTTTGAGCTTTCTGGTGATGATGAGCTCGGAGAGTCCATCTTCGAGGAAGATGAGGATACTCCAGCTGCTGTTGAGGGCGGGCCTTCTGCATCCCCCGCAGAGCCCACATCTTCTGTGACTTCGACTGATGATGAGGGCGGACCTCTGATCACTTCTTCCACTTCGATCGAGCCCATTCAGTCGAGTCCAGAGGTGCCAGCTGCTGACTCCGGTGAGGTGACTTCAGATCACCAGGGAACCCGAGCAGTTCAGCGTGACCACCCCTCATAGCTCATCATTGGTGATTTGACTGAGAGGACTTTGCGTTCTTCTACCTCTCTTGCTGTGTTTGCTGAATCTGCGTTTGTTGCATCTTTTGAGCCCAGAGACATTTCTCATGCTCTTTCTGATTCTAATTGGATTAATGCTATGCAAGAAGAGCTTGAGAATTTTGTCCGCAATCGGGTTTGGACACTAGTTGAGCCGCCACCAGGATGCAACCCCATAGGCACCAAGTGGGTATTCAAGAACAAACAAGGTGAAGATGGGGTTGTGGTGCGCAACAAAGCTCGACTAGTTGCCCAGGGTTATTGCCAAAAGGAAGGTATTGACTTTGAAGAAACCTTCGCTCCTGTTGCCCGTCTTGAGTCCATTCGTATTCTTCTAGCTTTTGCCGTTTCGAAGGGTTTTAAGCTTTTTCAAATGGACGTTAAGAGTGCTTTTCTGAACGGGTTCATAGAGGAGGAAGTATATGTTAGGCAACCCCCCGGTTTTGAGAACCCTAAGTTTCCTCGACATGTTTTTAAGTTGCACAAAGCTTTATATGGGTTGAAGCAAGCCCCCAGGGCTTGGTATGACCGGTTAAAGCAGTTTTGTTGGGGAAGGGCTTTGTGATGGGTTCTGTGGATAAAACTCTTTTCCTGCTCAGAGATGCTTCAGATTTCTTAGTTGCTCAGATTTATGTGGACGATATTATTTTTGGCGGTACTACTGATTCTCTTGTGTCCAAGTTTTCTGAGCAGATGCACAGTGAGTTTGAGATGAGCCTCATGGGTGAGCTTAAGTATTTCTTAGGGCTCCAGATCAAGCAGACCAAGAACGGCACCTTCATCCACCAAGGTAAGTACACTCGTGATATGCTTAAGAAATTTGACTTTGGTGGTGAATTGAAGCCGCAGATGACCCCGATGGGTACTTCTGGGGGTTTGGACAAGGACGAGAGCGGTGTCAAGGTCAATGAGAGAGAATTTCGGGGGATGATAGGTTCGCTGCTATACTTAACAGCAACAAGACCGGACATACAGTTCGCCGTGGGACTTTGCGCGCGTTTTCAGTCTTCACCACGCGCGTCTCACCGGCAGGCTGTCAAGCGCATTTTCAGGTATCTCACCTATGCGCCTGATCTTGGTCTTTATTATTCAGCATCATCATCTCTTGATTTATCTGGCTTTTCGGACGCTGACTTTGGTGGGTGCCGGTTGGATCGCAAGTCGACTTCCGGTACTTGCCAGTTTCTTGGTTCTTCCCTTGTATCTTGGTCTTCTCGAAAGCAATCTGGAGTTGCTCTTTCGACCACAGAGGCTGAGTATGTAGCTGCTGCTAGCTGCTGCTCACAGATGGTTTGGATGATTTCCACTCTTCGAGACTTTGGGTTGCTCTTTCCTACCAGGGTTCCATTGTTTTGCGACAGCACGAGTGCTATTAGTGTAGGGAAAAACCCATGTCTCCATTCAAAAACCAAACATATTGATGTGCGCTTTCACTTCTTGCGGGATCAATATGAGAAAGGTGTCATTGACCTTATTCATGTTGATACCCATCATCAGTTGGCTGACATTTTTACCAAACCCTAGATCAGTCTACATTTGAGCGTTTACGAGGGGATTTGGGTGTTGTGTATCCTTTTTAGGATATTTTGCGTCAGTTTTCTTTGCTCTTTACTCTTTTCTTGAGTCCTTTTTGTGTGTGTTCATATCATACATATTCACATATCACACTTTAGAGATGCTTCTGTTATATGATTGAACTACTTTACTTATTCTAGCTGGTATATGCTTTTGATTACTTGTCAATGATCATGCTTTGTTTCAGTTCGCTTGATATGTCTGATATCTGTCATATGCATGGTTTTTACGCTTTCAACTTGAAAAATGATCACCATTGCTTCTGGTAACTAGCATGTGTAGGCTGAATGCTTTTGCTATTTGTTACATGCCTTGTAGCTAGTTCATCACATAGATGCAGATATGCAACTTGGACATCTTTATGCTTTAACATGGAAAATGTGCTATAAAAATGATAAAAATCAAAAATGAATGAAAAATTCCATGCCTTTTTGTGTTTAAGATTGAAAAGATCCAAGTGGGTTTGCTTTGTCGCACTATATTGTTCTGGATTGCTTACCATAGCACTTTGGTATGAACTAGGACAGTGTAGTTTATGCCAAGACCAATGTCTTAAGCTTCTGATGGCCCAGTTCTGGCCTAGGCTTGACTTGGTCGGTTAGCATAAGGTTTGACATGCAAATAACCCTTGGCAAAAATGACAAAGGAAAATGAAAAAGCCTGAACTTTAAAGGGATAACAAGTTTGCTGAAGCACCTTGTTTTGAACAATGCTTATCTTGGTAGATATCAGTTAGCTTCTGCATCTCATGCTTTACCTTGCTTGTTTACTAGACAATGTGGTGATGTTTTTATTTGCAAAAATTGACAAATGCGTGCTAAATGACTTTCTTTAGATATCATCTCTTGCACTGATCATGCCATGTGTCTTAGACAGTATCTATTTTGCTATACCTGTTAGATACTGTATTTGTAGTCAATCATATCTAAGAAGCATGTTTTCTACACTCCACCTGCACCCCAGCTGCATTCACTGCATATTTTGAGGGGGAGTTGCATTTCAGGGGGAGTCTGTGTCTCGTTTGAGTGCTTGATGAGTTCACTTGTCAACAAGGGGGAGAAAATTGGGATCAGAGTTTAAGGGGGAGTTCTTACTCTGTTGATATCCTTGTTGTTCTGAAATCGCACTCATTTTGAGTTTTTGTGTTTTGGTTAACCATAATGACCGTTTCTTGCTTTTGGTTGGCTTTTGGTCATTAGGGTTAAACTTTTACCTTATTTTTCTTCTTCTTTGTTTCCTTGTGTTTTGTTTTCGTGTTTCCATATTTGTTCGCAGGTGCTGAAGAGCTGAGAATTGAGGAGTGTTGACAATGCACTCATCAAGGGGGAGATTGAGGAGCCATGCTGAATAGCGTGGGCCTCATGGCTCTAGAAGTGATGAGTCATTGTCAACGATAGTCATCAAGGACTGAAGAAGAGAAGAGATCTGCTGTTTCATGGGCCGCGTGTGACTCAGGTACACGGGCAGCGAGCGACTGTCGGGCAGAGGAGGCTGCGAAGTCGGGCTGGCCCAATCCGGGTGCATGGGCCAGAAGCAGTAGAAGACCCACTGGGCTGTTGACCAGGACTGACTCAGGTACACGGGCGGTGAGCGATTGCCGGGCTGAGAGAGCTGCGGAGTCGGGCCGGCCCAATCCGGGTACCTGGTGCAAAGCTGGTGGAGGCTTTGTCAGTTTCGGCGTAAAACTGACAACCGTTGATTCTGTATCCGACTGTCCAGAAGAATAGCTTCAGGATATGTCATCTGTTACTCTAGGCCCACAGTCAGTCAGTTGTGTCTGTAAAAATACCTAAGGGCAGTAGAGTCATTTTCTGTATTTTTGAGTCTGTAAAAACCCTAAGGGGCTGGTAGAATATTCCTAGTGTTGGGCTGCCTATAAATAGCACCCCAATCCCTAGGGTTTGGACTACCCTTTTGCTGAAATTGAATACCACTCTTTGGGTCACTCTTTTCCCCTGTCTTCTCTCTCCTGTGGGCGCCGCCAGGCCCTTGTGCTCCTCTGTTTGTGGCTCATTTTTGCTCAAATCTCTTGGATGCTTTTAATCCTTGGTCCCTGGAGAATTTATTGTTTGCATCTGGTTGGTTTGGAGAGTTATTGAGTTGGATTCGGGCTGCTGTATTTATTTCTTGGGAAGAAGCTTCTTCGGCTGGGTGTGTTCTTCACGGTGGTAGTACTAGTTCATGCTGTTGCAAATAGTACTGCTTTACTGTAGCTACAGTGTTCGGCTGCAGCTTTTCACCTTCTATTGCCCAGCTTTTTGATCGAAGCTGACAGTCTCTTTTGCCTTTTCCTGGTGTGTCTGCCGAAGCTCGGTTCTGTGCGAAGCCCCTCAACTCCGTGAGGCAAGCTCCGATCGAACCTTGTTAAAGGCTTCGCTCAGTTTTTCGAACTTCGGTTTCTGTGTCTGAGTTGCTAGTTTCGAAGTTCCCCTGTATCGAAATCATCGCATACTTCGAACTGGCATACTCCGAATCTATCTGTTCGAAGTGCACACTTCGTTAGGCTTCGAAGTGGGGTTCGAAGTTTTTGTCTGTTCTGACAGACTTCGCTTCTTTGTTCGAAGGTTGTCTGTTTGTGTGTTGTGTTCGAAGTTTTTGTGTTCGAAGGTTTAGCTCCGAAAGCTTTCGGTTCTAAGTGTGTTCGAAGTTTTGTCTTCGAAGTGTATACTTCGAAGAAGGCTTCGGCACTGTTTACTTCGCTCCGAAGCTCGTGACTCGAAGTTTCGTTCGAAGTCTTGTCTTCGAAGTGCTTACTTCGAACCAAGCTCCGGCACTGCTTTTACTTCGCTTCGAAGTACACTTCGCTTCTTACTTCTTCGAACTAGGCTAGACAGTGACACCTTCGGCATTTCAGACAGACTCCGACAACAACCTCCGAAGCAGACCTCGACGTGCGAAGGGGGCTTCGCCAAGACCCGAACAGGAGACAACTTTGGACAGTAACTTCTCTTTTCACTCTATACATACTTAGATCATTTCATTGAGAAGTATAGGCCTGTTACAACTTGTTTATCTGCCTAGTTGCACCACTTTAGGTTTACACTGTTTATCATCAGTTGCTTCTAGGTTAGAAACCTTTAGACTTAGGCCTACTGTCTACTTTCTGCTGCATAGTATTTTTGAGGTGCGTTGGGTATTGGGAACAGGCCATAGATTCGAAAGAATTTTTAAGGCGCCCATTCACCCCCCCCCCCTCTGGTCGCTACTTTCGGTCCTACAGTGTGCTCCGGAGGGAGACACTCGAAGGTATACCCGACGAAGGTCTCAGAAGTCGAGGTGAATCGAAGGCATGGTCTAGGTGAGGCTCGTCGAGGAGTGTGCTCGGGGAAGGACACTGCGACAAAGTGCTCATGGAATGCTTCATGCAGAGGCCTTGGACGAAGGAGGGACTTCGAAGGGTAGTACTCCGAAGGTGGGGCTTCGGAGTGAAGCAGGCTCCGGAGCGAGGCTGGCTCCAGAGTGAGGATGACTTGAGGTACTTCGGTCATGCATGGCTTCGGTACACGGACTGACGGAGTTCGAGCTGGGAGAAGCTGTGAAGCCGTGGTGGTCCACTCCGAAGGTGTTGGTGCGAAGGCCCAAGGGCTTTGACGGCTTCGGCTCAAAACCGTCACTGTATCGAAGGCTGACTTCGGTGAAGCGAAGGCCGTCAGGCTTAAGGCTTCTCACCGAAGCTACCGCACCCCTCCCGTGCGAAGGGGGGCTTCAGAAGGGTCCAAGAATGTAAAGGCTGACAGTGTCTGCTCTGCAAAAAGCTGACGTTGTCCCCTCTGCAAAGCTGACAAAAGAAGCCTCCAAATAAAGTAGACTACCTTTTGTACCCCTCTGTTCTGATGAGACAAAACCAATGTAAACCCTAGGGGTAAAGTAGTCAATTCACATGGGTGAATAGTGCCTATAAATAGTGGAGGCTGGGTAGGTCACATTTAACACTTTGAGCATTCATTGCAGAACTCCTGTGCTAGCCACCACACTCTGTATTCATCCTGTGAGTTCAATTTTTGTGTTCCTTGTTCAAGCATCGAAGTCTTGAGTCTGTGTTCATTTTCTGCTTGAGCTTGTTTGCATACCTCGCTTGTTGGGGGAAAATATTCCATCTTCAGGGTTATTGCAGTGACGAGATAAAGACTGGTGATAAAGATGAAGCCTCTCAACATATAATTTCGGAGATGCATCAAGTCAAGTTCGAAGTATGATGACAAGCTTCAGTTCGGAGTATATCTTCGAACTTGGACTCTTCCGAGAACTTCTTTGCCAGCTAAGATGGAAGACTTATCTTCTTTCTCATTAGATTAGTCTTTTACCATTTAGCCCTATTAAGGGTACCGAATAGTTTCCACTATGTCGGTTGTAATAGAGGGGTAAGAAGGTCTTTTCCTTAATGTTTGGGCCTATAAATACCCCCCGTTTTACCCTGTAAGAGGGACCGAATGCAAGTTATTCAATACACACTTTCGAACTATTCTAAGTTATTATCCTTACGGAGGCTTGGAATAGTTTCCTTCGCAAACACTTCGTTTGTTAGTTTCTAATCTTCAGAAACCTGTTAGCGTAATCTTTTACGCCAACAGTTGGCGCCGTCCGTGGGGAACTTAGTCCAAGAAACTTCGTTCTCTACCAACTTCTTACACCATACCTCCTAAGCGGAGCGCAACTGGTAACCCTGTTCGGAGGTCCCCTTGGACCTCCGGAGTGATATCTCCAGACACAGTTGAGGTCGGAGGACCTTCGACGTTTCCTCCACCTCAAACTCCGGAAGGGATTCCCATTCCTCGAGCATACGGAGTTCCTCCGCCAACTCCATCTATACTTCGACCACCCGGAGTTCCTCTTCCACCTCAAGTTCCACTCCGAACTGATCCTTACAGTTCTCAAGACCCGGAAGATCCTTCCGGAGGAGATGAAGACAATCTTGGTGATATGGCTGCTCAAATGGCCAGTCTCCAAGCTGAAGTAGCGAGATGGCGACAAGAAGCTGCAAATAGGCTTTACTCTCAAGCCATCCTAGTTATTCCGGAAGTGCCTGAAGACGACGAACCTATCTATCCTGAAGCCCCGGAGAACGCCTCCTTTGATACTGAATCTCCGCTACATCCTGAACTGCAAAAAGTTTGCTTCGACCCGAAGTTTAAGACTTCGAAGCTTTGCAAGTATGCCGGAGATGAAGATCCTGGAGAATTTGGCCGATCTTATGCTTTGGCGATTGAAGCCAGTGGAGGAGTGCGGGACACCATGGCAAAATGTTTTCCCCTAGCTCTTCAGGGAGTAGCTTTGCGATGGTTCTGGTCTTTAAAACCAGGATCAATCAGTTCATGGGGACAATTGAAGAAAAAGTTTGTGAGTAACTTCCAAGGCACCTTCGTGCCTCCAATGTCGACGAGAAGTCTTTTCTAGGTGAAGCAGCTCCCTGGAGAAACATTAAGACAATACTTCAAGCGCTTCGCTCATACGAAGTCGCAGATCCGAGGGTTAACTTCGTCTTCAGTAGTTGACGCAGCTCGGGAAGGAGTCATTAATCCAGGCCTCCTTGATAAACTCCACTGGAAAAGCATATCTTCTGTTTCTCAGCTGATGTCCTATTTTGAAGAATATGCAAGGTCAGAAGAGGGCTGGCTTCGGAGAACTGCAGCTTCTCCGTCCATACTGCAGGAAGTAAAATTGGAAGTGAAAACTTCAGCACAGCCGCGGGATCCCGTCTTCGAAGTTCAGCATGATAGGAGAAGGGGGCAAAAGCATCCTCGTTCAGAAGTTCTGAACATTGCACCCCCGCAGAAGTTTGCCCAAAGAGCTCCACAACCTTCGGGAAACAAGGTCAGCGGCTGGAGGCCGCCAGGGAAACTGGCTGGCAAGGGCCAGACCCTTTTCTGCTGTATTCATGGTGAAAACCGAAGTCACGCAACTGATGCGTGCAAAGCTATACTTGCCCTGAGAGGAGAATATCTAGAGAGAACTTCGGGTCGAGGTACTTCTGACCGAGTTCCAGCTGAAGTGCGTCCAGAGCATGTCCAGGCTGTGGCGCGGATAGAAAACTTCGAAGTTGCAAGATGCCCTCCGGTGGTCAATATTATGCCACTTCCGAAGCAAGAAGAGGGGCAAGACCGAGGAAAAATAGTAGTCCTCCCTATCTCCGGAGGAGGTACTCTCAGAAGCATGTCAAAAAGGCAGAGGAGAGAGTATGTCCGAGAAGTGGGGCACATTGGAACTTCGTCGTCTGTAGCTGCTATGCCTAAATGGTCCCATGTGCCAATATCTTTTTCTGCAGAGGATGCAGCTGGCATTAAATTTCCACATGCAGATCCACTTGTCATTACTGCCGACATTGCAGGAACTGAGGTTTGAAGAGTGTTAATTGACGGAGGGAGTTCGGCAGACATTATTTTTGTTCAAGCCTTCGATCAATTGTGCATCTCCAAAAAGCACCTTCTTCCAGCGGCTCGTCCTTTGCAAGGCTTCGCAGGACCTCCGCTTGATGCACTCGGTCAAATTGGCCTAGAAGTTACCTTCGGAGAAGGATTGTTAGCTAGGACAGAGGAAGTAATCTTCGACATCGTAGATGCTCCATATGCCTACAACGTCATCTTCGGAAGAGTCATGTTAAATCAATTCGGAGCTGTGGCACACCACAATTACTTGTGCATGAAGATGCCCACACAAGCGGGAGTGCTCACTATCTTCGGAGATCAAGCTACCGCCCGAAGAGCGGAATATGGTCACGGCCCCCCTCTTGATCCAAGACAAGTGAATAATGTGCAAGATAATCAAGAAAATTTTTCTGCTCCTTCCGAATCTTCGAAGAAATCCTTCCCAAGACCAAGTCCTGAAGGAGAGATTACAACGAAGATTATTGTTAAAGATGGTAAAGAATATGCATTTCAATTTGGTAAAGATTTACCTCCAGAAGTTGCCACCTCCTTGGAAAAAGTAGTAGAGGAGAATTTAGATGTCTTTGCTTGGTCTGACGAAGACATCACCGGAGTCAATCGGGATATTATTGAACATAGTTTACTTGTAAACCCGAAGGCCCGGCCTGTTCGGCAAGGACTCCGAAAAATGTCTGCAGAAAGAGCTGTTCTTGCAAAAGACGAAGTTGAAAAATTGTTGAAGGCTAGGATTATCAGAGAAGTGGCTCACACAGAATGGTTAGCCAACCCAGTCTTCGTCAAGAAGAAATCTTCCGGGAAGTGGCGCATGTGCATTGATTTCACATCCTTGAATAAAGCATGCCCTCATGACCCCTACCCCATGCCCCGAATTGATCAATTGGTCGACTCCACCGCAGGTTTTGAGTTATTAAGCTTCCTTGACGCGTACTCCGGTTATCATCAAATATGGTTGAAACGCGAAGATGAGATCAAGACAAGCGTCGTAACTCCCTCGGGAGTCTTCTGTTATGTAAGAATGCCTTTTGGCTTAAGAAATGTCGGGGCTACTGTTGGGGGAAAATATCTCATCTTCGGGGTTATTACCGAAGCAGCATAAAGGCAGTCAACACGTTCGAAGATTGTCCGAAGACCATCTTCGAAGATGCCCAGAACCTCGTTCGAAGCCCGAAGACAGGCACTAGTTCGAAGTATGTCTTCGAACCAAAGCCCTTCAAGATCTTTTCTGCCAGCTAAGATGGAAGACTTATCTTCTATCCTATTAGATTAGTCTTTTACCATTTTAGCCCTATTAAGGAAACCGAATAGTTTCCTTAATGTCGGTTGTAATAGAGGGGTAAATAGGTCTTTTCCTTAATGTTTAGGCCTATAAATACCCCCCATTTCACCCTGTAATAAGGACCGATTACAAGTGATTCAATACACACTTTCGAACTATTCTAAGCTATTATTCTTTCGGAGGCTTAGAACAGTTTGCTTCGCAAACACTTCGTTTGTTAGTTTCTTTTCTACAGAAACCTGTTAGCGTAATCTTTTACGCCAACAGTTGGCGCCGTCCGTGGGGAACCTAGTCCAAAAAACTTCGTTCTCTACCAACTTCTTACATCATGCCTCCTAAGCGGAGCGCACCTCGCAATCCTACTCGGAGGTCCTCTCGGATCTCCGGAGAGATACCCTTCGACACAGTCGAAGTCGGAGGGTCTTCGACTATCCCTCCACCTCAAACTCCGCAAGGGGCTTCTATCCCTCGAGGATACGAAACCTCTCCGCCAACCCCTTCCATACTCCGACCGCCCGGAGCCACTCCGCCACCCTCTATTCCGATTCGAACTGATCATACCAGTTCTCAAGACCCGGAAGGTCCTTCCGGAGGAGATGAAGATAGCCTTGGAGACATGGCCACTCAAATGGCCAATCTTCAAGCCGAGGTAGCGAGGTGGCGACAAGAGGCTGCGAACAGACTTCGCTCTCAAGCCACCCCAGCTATCCCCGAAGTGCCCAAAGACGACGATCTTGATTATCCCGAAGCCCCGGAGAACGCCTCTTACGACAATGAATCTCCATTGCATCCTGAGCTTCAGAAGATTCGCTTCAATCCGAAGTTCAAAACTTCGAAGCTCTGCAAGTATGCTGGAGACGAAGATCCCAGTGAGTTTGTGCGTTCTTATGCCCTAGCGATTGAGGCTAGCGGCGGAGACAGAGAGACTATGGCAAAGTGCTTCCCATTAGCTCTTCAAGGAGTGGCGTTGCGATGGTTCTGGTCTTTAAAGCGAGGATCAATCATTTCCTGGTCACAGTTGAAGAGGAAGTTCATAAGTAACTTTCAGGGCACCTTCGTGCCCCCCATGTCAACAGGGAGCCTTTTCCAAGTGAAGCAGCTTCCCGGAGAAACATTGAGACAGTACTTCAAGCGCTTCGCTCACACGAAGTCGCAAATCCGGGGGCTGTCTACATCCTCAGTGGTTGATGCGGCTCGGGAAGGCGTCAGTCATAAAGGCCTTCTGGATAAATTGCATCGGAAGAGCATCACCACAGTATCACAGTTGATGTCGTACTTCGAGGAGTACTCGAAGTCGGAAGAAGGTTGGCTTCGGAGGACTACTGCTACTTCGACAGTATTGACGGAAGTTAAAGCAGAGTTGAAGACTTCGGCACAGCCGCAAGAACCAGTCTTCGAAGTGCAACATGATAGAAGAAGAGGGCAAAAGCACCCTCGCTCTGAAGTCTTAAACATTGCACCCCCACAGAAGTTTGCACCAAGAGCTCCACAGTCTGCGGGGAACAAGTCCAGTGGCTGGAGGCCGCCAGGGAAAACAGCTGGCAAGGGCCAGACCCTTTTTTGCTGTATTCATGGAGAGAATCGAAGCCATGCAACTGACACATGCAAGGCTATTCTTACCCTTCGGGGAGAATACTTGGAGAGAACTTCGGGTCGAGGTAGTACCGACCGAAGTCCAGCAGCAGCAGTGCGCCCGGAGCCGGTCCAGGCTGTAGCGCGGATAGAAAATTTTGATGCTGCAAGGCATCCTCCAGTGGCCAATGTTATGCCACCTCCGAAGCAAGAAGAAGGGCAAGATAGAGGAAAGAGAGTAGTTCTCCCTATCTCCGGAGGAGGTACCCTCGGAAGCATGTCCAAGAGGCAGCGAAGAGAGTACATTCGGGAAGTAGGCCATATTGGGACTTCGTCATCTGCAGCTGCAATGCCGGAGTGGTCTCATGTTCCAATATCTTTCTCTGCGGAGGATGCAGCTGGTATTAAGTTCCCGCATGCAGATCCATTGGTTATCACTGCTGATATTGCAGGGACTGAAGTCCGAAGGGTGATAATCGACGGAGGTAGTTCAGCAGATATCATCTTTGTGCAAGCCTTCGATCAGTTATGCATTTCCCGAAAGCATCTTCTCCCAGCGGCTCGTCCTCTGCAAGGCTTCGCAGGACCTCCGCTTGATGCACTCGGCCAGATAGGCCTGGAAGTAACCTTCGGAGAAGGTTTACTAGCACGAACTGAAGAAGTTATCTTTGATGTAGTAGATGCCCCGTATGCTTATAATGTCATCTTCGGACGGGGTATGTTGAATCAGTTCGGAGCTGTGGCGCATCACAACTACTTGTGCATGAAGATGCCCACACAAGCAGGAGTCCTGACAATCTTCGGAGATCAAGCCATAGCTCGGAGGGCAGAATATGGTCATGGTCCTCCTCTTGATCCGAGGCAAGTAAACAGTGTCCAAGATAATGGAGAAATTTTTTCAGCCTCCTCCGAAGCTTCGAAGAAGTCATTTCCAAGACCAAGTCCCGAAGGAGAGATTGCAACGAAGGTCATTGTCAAAGATGGTAAAGAATACACCTTTCAATTTGGTAAAGATTTACCTCCCGAAGTTGCAACTTCCTTGGAAAAGGTCGTAGAAGAAAATTTGGATGTCTTCGCTTGGTCTGACGAAGATATCACCGGAGTCGATCGGGATATTATTGAGCACAGCTTGCTTGTAAACCCGAAGGCCCGGCCTGTTCGACAAGGGCTCCGGAAGATGTCCGCAGAGAGAGCTGCTCTAGCTAAGGACGAAGTTGAAAAACTGTTGAAGGCTGGGATTATCAGAGAAGTGGCCCATACAGAATGGTTAGCCAACCCAGTCTTCGTCAGGAAGAAGTCCTCCGGTGTGGTGGCTGAAATCCATCCGGAGCCCAAGCTGATACCTTGTAGGCATCCGTAAAAGAGCCAATACCACATTCTACGGAGTCCAAGCTTCGGCTGGTAGACTTCCGTAAAAAGAGCCGAAGGTGGCCAAAATATGCGGAGTCCAAGCTGCAGCTTGCAGACATCCGTAAAAAGAGCCGAAGGTGGCCAAATTCTGCGAAGTCCAAGCTCCGGCTGGTAGACTTCTGCAAAAATAGCCGAAGGTGGCTACAAATTCTGCGAAGTCCAAGCTCCGGCTGGTAGACTTCTGCAAAAAACAGCCGAAGGTGGCTAAAGCAAAACAGCATTTAAGCCATGAGCTTCGAATGTCTGTTCATATGCGTCCAAAGTGACAAATTTTTTAAGACACTAAAGTGTCCTGAAAGTTATCTCAATTGATTTCTTTCATGAAACAAACAAAGGTACCAAGTTACCATTCTTCTGACTACAAAGGTCGAAGACATTTTATAAGATTTCAAAAGATCTTTAAATGACAGAGGGGCTCCGAACCCCCAAAAAATTGTACTCCGATGTTTTTTCTTTGCGCATAACCATCTTTGAATACAGTTCGAAGTTGCTTATACCCAAAGAGGGGCTAGTAAATATGGAGACAATTTTAAATCGGCATTCATTATTGAAATAAATGTATTTACAGATTACATTATGAAAAATTGGTATCTATACCAAGAAGGAATCGGAGACCTCTTCGGTCCCGAGAGCTAGGGGTGGAACGACTAGTTCCAACATCGGAAGTTCTAAGAACTTTACGTTTAACTCTCTTCCTCCCCTTCGAAGCTCTAAAATCCTTCTGTTCTTGTTGAAGTTCGGCCCAAGTTCGAAGCCGCTCGGGGCTTCTCTCCCAGCTTCTAAGATCTTCAGATCTTTTATTTTGGGCTTCACCTTCGTCTTCGGACCAATTAGTGTCTTCAGAAGACGAGGTGTTTGCGTCAATCTCTTTATCTTCCTCTTTAATATAAGACAATACGTCTTTGATTACTTCGGGCGCAATAACGCCGGAGTCATTTCGAGGGATAAGGAATCGAGGACATTTATAACTCTTTAGAAGTTCGAAGGTGTTCCACAGTGAGCGAAGTTCGCTGTTAAGCTCTAACACTTCGATATCTTCCATAAGAAGCAAAGCCTAAAAATATGACAAACAAGACTTTCATTGATAAATATTTACAAGCATCAGCTTTACATAATCAAAAAATCCTAAATAATCCTAAACCTGCGGGTTCGGAGGGGGCTGACTGCTCGAAGCTTGACTCCGAACTTGCTTTTGGCGTTGGCCTTCATCAATCCAAGCCTTGATCGCAGATCGACCTTCGGCTCTCCACGAAGTTTGGAAGGCTCGCCAAGCAGTAGCCACGCCTTCGGAAGGGGTCAGAAGTCTTGCGTCGTCGAAGATGATGGAACCCTCTGCGCTCGGAGTAATTACTCGGCCCAAATCCTCATAGTAACGAAGTAATCCAAGGGCAGACACTTGTCCGGAGAGTTCTCCATAACGCATGCCTGCCGTCTTCATTTGCTTCGCTGCTCCTTGGATCCTCTTTAACCGGCGCAGCAGAGTCACATTGTCATCCGAAGGTAGTGATCCAGTAGTACCGAAGTACTCCAAGACACCTAACATCTGTTCGATGACCTCCGAAGCCACCTTCTCAGACTTAAGCCTTTCCTCAATAAGCACATCTTTGGCCGAAGTCGTCTCAGCTAAAACTCCGGAGATTCTAGCGTTCTCCGTAGTCAAAGCATTCTTTTGAGTCCGGAGTTGGCCAGCCTCTTCTTGTAGCCTTACAAGTTCGGACCCCTTCGCAGCATCCTCCGTCCGCAGTCTTTCAATCTCCGCTCGAAGCACAATTTTTTCTGCTTCGAGCTCTTTCTTCGCAGCCTCCAAGCTTTGCCTAGCCCTTCGCTCTGCTAGTATTACATTGTCCATTTGAGCTACTCGACCTTCGGAGAAGTTAAAATTTCTTTGAAGAGTTTCGTTCTCTTCCCGAAGTTGAGCAATTTCGTTTTCGCTCGATAAAGCCGCAGCGCGGGCTAAGACTGCTTGCTAAGAAAAAAGAAAAACTGGAATAAGAAATTATTCATATATAATTCATTATTTGGTTCGAAGATGCTTTATACCTGATAAGCTGCTCTTTCCACAGCAATATTAAGCTCCGAACCCTTCGCTCTACTTAAAAGGGCTACCAGTTCTGTTTCCCCGACTTTGCGACTGGCTTCACCCAAAGGTTTAACCAAAGTCCCAAGTCCGGTTTTCTCCTCCAAAAATGGAGTTATGAGAGGAAGCATTACTGAAGCCTTCTGATCAGCTCTGCTTAGTGAAGGTCCGGAGAGTTCTTCTGAGGCCCTTGGAACTTCTGAAGATGGCCCCCCCTCAGTCGATTCACTTTCATCTGTTGACTCAGATGAAGTCGATCCTTGAGCGGGGAGAGGCTCTATGTGTCTTTTTCCTCTTCCAGGCCCCGGTAGAGTAACCTCCGGTTGTGGCTCCGAAGTTGTCGAAGGTCTTTGAATTGTATCTTCGAGGGATACTTCGACAATAGGAGGCTCTGAAAAAACAAAAATATTACACATTGTATAATTTTGCAAAAATTGATAAGAATTATGCAAAATTTACCTTCGACATTCTCTGGAATATCGAGCACCGGACTGATCGGAGGATCAAAAGTGTAGTTCTCATCCGAATCAGCCGCCAAATTTTGGACTGCAGGAGCATCGTCCTGGGGAGTCCTCGTTACTTCTTCAGGAATCGAAGCCATAGTGACTTCGACCCCACCTTCGTTCACAGGAACTCCGTCCTGAGTTGTATCTTCTTGAACTACCGAAGTCATTGGTTGATCAGCATTATCTCCAGACTCCGGTACGTTCGCAGGTACTTCGACCTCATCTACACCCATAGGGGCTTCGATTTGTTCTTCCTGGGTATCCGGAGCTCTTACTTCTTCGATGTTGGCTTGGGGCTACGGTATACCTGCAGTATCTTCAATGTGAATGCTTTGTTGAGCTGCATCTTCCTCAATCAATTTCATTAAAAATATACCTTCGTCTTCTTTAGAACTAGAAATTGAAGCTCTTGAGCTCGAAGGTACAGGATCTAAAGGTGCGAGGTTCTTCGGCTTCCGAGCCACCTTCTTCACCGGAGTCCTTGCGGAGCTGGAAGCTCCG
Organism: Zizania palustris; assembly: GCA_019279435.1. NCBI lineage: Eukaryota > Viridiplantae > Streptophyta > Magnoliopsida > Poales > Poaceae > Zizania > Zizania palustris. The sequence continues at coordinate 77,120,168 of JAAALK010000289.1, read as the reverse complement.
GCTTCAGCTACTCTTTTCTTGGGTCCTTTCTCTTGAGGCACCCAGTCCATCAGAGGGGGCGGAGTTAACTCCAACATTCCCCATACTCTGTTAAATCGTTCCCAACTTCCGACCAATTTGATTCGCCATTCTTTTTCCGACGGAGTTGGGGCGCCCAGAATCTTCTCCGAAGCCCTTACAATTTGCTCTGAAGTAATAGGGGCTGAAGAAGCTAAAAAATAATTCGAGTTAGTCTTTCTTCGAAGTAAGTATGTACTATGCATGTTGGTTTCGAAGTTACCTGCAGGGCTCGAAGTATAGTTAATCTTGCGAAGACCGCCTTCCGAGTCATCCTCGAAGACGATAGGCCAGTTGGCCATCAATGGAGGAATTTGCAGTCCGAGGAACTCTTCGGCTAAGTCCCGCATGCTCAACCTTCGGCTGATTTTCTGAAGCAAATTGAGGCGAGCTTCGAGCTGGCCTTCGTCAGGTTGCACTAAGGCTTCCTTCCGGAACTGGATTTCTTTGAGGGGACCGGCCAGAGGACTGCTCACTCCAACTTCGGCATAAAACCACCTCAGGACCCAATCGGTGTACCATCTAGCATTGATGGCTTTAGCAGGGAATTGCAGGGCATATTCATCACGAAGCCTAAAATTGATGCTTCCGAAGGAAACCACCACTTTCTCACCTCCGGAGCCTACGAAGGTCTTTGGCTGACAAGTTGCTCTATGAAGCGCAGCGAAGATTTCAGCCCTCCCCTCACAACCTTCGGCTCTCAGTGCCCACTCGAAGATAGCTAATCTAGCTACAGCATTCGGAGACAGCTGGGGGAGGGTTACATGAAACAAGTCAAGTACTTCGGCCAAGAAATCCACAGCAGGGAGACCCAAGCCCGCTTCGAAAAAAGCTTCGAACACTACAACTTCTCCGGGTCTCGGTGATGGAATCGATTCTTTGCCCGGCTTCCGAATCATAACCCCATCACTAATCTTTCCCCCCGCTGTGATTGCCAAAGACTCTTTCTTGCAGGTAGACGGCCCCAACTCAAAAGATTGATCCAAGTACTTAGTCGAAGGTGGGCACAGACCTTGGTCATCGGGGATTTGGGGATTTCTCCCCCCTGCCGCCATGGATGTTGCCGCCTGCATCGAGGGTGTCGCCGCCAATGTTGCTGCTGCTGCTGCTGCGGCCGCCTGTTGCCGAGCCAAGGCCGAGGGAGGCGCAGATCCCTTGGTCTTCACCATCGCGATTACTGGATTGATCCGAGGGAACGGAGGCTAGGGCTCAAGAACTCAAAGCTAGGGCTCAAGAACTCAAAGCTAGGGCTCAAGAACTCAAAGGGCTCAAAAGTTTTTAACTGAGAGAAAGCGGTGAAAAGATAATCGGGTAAGTTTTGGGCTCCTTATTTATAGCCTAATCGTTCCGTTGGTTACCGTTTGGGCTCTGCCTTTTCGCATTCCCGCCCGTTATTTTCCTTCGGAAATAACGCATCATATAACTTCCGTTAGAAACAGGAGCTAACGGCTATTTTTTCTAAGTCTAAAAAGACTTTTGAACTTCCTGAGTCAGTTCTAAGATAGTTCGAAAAGTAATTACCTTACGACTGATTCGAAGTTCATATCTTCATGCATTTCGAAGATAAAATAAAAACCAATAACCCCTATGATTGGTTATCTTTTCTTTCCGTATACTGCTCTCCTAATGTTACAGGTCAAACGGAGAAGCGTATTCGAGGGGCTACTGTTGGGGGAAAATATCTCATCTTCGGGGTTATTACCGAAGCAGCATAAAGGCAGTCAACACGTTCGAAGATTGTCCGAAGACCATCTTCGAAGATGCCCAGAACCTCGTTCGAAGCCCGAAGACAGGCACTAGTTCGAAGTATGTCTTCGAACCAAAGCCCTTCAAGATCTTTTCTGCCAGCTAAGATGGAAGACTTATCTTCTATCCTATTAGATTAGTCTTTTACCATTTTAGCCCTATTAAGGAAACCGAATAGTTTCCTTAATGTCGGTTGTAATAGAGGGGTAAATAGGTCTTTTCCTTAATGTTTAGGCCTATAAATACCCCCCATTTCACCCTGTAATAAGGACCGATTACAAGTGATTCAATACACACTTTCGAACTATTCTAAGCTATTATCCTTTCGGAGGCTTAGAACAGTTTGCTTCGCAAACACTTCGTTTGTTAGTTTCTTTTCTACAGAAACCTGTTAGCGTAATCTTTTACGCCAACAGCTACTTTTTCGAGGTTAGTTGCTAAGGCTCTAGGTCATCAATTAGGTCGCAATGTGGAGGCCTATATGGATGATATTGTAATAAAGAGTGCTTTAAAGCACCAACATAGCCTAGACTTAGCAGAAACATTTAATAGCCTTTGGGCATGTGGGATTCGTCTTAACCCCGAGAAATGTATTTTCGGAGCTAAGGCTGGGAAGTTGTTAGGGTATTTAGTTTCAAGCAGAGGGATTGAAGCTAGCCCTACTCAAATAACTGCCCTACAGAAGATGGCTCCTCCAGAAAATTTAAAGCAAGTGCAAAAGCTGACTGGTCGTCTGGCAGCACTTAGCAGATTTTTAGCAAGGTCTGCGGAGAGATGTTTGCCCATCTTTAAAGCATTGAAAGGGTCCGAAGATTTTGCATGGACACCGGAGTGTCAGAAAATCTTCAAAGATATTAAAGAGTATCTCAGTAATCTTGCTACACTCACGGTGCCTACTGCGGACGAAACCCTACTCCTTTACCTTGCAGCTACAGGCTCTGCTGTCAGTGCAGTCCTTGTCAGAGAAATGGATTTCAATGGGAAGTTGGTACAAAATCCAGTTTATTTTGTGTCCGAAGCATTATCAGGAGCGAAGACAAGGTATTCCGAGCTTGAAAAGTTCATTTATGCTCTGATAATGGCTTCGAGGAAGTTGAGACATTATTTTTTAGCTCATAATGTAATTGTACCAACTTCGTATCCTTTGGGAGATATGCTCCGAAGTAAAGATTCCACTGGAAGAATTGGAAAGTGGGCAGTTGAACTAGCACCCTTCGGCATATCCTTTCTGTCAAGGACAGCAATCAAATCGCAAGTCTTAGCAAATTTTGTAGCAGAATGGACTCCCCCTGCAACGTGGGTTCCGGAGAAGTCAAGTGAAGGAATTTGGACTGTTTTTTCTGATGGGGCTTTCCAAGCATCCGGAGTAGGTGTTGGAGCAGTTTTGATTTCGCCTTCAGGGCAAAGAGCAATGTACTCCACAAGACTCAACTTTAAGTCCACCAACAATATAGCGGAGTATGAAGGGATTTTACTGGCACTCCGAAAAGCACGTGCTCTAGGGGCTACAAGAGTTGTTATAAAGACATATTCTCAAATAGTAGCAGGGCACGTAGATAAAAGCTTTCAAGTTCGGCATCCACAGCTTGCAAACTACTTAGAAGAAATCCGTAAGATCGAAGCACAATTCAGGGGTATTTCAATTCGGAGTATACCAAGAACAGAAAATGTGCAAGCGGACATCTTAGCAAAAGCTGCAGCCGGAGCTATGGATATACCAGAAGAAGCTTTTTATGAGGAGCTCAGTACACCTTCGGTGCCACAAATTCCCTCCGCAGAGATTCTTTGCATTCCAAGTACAGATTGGAGAAATTCGATAATGGAACTTTTGCAAGGAGGAGAAAATTCGTTTGAAGAGCCACAATTTTCAAGATTGAAACTCAGGGCTAGGAATTATCAAATAATCAACGGTATTTTATACAAGGCCGGAGTATGTTCCTCTTTACTCCGATGTATATCCGAAACCGAAGGCCAAGATATTCTTCGAGATATTCATGAAGGGCTTTGCGGTAGCCATCTGGCCCCTCGAGCTTTGGCAGGGAAAACACTTCGCCAGGGGCTTTATAGGCCTACGATAGTAGCATATGCGGAGAACTTAGTCCGCACATGCCAAGGATGTCAGTGGATGGGTCGACGGAGTCATCGCCCACCAACAGCTCTTCAAGTTATTGCTCCGGTATGGCCCATGGCCAGATGGGGTATGGATTTGATTGGTCCTTTTCCAGTAGCTAAGGGAAATTTAAAGTTCGTAGTGGTAGCTATTGAATATTTTTCTAAGTGGGTAGAAGCAGAACCCTTAACAGCTATCACTTCGAACAATGTACAGAAATTCTTTTGGAAAAGTATCATTTGCCGATTCGGAGTGCCTAGACAACTCACAGTTGATAATGGAACACAGTTCGATGCAGAACCTTTCAGAAAGTTCTTCGAAGATCTAGGCATCCAGTTATGTTTTGCTGCAGTGAGGCATCCTCAGTCTAATGGAGCTGTAGAAAGAGCCAATGGAAATATTTTGTCAGGGCTAAATCGAAGGATAGTAGGATTAGCAAAAGGATTGTGGACCGAAGAACTTCCGAACATTTTATGGTCCATTCGGACTACGCAAACAAGGTCCACAGGTTTTACTCCATTTAGATTGCTATTCGGAGATGAAGCTATGACTCCAACGGAGCTCAAAGGAGGATCACTTCGCAGCACCAAACCGAAGATTGAAGGAGAAAGACAAGCTTCGCTGGATTTAACAGAGGAGACAAGACTTCGAGTTGTAGCCAATTTATCAAAGTATCATCAGCAGACGAAGGCTTGGTTTGACCCGAAGGTTATGATCAATGAACTTAAACCGGGTCATCTCGTTTTACGAAGCATCATAGCGCCAGGAAAATTAGGAAATAAATGGGAAGGTCCATACTTAATTGTTCGTTTAGGACGTCCTGGCTCTTTTAAATTAGCTAATTTGGAAGGTGAAGAGTTAGCACATACGTGGCATGCGGAGCACCTAAAGCGATACTTCACATAAGGGCTCCTTGTAATCATGTGTAATCACTTTTCGAATCAATAAAGCATATGGTTCAGATAGTGCCTACCCCTCATAAACTTCCAGCTTCCGAGTGGACGCACTGGAACCGCGGAGTTGACCAAGAGGGAAGTGTCACTAATTTGAATCATATTTTCCGAGGTGGTGGGCTAACATAATCCGGAGTCCAAGCCACCGGCTTGAAGACATCCGTAAAAGAGCCCGAAAACCACAGAATGCGGAGTCCAAGCCACCGGCTGGAAGACATCCGTAAAAAGAGTCCAAAGAGACCAAATAATGCGGAGCCCAAGCCACCGGCTTGTAGGTATCCGTAAAAAGAGTCGAAGGAGACCAAATAATGCGGAGCCCAAGCCACCGGCTTGTAGGTATCCGTAAAAAGAGTCCAAAGAGACCACTGCGAACTCCAAACCACTGGTTTGACAGAATTCGCAAAAAAGAGCCGAAGGAGGCCAAAACAAAACAGAGTTTGAGCCATGAGCTTCGAATGTCTGTTAAGAAAGTCCAAAGTGACAGATTATCTAAGACACTAAAGTGTCCGGAAAGTTATCTCAAGTGATTTCTTTTCAAAAAACAGAAGGTACTAAGTTACCATTCTTCAGACTACAAATAGTCGAAGACATTTTATAAGATTTTATTCGCTCTTTAAATTACTGAGGGGCTCTGAACCCCAAAAATTGTACTCCTAAGTTTTCTTTGTGCCTAACCATCTTTGAATACAATTCGAAGTTGCTTACGCCCAAAGAGGGGCTAATAAATAGGGAGACAATTTTAAATCGATATTTATTATTCGAACAAATATGATTACATCATGAAAAATTGGTATCTATACCAAGAAGGAATCGGAGACCTCTTCGATCTCTAGAGCTAGAGTTGGAATGACTAGTTACAGTGCCAGGAGTCCTAACAACTTTGCGTTTAACTCTCCTACCTCCCTTCGAAGCTCTAAAGTCTTTTTGTTCTTGCTGAAGCTTGGCCCAAGTTCGAAGCCGTTCGGGGCTCCTTTCCCAGCTTCCAAGTTCTTCAGGCTTTTTACCTTGAGCTTCATCTTCATCTTCGGACCATATAATGTCTTCAGAAAATGAAGTTTCCAAGTTAACTTCTTTTTCTTCCTCTTTAATGCAAGATAATATATCTTTGCTTATTTCGGACGTAATTGTTCCGGAACTATCTCGAGGAACTAGAAATCAAGGACGCTTGTGAAGTTTTAAGATATCGAAGGTAGCCCATAATAAGCAAAGTTCGTCGTTAACATCTAACACTTCAACATCTTCCATATGAGGCAAAGCCTAAAAACATGATAAACAAATCTTCATTCATAAATGTACATAAGCGTAATGCTTTACATAGTCAAAGATCCTAAGGTATTTCTAAACCTGCGGGTTTGGAGGAGGCTGACTGCCCGAAGCTTGGGACCGAGCCTGCTTCTGGCATTGTCCTTCGTCAATCCAGGCCTTGATCGCAGAACGACCTTCAGCTCTCCATGAAGTTTGAAAGGCTTGCCAAGCAGCGGCCACACCTTCGGAAGGAGTAAGAAGCTGGTCGTCATCAAAGGTAATAGGACCCTCTCCTGCGCTCGGAGTTATCGATCGACCCAGATCTTCGTAGTAACGAAGTAGACCAACGGCAGCCACTTGTCCGGAGATTTCTCCGTAATGAATGCCTGCTGTCTTCATTTGCTTCGCTACTCCTTGAATCCTTTTCAACCGGCGTAGTTGGGAGATGTTGTCATCTGAAGAAAGCGTCCCAGTAGTACCGAAGTACTCCAGAACGCCTAGCAATTGGTCCATGACCTCCGCAGCTACCTTCTCAGACTTCAGCTTATCTTCAATTAACGTATCCTTCATCGAAGTTAGCTCTTCTATTACTCTAGAGAGCCTAGCCGCTTCCGTAGTTAAAGAATTCTTGTGATTCAGTAGCTGGCTAGCTTCTTCTCGGAGCCTGACAAGCTCGGCCCCCGCAGTAGCATGCTCCGCCCGCATCTTTTCAATTTCTGCTCGAAGCATAATCTTTTCTGCTTCGAGCTCCTTGTTCGCAGCCTCCAAGCTTTGTCTGGCCCTGCGCTCCATTGAAACCATGTTGTCCATATGGGCCATTCGACCTTCGGAGATAGTGAGATTCCGTTGAAGAGTTGCATTCTCTTCTCGAAGGCGAATGTTCCCACGTTCATTGGAGATATTCGCAGCTCGAGCCAAGACTGTTTGCTGCGAAAAGAAAAAGTCAAGGTGAGAAATTATTTGTATATAAATTTGATTCTATTTTGCAGATACTTCGTACCTGGTATGCTACGCGTTCCACGGCAGCATTAAGCTCCGAGCTCTCCGCCTCACTCAAGATGGCCACCAAGTCCGTCTCCCCAACTTCGCGACTAGCTCGATCCAAAGGCTCGAGCAAAGTCCGAAGCCCAGTTCTTCGCTCTAAGAAAGGAGCTAGAAGGGGGAGCATGCTTAAGGCTTGTTTGTCATCTTCGTTTGGCGAAGGCCCGGAATGTTGAGCTGTGGTCTTCAGAGCCCCGGGAGACTGACCCCCCTCAGTAGATTAGCTCTCGTCTGTTGATTAAGACGGAGTTGATCCTAAGCTCGGAGCAGGGAGGGGGTTCATTTTTCCTTTGCCTTTTCCAGGCCCCATTTGAGCGGCTTCTGGGGTTGGCTCCAAAGTTGTCGAAGGTCCAGGAACTGTATCTTCGGGATGGACCTCTTCCATGGAAATGGACTCTGTAAAAACAAAGGTATTATACATTGTATAATTTCGCAAAAAAAGGAGATAAAAGAAAATTATTCGAAGTTTACCTTCGACATTTTGGCGGCGGGTGAGCATTGGACTGCTTGGTGGATCGAAGGCAAGATCTTCGTCAGAATCAAGCGTCAAATCTTCGACTGTCGAAGCATTTTCCTGAACAGTCGTCGTTGCTTAATCCGGAATCGAAGCTGCAATAACTTCAACTCTGCTCTCATCCATAGGGGCCCCGTCTCGGACTCCCTCCTGAGGTAAATTTTCTTGAGCAGCCGGAGTCCTCACTTGTTCAAGGTTAACTTGAGACTCTGGCACGCTCGCAGAATCTTCAATATGTGCTTCTTGTTGGGCTGCATCCTCGTCAATCAGCCTCACGAGCAACCTGCCTTCATCCTCTTGAGAATCGGAGATTGAAGCTCTTGGACTCGAAGGCGCGGGAATTCTTGGCTTTCGAGCTACCTTCTTGACCGGAGTCTTGGCTGAGCTCGAAGTTCCAGCTTCGGCTTTCCACTTCTTAGGCCCTTTCTCCGAAGGCACCCAATCCACCAAAGGGGGCGGAACCACTTCGAGTAGTCCCCATACTCGGTTGGATCGCTCCCAACTACCAACCAATTTGATTCTCCATTCTTTCTCGGTCGGAGTTGGGATGCCCAAAATCTTCTCCGAAGCTCGTACGATTTGCTCCGAAGTTATAGGGGGTGAAGAGGCTGAAAAATGAGTTAAGTTTGTTAATTCTTCGAATAAATATACATAGAGTATGTTTTTTTCAAAGTTACCTGCAGGACTCGAAGTTGAAGAAATTTTCCGAAGACCGCCTTCCGAATCCTCTTCGAAAGTGATTGGCCAGTTGGCCATCAAAGGAGGGATTTGGAGCCCGAGGAATTCTTCGGCTAAGTCTCGCATGCTCAACCGATGACTGATCTTTTGAAGCAAGCTAAGGCGAGCTTCGAGCTGACCCGAATCTGGATGCACAAGGGCTTCCTTTCGGAAGTTGATGTCTTGCAAAGGTCCGGCTAGACGGTTGCTCACCCCAACTTCGGCGTAAAACCACTTCAGGATCCAATCGGTGTACCATCTGGCATTGATGGCCTTAGCGGGAAACCGAAGAGCATACTCGTCTCGGAGTCTGAAGTTGATGCTTCTGAAGGCTACTACCATCTTTTCACCTCTGGGACCTACGAAGGTCTTCGGTTGGCATGAAGCTCTATGCAGTGCTGCGAAGATCTCCGCCCTTCCTTCACAACCTTCGGCTCGCAACGCCCATTCGAATATGGCAAGGCGTGCTACCGCACTCGGAGAAAGTTGGGGGAGAGTGACGTGGAACAAGTCTAAAACTTCCGCCAAGAAGTCTACCGCCGGAAGACCCAAACCAGCTTCGAAGAAGGCTTCGAAGACGACCACTTCTCTGGGTCTCGGTGATGGAATGATTTCCTTCCCAGGTTTGCGAATCATCACCCCCGAACTAATTTTGCCTTCTACTGCAGCCGCAAGCGATTCCCTTCTACAGGTTGACGGCCCTAGTTGATAAGACTGGTCTGTATACTTCGTCGATGCTGGAAAGAGGTCTTGGGGGTCGACATTTTGGGGATTTCCTCCCACCGGCGCCATTGCCGCCACTGAAGGATTTGGAGTTGCCGTCGTCGATGATGCAGTCGCTGCCGCCGCAGCAGCTTGCTGTCGGGCCAAGGTTGAAGTCGCTCCAGGACCTTTGAAACTAGTTTTCGCCGTTGGATTTTGTGGATTGTTTCAGAGGAAAAATGGTGGCTAGGGTTCGGGTGATGGCTTGTTTGCACGAAAGCAGTGAAAAGGTACTCAAGAAGGGTTTGGGCCTTCTATTTATAGCCCAGACCCTGATTTTTTACCGTTTTCCTGTGTCGTTTCATATTTCCAACCGTTACTTTGCTCCGAAATTAAAGCATTCTGTAACTTCCGCTAGAAGAAAGAAGCTAACGACTATTTCTTCTAAGTCTAAAAAGACTTTCGGACTTTTCGAGTTAGTTCTAAGTTACTTCGAAAGTAATTTTATTAAAAACTGATTCAAAGTTTACATCTCCACGTAGTTCGGAGGTGGTTTAAATTTGCTAACCCCTACGCATGATTATTTTTCTTGCGTATACTGCTCTCCTAACATTACAGATGTAGCGGAGAAGCGTATTCGAGGGGCTACTGTTGGGGGAAAATATTCCATCTTCAGGGTTATTGCAGTGACGAGATAAAGACTGGTGATAAAGACGAAGCCTCTCAACATATAATTTCGGAGATGCATCAAGTCAAGTTCGAAGTATGATGACAAGCTTCAGTTCAGAGTATATCTTCGAACTTGGACTCTTCCGAGAACTTCTTTGCCAGCTAAGATGGAAGACTTATCTTCTTTCTCATTAGATTAGTCTTTTACCATTTTAGCCCTATTAAGGGTACCGAATAGTTTCCACTATGTCGGTTGTAATAGAGGGGTAAGAAGGTCTTTTCCTTAATGTTTGGGCCTATAAATACCCCCCCCCCCCGTTTTACCCTGTAAGAGGGACCGAATACAAGTTATTCAATACACACTTTCAAACTATTCTAAGTTATTATCCTTACGGAGGCTTGGAATAGTTTTCTTCGCAAACACTTCGTTTGTTAGTTTCTAATCTTCAGAAACCTGTTAGCGTAATCTTTTACGCCAACATCGCTGCATGCTTCGATCTCTTGTGTGTCACTTCGATTGACTAGAGGTAGTGCATCGAAGCCTGTTTGGGCGAAGTGTGTTTTTGAGCGAAGTGTGTTTTTCAGTGTGTGTTCGCTCTGTGTAAACTGGAGGCTAGACCTCGCTGATTACTAGCGAAGCACTGATCGAAGCCCATTTTCTTCCCTTGTCGAAGCCCTTAGCGAAGTCTGTTTTGTGTTCGTTTTGACCTTCGAAGTACGAAGCCCAGCACCAGTTGCCGTCGCTAAGTATTTGGTCCAAGTCATTAGAGGGAAGTCCGCTCTTGTGAAGGGTGAGGTGCGAAGCCTGCACGAAGGCACCCTGTGTGCGAAGGCTGCACTGACTTAGCAGAAGCTGAATTTTTGGGTTGCGTGTGGAGCGAAGTCTTCTTGGCTTCAAACTTTTGCTCCTTGCGAAGCCTGTGTTCGGAGCCATCAAATACCTCCGAACCTAAGCTTCGAAGGGTGTGTTCGAAGCCTGTTCCGTAGAAGACAGATTTAAAACAGAAGGCTATTTTTAGTCTGAAATTTTAAAAGCTCCCATTCACCCCTCCTCTGGTCGCCGTTTCTGGTCCAACAATTGGTATCAGAGCGGGTTAAGATCACCAGTTGACCTTAACCGGTTTTGTGATCTGTTGGCAACATGGACAGAGTTAGTAAAATTCCTCTGTTCGATGGGACTGATTTTGCATACTGGAAGGTGCGCATGGAGGCTTACTTGCTAAGCCAAGGAAATGCAATTTGGGAGATTGTGGACTCACAATACTCCATCCCTGAAACTCGCACCTCTCAAACAGAGAAGGATCAGTATAATGCCAACTCCAAGACTAGAAATATATTGTTCATTGGTTTGAGCCGGAGTGAGTTTGATAGGGTACAACACCTTAGGACAGCTAGGGAAATTTGGACCACTCTCACTATTTTTCATGAGGGCTCTAAACAGATTAAGGCTAGGCGCCAAAGCACATACAATCAACAGTATCAGCTGTTTGTGCAGGCACCTGGTGAATCTATAGATGCCATGTTTTCTCGCTTTGTTGCAATAGTGAGTAACTTGCGGTCCAACAGGACGCTTGCTTACAATGATCATGATAGGGCTATCAAGCTTCTCTATGCTCTTGATCGTAGCATATGGGAAGTGAAGATATCCAGCATTGAGGAGTCCGCAGGTTATGACACATTGACCTGTGATGAGCTCTTCAGCAAGCTGATGTCCACAGAGATTGCCAAGGCATCTCTTGCAGTGCACAGGAACTCTTTGCCACAGCCATTGGCATTGGTTTCTAGCACTAGCCGTGGCACCACTACAGAACCAAGCACATCTGGCACTTGTGTTCTTGCAGATGGTTTTGCTTTGTCCTCCCCGGTCTCCGTCACTAAGGAGCAGGTGGACACTCTAGATGATGATGAGCTTGCTCCCATTGCCAGAAGGTTCACCCATTTTCATCATGAGAGACGGGATCAGAGGAGAAGTGGTTTTAGTGGTTGTTTTGAGTGTGGCGACACTTCTCACATCAAGGCCAATTGCCCTAAACTCAAGAAGAGAGATGAGAGTGAGTGCCCTAAATACCACAAAAAGGAGAGGAAGCCTTTTGTGAAGGGCAAGCACGGTAAGGTGGCTAAGAGAGTAACCAAAGCCGCTTCCAGAGCATTTGTTGCTGCTCTCAGCGACATCGACACTTCCTCAACTAAGGAGTCGAGCTCTGAGGAGGAGGAGTCTCCAAGGAAGGAGGAGAAGAAGGACAAAAAGGGACAAGATTTCACCAGCCTTTGCTTCATGGCCGACAGCGATCACAGCGCGATGAGCTTGACTCATCTGAGGTACCTCTATCCTATGACCAGCTTTCAATTAAATTAGATGAGCTGAATGAAGTAGTTCTTGGTAAGGATAGATTACTTGTGCAAGCCGCTAGAGATAGAAAAGACCTTAGACTTAGGCTAGAATCTGTTTCTACTGATTATGCCATGCTTAAGTCTAGAGTTAATGATGCTGAATGTGAATCTTGTACTGTTGTTATGGGTGAGCTTGCTTAGTTGCGTTCTGTACATGCTCAAACTCTATCTGAGCTTGAGACTACACAGAAGCAGCTTTTGGTGGTTGATTCTAGACCTCATGATGTAATTGAATGCATGAACTGTTCATTATTATGTGAGAGCATCAGTTTACGTGATAAGCATGTTCATGACTTAGAGGCTAGATTGGAGAGGGCCGGTAGTTCTAAGGATGTGCAACCTATGTGTGACACTTGCATAACCCTTAAGGACCAGCTAGGCACTGTTAGAGAGCGAGTTGAGAACCTTATGACTGAGAATGAGTACCTTCGTTCTGTGGTTAACAAATGCACTGAGGGAAAGGGTAGGATGGACTTGCTCTTGGCCAAAACCAAGATGTGTGCTGACAGAGCAGGGGTAGCTCTAGGTTTGGGTTTTGAGAGGATTCCTTCAGACAGTAAGAACAAAACTGTTTTTACCTCACCCACTACCTTAGAGAAAGAGAGAGCTCTGTTAGACACTCCATCAGCCAAAAAGCCTACCCGGACACCAAAGAAAACCACTCCTCCTGCCAAGAAAATCCCTCCCAAGAAAACCACTCAGCAGAAGCCCAAGGAGCCTGTGAGAGTTGCTCCTATGACCCATGAAAGTGCCCCTAGGAGAGTTTTTCATTGTTCCTACTATCAGCGGGCGGGTCATTTGGTTGGGTTCTGTTTTCGTCGCATCAAGGATAAGCGACGCTCTCTGGCGATGGGTTACCAGGACATGCATTACCCATTATTAGGTATGCATGAGTCTGAGTTTTACTATCGTCCTGTTTTTGAGGCTCCTCGTGCTTCTCGGAGAGGTTTTGCTCCTCGAGGTGTTCACCATGTTCAATATGGTGGTAGACCCCAGGAGAGTAGCTATGTACCTCATCAGAGTAGGAGACCTCGTCATGTTGTTAGATCACAGCATGTAGGTAGACCTCGCACTTTGCATCATTCTGATTATCATGTGCGTAGACAGTCTACTTTTAATGTGCCTACTACTCGTATCACTCAGTGCTGGATGCCTCGTCATATCTTCACTCACCCCAACACTAAGCGATCGAGATCTTCTTATCATGTGTAGGCGACAGACCGAGGCTTGGAGGGCACGTGGATCATGGACTCCGGTTGTTCGCGCCATATGACCGGAGATGCAGCATGGTTCTCCAGCCTCACCACAACCAAGCAAAGGGAACATATCACCTTCGGGAACAATCGAAGGAGTAGAGTGAAAGGTAAAGGTGTGGTAAGAATTAACTCAAATTTCACTCTCAAAGATGTTGCTTTGGTTCAGAATTTGGGATACAATTTGCTTTCTGTATCTCAATTGCTTGATGAGGGCTTCGAAGTGCGATTCCATCGCGATACTTCGCAAGTACTCAATTCTGATGGCGTTGTGGTTTGTAAGATCTTTAGAGTTGGGAGAGTTTTTGGAGCTGATTTTTCTGAGTCATCTGGTTCTTCTCATTGTCTTGTTGCACATTCTACTTCTGAGCTTTGGAAGTGGCATAGGAGACTGGGGCATATGAGCTTTGAGTTGCTCGCTCGTCTGAGTGCCCTAGGTCTGATCCGAGGATTGCCCAAGCTCAAGTTTGAGAAGGATTTAGTTTGCGCTCCTTGTCGACATGGAAAAATGATTGCCGCTTCGCACTCGCCAGTCACCACAGTGATGACTGAACAACCCGGAGAACTTCTCCACATGGACACGGTAGGTCCTTCTCGGGTTAGTTCTTTAGGCGGCAAGTGGTATGTGTTAGTTATAGTCGACGATTTCTCTCGCTACTCTTGGGTCTTCTTTCTTGCCAGCAAGGATGAAGTGTTCTCACACTTTCGGAGATTGGCTTTGAGACTTTTCACTGAACTCCCTGGTGCATTGAAATTCATTCGAAGTGATAATGGCACTGAGTTCAAGAACAGTCTCTTTGTTGACTTTTGCATGGAGCATGGCATAGAACATCAATTCTCTGCTCCGCGGGTTCCTCAACAGAATGGTGTCTTTGAGAGGAAGAACCGCACTTTGGTTGAGATGGCTAGGACGATGCTTGATGAGCATAGGACTCCTAGAAAATTCTGGGCTGAGGCCATGAACACGGCATGTTACATCTCAAACCGAATATTCTTGCGCTCAATTTTGAACTTGATATCTTATGAGCTACGTTTTGGGAGACAGCCCAAGGTTACTCATCTTCGAGTTTTTGGCGGTCGTTGCTTTATCCTAAAACGTGGAAATTTGGACAAATTTGAGTCGCGCTCTTCTGACGAGATCTTTTTGGGTTACACTACACATGGTTATTCTTATCGTGTTTATAATTTCGAGACTAACACTGTCATCGAGTCATGTGATGTGACTTTTGATGAATCAACCCCCTCTATTAGTTCTGCTCTTGAACAGGCAAATGAACACGATATGGAACAGACTATCTTCGAAGAAGAAGATCCCGAAGATTTTGAGGATGAACCCCTACTACCCTCGACATCAACCCCCGAAGCCAACCCCGCTTTGACCACTTCAGCACAAGGTCCCGAAGCAACTACCTCGACGTCGGTCATCTTAGACCACTTCAACGCACAAGTTGAGGGGGAGACTGCATCCCGCCATGAGGCTCCACACCATGTTCAAAGGATGTATCCTCCCGAGCAGATCATTGGTGAGCTTGATCAAAGGGTAACACGTTCTCATGCTCATTTCATTGATTCCTCTTTTGTTGCTTCTTTCGAGCCCTTAGATGTTAGTCATGCACTTTCTGATTCTAGTTGGATCAATGCCATGCATGAAGAACTTGAAAATTTTGAGAGAAACCAAGTCTGGACTTTAGTTGATCCTCCTCCAAATGTTCATTTCATTGGAACAAAATGGATTTTCAAAAACAAACAAGGGGAGGATGGGACTATAGTTAGAAACAAGGCTAGACTTGTAGGTCAAGGTTATTCTCAATTAGAAGGGATTGATTTTACTGAAACTTTTGCACCTGTTGCTCGTCTTGAGGCCATTAGGATTTTGCTTGCCTTTGCGACATCTCAGGGATTCAAACTCTATCAAATGGATGTCAAAAGTGCTTTTCTTAATGGTTTCATAGGCGAAGATGTTTATGTAAAACAACCCCTTGTTTTGAAAACCCCAAATACCCACATAAAGTCCTTAAACTTCATAAGGCTCTTTATGGACTCAAGCAGGCCCCTCGGGCATGGTATGATAGACTTAAGTCTTTTCTGCTTGAGCGGGTATATTTGATGGGATCTGTTGATAAAACCCTGTTCACTCTAAGCATGGCAAAGATTTCCTCCTAGTTCAGATTTATGTGGATGATATCATCTTTGGTGGCTCTTCTCATGCTTTGGTTGCCGAGTTTGCAGATGCTATGAGCAGGGAGTTCGAGATGTCCATGATGGGCGAACTCACATTTTTCCTTGGTTTGCAAATCAAGCAAAGCAAATAAGGTACTTTCGTCCACCAAACGAAGTACACCAAGAACCTGCTCAAGAAGTTCGACATGGCTGATGCGAAGCCACTCGCCACTCCAATGGCTACATCTGTAGGATTGGATCCTGACGAAGATGGAGAAGACGTAGATCAGAAGGAGTTCCGAAGCATGATCGGCTCCCTCCTCTACTTGACTGCTACAAGGCCGGACATACACTTCGTAGTGTGTCTGTGCGCTCGTTTTCAAGCTTCACCATGAGCTTCGCACTGCCAAGCGGTAAAGCGCATTCTCAGGTATCTCAAACATACCCTCGAATTCGGCATTTGGTATTCAGCGTCTTCCTCTTTGTGTCTTCGAGGTTATTCCGATGCGGATTTTGCTGGGTGTAGGATTGATAGGAAAAGTACCTCTGGTACTTGTCATTTTCTGGGTACTTCTCTGGTTTGCTAGTCTTCCCGCAAACAGTCTAGTGTTGCACAATCGACGGCTGAGGCCGAATATGTTGCTGCAGCTAGCTGTTGCTCTCAGATTTTGTGGATGGTTTCCACTTTGCGGGATTTCGGGTTAGATTATAAGAGTGTTCCACTTTTCTGTGATAACACTAGTGCTATTTGTATTGCAAACAACCCGGTTCAGCACTCCAGAACCAAACACATTGATGTGCGATATCATTTTCTCAGAGATCATAATGAGAAGGGTGATATTGAACTTCAATATGTTGATACCCAACACCAGCTAGCCGATATTTTCACAAAACCCCTCGATGCTTCACGATTTGCCTACTTGCGTGGGGAACTTGGTATTTGTCACCCTTACGGCATTTTGTGAGGGGAAGCAGATTTTAATTATCTTGCATATGCTCATCATGTGTGAAATTACATGTACATCTTTTGCACTTATATGCCTGATTATAATTCATGAATCATGTCAGCTCAGCTCTATTTAACATATCTGAAACACTATGTGCATGATTTTTCTTTCCAAATTCAAATCATGCTCACTGCTTAGTCTTGAATCTAGCATGTTTAGGCCAGACTGCTTTAGCTATCTTTTATCTGCTTGATAGCAAGACACCTTTTCTTTGGATGCTAAACAATGCAACTTGAAAAAGTGTATTCATGGATATTCATCAAGTGTTACACAAATTGATTCACTTAATCAAAATTCCAAAAAATCCATGATTTGCTTGCTTCAAAGCAAAAAGATCCAGGTGGGTTTGTTTGTCGCACTACTCTATTCTAGACTGCTTACCATCGCACATTGGTCTGAACTAGAATAGTGTAGTGTATGCCAAAATCATTGCTTTAAGCTTCTGATGGCTTTAATGCCTAGGCTTGGCCTGATTGGAAAGCATAAGGTGGACAAACAAATAACCCCTGGCATTATGAAAAGAACAACAAAATTTATTGATCATCAAGTTTGCTTTCAATGCTCCATTTTGAACTGGACTTGTCTGTCTCGAGTAGAAATTGACTAGCTTTGCGCAGTCCCTGCTTTTACTTGTCTAGTTACCTTGATTGAGTGGTGATGCTTTTATTTCAAATGATAAAATCACATGTTGTCATCATGTTTTTTAGAGACTGTTAAATTGAGCTGAGCACATGACAATTGGTATTAATATTGGCATATTTTTGCTTTATATGTCTTTGCAATTCTGCCCATTTCGAAGCTATGCATCTTTTACATGCTCCTTGATGCTTGCATTGCCAAAGGGGGAGAAATTGTTGAGTTCTCTGCTGCAAAAATTAACTCAGGGGGAGGAAAATTCTTTTTGCCGAAGGGGCTTTTTACTCTATTGAAAAAGGGTTGGTTTCAGAGTCTATGATGAGTGATTGACAGATTTTACCCTCTGATTCGAAGGGGTCCCTTTGAAGGGGTTCGGAGGCTGGTTCTCCGAAGGGGACTTCGGAGGCTGTTTCACCGAAGGGTTCGGTGGGTCTAGTTGTTGCAGCTGTTGCAGCGGAGTGAGACTGTCGGAGGGGTCCGACAGTACACGATGATTGGCTGTACCTAAGGTCTCGGTACTTTTGGCGGTACACCGGAGTGTGTGCCAAAGGTTGCTTACCAGGAGAGGTCTCCGGGGTACTGGATACACTTGTCTATTTGTTTGTGGTGCGCAGGGCACTTCGGAGGCGACGGACGGTTCGTAGCAAGTGAACCTAGGTCCAGCGGGAGGCTTGATGCTAGGGGAGCAGGGAGCTCCATCACGAAGGCTGCGAAGGGGTCGAGGTCGGACCTCGAGTCGAGGTGCGCCAGGAGAAGGCAGTAAGTGCGGAGTGTGACTCCGGGTGAAGGTACTCCGAGACGAAGTCCTCGGAGGTGAGGCACTTCGAAGGGTACTCCGAATGGAGTGACTTCGGAGTATGGTGGATCAAGTCCTCAGCAGAGGCAAGGTGTTCGAAGTGTGCTCCGGAGGGAGACACTCGAAGGTATACCTGACGAAGGTCTCAGAAGTCGAGGTGCATCGAAGGCATGGTCCGAGTGAGGCTCGTCGAGGAGTGTGCTCGGGGAGAGACACTGCGACAAAGTGCTCATGGAATGCTTCATGCGGAGGCCTTGGACGAAGGAGGGACTTCGAAGGGTAGTACTCCGAAGGTGGGGCTTCGGAGTGAAGCAGGCTCCGGAGCGAGGCTGGCTCCGGAGTGAGGATGACTTGAGGTACTTCGGCCATGCATGGCTTCGGTAGACGGACTGACGGAGTTCGAGCTGGGAGAAGCTGCGAAGCCGTGGTGGTCCACTACGAAGGTGTTGGTGCGAAGGCCCAAGGGCTTTGACGGCTTCGGCTCAAAACCGTCACTGTATCGAAGGCTGACTTCGGTGAAGCGAAGGCCGTCAGGCTTAAGGCTTCTCACCGAAGCTACCGCACCCCTCGCGTGCGAAGGGGGGCTTTGGAAGGGTCCAAGACTGTAAAGGCTGACAGTGTCTGCTCTGCAAAAAGCTGACGCTGTCCCCTTTGCAAAGCTGACAAAAGAAGCCTCCAAATAAAGTAGACTACCTTTTGTACCCCTCTGTTCTGATGAGACAAAACCAATGTAAACCCTAGGGGTAAAGTAGTCAATTCACATGGGTGAATAGTGCCTATAAATAGTGGAGGCTGGGTAGGTCACATTTAACACTTTGAGCATTCATTGCAGAACTCTTATGCTAGCCACCACACTCTGTATTCATCCTGTGAGTTCAATTTTTGTGTTCCCTGTTCAAGCATCGAAGTCTTGATTCTGTGTTCATTTTTTGCTTGAGCTTGTTTGCATACCTCGCTGCATGCTTCGATCTCTTGTGTGTCACTTCGATTGACTAGAGGTAGTGCATCGAAGCCTGTTTGGGCGAAGTGTGTTTTTGAGCAAAGTGTGTTTTTCAGTGTGTGTTCGCTCTGTGTAAACTGGAGGCTAGACCTCGCTGATTACTAGTGAAGCACTAATCGAAGCCCGTTTTCTTCCTGTGTCGAAGCCCTTAGCGAAGTCTGTTTTGTGTGCGTTTTGACCTTCGAAGTACGAAGCCCAGCACTAGTTGCCGTCGCTAAGTATTTGGTCCAAGTCCTCAGAGGGAAGTCCGCTCTTGCGAAGGGTGAGGTGCGAAGCCTGCACGAAGGCACCCTGTGTGCGAAGGCTGCACTGACTTAGCAGAAGCTGAATTTTTGGGTTGCGTGTGGAGCGAAGTCTTCTTGGCTTCGAACTTTTGCTCCTTGCGAAGCCTGCGTTCGGAGCCATCAAATACCTCCAAACCTGAACTTCGAAGGGTGTGTTCGAAGCCTGTTCCGCAGAAGACAGATTTCAAACAGAAGGCTATTTTTAGTCTGAAATTTTAAAAGCTCCCATTCACCCCCCCTCTGGTCACCGTTTCCGGTCCAACAAATGAAGTTTCCTGAAGACCTTAACCCCGAAGGAATGCTGCCAGCAAGGATACAAGATTTATCTTCTTTCTGATTAAATTAGTCTTTTACCATTTTAGCCCTATTCAGGATACCGAAATAGTTTCCACTATGTCGGTTGTAATTGAGGGGTAAAAAGGTCTTTTCCTTAGAGTTTTTACCTATAAATGCCCCCTTTCTCATCCTGTAACAGACATCGAATACTCAGATATTCAATACATAACTTCAAACTATTTCGATCTATTATCCTTCACGGAGGCTTGAGATAGTCCGCTCCTACAAACACTTCGTTTGTCACACATATAATTTTTTAAACCTGTTAGCGTAATCTTTTACGCCAACAGGGACCGAGCGGAGTGTCTGCGGAGAACCTTGGTAAGACTTCAAACTTTTTTATCTTCATACTTCGCAAAATTAACTTGTGCTGACTTGAAATCTTGATGAAGTTGTGCTCAACGTATGGCCTCCGGAGGAGGCAATCGTGGCCGCAGAGCGTGTAGTTGGGGCTTCGAAGCCTGATGAGCAGACCCGAAGGCTTGCTCTGGTGGGGTCTTGGGAGCGCTGGAACTGGGTGTGGACCTGGCAGAGCGTCGAGGGGGTCCAGGCGCTCCCAGACTTCGCTAGCTCGACACCTTCAGTGAGCGGCTCCAAAAGGAAAAGGGTGGATGACGAGGAACCCGAAGCCTCGAGGGTTTGCTCGGAGCCCTCGGCGGACGAAGCCCCTATTGCGGCGGAGCATGCGACCGTGGACCTCGACGCTGAAGCAGAGCCAGCAGATGCTCCAATGGCGACAACCGAAGTGGTGGCGCCAAAGGATGCAGCGGCAACCGAAGTGGCGGTGCCAGAGGCTGCAGCAGTGACCCCTTTACGCGCGAGGGCTAGGGCTCAGCCCGCACAGCGAAGGGACTGGGGACCGCACATCGCTCCTGCCTCCTTCGAGGACATCTCTTCGGATGAAGGTAGACACTTGATCACCCTTCTCTTTACATTCAAGCGTACTGACTTGTATTTTTCTTCAGACACTGGTGGCGACGCGAGGCCTGTCATCTCGAGGCCTGAGGGGACCTTCGACAGCAGCGGGAGCAACAACAGCGGCAGCAGAAGCATCTCGGAGTCCGAGAGCTCTTCATCCGAAGAGGACGAGGGGGACAACTATGATGAAGGGGTCCTTCAGGAGCAAGCCGAAGAGGTCATCGAGGTAGTGGACTGAAGCCCGGCTCCGTTAGAGCCTGTATTGGCAGAGCCCGTGACGGAGATGGTCCGGCCTCTTCTTCCGAGGGGACCGTTAACGGAGGCAGCTATTAACTCGTTCCACGAGGGCTACGATGTTGTAGGGCAACGAGACTTGGTGGCACAGCTTAGCTGCTCAAGCCACCTCGACCTCTTCACAAATGCCCACGAAGCTATCGTCCAGGTGAGCGAAGCTTCATGTGGGCTCCGAGTGATACTAGCTTCTTTAATCAACACTTAAAATTTTCTTGAATTTTTCCAGGCCTTCGCACTGAACGCTGCAGCAGCAGCCTCCGCGGATCATCGGATGACCCTTTTGGAAGAGGAGAGGGACACCCTTTGCCACTAGGCTTCGAAGGAGGCCAAAAGGCGAAGGCATGCTAAAGCGGCAGCAGAGGCGGCGAGGTCCAAAGCAGTCAAGGTGAGAGAACCTTGGCCTCAGAGACAGAAAGACTTCGAGAGGCACTTCGGGCTTCGGAAGAAACCAGGGCGAAGTTGGCGGTAGAGTGCTCTGATCTTCGCACAGCCAATCGATCGCTGGAAGACTTCGTGGTCTGAGGGGTCGACGAGGCCACCTCGAGCTTGAGCGCAGTCCTCAAACAACTGGGGACCGAGTGCCTGGCCCCGGACTTCAACCCTCAAGATCTAGTCGGGGACCACCTCGAGTTCCTTCGAATGGCTACTGCGATGGTGGAGGTGTCGATGAAGGGCTTCGCGCTGATGGCTAGGCGAGTGGCTGGCCAAGGAGTGTTGCAAATGCTCCACAACATGGGGTGCAACCACCTTGAGGCAGCAACTTCGGTCATGCCGGTGGCCTTCGGAGGCCAACACTTGGTTTCACCACCCCCGGATGTCTGCGGAGTGTGGCGCCGACTTCAAGAACCTTGGAAGGCCCAAGGGTGCGAAGCGGTCCTCGACCTCCAAAAGATCTCCCGCCTTCGCCGAGCCAGGGCACAAGCCTCGCCAGCTCAGCCTTCGACGTCGAAGCCTCCGCCCCTGAAGGTGTAGACCTCCTTAGGCTTTTTGTAATTTTTAGTTGTAGGCCTATAAATGACTTATTGATTTATTAATATAAATGCAGGGGCACTTTATACTTTCCCAGGCTCAGCCTTCGGATGTTGACTTCGAAGTGCTTGGGGATTCAGAAGAGCTTCACCAGCTTTGGGTGGTGCTCCAAGTAGCTAGGTTCGAAGACCTCCCTCGGTTCAAACTTCCAAGGGGTCCTAGGCGCGAAGCTATTCCCGAAGTAGCCCAGGAGCTGCTGGCTGCCATGAAGATGGAGCCCCTTCGGAGTTCCTCATCCTCGCCAGACATAAGCTGTTTTGAAGTGGGCTTAAGTGGCGAGGGGGTGCAGTCTTTGGGTATGACCTTACAAGGCGACGAAGCCCTAGACTTTTCTGCCTTTGATATGGCACCTCATGCATCTCAGACTTGGACCAACCTGCTAGGAGAAAGGCGAGGTCTGTGGGCTTAGGATCATGGACGGTCCGGCCGCAGGAGGTCAGGCTCCGACGTGGCTTCGTCCAGCCGAGGGGGCCCTGCCCGGAAGAAGAGCAAGCGAGGGAAGAACATGTCGTGGCCTCAAGCTCGCTTTTTCTTAGGCTTAAATATAGACTACTCATAGTTTTTGTTTTCGAAGTGTATTTGCAACATACTTCATTTTTATCATTCAATGAATGAGATTTTTTATATTTGCATACTTCGTTTGCATGCTTCAAATAAATTGAGTGTTCCGAACGTTTAGCTTGTCACGCTCGTATTGCGCATTTCATTCGCACACTTTGCATACATACCTCGGTCCCCCCTTGCGCGTGGCGGTTAGGGACTTAGTCATTGCCAGTGCGAGGAATTAAAAATGCGAAGGGGTGCACCTTTTGGCAGCTTCGGACGCTTATATCGTGTCGATTGGAGGCCTCTTTTGGGCTTCGAATGCTTTAATTTGAAGCGAAGCAAGGCTTTAGTGTACTCAAATTAAGCGAAGCAAGGCTTCGACATGTTTGGTTTTAGATAGCGCGAGCAGGGCTCTGAAGCACACTTAGATATTAGGCAAAGCATGACTTCGGTATGCTTTAATCTTAGATTAGATTTTTACACGTGAAGCAAGGATTCGAAGCATATTCAGATAGCGAAGCAAGGCTTCTGAGCTTGATCCTGTAACAAATGGAAGGAATAGGTGGTGTGGATTCACCAAACCTGCGATGGGGTTGAGCCACCCTTGACTCTAGGCCACCTACGACCCTGGGCCACCTACGACCCTGGGATGCGTTAGGCCGGAGCCTGGAATCCCGGACAAGCCCGAGCCATCGCCTGGAAGTCCTGGACACCTCGAACCATCGCTCGAGGGAGTCCTGCAGCCCACTGCTATGGGCCTGGAGGCGTTGTGTAGCCTTCGGAGGAGTGCTCCGGGTTTTTACAAAGCGAATCGAGGCTTCGGTTTTAAATAAGGCGAAGCAAGGCTTCTATTTTGAATAAGACGAAGTGAGGCCTCGATTTAAAATGAAGCAAGACTTCAATTTTCAATAAAGTGAAGAAAGGCTTCGATTTTTAAATGTGAAGCAAGGCTTTGATTTTCAATAAGACGGAGCAAGGTTTTGCTTTAAAGGCAAAGCAAGGCTTCGATTTTAAGGCGAAGCTAGGCTTCGATTTTAAGGTGAAGCAAGGCTTCGAAGATCTGCTGAAATAATTTCATCTTTGCGCAACGAAGCAGGGCTTCGAGCTGTGTACATACCTTGGTGTTGGCGTAAAAGATTACGCTAACAGGTTTCTGTAGAAAAGAAACTAACAAACGAAGTGTTTGCGAAGCAAACTGTTCTAAGCCTCCGAAAGGATAATAGCTTAGAATAGTTCGAAAGTGTGTATTGAATCACTTGTAATCGGTCCCCATTACAGGATGAAATGGGGGGTATTTATAGGCCTAAACATTAAGGAAAAGACCTATTTACCCCTCTATTACAACCGACATTAAGGAAACTATTCGGTTTCCTTAATAGGGCTAAAATGGTAAAAGACTAATCTAATAGGATAGAAGATAAATCTTCCATCTTAGCTGGCAGAAAAGATCCTGAAGGGCTTTGGTTCGAAGACATACTTCGAACCAGTGCCTGTCTTCGGGCTTCGAACCAGGTTCCGAGCATCTTCGAAGAAGGTCTTCGAACAATCTTCGAACTAGTTGGCTGTCTTCATGCTGCTTTAGCAATAACCCCGAAGATAAGATATTTTCCCCCAACAGTAGCCCCTCGAATACGCTTCTCCGTTCGACCTGTAACGTTAGGAGAGCAGTATACGGAAAGAAAAGATAACCAATCATAGGGGTTATTGATTTTCGTTTTATCTCCGAAATGCATGAAGATATGAACTTCGAATCAGTCATAAGGTAATTACCTTTCGAACCATCTTAGAACTGACTCAGGAAGTTCGAAAGTCTTTTTAGACTTAGAAAAAATAGCCGTTAGTTTCTGTTTCTAACGGAAGCTATACGAGGCGTTATTTTCGGAGGAAAATAACAGGCGGGAATGCGAAAGGGCAGAACCCAAACGGTAACAAACGGAAAGATTAGGCTATAAATAAAGAGCCCCAAAACTTACCCGATTACCTTTTCACCGCTTCCTCTCAGTCAAAAGCTTTTTGAGCCCTTTGAGTTCTTGAGCCCTAGCCTCTGAGTTCTTGAGCCCTAGTCTCCATTCCCTCAGATCAATCCGGCAATCGCGATGGTGAAGACCAAGGGATCTGCGCCTCCTTCGGCTTTGGCTCGGCAGCAGGCAGCCGCAACAGCAGCGGCGGCGACATCTTCGAGGCAGATGACAATATCCATGGCGGCAGGGGGGAGAAATCCCCAAATCCCTGACGACCAAGGTCTGTGCCCACCCTCAACTAAGTACTTGGATCAATCTTTTGAGTTGGGGCCGTCTACCTGCAAGAAAGAGTCTTTGGCAATCACAGCGGGGGGAAAGATTAGTGATGGGGTTATGATTCGGAAGCCGGGCAAAGAATCGATTCCATCACCGAGACCAGGAGAAGTTGTAGTGTTCGAAGCTTTTTTCGAAGCGGGCTTGGGCCTCCCTGCTGTGGATTTCTTGGCCGAAGTACTTGACTTGTTTCATGTAACCCTCCCCCAGCTGTCTCCGAATACTGTAGCCAGATTAGCTATCTTCGAATGGGCACTGAGAGCCGAAGGTTGTGAGGGGAGGGCTGAAATCTTCGCTGCGCTTCATAGAGCAACTTGTCAGCCAAAGACCTTCGTAGGCTCCGGAGGTGAAAAGGTGGTGGTTTCCTTCGAAAGCATTAATTTTAGGCTTCGTGATGAATATGCTCTGCAATTCCCTGCTAAGGCCATCAATGCTAGATGGTACACCGATTGGGTTCTGAGGTGGTTTTATGCCGAAGTTGGAGTGAGCAGTCCTCTGGCCGGTCCCCTCAAAGAAATCCAGTTCCGGAAGGAAGCCTTAGTGCAACCTGACGAAGGCCAACTCGAAGCTCGCCTCAACTTGCTTCAGAAAATTAGCAGAAGGTTGAGCATGCGGGACTTAGCCGAAGAGTTCCTCGGACTTCAAATTCCTCCGTTGATGGCCAACTGGCCTATCGCCTTCGAGGATGACTCGGAAGGCGGTCTTCGCAAGATTAACTATACTTCGAGCCCTGCAGGTAACTTCGAAACCAACATGCATAGTACATATTTACTTCGAAGAAAGATTAACTTGAATTATTTTTTAGCTTCTTCAGCCCCTATTACCTCAGAACAAATTGTAAGGGCTTCGGAGAAGATTCTGGGTGCTCCAACTCCGTCGGAAAAAGAATGGCGAATCAAATTAGTCGGAAGTTGGGAGCGATTTAACAGAGTATGGGGAATGCTGGAGTTGACTCCACCCCCTCTGATGGATTGGGTGCCTCAGGAGAAAGGCCCCAAGAAAAGAGTAGCTGAAGCCGGAGCTTCAGGTTCAGCAAAGACTCCGGTGAAGAAGGTGGCTCGAAAACCTAAGAATCTCGCACCTTTGGATCCTGCTCCTTCAAGCTCAAGAACCTCACTTTCTGGTTCTAAAGAGGACGAAGGTATTTTATTAGTAAAATTAATTGATGAAGATGCAACTCAACGAAGTATTCACATTGAAGATACTGCAGGTATTCCGGAGCCTCAAGCCAACATCGAAGAAGTAAGAGCTCCGGATACCCAGGAAGAACAAATCGAAGCCCCTATGGGTGTAGATGAGGCCGAAGTGCCTGCGAACGTACCGGAGTCTGGAGATAATGCTGATCAACCAATGACTTCGGTAATTTAAGAAGATACAACTCAGGCTGGAGATCCTGTGGATGAAGGTGGAGTCGAAGTCACTATGGCTTTGATTCTCGAAGAAGTAACGAGGACTCTTCAGGACGATGCTCCTGCAGTCCAAGATTTAGCGGCTGATTCGGATGAGGACTACACTTTTGATCCTCCGATCAGTCCGGTGCTCGATATTCCAGAGAATGTCGAAGGTAAATTTTGCTTAATTCTTATCAATTTTTGCAAAATTATACAATGTGTAATATTTTTGTTTTTTCAGAGCCTCCTGTTGTCGAAGTATCCCTCGAAGATACAATTCAAAGACCTTCGACAACTTCGGAGCCACAACCGGGGGTTACTCTACCGGGGCCTGGAAGAGGAAAAAGACACATAGAGCCTCTCCCAGCTCAAGGATCGACTTCATCTGAGTCAACAGATGAAAGCGAATCAACTGAGGGGGGGCCATCTTCAGAAGTTCCAAGGGCCTCGGAAGAACCCTCCGGACCCTCGCTAAGCAGAGCTGATCAGAAGGCTTTAGCACTGCTTCCTCTCATAACTCCATTTTTGGAGGAGAAAACCGGACTTGGGACTTTGGTTAAACCTTTGGGTGAAGCCAGTCGCAAAGTCGGGGAAACAGAACTGGTAGCCCTTTTAAGCAGAGCGAAGGGTTCGGAGCTTAATATTGCTGTGGAAAGAGCAGCTTATCAAGTATAAAGCATCTTCGAACCAAATAATGAATTATATATGAATAATTTCTTATTCCAGTTTTTCTTTTTTCTTAGCAAGCAGTCTTAGCCCGCGCTGCAGCTTTATCGAGCGAAAACGAAATTGCTCAACTTCGGGAAGAGAACGAAACTCTTCAAAGAAATTTTAACTTCTCCGAAGGTCGAGTAGCTCAAATGGACAATGTAATACTAGCAGAGCGAAGGGCTAGGCAAAGCTTGGAGGCTGCGAAGAAGGAGCTCGAAGCAGAAAGAATTGTGCTTCGGGCAGAGATTGAAAGACTGCGGACGGAGGATGCTGCCAAAGGGACTGAACTTGTAAGGCTACAAGAAGAAGCTGGCCAACTCCGGACTCAGAAGAATGCTTTGACTACAGAGAATGCTAGAATCTCCGGAGTTTTAGCAGAAACGACTTCGGTCAAGGATGCACTTAATGCAGAAAAGCTCAAGTCTGAGAAGGTAGCTTCGGAGGTCATCGAACAAATGCTAGGTGTCTTGGAGTACTTCGGTACTACTGGATCACTACCTTCGGATGACAATGTAACTCTGTTGCGCCGGCTAAAGAGGATCCAAGGAGCAGCGAAGCAAATGAAGACGGCAGGCATTCGTTATGGAGAACTCTCCGGACAAGTGTCTGCCCTTGGAATACTTCGCTACTACGAGGATTTGGGCCGAACAATCACTCCGAGCGCAGAGGGCTCCATCATCTTCGACGACGCGAGACTTTTGACTCCTTCCGAAGGCGTAGCTACTGCTTGGCGAGCCTTCCAGACTTCGTGGAGAGCCGAAGGTCGATCTGCGATCAAAGCTTGGATTGATGAAGGCCAACGCCAAAAGCAAGTTCGGAGTCAAGCTTCGAGCAGTCAG
This sequence comes from Zizania palustris, assembly GCA_019279435.1. Classification (NCBI taxonomy): domain Eukaryota; kingdom Viridiplantae; phylum Streptophyta; class Magnoliopsida; order Poales; family Poaceae; genus Zizania; species Zizania palustris. Next base: position 77,092,529 of record JAAALK010000289.1, on the reverse strand, counting down.
CCTCCTCCGAACCCGCAGGTTTAGGATTATTTAGGATTTTTTGATTATGTAAAGCTGATGCTTGTAAATATTTATCAATGAAAGTTTTGTTTGTCATATTTTTAGGCTTTGCCTCTTATGGAAGATATCGAAGTGTTAGAGCTTAACAGCGAAGTTCGCTCATTGTGGAACACCTTCGAACTTCTAAAGAGTTATAAGCGTCCTCGATTTCTTATTCCTCGAGATGACTCCGGCGTTATTGCGCCCGAAGTAATCAAAGACGTATTGTCTTATATTAAAGAGGAAGATAAAGAGATTGACGCAAACACCTCGTCTTCTGAAGACACTAATTGGTCCGAAGACGAAGGTGAAGCCCAAAATAAAAGATCTGAAGATCTTAGAAGCTGGGAGAGAAGCCCCGAGCGGCTTCGAACTTGGGCCGAGCTTCAACAAGAACAGAAGGATTTTAGAGCTTCGAAGGGGAGGAAGAGAGTTAAACGTAAAGTTCTTAGAACTTCCGATGTTGGAACTAGTCGTTCCACCCCTAGCTCTCGGGACCGAAGAGGTCTCCGATTCCTTCTTGGTATAGATACCAATTTTTCATAATGTAATCTGCAAACACATTTGTTTCAATAATGAATGCCGATTTAAAATTGTCTCCATATTTACTAGCCCCTCTTTGGGTATAAGCAACTTCGAACTGTATTCAAAGATGGTTATGCGCAAAGAAAAAACTTCGGAGTACAATTTTTTTTTTGGGGGTTCGGAGCCCCTCTGTCATTTAAAGATCTTTTGAAATCTTATGAAATGTCTTCGACCTTTGAAATCGATTGGGATAACTTTCAGGACACTTAGTGTCTTAAAAAATTTGTCACTTTGGACGCATATGAACAGACATTCGAAGCTCATGGCTTAAATGCTGTTTTGCTTTAGCCACCTTCGGCTGTTTTTTGCAGAAATCTACCAGCCGGAGCTTGGATTTCGCAGAAATTGTAGCCACCTTCGGCTATTTTTGCAGAAGTCTACCAGCCGGAGCTTGGACTTCGCAGAAATTGGCCACTTTGGGCTCTTTTTTGCAGAAGTCTACCAGCCGGAGCTTGGACTTCGCAGAATTTGGCCACCTTCGGCTCTTTTTACGGATGTCTGCAAGCTGCAGCTTGGACTCCGCAGATTTTGGCCACCTTCGGCTCTTTTTACGGAAGTCTACCAGCCGAAGCTTGGACTCCGTAGAATGTGGTATTGGCTCTTTTACGGATGCCTACAAGGTATCAGCTTGGGCTCCGGATGGATTTCAGCCACCACACCGGAGGCTTCGACTTTATGGGTACGAAGTCCGGAAATACAGCCCAGCTTAATGACACTTCCCTCTCGATCGACTTCTGTCCCAGCGCGTCCGCTCGGGAAACTAGGAGTGTCAAGGGGAAGGCAACCATCAGGGTGTATGCTTTATTAATTTAGAGGTGATTACAAGCGAATTACAAGGAGCCCTTATGCGAAGTATCGCTTTAGGTGCTCCGCATGCCACGTATGTGCTAACTCTTCACCTTCTAAATTGGCTAATTTGAATGAACCAGGGCGCCCGGAGCGGACAATTAGATATGGACCTTCCCATTTATTGCCTAACTTCCCTGGTGCTATAATGCTTCGTAGAACAAGATGACCCGGCCTTAACTCGCTGAGCTTAACCTTCGGGTCATACCAAGTCTTCGTCTGCTGATGATACTTTGATAAATTAGCTACAGCTCGAAGTCTTGTTTCTTCTGACAAATCTAACGAAGCTTGTCTTTCTTCTTCGATGTCTGGTTCGGTGCTGCGAAATGATCCTCCTTTGAGCTCCGTTGGAGTCATTGCTTCATCTCCGAATAGTAGTCTGAACGGAGTAAAACCTGTGGACCTTGTTTGCGTAGTCCGAATGGACCATAGAATCTTTGGAAGCTCTTCGGTCCACAGTCCCTTTGACAACCCTACTATTCTTCGATTTAGCCCTGATAAGATATTTCCATTGGCTCGCTCAACGGCTCCATTCGACTGAGGATGTCTCACTGCAGCAAAACATAGTTGAATGCCTAGGTCTTCGCAAAACTTCCTGAAGGGTTCTGCGTCGAACTGTGTTCCATTATCAACTGTGAGATATCTAGGCACTCCGAACCGGCAAATAATGTTCTTCCAGAAGAATTTCTGTACATTATTCGAAGTGATAGCTGTTAAGGGCTCTGCTTCCACCCACTTAGAAAAATATTCAATAGCTACCACTGCGAACTTCAGATTTCCCTTTGCTAACGGAAAGGGACCAATTAGATCCATACCCCATCTGGCCATAGGCCATACCGGAGCAATGACTTGAAGAGCTGTTGGTGGGCGATGACTCCGTCGACCCATCCACTGGCATCCTTGACAAGTGCGGACCAAGCTCTCCGCATCAGCTGTTATTGTGGGCCAATAAAGCCCCTGGCGAAGTGTTTTTCCTGCCAGAGCTCTAGGGGCTAAATGACTTCCACAAAGGCCTTCGTGAATTTCTCGAAGAATTTCTTGGCCTTCGGCTTGAGATATACATCGGAGTAGTGGGGAACATACTCCGGCCTTGTATAATATACCGTTGATTAACTGATAATTTCTTGCTCTGAGCTTTAATCTTGACAATTGGGGTTCTTCGGGCAAATTTGTTCCTCCTTGCAAGAGTTCTATGATTGAATCTTTGCAATCTGCACTAGGAATGCAGAGAATCTCTGCAGAAGCAACTTGTGGCACCGAAGGTATATTGAGCTCCTCATAGAAAGCTTCGTCAGGCACATCCACAGCTCCGGCAGCAGCCTTCGCTAAAATGTCCGCTTGCACGTTTTCAGCTCTTGGTATACTCCGAATGGAAATACCCTTGAAATGTGCTTCGATCTTGCGAATTTCTTCCAAGTACTTTGCAAGCTGTGGATGTCGGACTTGAAAACTTTTTTCTACGTGCCCTGCTACTATCTGAGAATCTGTTTTTATAATTATCCTTGTAGCCCCTAGAGCACGTGCTTTCCGGAGTCCCAATAAAATTCCTTCGTACTCCGCTATATTATTGGTAGACTTAAAGTTGAGTCTTGCAGAGTACATTGCTCTTTGCCCTGACGGTGAAATCAATACTGCCCCAATGCCTGCTCCGGATGCTTGGAAAGCCCCATCGGAGTAAATAGTCCAAACTCCGTCATCTGATTTCTCTGGAGTCAACTTCGTAGGTGGAGTCCACTCTGCTACGAAGTCTGCTAGGACTTGAGATTTGATAGCTGTCCTTGCCAGGAAAGATATGCCGAAGGGTGCTAGTTCTACTGCCCACTTTCCAATTCTTCCAGTGGAATCTTTGCTTCGGAGCATATCTCCTAAAGGATACGAAGTTGGTACAATTACATTGTGAGCCAAAAAATAATGTCTTAGCTTCCTCGAAGCCATTATCAGAGCATAAACGAACTTCTCAAGTTCGGAGTATCTTGTCTTCGCTCCTGACAATGCTTCGGATACAAAATAGACAGGATTTTGGACCAACTTCCCATTGATATCAGCTTCTCTGACAAGGACTGCGCTGACAGCTGAGCTTGTGGCTGCAAGATACAGAAGTAGGGTTTCGTCCGCAACAGGCACCGTAAGTGTAGCAAGATTGCTGAGATAATCTTTAATATCTTCGAAGCTTTTCTGACACTCCGGTGTCCATGCAAAATCTTCGGACCCTTTTAAAGCTTTAAAGATTGGCAAACTCCTCTCCGCAGACCTTGATAAAAACCTGCTAAGTGCAGCCAGACGTCAAGTCAGCTTTTGCACTTGCTTTAAATTCTCCGGAGGAGCCATCTTCTGCAGCGCAGTTATTTGAGTAGGGCTAGCTTCAATTCCCCTGCTTGAAACTAAGTACCCTAACAACTTTCCAGCCTTAGCTCCGAATATACATTTTTCGGGGTTAAGGCGGATCCCACATGCCCGAAGGCTATTGAATGTTTCCGCTAAGTCTAGGCTATGTTGGTGCTTTAAAGCACTCTTTATTACAATATCATCCATATAGGCCTCCACATTGCGACCTAGTTGATGACCTAGAGCCTTAGCAACTAATCTTGAAAAAGTAGCCCCGGCATTTCTTAGGCCGAAGGGCATTCTTACATAGCAGAAGACTCCCGAAGGAGTTACAAAGCTCGTCTTGATTTCATCTTCGCGCTTCAACCATATTTGATGATAACCGGAATACGCGTCGAGGAAGCTTAGTAACTCCGAACCTGCAGTGGAGTCAACTAGTTGATCAATTCGGGGCATGGGGTAGGGGTCACGTGGGCACGCTTTATTCAAAGATGTGAAATCAATGCACATGCGCCACTTTCCGGAGGACTTCTTCCTGACGAAGACTGGGTTGGCTAACCATTCTGTATGGGCCACTTCTCTGATAATCCCAGCCTTCAACAGCTTTTCAACTTCGTCCTTAGCTAGAGCAGCTCTCTCTGCGGACATCTTCCGGAGCCCTTGTCGAACAGGCCGGGCCTTCGGGTTTACAAGCAAGCTATGCTCAATAATATCCCGATCGACTCCGGTGATATCTTCGTCAGACCAAGCGAAGACATCCAAATTTTCTTCTACGACCTTTTCCAAGGAAGTTGCAACTTCGGAGGTAAATCTTTACCAAATTGAAAAGTGTATTCTTTACCATCTTTGAACAATGACCTTCGGTTGCAATCTCTCCTTCGGGACTTGGTCTTGGAAATGACTTCTTCGAAGCTTCGGAGGAGGCTGAAAAAATTTCTCCATTATCTTGGACACTGTTTACTTGCCTCGGATCAAGAGGAGGACCATGACCATATTCTGCCCTCCGAGCTATGGCTTGATCTCCGAAGATTGTCAGAACTCCTGATTGTGTGGGCATCTTCATGCACAAGTAGTTGTGATGCGCCACAGCTCCGAACTGATTCAACATGCCTCGCCCGAAGATGACATTATAAGCATACGGGGCATCCACCACATCAAAGATAACTTCTTCAGTTCGGGCTAGTAAACCTTCTCCGAAGGTTACTTCCAGGCCTATCTGGCCAAGTGCATCTAGCGGAGGTCCTGCGAAGCCTTGCAGAGGACGAGCCGCTGGGAGGAGATGCTTCCGTGAAATGCATAACTGATCGAAGGCTTGTACAAATATAATATCTGCCGAGCTACCTCCGTCAATTAGCACCCTTCGGACTTCTGTCCCGGCAATATCAGCAGTAATAACCAATGGATCTGCATGCGGGAACTTGATACCAGCTGCATCCTCCGCAGAGAAAGATATTGGAACATGAGACCACTCCGGCATTGCAGCTGCAGATGACGAAGTCCCAATGTGGCCTACTTCTCGAACGTACTCTCTTCGCTGTCTCTTGGACATGCTTCCGAGGGTACCTCCTCCGGAGATAGGGAGAACTACTCTCTTCCCTCTATCTTGCCCTTCTTCTTGCTTCGGAGGTGGCATAACATTGGCCACCGGAGGATGCCTTGCAGCATCAAAATTTTCTATCCGCGCCACAGCCTGGACCGGCTCCGAGCGCACTGCTGCTGCTGGACTTCGGTCGGTACTACCTCGACCCGAAGTTCTCTCCAAGTATTCTCCCCGAAGGGTAAGAATAGCCTTGCAGGTGTCAGTTGCATGGCTTCGATTCTCTCCATGAATACAGCAAAAAAGGGTCTGGCTCTTGCCAGCCGTTTTCCCTGGCGGCCTCCAGCCGCTAGACTTGTTCCCCGCAGACTGTGGAGCTCTTGGTGCAAACTTCTGCGGGGGTGCAATGTTTAAGACTTCAGAGCGAGGGTGCTTTTGCCCTCTTCTTCTATCATGTTGCACTTCGGAGACTGGTTCTTGCGGCTGAGCCGAAGTCTTCACCTCTGCTTTAACTTCTGTCAACACTGTCGAAGTAGCAGTAGTCCTCCGAAGCCAACCTTCTTCTGACTTCGAGTACTCCTCGAAGTACGACATCAGCTGTGATACTGTGGTGATGCTCTTCCGATGCAGTTTATCCAGAAGGCCTTTATGACTGACGCCTTCTCGAGCCGCATCAACCACCGAGGATGTGGACAGCCCCCGAATTTGCGACTTCGTGTGAGCGAAGCGCTTGAAGTACTGCCTCAATGTTTCTCCGGGGAGCTGTTTCACTTGGAAAAGGCTTCCTGTCGACATGGGGGGCACGAAGGTGCCCTGAAAGTTACTTACTAACTTCCTTCTTCAACTGTGATCACTGAAGCGATTGATCCTGGCTTTAAAGACCAGAACCATCTCAACGCCACTCCTTGAAGGGCTAACGGGAAGCACTTCGCCATAGTTTCTCTGTCTCCGCCACTAGCCTCGATTGCTAGGGCATAAGAACGCGCAAACTCACTGGGATCTTCGTCTCCGGCATACTTGCAAAGCTTCGAAGCTTTGAACTTCGGATCGAAGCGAACCTTCTGAAGCTCGGGATGCAACGGAGATTCATTGTCGTAAGAGGCGTTCTCCGGGGCTTCGGGATAATCAAGATCGTCGTCTTCGTGCACTTCGGGGATAGCTGGAGTGGCTTGAGGACGAAGCCTGTTCGCAGCCTCTTGCCGCCACCTCGCTACCTCGGCTTGAAGATTGGCCATTTGAGTGGCCATGTCTCCAAGGCTATCTTCATCTCCTCCGGAAGGACCTTCCGGGTCTTGAGAGCTGGTATGATCAGTTCGAATCGGAATGGAGGGTGGCAGAGTGGCTCCGGGCGGTCGAAGTGTGGAAGGGGTTGGCGGAGAGGTTTCGTATCCTCGAGGGATAGAAGCCCCTTGCGGAGTTTGAGGTGGAGGGATAGTCGAAGACCCTCCGACTTCGACTGTGTCGAAGGGTATCTCTCCGGAGATCCTAGAGGACCTCCGAGTGGGATTGCGAGGTGCGCTCCGCTTAGGAGGCATGATGTAAGAAGTTGGTAGAGAACGAAGTTTTTTGGACTAGGTTCCCCACGGACGGCGCCAACTGTTGGCGTAAAAGATTACGCTAACAGGTTTCTGTAGAAAAGAAACTAACAAACGAAGTGTTTGCGAAGCAAACTGTTCTAAGCCTCCGAAAGGATAATAGCTTAGAATAGTTCGAAAGTGTGTATTGAATCACTTGTAATCGGTCCCCATTACAGGATGAAATGGGGGGTATTATAGGCCTAAACATTAAGGAAAAGACCTATTTACCCCTCTATTACAACCGACATTAAGGAAACTATTCGGTTTCCTTAATAGGGCTAAAATGGTAAAAGACTAATCTAATAGGATAGAAGATAAATCTTCCATCTTAGCTGGCAGAAAAGATCCTGAAGGGCTTTGGTTCGAAGACATACTTCGAACCAGTGCCTGTCTTCGGGCTTCGAACCAGGTTCCGAGCATCTTCGAAGAAGGTCTTCGAACAATCTTCGAACTAGTTGGCTGTCTTCATGCTGCTTTAGCAATAACCCCGAAGATAAGATATTTTCCCCCAACACTTGGGAAGCTCGACTTGATCTGGGGATCGAGCGGCTTCACGCGATTGAAGAGATCACATCATATCCCCTTGAGCTTCGTAGGCCTTCGGCACGCGCCCGGAGCCCCTTACTGAAAGGTACCCTCCGAGGCGTGAGGGATGGTGGAAGGCAAGAGCGGCCTTCGAGTTGCACTCGAAGCCCCTTGCCAAAGGGTGCGCGGAGTCATTGGACTCCAAAGCTCCCCCCTCAAGTGTACTTCGAGATACAAGCAGTGGAAGATAACTTAGCTTTTAGTACTAAGTTCCCCACAAATGGCGCCAACTAGTGTAGCAATTGCGTTAGCTACAGCTGGTTTTTATGTGGTATATGGTGTGTAGAGTGAACCTCAAAGGGTTCTCACAGAGAGAGAGAGGATTTATACTGGTTCAGGCCTCCCCGGAGGGATAATAGCCCTACGTCCAGTTTCAGTGGATTTGGCATAGTTTTGCCTCTGTTCGATCTGTCTATTACAAGGGCATGGCCCTGCTTTTATAGGCACACAGGCCAAAGGAAAAGACTCAATTTCCCTCTACAAGTCGTAGGCTTTATAGGGGCAAGAAAGGAAAAAGGCTAAAGTACTATACATTTGACTTTACAGATGCAACAAATAAACGTAACTTCTGAGCAGGTATATGGCATACCAGGGGCGAGGGGCCCCGGTATGGCTTTACACTGTAGTGATGCTTGGATATTTCTTCTGGCTCGGAATACTTGCCGGAGTCCTTCAGGCAGAGGAAGCTAAGGAGGCTCCGAAGGGCACTCCGAAGAGGACTCCGAGGAGGGCTTCGAAGGGCACTCTGAAGCGGACCTCGAGGAGGGCTCCGAAGTGGGCTCCGAACTGGCTCCTGGAGAGGGTTTCGAAAGGGACCGAAGGGGCCCCGGAGGCTTGTCTCTAGAGGGCATCGGAGGCCTCCGGAGGGGTCCCAGAGGCTTGGCTCCGGAGGGCCCCGGAACGGTAAACCTGGTTGTTCTTGGAATTGACTTCATCAGAGGGGGGTCGTACTTTGATTTGAGGCTTCGGCGGTGACAGGCTTTGGGCCCAAGGTCTTCAGAGGCTGAAGTCATTTGGCCCCTATTTAAGGGAAAACTTATTCCCCCAACACAACCTAAGCTTTAAATCATCCGACCCGCTAGTTTCGTCACACTGCGCTAACAACTGACCTATGTGCTCTAGGGTGGTTTTACTACCTTCACCGTCAAATTTTGTAAACTCGGGCACCCTAAAGCCTCGTGGGTACGGGATGGTGTCGAAGTAATCAGGGAACTGCTTTTGATAAACCCTACCCCGTCCTTTGGGCGTCCATCCTGCAACCTCTCTAAATAGTGCGTGAATCAGCTCGTCAAGGTCGTCTAAGCCTCCTACCTACGCGTGTCTCTCGTGTGGGGGCGCGACACGTGGTGGTATATCATGGTGTCGGCCGTGCGGCTCCTCTCGCGGTGGCTCGCGATACGGGACATGATCAGGCCTATGCGAGTGCGTGGGGACAGGAGGTGCGGGCAGCGCGGGGAGAGGTAGTGCAGTCGTGGGCTACGGCGGCGGCGCATAATATACGGTAGGAGAAGTCTGACTAGCCATATAGCTGGTCTGACCGAAGACATAATGGCCGGTCGGACTAGCCTGATGGTCGGTCTGACCGACTATTGTCACCTGAGTAATCTAGCACACATCGGTCTGACCGGCCCAAGGGTCGGTTTGATCGACAGGGTCATGCAGGACCTCAGCCACGTGTGGTGTGGCCGAGGACATGACAACTTTTATGGTACTTCCATCGGTTGTACTGTATACGCGATAAACAGGGGGTACACTAGCTATTAAAGTGGGGGAAACGGCCTCAGAAAAGCCGAATCTCCTAAACATCACCTCCATCTTTGTGTCTAATTTTGTGTCCAACTTTGAGTCAACCATGGCTTCTACGCGGTTTGCAAAGATAACACTAATGGCCTGGTCAACAGTGTTGGCTATCTTTTGCTCAAGGTCCTGGGAGGACATTCGAGGAGACGATGGTGTTACCTTAGCCCGGAGAGGTCGGGGACGTCGCCGTCGCGCTTGACGAAGACCCCTCGGGTCTTGGTGAAGCGGCCGAGAAAAAGGGTGTGTAGCTCCCTTATCCTGGCCTCGAGCTCTGCCCTATCCTTCTCAGAGAGGTCCTCAATGGTGGGTATGATGATGTTGCTATCGTCAATCTCTAAGCTCCCCACAGGATCCATGCGTCGAGGGTCCCATTGATGTAGATGTGGTAGGTGTACCCATTGCCGATGTAGATGTGCTTGGCATGTTTTCCCTAGCAGAGTCGCCAAAAAGTGTGTTGACACAAAAACGTGCCCTCGCACTTGGGTCAGTTCGACGATCCAAAAACATCGCGAGACGTTGATGTCGCATTCCGAAAATCCTTAAACCATGGTAAGGGAATAACAGAGTCGTCAGGCAATCAAATAATATTAATCTAAAATTATTCAATTAACCGATGTATGGAAAAGTAGATAATTAAACCTAATCAGAAACAATTAAACCTAATCGGCCATCCTAAACCGATTAAACCTAACAAAGACTACGCGGTTGGACCGGCCTAAGGTTGCTAGTCAGACCGACTAGAAGACTGTGGTCAGACCGGCCTACAGGCAGCGGTCTAACCAGCAACATGAAACAAGTACGTCGGGCCCTTCCTGCACACTGTCGGTTGCACCAACCATGTACCACCGGTCAGACCGGCGTGTGTCGCCGAAAAAATTACGACACGGCCCGGTTAGACCGTCCTGTCAACGTCGGTCAGACCGACGGTAATAGATCAGATCACCCGAGTCCTCCGGCGATCGTCGTGCTATTGGTGTCTTCACCCAAAACTTCTTGGCGAAGAAGATTAAGAAGAACACACTACAAAAACACCAAAATATCAGGGGTAACTCAGCCAAGGGACCGAATTACCGATAAAAACCGATAAAACGATAGAAATCCGTTACGTGGATGAAACGGACGATTCACGAGTGAACCGACAAAGACTTACCGTGATTACGACACAACGGATGGATGGTTTACAGTGCAAACCAGCAAATATGTACGTGCTAGGCTAAAACTAGGACAAAGAAAGTAAATGCGATTCAAGGTAGATAATAGATTGGATCTATTAGGGTTTTTTGGGGGCCTTTGAATCGGCCTTGCCTCTATTTATAGAGGTGGGTCATGAGTTCCTGGGGTCTAATCTGAGTTAGACACGAGTTCCAAGTCGTCCAAAATTAATTAGGGATAAAATACTCCGAAATCAGTCTTTTGGAGTCGGACTCAGATCGGGCCGATTGGACTGACATGTGCCAGGTCTCGGCATATTTTCGATAAAACTACCAAAAAATGATATTTTGATAATCTTGATCATTAATGTCATTTTTTGCTATCAACACCGTGTCAATCGGCTCAATATCCGATCGGCATTGCTATTAACGATTTTCCATACCTTAAGGTCAAATTGATTGGCATGCTCAACATCAACAACAACATCAACAAAGCCTTTTAGTCCCAAGCAAGTTGGGGTAGGCTAGAGTTGAAACCCAACAAGAAGTCACCAAAAAGAGAGAGAGAAAGGGGAGGGGAAAAGCTTTTAAGAGCACTAAAAGGGAAAAAGCCTAATCACGGTTCGGGCACGTGGATAGCTTCTTTCCAAGCACTTCTATCCAGAACCCCAAAAATTTAGAACATACACTGAAGTTAAGTAGGTCTCACAGGTCACGCGTGTGATCAAAAACGACACCAACATGATTATCAACAATTGGATAATTTTGGGGCTTTTCTTGTCCATCTTATATATATTGTGGGATATATTACATATAAAGAATTATATTCTATTCGATTACTAATTTTAAGAGATTACAACCATAAGATTTTTATCTCTAAGATATTTTCAAATTACATCTTAACTTATTTATGCCCATCTTCATAACGGGGCTGAACCTACTCTGAATTTAGTTCGCTAAAAGCCTATGGTGCATGAGGCACCTGGGTTATGTCCCAGCATGTATTAAATACAGAATTAAAAACTGGTTAGAAAAAGTTACGTGAGCAATATTAAAATACAATATTTTTGAAGAAATGATACTTTTTACTGCGCGCCATAAGTTGACGCGCAACAGAGTTATCCAAATGGCTGAAAAGAGCTATATATCTTGCTTGGCGATTGCAGCCAAGATGCACCACCCGTTATCTCGTCTGTAGTCTGTACCATCAGACAACGTGTCTCCCCCAGTCTTCGATTCCTCCTCCCGTAGCTAACTCCGTCCATCTCCCACCCGCACAGACGACGAGCTAGGAAGGCAACGTAGGTACGGCAGCAATGGAGGCGGCGACGAGCAACAAGACGGTGATCCTGAAGAGGTACGTGACAGGGGTCCCATCGGAGGACGACATCGAGGTGGTGACGGCGGAGGCGCCGCCGCTGGTCGTCCCGGCGGGGTCGGCGGCGGTGGTGGTGAAGAACCTCTACCTCTCGTGCGACCCATACATGCGCATCCGGATGACACGGCACGAGGTGCCTAACTTCATCCCGGACTTCATCCCAGGGGAGGTAATTTAATTAATTAATTCATGCTAGTGATTAGGTGTGTTTGAACGATAGATTTTACAAAAGCTGGTAGATTTTACAAAAGCTTATGTAAGTTGTGAAAAACTACCGTGAGTGATAAAAAAGTTAAGAAACTATTTGGTTAGAATAGATATGGATTTATGTTTTGATAACTAATAATGTTTTGTTACATTATTAATATATAATTTTATATGTAAATTATTATAATCATGAATTTTTGTAATGTTTATACTAAAATTATACATTTTAGAATTACACTAAAACAATATATTTCACTAAAATTTTAGTTGTTCAAAGTTGAACTATGAAAAAAGTTTTTGCTTTTTAAAAAATTAGTTGACGATGGAATTTGTTTGGCTTAGCTTCCGACTTTCCCAAGGGGGTTAGAAAAGTTGAATACCTTAGGATTTCATACCCAGAAAGTTAGTTGGAAAAGTTAAACACCTTAGAGTGTGTTTGGTTGAACTGTAGAGTCTATAAAAGCTACTGTGACCTGTGAGCTATGAAAAAACTGTCATGAGTTGTGAGCTGTAGAAAAGCTGAGAAACTGTTTGGTTGGAGTAGTTGTGGATTTATATTTTAGTAGTTCATAATGTTTAATTACATTATTAATATGTAATTTTACACGTAAATCATTCTAATTATAAAATTTTATAATATTTATATTAAAATTATATATTTTTAAATTATACTAAAATGATATATTTTACTAAAATTTCACTTTTTAAAATTTTACATGAACTAATATGTTTTAATAGCATGGTAGGTAATATTAATTCAAAATTGAACCGAGAAGCTATGAAATCTGGATTATACCAGCTTTCAAATTTGAACTATGAGAATCTATAGATTCTGAAAAAATTAGGTGATCAAAACATGTTTTTTTTTCAGATTTTAGCTTCCGAGTCAGGAAGCTGGTTCAAAAATCTGAACCAAAAAGACCCTTAATTTTGCTTACCATTATTTGTGCTCATAAAATGTTCCTTTCTTTTAATTTTCTTAATGTTTCCCAGTTCGGTGTTGCAAATCTGTATAGCTTTCTTTAATTTTCTAGCTAGTTTATTTTGTTCTTTTCTGTATATCAAGACCTGGTGTCTGAATTAACCACACATGATTTATCCATGCGGGCCCTCTGGCTGTTGTGAGCTAGCTTAGCTACAATCTGTGCTTCCATCAAGGACAACTCTCAGTGCAAAAATCAGTTATGAAGTTTCTGCACAACATCTATCAATCTGTTTTCATCCACATAAATTTTGTTTTCGCTGCAAACCTCACAACTTTACTGTCCTCCGGGGTAAAAAAACAACTAAAAACGCCTTGCAGGTTTTGGCTAATAATGGTGTGAGCAAGGTATTATCATCAGGGCACCCGGATTTCAAGGCCGGCGACCTTGTTTGGGGAATGACCGGATGGGAGGAATACACTACGATCAGTAATCCGGAGTCTCTTTTCAAGATCAATCACCCTGAAATTCCTCTGTCGTACTACACTGGTGTTCTTGGTGAGTTCCCTGTCACTCTGTAAGTAAGTGAACTCTCTTGTCACCAGCAAATTGTCATCTCTAGTGCATGGAGAATCATCCTCTCATATATTTGATTCACATCAAGCAAAGTTTCATTTTTTGTTTAACACATCAAACTGTGATGAATTTTTTTATTTTCAAACTGTGCTAAATCCTTTGATGATTCAGGAATGCCTGGGCTGAGTGCGTATGTTGGATTCTTTGAAGTGTCCAAGCCTAAGAAAGGTGAGTATGTCTTCGTCTCTGCAGCATCCGGCGCCGTCGGTCAGATTGTTGGGCAGCTTGCTAAGATTGCAGGCTGCTATGTGGTTGGCAGTGCAGGTTCTGATGAGAAGGTTCGCACAATCTCTTCTTCTCCGCATTCTACCATGTACAGTGAACCCTTGGATCCAATGGCGGAGCCAAGGGGGGGCAGCAGGAGCCATGCCCCCCTAAGCTGATTAGAAAAAAAAATATATGTTTTGATGCATGCTTACTTAGATATTTTTTATTAAAAAAATTTAAATATTATTATACATATACAATTTTTATAGTTGCAGCTGATAAAAAATTATAAGAGTTAAATGATAGGTTCAGTAAAAAAAATCTACAAATCTTTTCTCTTTATATATTTCTTTGTATCTTAAGTATTCATTCCGCTTGTTGAAAATTGATGATGTGTGTTATCTAACTTTTAAATTTTTACCAAGCTAATTTGAATTTTACTAAGTAAAAAAGAAATGCCTTGATACATTAGTTACAACAATATGAAACTGATGCACCGACCAATCCTAGGTTTCAGAATTTGACAATCACCGCTAATCTCTGCTATCGGCTAGCAAAACTAGAAAATTAGAAGACTATTATTTGATAGATATACTTGTTAATAATTACGTTATAATCCACACACATAATATTATTAAAACAGAACATATTAGTCCCTTTAACCTTAAAGTGTTTACCGTTAGATTTGTACATCACAAAATCATTAGATTTTTAAATTATAAAATCTTAATTCATATATATTTAATTAAATTTTTCCATAATATATATCAATATGTTGTTGATGTATATAATTATTAAAATTTGTACTATATTTGTTTCATACATTTGGGCTTTGGCCCCTTATACCTAATTCCTAGCCCCACTCCTACTGATCATGAACACCTTGCTCTTGTTCTGTTTCACTACCATTAATGGCAAAATAGTTCTGTCGAGCAGTGCATTAGTAATTACGCGTTTGCAGATTAATCACTCAGGCCGGCAAATAATGGATTTGTAGAGATCATGTCGAAATTTGAATACTGGCCCGGATTATGCCTCACATTAACATGAAATCAATCGATGTAGCCACTCTCATTCCAATGGTTTGTAAGGGCTTTTCCGGTGGGGGAAATAAAGCGACTAATAGAGCGAGCTGGAAACTCATGAATCATTTTTTTACGAGAGCATGTCAATGCATGTGAAGAGAGGAAAAACCGATTCATATAGTTGGATTAGTTTATTGGATCAGTTTATTTTACTAGTACACTTTCTTCCTCCCGTGTCATTGGTTTGAGTGGGTTCCATATCCACTGGAGAAATGATGCATCGGTTTGGATTAAAACATTTAACTTTTTTCTGATGAATCGGTTAGTTTAAATATAGCTGATGCCCTAACCCATAGAACAGAGCATTACTTGTTTCAGGTAATGATGAGAATATGAGAACACTGCCATGCATATCAAGCCGACAGTCCTCATTATCAACATTAATTAAGAACTTAAATGGTAGCACTAGACCTGCTAAAAATCCATGTGATGCAAACTGCATCTCCAGGTCAATCTCCTGAAGACCAAATTCAGCTTCGACGACGCTTTCAACTACAAGAAAGAACCAGACCTTGAGGCTGCCCTGAAGAGGTCTGCTCTCCTTACTCCTTATAATAAAATTCCAGCGTTCTAACCAGGGCAAATGTTGATACCGGTCTTGTGTCACACTCCTTTATATCATGACAAAATTACTATGTTCCAAACATGACAAATCATCCCTTCTCATTTGGATTAAAGGAATTTTATAAGATTTGGGGACAAAGGAATATGATTGCAAAATTCTATTAGATTATCTTCATATACTTTCATTATATTGGAAAATAAACATTAGCTCATACCTCATGTTTTTAATTTTCTTTTAGAAGTCGTATACACTATTTTCGTTTTTCTCTCCTCTCTTCCACAAACTAAATTCTTTTAAAATTGATTGTTTTATTTTCAACTAACCACCCATCCAAAGGCAAAACTTTTATATTCTTGTACTTTGAAATCATATAGAATTTAGTACTATATGGCATCACATTTTTGCATTATTTCTATGTAATCCCATATCCGAGTCCTTAATCAAAAAAAATCCAGCGTTTCAAACAACCTAGCGAAATTGGCTCTGCATGGTCAACCTCCGCTGTATCATCAGGTGCTTCCCGGAGGGGATCGACATCAACTTCGAGAACGTGGGCGGCGCGACCCTGGACGCCGTCCTACCCAACATGCGACCACGCGGGCGGATCGTGGTGTGCGGGATGATGTCGCAGTACAACCTGGAGCGCCCACAGGGGGTGCGCAACCTCTTCTACCTCGTCTCCAAGAGCCTCCGCATGGAGGGCTTCCTGGTGTTCAACTACTACGGCATGTACCGCCGCTTCGAGGAGGAGATGGCCGGCTACCTCAGGGACGGCAGGGTGGCCTGCGTCGAGGACATAGCCGACGGGCTCGATAGCTTACCGGCGGCGCTCGTCGGGCTCTTCTCCGGCCGCAACGTCGGCAAGCAGCTCGTCGCCGTCGCCGCACTGGACTGACGTACTGACGTGCTCACGTGCCAGTGCGACACTGCCACTGCTCTCCGCCGGAGAGCGTTTAGCAGGTACAGTGATTATGCTTATGTTTAGTATCCACATTGCCTCCAAATAAATTAGTGGAACTTATTGGCATTGATCAATATCTGTGATAGTGCTCACGTTCCCTTCCGAGAGGATTTTTGAATCGATATTTGGAACGGGTGGTGATGTATTGTATTTTACTGGATAATCCTATATCCGTTGCAATGTTGGTGTGGGCGAACAGATCAGATTCCAAAATCATAGCTAAGCACGTAATTGCGTTGGCATCGTTTGAATCTTACGAAATCAAACAGAACTCGTTGTAATTAGAGGAATTTGATATATAGAAATTAAGTATTTACTCCTTATTTAGGTTGACATGTGAGTGATCTATTTAAACGAAGGGTTCGTTTCAGCATGTGATGTGCATTTTTTTGTACAAATTTTAACATTCCTCAGTCCTACACTGACATACTACGTGTTGGGTTGTATGTGGTGTTTTGTGTGTGTGTGCCTTGGCCCAGGCCCAAAAGGTCCATACACATCATGTATATATGAGAAAACAATAGAGACTCTAGTGAATACAAGAAAAAAAGGAAAAATTCCCCACACCAGTTTCTACATGGTATCAGAGCTGGAGATCCAGGGACGCGGTGGAGGAGGAAGCTCGTGAGGACTGGTGGACTAGCGGCGTGGGGAGCTCGTGCGAGCACGCGCAGAGGCCAGGGTCGGAGAAGTGGCTGTGCAAGGGAGTAGCGGTCTCAGGAGGAAAGATTGGGCGCGACAGCTAGGGTTCACTCCAGGCCGCCATATCGAGGCGGCGGCAGTTGCAGACGGCGCGCCGAGTGGGCTTCTTCGGCGACGACAGCACCTAAGCACGGCGCGACCCTTCGCTGCCGGCTTCGGGCACTGAGTGCGGACGACGCTAGCGCGCGCAGGCACGCGGCGAAGCTGCTGCTGTGGCTTTGGCTGGAGAAGAAGGTGGGTAACAAGAAGCAGTGGGCAAAGCAAGTTATCTAGGGCTTCTGTTTTCTGTTTAGAGATTTTCTGTTGTTGGTGCTGTGATTTTGAGCATAATGGGAGACAATCAGGGAATTGAACATGTGCTAGAAAAATTGGTTGAATTACTCGTAGAGAAAAGAGGTCAGAATTTAGACACAGGTAATGCAATTATTCCTCATGTTGAGCAAATACAGAAGGTGGAGTTGATGCAGAATGATATCAAGTTAGAGGGTGTCAAGAATTATCTTAGTTGGTCAAGAAGGGCATTATTAATATTGAAAACAAGGGGGTTAGAAGGTTTTGTCACAGGGGAAATAAAAGAGCCAACAAATAGAGCAAGTGCAGAATGGAGGACTTGGAGCACCACCAATTCACTTGTGGTGGCATGGTTACTGACTTCATTGTCCCCATCTATTGGGGCAACTATTGAGACTATATCAAATGCAGTAGAAGTATGGGAAACCTTGCTGAAACTCTACTCTGGAGAGGGCAATGTGATGTTAATGGTGGAGACACAAGAAAGGATAAGTGATCTGAAACAGGGGGAGCATTCTGTAGAAGAATATATAGCTGAATTGAGACATTTGTGGTCTGATTTAGATCACTACGACCCTCTTGAACTTGAACACTCTGACTGTGTGGCTAAGGTGAAGAAGTGGATTGAGCGCAGGAGGGTTATTGAATTCCTAAAGGGGTTAAATCCAGAATTTGAAGGTAGAAGAGCTGCCATGTTCCATCAGTCTACTCTTCCCACTTTGGATGAGGCCATAGCAGCTATGGCTCAAGATGAACTTAGGAGAAAG
This sequence comes from Zizania palustris, assembly GCA_019279435.1. Taxonomy (NCBI): domain Eukaryota; kingdom Viridiplantae; phylum Streptophyta; class Magnoliopsida; order Poales; family Poaceae; genus Zizania; species Zizania palustris. The sequence goes on along the minus strand of JAAALK010000289.1, from coordinate 77,074,362 downwards.
GTGTTGCCAAGCACAACACCGCTGCCATCACGCCCTACCTATGTAGTCATAGGAGGAAATGACACCAGGGATTGTTTCAATTGTGGACAAAGAGGGCACCTTAGTCGTGATTGTCATGCTTCTTCACGTCTTGCTCATGCAATTACAGAAGGAAGTGAAACCAGAGAATGTTTCAATTGTGGACAAAGAGGGCACCTTAGTCGTGATTGTCATGCTCCACGGAAGAATAGTTATGGAAGAGGAAGAGGTGTTGACAGAGGTGGAACAAGAGGTGGAAGGGGTTATACAAGTAGAGGTGGTAGAGGAAGAGGCCTTGAAAATAGAGGTGATCACAAGGCCAATGTGATAACATCATCATCAGAAGGATCATTAGGGACTGCAAATGACAACACAAACTTTGCTTGTTCCTCTTCAGGTACTTCAAATCAAGCATTTTTATCTATACAAAGTTCTTTTCCGGAGTGGATATTAGACTCAGGTGCCTCTAGACATGTTACAAGTATGAGTGAAGAATTTATATCATATACACCTTACCCACATACACGTAAAGAGACTATTACAACCGCTAATGGAACATCTTCCTCTGTTAGAGGAGAGGGTACAGTACAATGTACCCCTTCAGTCACTTTATCATCAGTTTTATATGTTCCTTCATTTCCAGTGAATTTGATCTCAATTAGCTCTCTAGTAGATCACATGGATTGTCGAGTTACACTTGATCGTGAGAATTGCTTGATTCAGGAGAGACGAACAGGGAAGAAACTTGGGATTGGCATCAGGCGTGATGGCCTTTGGTACTTGGATCGACGAGAGACAAGTGAATCAGTGTGTCTTGCATTGACCACTACTACAAGTAAAGAAGAGGTCAATGTATTACTTTTGCATTGTCGAATGGGTCATATGTCTTTTGAAATTATGAGCAAGATGTTTCCAGTTGAAATGAGTAAGGTGAATAGATATAAATTAGTATGTGATGCATGCGAGTATGGAAAACATACTAGGACATCATATGTGAGTAAGGGAATTCAAAGTGAGTTACCATTTAAAATGATACACTCTGATGTATGGACCTCTCCGATAGTTTCTATGAGTGGAATGAAATATTTTGTCACTTTTATTGACTGTTATTCTCGAATGACATGGATATATCTCATGAAACACAAGAGTGAGGTTCTTAAATGTTTTCAGGATTTTTATGCATGCATTAGAAATCAGTTTAATGCTCATATTCAATTTATCAGAACTGATAATGGAAAAGAGTATGTGAATCATGAGTTTACTAGCTTTCTTTCAATGAAAGGAATATTGCATCAGACCAGTTGCCCTGATACTCCTCCACAAAATGGAGTGGCTGAAAGAAAGAATCGTCATCTCTTGGAGGTGGCCCGCTCTTTAATGTTTACAATGAATGTGCCAAAGTTTCTATGGGGGGAGGCAGTAATGACTGCAACATATCTTATCAATCGTACATCATCAAGAATTCTTGGAATGAAAACTCCGTGTGAAGTGATATTTGGGAAGAATGAATTTATTGTTCCACCAAAGGTGTTTGGTTGCACTTGTTTTGTTAGAGATCATAGACCGTCAGTTGGAAAACTTGATCCTCGAGCTGTCAAGTGTATTTTTCTAGGCTATTCACCAGGTCAAAAGGGATATAAGTGTTGGAGCCCATCAGAACGACGAACCTTTGTGAGTATGGACGTCACCTTCAGAGAATCTGTCCCATTTTATGGGGAGAAGACAGAGTTGAGTTCTTTATTCATTGACCTCGACAATCCAAGTATTGATGAATATAGTCAAGGAAAGGAAGATGAGATGTTGGGCTCAGAGGATGAACAATCAGGAAGAATGAGGGTGGCTGACACAATTCCCTATCCCATGGGTGTTTCTATACGTGAGCAAGAATGGAAGAAGCCAAATGAAGAAGAGAATCTGCAAGTTTACACAAGAAGACGAACAAATGCCCAGGAAGCACAACAAGGTGAGCAACACTCTCAAGTTGCTGAGATTAATGATCAATCATTAAGTTGCTATGAATCAGAGAAAGAAGGATGTGACGAAGAAGGAGAGGAATTGGACTTGCCTATTGCACTGAGAAAAGAGAAAAGGAGTAATGCTGGAAGACCTCCACAAAGATATGGTTTTGAAGATAAAAATGACAACTACAATGAGAATGACATATACAATTATGTTTCTTATGCATCGTTGTCTCCTGCATACAAGACCTTTATAGCATCACTTCAGACAATAATGATTCCAAAAGATTGGAAAGAAGCAAAGCAAGATCCAAAATGGCACCAAGCTATGATGGAGGAGTTAGGAGCCCTAGAGAAAAATAAAACTTGGGAACTTGTACCATACCCAAAGGAGAAGAAGGTGGTCAATTGCAAATGGGTGTATACGGTGAAGCAAGATCCAAAAGGAAATGTGGAGAGATATAAGGCAAGGCTTGTAGCCAAAGGGTATAGTCAAACCTATGGAATTGATTATGATGAAACATTTGCACCTGTTGCAAAGATGAGTACGGTAAGAACTCTAGTTTCTTGTGCGGCCAATTTTGACTGGCCCTTGTATCAGTTAGATGTTAAGAATGCATTCTTGCATGGAGATCTTCAGGAAGAGGTTTATATGGAAATTCCACCTGGATTTGCAACGGCACAAACTAAAGGAAATGTTTTAAAACTGAAAAAATCTCTATATGGTCTTAAACAATCACCACGTGCATGGTTTGATCGTTTCAGACGTGCCATGTGTGGCATGGGATATAGACAATGTAATGGAGATCATACATTATTCTATCATCATAATGGAGGTAGTATGACCATTCTGGCTGTGTATGTGGATGACATGATTATCACGGGAAATAATCCTATGGAGATTACTAGATTGAAGGAGAACTTGTGTAGAGAATTTGAAGTCAAAGATTTGGGTCAATTGAGATATTTCCTAGGTATTGAGATCGCAAGATCTCCTAATGGAATAGTGCTCTCACAACGTAAGTATGTTTTAGATTTGCTTAATGATACAGGTATGATGGGATGTCGTCCAGCTTCTACTCCTATTGAACAGAATCATAAGCTTTGTGCAGAATCTGGAGATCCGGTGAATAAAGAGAGATATCAAAGACTTGTTGGGCGATTGATTTATTTATGTCACACAAGGCCTGACATAACCTATGCTGTGAGTGTGGTGAGTCGATATATGCATGATCCTAGAAGTGGACACATGGATGTTGTATATAGGATCTTGAGATATCTAAAAGGGAGCCCAGGCAAAGGTTTATTGTTCAAGAAAAATGGACATTTGAATGTAGAAGGTTATTGTGATGCAGATTGGGCTAGTAGTCTTGATGATAGAAGGTCAACCTCAGGATACTGTGTGTTTGTTGGTGGCAATCTGGTGTCTTGGAGGAGTAAAAAGCAACCTATAGTGTCTCGCTCAACTGCTGAGGCAGAATACAGGGCGATGTCAGTAAGTTTGAGTGAGATGCTATGGGTGAGAAATCTCCTATTTGAATTAAAGTTACTGACAAATGCTCCAATGGAACTATGGTGTGATAATCAGTCAGCTATCAATATTGCTAATAATCCAGTTCAGCATGACAAGACAAAACATGTTGAGATAGATCGTTTCTTTATCAAAGAAAGGCTAGATGAAGGAATTTTGAAGCTCGGATATGTGATGTCTAGAGAACAGTTAGCTGATTGTCTAACAAAATCTTTGGGTGTTACTGATTTTGTATCTTTATGTAACAAGATGTGCATGGTAGATATATATTGCCCATCTTGAGGGGGAGTGTTGGGTTGTATGTGGTGTTTTGTGTGTGTGTGCCTTGGCCCAGGCCCAAAAGGTCCATACACATCATGTATATATGAGAAAACAATAGAGACTCTAGTGAATACAAGAAAAAAAGGAAAAATTCCCCACACCAGTTTCTACACTACGGATAGGGCGTTGAGGAAGAGTTTCGAAAAATATTATTTTTAACAAGTGGAGAAAATGAAACAAAATAATTTCGACACATGACGTCACGAGAACAAATCAATGACGAACAAAAAACAATATCTTTGTGGAGGAAAACAAACTGGGAACTAGGGAAGAATGCCCTCTCCATAAATTTGGCTGATAACAAAATCTTAAGCAAACATCAAAGTGCGACGGCAAATCTAGAGAAACTAGCGCAATAAGCGGATGTAGCAGCTTGTTCGAGGCCGTCACAGAACAGAGGAAATCTGCGCGGCACGGAGAACTGCAGTTTCGTTCGCTGTCACCAACCTTCAATGCAAAGATCGCCACTACATCGGGCCCCTTTGCTCTGCAAATTGGCTTTCCCATGGGTCTCATCTTCCCTTCCCAATAAATACAAATCCACCGATCGAAGAGGAATAGGGCGACAGTACATAAAAGCAAAGACGCAAACAAGATCAAAGCAGCAAAAGAGGAAAACGAACGGACCGGGATGAAGAACAAGAAACTAAACAAACTATTATCATAGCAGGGGCGACGCAGCGGCGGGTGAAACGGTGGATTGAGGTTAGGGAGAATTTGCGAGATGGCAGTATTTATAAGGGATTAAGGGGGAAATGGTTGGCCGGGTGGAGGCGGTGGAGCAAAACTCTAACTATAGATCCGTTGTACCAGAGAGGTGATTTTGGACCGTTCATCCATTTGTTGGTAGACTAGAAAGGTGAATTTGGATGGTCCATCCATTTATTGGTAGATGGTGACCGTACACTCACACCATCGTTGGCAGCCCACGACTTGTGGCCCATCCATGATTGGGAGGAGGGTTAGGAGCCCACCTCACTTTTTGTATGAACTAGTAGTGAGTGAAAATCAAAAAACAACAAACATTTTGAAATTGATACGAATAAAAATAGAAGATGACTTAATGCTTTAGTAGAAATTGATTAGCTGAGATTCTCTTTTATCTTGGTTCAAGTTGAAAGCAGAAAAAAAATATAGATGAGAATAGAAGAATCTAACATGAGAGAGAAACTTACTTAGACAAAGAATCATACAAGAAGTCCCCATCCAAGTTAATAGTGGTTATCAAATGCATACCATCAGCTTCATAAATCCACGAATGCACAGACAAATATTATGTCTACCACAATGCCTAAACCTGGCTACTGCGATTTTTTTCAACGGAAGTCTATGTGCAGGGATTTAGGTGGTGTTTTCTTAAGGTATCGTAAATGGTAATAGAATTAATTACAATGTTAAGTGATAATAATATAATAGATTACTATATTTATTTGGTTAACAAGTGTAATATATTTTATTCACATTAAAATGTTTGGTTGACAAGTATAATATATTGTGCTAACGTAATTTAATACTGACCTGGTTAGAATGTAATAGACTGATTACTAGATTGTAATCTGATTACGTGGTATCTAATATCAGCATATCCAAACTAAACAAATCTAACGTAATTTGTTTGCACTGTAAACAGATAATACTTAAAATAAACCTAATGAAATATCTTCTTAATGTACCTTATGTGCAGGGACTTAATGCACCTTACGTACATTTAACATTTTAATATACGTCTGATTATATTCCTCGAGCATAAGGCTATTCATAGTGAGAGTTTCATGGTATTAATTATCATGACACATCCGATTTTTTTCCGAGATCACATTAAATTAATGAGGAAGAGAAAGAAGCAGTGTCATCTTCATGATGGATGAAACGAAATGAAAAGCCCACTATGAGCAAAATCGTTTCGTCGGAGAGAGGGTATTTAATTCAGTTGCAAAATATTTAATTACACTAGTTAGCCTAAAAAATAGTAAAATGAAACTCTCTACTGAGATAGAGTATTTTATTCAGTTGCAAAGTTAATGCGACTTTCTAGAAAACAGTGTTATGAAACCCACCACTGTGAATAGCCTAATGATAACAATTGGTTGAGCATGGTTGGCAGCTGCTGCAGCTCGAGTCTCTATCAATTTCACATTCACATAGAAGAGGCTGGAGGAGTGGTAGCATGCAAGCTGCCAGAGCACATTGAGACATCCTATTTAGAGCTTTGTGTGATTCAACAATCTGTGCATCATCTTAAGAATCCTAAAAGAAAATCAATGAGTTTTGGAGTGCATTGGTGAAATTTGAAGCTATTATTGTAGTACAATCTAAAGCTAACTAATAATAAATTTTAAAATAATGCCATGGAATGAGGAGCGTTTCTTCACAAATGAAAACCCAGACATGACACCAAGAATAAATGCCTAACAAGAATAAGTTTAACATTCAACATATAAACCAGTTTATCAAAGATGAACTAAAGAAAACATTTTCAAAAGAAGTCAAACCAATGTAATATAGCAAAACTAAAACAATATACTAAATGCAACCAGAGGGGAAAAAAGAACCTAATGCACACATGAGCACAAGTTGAAATCAGCCATACAGAAAGAAACATAATGTCCTGAAAAGAAAAAAATAAAGTAAAACAGAACATACCGTGCATCCCAAAGGTTTAGGGAAACCTTCTAGAAATAACAAAGTTTTGGCTGACCTACTTTCACCTTCAACAATTGTATTATGCTCCTAAATAATCTTTTAAAAATGGAGAGGCTCACACTACTTAATAATGTCGATTTTGGCAAGAACATTCTGCAATGAGAGAATTGTGCAGAATAGGGAGAATTCAAAATTGAGACAACATGAAACCCGAAATAGGACACTGCTATCTTGCAATTAGAAATATTGTACCATGTTCTCTAGGCTCAGTTACTTTGTAGTTTGGACAATGCAAGGCTGCTTCCAAACTTGTCAATCTACAAAAACAATAAACCTGAAATAAGAGAACATACAAGGAATTTCTAATTCCATTAGTCTAGCTATAACTTTGACTAAAGCAGAAAAAGAAACATAAATATGAGTTGCCATTAAAATTGTCCCAGAACTAGCAAACTTCATAAAAAATACAATGACAATGTATTAGCAATGAATTACTTGTACAAGTGTGTTGTGCAAGATCATGTGTTGATATCAATCCAACTCTTTTTATTGATCATAACCAATGGCATGGCAGCATGGCTTATCACAGAACATCAGATCTTTTTATTGGAAATAGAAAAAAATTAGTTGCCTTCCAAACTGTATAGTTGCATGGCAACACTATTGTGAACCTTATAAAAGTCCAAAATCCATATTTCATCACAACCCAAATTATTTGGTGAAGATAAAGGTTTTCAACTAAGCTTCCTCCTTAAAGCACATCAATGTAAGTCTACAACAAGAATCATTCTGTGAAACCAACTGAGGTCACACTGTGGTTTCTGTCTTTATGATGAGTGATTGACAAGGTTGAGTGATCTGGTGAGATGAGTGAGTGATGAACTGATTGAGTCGATGGGATCGATGTGTGGTTATGAAGAGGGATTATGCCGAGGGGATCGGTGTGCGTCGCGTTTCGTGTTTTGTCTTGTCTCATGTGTGCAGGGTGGAGATGCTAACCAACTGTCAGCGGCGGGTGATCAAGGGTCGAGCGGGGAGCTCGATGCCAAAAGATCAAGGATGCTGGGTGAAGTTAGAGATGATCTCAAGAGTACACGAGAAGATAGAGCAAGACATGGACGGACGGATGGTCAAGACAGAGTGACGGTCAAGACAGCGAAAGAAAAGCCAGTGCAAGTGATCAGGCGGCTCGAGGGGATCAAGAGCGGGAGAGACTTGCTGGCGGTCGAGTTCGTGAATTGGCGTCACATGTTGGCGATCGAGGAGGCTTTGTCAGTTTTTGCTGAAACCATCTCATCTCTAAATGTTTTAAATTCCAATAATTAGGTGTTTATTTTCGTTTAGTAATTTAGATTAAGTGTAAACTTTATTATTTTTCAGAATTGTCAAAATTATGAAAATATATTAAAAGTATAGGGTCAAAGTTGTAATAAATTAAAGCCAACATTTGGGTATTTTTAGAATGTGTTATTCTGAAAATACTCCATGGTATTTTAATTAAACTGAAAAAACTCAAGGGTATCTTTGTAAGTTCCCCCCTAGGGTGTGCCTATTTAAAGGCCTCCATGCCCAAGGGTTGGGGCTGCCTACTCTATTTTGAGAACTAGAAATTTTTCTTTCAGCCATGCTATCTACTTCTCTAAAATTTCTGTTCTTTTGATGCTCTGAACTGTTGCAAGGATTTTTTTCTCAAATCTGGATTTCTCTTCCTGTTGAATACCTCTTACGATGAGCAGTGAATTGATTCACTGTGGTTTTTGTCAACTATGAAACCACCTAGTGCTACTGATGTTCTTTCTGCTTTCCGAGTAATCCATTTGCTGTTGTTTCTCTTCTCTTCTTTCTGAGGAACAATGCTAAGTTTTTCCCGGATGTGTTTGTATCTTGGTAAACACTGTGCTCTGTAATCCAGATTTTCATTCAAAAAGAAAGTTCTGCTGCAGGCTTGCTGTTTTCTGAATAATATGAAGAACAGTACTAAGTGTTCTTGTTGCATTTGTCTCATGGTAAAAACTGTGCACTGTAATCCAGTTGTGTCTTCCAAAGGAAAGTTCTGCATCAAGTTGATTGTGTGCTTTCCAAACTACAACAGAGTGTGATTATTTTCTTACAAAGGACATAGCTTCTCTATAATATGTGTCTCCTGGTAATCAACTATTTACCAATATTTTCTTGCTTTCTGAATCTCAGAACCATTTCACTGCTTGTGTGTGTTATGAACAGACAAGAAGCAAAAATTGCTATAGCCATCAGATCTGTTGATTACTATTCAATCTTCCGGGAAAACTAATATATTTAGTTCATCTCCAAGTTTTACTGTACTGATCATTTTCTCCGAATTTTGCTGAGAGTTCTTTGTGCAGAATTAGTTCAATTGAGCAAAAGTTTTAGAGTTTCTTGTGTCTTGTATCTTCAGTAGCCGACCAAGAACAAAAAGTTTGTACTTGAGTTGGCTTTCTGAAAAAACTTTGCCTGCTAACTACCTTCAGGGTGATGTCATTATGTTAAAGTTTTCTATCTGTTTGTAAAAGTTCAGTAGGAGCACATGTATAACATCCATTCCAACTATCTTTCATAACTTGTGCATGCAATGTACTTCATCCAGAAAAAGTTCACTTCTGCAGTTAGTTATTGCAAAATACTTATCACATCACAAGTATTGCTCAGTCCTCTGAGATTTCCAGAACAAGTTCAGACAAAAGAAATGAATTCAACAGTTCACCTGATGAAATGATCTGAGAAGCTCTTTAACTGGTACTGTACACAATCTTTGTCTCTGTTGTCAAATTGAGAAATTTTGTAGGTACTGTTTTTCTGAAATGCTCTCTGACCTGAAAATCTCCATCCGTTAATTTGTTTCTGCTAGGTGATTTGAATACTGAATAGCCTTCAGCTCTTAGCTATTTTTCAATATAAATGTCAGCAATGTTCTGAGTTGTATTTGGTCCTGTTTATGCCCTTCAATGAAAACCAATGTGATTATGTGTTTTATCCTTTCTAGATCAATCAAACACATCTGAATTCTGATTCCTCACTTTATTTCAAAGAAATTATACAGTATTGCACTGAAATTATTTTCAGTATTTTGCAATTCTATTCTGGACTGCATTTTCTAATTGTACCTGAAATGATTTAAGCTTCATTAGTAATGCTTGATCCATGTGAGCTGAAGGACTTAACTAGTGTTTGAAGATTCACTTATGAATCTACTATTGCTTTGTGGTTGAGTTTGCTCATTTCTAAATTCTCAATTTGAATCACATTTCAAATAGCAATTATCACAAACAATACATGATCTTGGACAGTTAAAGCTAATTTGATCGATTGTTTTTGTCAAGTATTGATTCAAAGTGACAAGTTCATGTGTTAAAGAAGTTTTCTGATTCTCTGGTCTTTGTCAGAATTTAAGTCATCGATTTACTTTTGTCGACCGATCAATTTCCAAACTATTTACTATACTTCGGAATTTCAATTGTCGACAAAGTATTTAGACCAATCAATTTTCGATTTATACAAAAACCTTGGTTGAGACTAAATTCTGTTATGATTTGAGTTGTAAGTCTCACATTTGATTTGTGTAAGATTAAAGGTGTGTTGGGGTGTTTTGGATAGGCCATCAAATTGAATTCACAAGAATTTGTTGAAGCGTCTATTCACCCCCCTCTAATCGCCATTCTAATCCCACAATTGGTATCAGAGCCGGTTAAATCAACAGTTGACCTTTACTAGTTTTGATCCTTGTGGTGACATGGACAAGAACACTAAGATTCCGGTGTTTGATGGTCGAGACTTTTCTTATTGGAAGGTGCGCATGGAGGCTTATCTACTAAGCTAAGGAAGTGCCATTTGGGACATTGTTGATTCCCAATATGTGATCCTTGAAACTCGCACTTTAGAGACTGAGAAGTTACAGTACGACTGTAATAGCAAAGCAAGAAACATATTGTTCATCAGTCTGAGTCGCAATGAGTTTTACAGGCTCCAACACCTACGAACTGCACGTGAGATTTGGTCTACTTTGAAAACTTTTGATGAGGGCACTTCTTAGATTAAGTCTAGGAGGCAAAGCACATATAACCAAGAATACCAAATGTTTGTGCAAGGCCCCGACGAATCTGTAGATGCCATGTTTGCTCGATTTGATGGAATTGTGAGCAACTTGCGCTCCACTAGGACTTTAGCTTATTCAAACCATGATAGGGCGATCAAACTTCTCTATGCTCTTGATCGTAGCATATGGGAGGTTAAGATCTCTAGTATTGAAGAGTCGACGAGCTTTGACACTTTGACTTGCGACGAACTCTTCAGTCAGCTTAAGTCCACTAAGATTGCCAAAGCATCTCGTCCAGGATTTGGAAACTCTTTGGTGCCTTCTATTGCTTTAGTTTCCGGTCCTAGCAGTGGTACTTCATCTGGAGGGAGTCCTTCTGGTGGTTCTGGAGTTTGTGCTTATTCTAGTGGTTTTGACTTGTCCTCCTTGGTCTCTATCACAAAAGAACAGGTGGACACCCTAGATGATGAGGAACTAGCTCGCATTGTCAAGAAGTTCACACGCTTCTATAATGAAAGATGATATCAGAGGGAAGGAGGGTCTTGGGGTTGTTTTGAGTGTGAAGATCCATCTCACATAAAAGCAAATTGCCCTAAACTAAAAATGAAAAATGAAAATGAGCACAAGTACCAGAAGTGGAACAAGAAACCATTCTATAAGGGGAAGCGCGACAAAGTGGCTAAGAGAGTAGCCAGAGCATTTGTGGCCACCCACAGTGACATTGACAGTACATCAAGTGAGGAGACAAGCTCCGATGAAGAAGAACCATCCAAGAAAGAAGAAAAGAAGGAGAAGAAGAAAACGGACTTCACCGACCTTTGTTTCATGGCCAATAGCATCCACAACAGCGACGAGTTCGACACATCTGAGGTATATCTATCCAGTGAATAGCTTATTGTTTAGAAGATGAATTACATGATGTTGTCTGTTCTCAGGATAGATTACTTAAACTTGTTGTTAAAGAACGAAAAGAACTAAAACTTAGACTTGAATCTTTATCCACTGAACTTGCAATCTTAAAATCTATGTCTGATGATGCTGAATGTGAGTCCTATCTTATTGTTATGAATGAACTTGCTCAGCTGCATTTTACACATGCTCAAACTGTTGAAAAACTTAAAATAACTAAAAAGCAGCTTTTGGAGGTGGATTCTAGTCCTGCTATCATCAATGAATGCATTAACTGTCCTTTACTTGTTGAGAGTATTAATTTGAGAGATAGGCATGTTGATGAACTTAAGGCTAGATTGGAGAGTGCCGAGTGTTTTAAAGATGTGTAGCCAGCGTGTCCCACCTACGTCACCCTTAAGGACCAACTCAGCTTTGCTAGAGAGCAAGTTGAAAAATTAAAATGTGAAAATGATTATCTTCTCTCCGTGGTTGAAAAATGCACTAAAGGGAAGGTGTTGGCGTAAAATATTACGCTAACAGGTTTCTGAAGATTAGAAACTAACAAACGAAGTGTTTGCGAGGGAAACTATTCCAAACCTCCGAAAGGATAATAACTTAGAATAGTTCGAAAGTGTGTATTGAATAACTTGTATTTCGTCCCTATTACAAGGTAAAACGGGGGGTATTTATAGGCCCAAACATTAAGGAAAAGACCTTTTTACCCCTCTATTACAACCGACATAGTGGAAACTATTCGGTACCCTTAATAGGGCTAAAATGGTAAAAGACTAATCTAATGAGAAAGAAGATAAGTCTTCCATCTTAGCTGGCAAAGAAGCTCCCGGAAGAGTCCAAGTTCGAATATATACTCCGAACTAGAGCCCGTCATCATACTTAGAACTTGACTTAATGCATCTCTGAAGTTATATGTTGGAAGTCTTCGTCTTAATCACCAGTCTTTATCTCGTCACTGCAATAACCCTGAAGATGGAATATTTTCTCCCAACAGTAGCCCCTCGAATATGCTTCTCCGCTAAATCTGTAATGTTAGGAGAGCAGTATACGCAAGAAAAATAATCATGCGTAGGGGTTAGCAGATTTAAACCATCTCCGAACTACGTGGAGATGTAAACTTTGAATCAGATTCTAATAAAATTACTTTCGAAGTAACTTAGAACTAACTCGAAAAGTCTGAAAGCCTTTTTAGACTTAGAAGAAATAGCCATTAGCTTCTTTCTTCTAACGGAAGTTACGGAATACTTTAATTTCGGAGCAAAGTAACGGTTGGGAATGCGAAACGGCATAGGCGAACGGTAAAAAATCAGGGTTTGGGCTATAAATAGAGGGCCCAGACCCTTCTTGAGTACCTTCTCACTGCTTTCGTGCAAACAAGCCATCACCCGAACCCTAGCCCCCGTTTTTCCTCTGAAACAATCCACAAGATCCAATGGCGAAAACTAGTTTCAACTGTCCTAGAGCGACTTAAGCCCTGGCTTGGCAGCAAGCGGCTGCAGCGGCAGCGGCAGCATCATCGGCGACGGCAACTCCAAATCCTTCAGTGGCGGTAATGGTGCCAGGTGGAGGAAATCCCCAAAATGTCGACCCCCAAGACCTCTTTCCGGCGTCAACGAAGTATACGAACCAATCTTATCAACTGGGGCCGTCAACCTGTAGAAGAGAATCGCTTGCGGCTGTAGTAGAAGGCAAGATTAGTTCGGGGGTTATGATTCACAAACCTGGGAAGGAAATCATTCCGTCACCGAGACCCGGAGAAGTGGTCGTCTTCGAAGCCTTCTTCGAAACTGGTTTGGGGCTTCCGGCGGTAGACTTCTTGGGGGAAGTATTAGACTTGTTCCACGTCACCCTCCCCCAACTCTCTCCGAATGCGGTAGCGCGTCTTGCCATCTTCGAATGGGCGTTGCGAGCCGAAGGTTGTGAAGGAAGGGCGGAGATCTTCGCAGCACTGCATAGAGCTTCATGCCAACCGAAGACCTTCGTAGGCCCCGGAGGTGAAAAGATGGTAGTGGCCTTCGGAAGCATCAATTTCAGACTCCGGGACGAGTATGCTCTCCGATTTCCTGCTAAGGCCATCAATGCCAGATGGTACACCGATTGGATCTTGAAGTGGTTTTACGCCGAAGTTGGGGCGAGCAGCCGTCTAGCCGGACCTTTGCAAGACATCAACTTCCGAAAGGAAGCCCTTGTGCATCCAGATCCGGGTCAACTCGAAGCTCGCCTCAGCTTGCTTCAAAAAATTAGTCATCGGTTGAGCATGCGAGACTTAGCCGAAGAATTCCTCGGACTTCAAATCCCTCCCCTGATGGCCAACTGGCCAATCACTTTCGAGGAAGATTCAGAAGGCGGTCTTCGGAAAATTTCTTCAACTTCGAGTCCTGCAGGTAACTTCGAAAACAACATACTCTATGTATATTTATTCGAAGAGTTAATGAACTTAACTCATTTTTCAGCTTCTTCAGCCCCTATAACTCCGGAGCAAATCGTACGAGCTTCGGAGAAGATTTTGGGCGTCCCAACTCCGACCGAGAAAGAATGGAGAATCAAATTGGTTGGTACTTGGGAGCGATCCAACCGAGTATGGGGGCTACTCGAAGTTGTTCCGCCTGCCCTGATGGATTGGGTGCCTTCAGAGAAAGGGCCTAAGAAGAGAAAAGGCGAAGTTGGAACTTCGAGCTCTGCCAAGACTCGGTCAAGAAGGTGGCTCGAAAGCCAAAGATTCCTGCACCTTCGAGCCCAAGAGCCTCAGTCTCTGATTCTTTGGAAGATGAAGGCAGGTTGCTCGTGAGGCTGATTGACGAAGATGCAGCTCAAAAAGATACGCATATTGAAGATGTTGCGAGCGTGCCAGAGTATCAAGTCAACCTCGAACAAGTGAGGACTCCGGCTGCTCAAGAAGATTTACCTCAAGAGGGAGTCGTTCGAGATGGAGCCCTTGTGGATGAAAGCGGAGTCGAAGTTACTGCAGCTTCGATTCCGGGTGAAGTAACAACGGCTGTTCAAGAAGATGCTCCGACAGTCGAAGATTTGACTGTTGACTCTGACGAAGACCTCGCCTTCGACCCGCCAAGCAGCCCAATGCTCACCCGTCGCCAAAATGTCGAAGGTAAACTTCGCATAATTCTTTTGTTCTTTTTTCCTGCGAAATTATACAATGTATAATACCTTTGTTTTTACAGGATCCACTTCCATGGAAGAGGTCCGTCCCGAAGATACAATTCCTGGACCTTCGACAACTTCGGAGCCAATTCCAGGAGCCACTCAAATGGGGCCTGGAAAAGGCAAAGGGAAGATGGACCCCCTCCCTGCTCCAAGCTCAGGATCAACTCCGTCTGAGTCAACAGACGAGAGCCAATCTACTGAGGGGGGCCAGTCTACTGGGGCTCCAAAAACCACAGCTCAGCACTCCAGGCTTTCGCCCAGCGAAGATGACCAGCAAGCCTTGAGCATGCTCCCCCTTCTAGCTCTTTTCTTGGAGCGAAGAACTGGGCTTCGGATTTTGCTCGAGCCTTTGGATCGAGCTAGTCGCGAAGTTGGGGAGACGGACTTGGTGGCTATCTTGAGCGAGGCGGAGAGTTCGGAGCTTAACGCTGCCATGGAACGTGCAGCATACCAGGTACAAAGTATCTACAAAACAACATCAAATATATATACAAATAATTTCTCACCTTGATTTTTTTATTTTCGCAGCAAACAGTCTTGGCCCGAGCTGCGAACATCTCAAATGAACGTGGAAGCATTCGCCTTCGAGAGGAAAATGCAACTCTTCAATGAAATCTTACTATCTCCGAAGGTCGAGTGGCCCACATGGACAACATGGTTTCAACGGAGCGCAGGGCTAGACAAAGCTTGGAGGCTGTGAACAAAGAGCTCGAAGTAGAAAAAATTGTGCTTCGAGCAGAAATTGAAAAGATGCAAGCGGAGCACGCTACTGCGGGGGGCGAGCTTGTTAGACTCCGAGAAGAAGCTAGCCAGCTACTGAATCAAAAGAATTCTTTAGCTACGGAGGCAACTAGGCTCTCTGGAGTAGTAGGAGAGCTAACTTCGACGAAGGATGCATTAATTGAAGATAAGCTGAAGTCAGAGAAGGTAGCTGCGGAGGTCATGGACCAATTGCTAGGCGTTCTGGAGTATTTCGGTACTACTGGGATGCTTCCTTCGGATGACAACATCTCTCTGCTGCGCCGGCTGAAGAGGATCCAAGGAGCAGCGAAGCAAATGAAGACAACATGCATTCGGTATGGAGAAATCTCCGGACAAGTGGGTGCTGTCGGCATACTTCGTTACTACGAAGATTTGGGACGATCAATAACTCCCAGCGCAGGAGAGGGTCCCATTACCTTCGATGATGACCAGCTTCTTACTCCCTCCGAAGGTGTGGCCGCTGCTTGGCAAGCCTTTCAAACTTCATGGAGAGCCGAAGGTCGCTCTGCGATCAAGGCCTGGATTGACGAAGGACAACGCCAGAAGCAGGCTCGGTCTCAAGCTTCGAGCAGTCAGCCTCCTTCAAACCCATAGGTTTAGAATTACCTTAGGATCTTTAACTATGTAAAGCACTATGCTTTGTACATTTATGAATGAAGATTTGTTTATCATGTTTTTAGGCTTTGCCTCATATGGAAGATGTCGAAGTGTTAGATGTTAACGACGAACTTCGCTTATTATGGGCTACCTTCGATATCTTAAAACTTCACAAGCGCCCTCGATTTCTAGTTCCTCGAGATAGTTCCGGAGCGATTACGTCCGAAATAAGCAAATATATATTATCTTGTATTAAAAAGGAAGAAAAAGAAGTTAACTTGGAAACTTCATCTTCTGAAGACATTATATGGTCCGAAGACGAAGATGAAGCTCAAGGTAAAAAGCCTGAAGAACTTGGAAGCTGGGAAAGGAGCCCCGAACGGCTTCGAATTTGGGCCGAGCTTCAACAAGAACAAAAAGACTTTAGAGCTTCAAAGGGAGGCAGAAGAGTTAAACGCAAAGTTGTTAGAACTCCCAGCACTGGAACTAGTCGTTCCAACCCTAGCTCTAGAGATCGAAGAGGTCTTCGATTCCTTCTTGGTACAGATACCAATTTTTCATGATGTAATCATATTTGCTCGAATAATAAATATCGATTTAAAATTGTCTCCCTATTTATTAGCCCCTCTTTGGGCGTAAGCAACTTCGAACTGTATTCAAAGATGGTTAGGCGCAAAGAAAAACTTAGGAGTACAATTTTGGGGGTTCGGAGCCCCTCATTAATTTAAAGATCGACTAAAATCTTATAAAATGTCTTCGACTATTTGTAGTCTGAAGATTGGCAACTTAGTACCTTATGTTTTTGAAAGAAATCACTTGAGATAACTTTCTGGACACTTTAGTGTCTTAGATAATTTGTCACTTTGAAATTTCTGCATCAAGTTGGTTATGTGCTTTCCAAACTACAACAGAGTGTGATTATTTTCTTACAAAGGACAGAGCTTCTCTATAATATGTGTCTCCTAGTAATCAATTGTTTACCAATATTTTCTTGCTTTCTGAATCTCACAACCATTTCACTGCTTGTGTGTGTTGGATGGTTTAAGGAGGTTGATGTGCTGCTAGTGTGTTATGAACAGACAAGAAGCAAAAATTGCTATAGCCATCAGATCTGTTGATTACTATTCAATCTTCTGGGAAAACTAATCTGTTTAGTTCATCTCCAAGTTTTACTGTACTGATCATTTTTTCCAAATTTTACTGAGAGTTCTTTGTGTAGAATCAGTTCAATTGAGCAAAAGTTTCAGAGTTTCTTGTCTTGTATCTTCAGTAGCCGACCAAGAACACAAAGTTTGTACTTGAGTTTGCTTTCTGAAAAGCTTTGTGTGCTAACTACCTTACGGGTGATGTCATTTTGTTAAAGTTTTCTGTCTGTTTGTAAATGTTCAGCAACAGCACATGTATAGCATCCATTCAAACTGTCTTTGATAACTTGTGCATGCAATGTACTTCATCCAGAAAAAGTTCACTTCTGCAGTTAGTTATTGCAAAATACTTATCACATCACAAGTATTGCTCAGTCCTCTAAGATTTCCAGAACAAGTTTAGACAAAAGAAATGAATTCAACAGTTCACCTGATGAAATGATCTGAGAAGCTCTTCAACAGGTACTGTACACAATCTTTGTCTCTGTTGTGAAATTGAGAGATTTTGTAGGTACTGTTTTTTTGAAATGCTCTCTGAACTGAAAATCTCCATCCATTAATTTGTTTCTACTGAGTGATCTGAATACTGAATAGCCTTCAACTCTTAGCTATTTTTCTGTATAAATGTCAGCAATGTTCTGAGTTGTATTTGATCCTGTTTATGCCCTTCAATGAAAACCAATGTGATTCTGTGTTTTATCCTTTCTAGATCAATCAAACACATCTGAATTCTGATTCCTCACTTTATTTCAAAGAAATTATACAGTATTGCACTGAAATTATTTTCAGTATTTTGCAATTCTGTTCTGGACTGTATTTTCTGATTGTACCTGAAATGATTTAAGCTTCATTAGTAATGCTTGATCCATGTGAGCTGAAGGACTTAACTAGTGCTTGAAGATTCACTTATGAATTTGCTATTGTTTTGTGGTTGAGTTTGCTCATTTCCGAATTCTCAATTTGAATCACATTTCAAATAGCAATTATCACAAACAGTACATGATCTTGGACAATTAAAGCTAATTTGATCGATTGTTTTTGTCAAGTATTGATTCAAAGTGACAAGTTCATGTGTTAAAGAAGTTTTCTGATTCTCTGGTCTTTGTCGAAATTTCAGTCGTCGATTTACTTCTATCGACCGATCAGTTGCGGAACTATTTACTGTACTTCGGAATTTCAATTATCGACAAAGTATTTTGACCGATCAATTTCCGATCTATACAAAAACCTTGGTTGAGACTAAATTCTGTTCTGATTTGAGTTGTAAGTCTCACATTTGATTCATGTAAGTTTAAAGGTGTGTTGGGTTGTTCTGGACAGGCCATCAAATTGATTTCACAAGAATTTGTTGAAGCGCCTATTCACACCCCTCTAGTCGCCATTCCGATCCCACATATTCAACTCATGTAGTAAAAAAATCAAGCAAACTAAATATTGCCATATGAAATATTCTCTGAGTTGACAATCAACACTGCCAAATCAGCATCCCAGCTCTGTTAAAAATACATTGTCTAAGTTATATTGGTAGACCTGTATACATCGAGTCACACTCAAATACCCACCCGTAACTGCAATTGATTTATTCTTCCTTGAGTCACTTCTCAATCTCCTCCATTGCCTTTATATCCTTGTTATACTTGCAAATACGGTGAATGCACCTGACCCAAAGTAAAAATCAAATAAACAATAAGATAAAATTTCATGGACAATATGTCCATCATGTTCTGTGGTTGTGTGACTTTAACAATAAAGTAGGCATGCTGAGATACAAATGTAAGATTGTTTGTATTCCTCACACAAACCCTAGATGGGTAGGCGGATAGTAATAGTGGCATACATGGTATTTTGAGACACACACACACTCTAACACCCCCCGTAGTCGAAACTCCGGCGCAGCAGATTTTGAGACTGGATCAGAACTCGGAGAAGGTGGAGGAAGGCAAGCCCTTAGTGAAGATGTCGGCAAACTAGAAGGTGGTAGGCACATGTAGAACACGAACATCTCCCACAGGACACGATCACGGATGAAGTGGAGGTCAATCTCCACATGCTTGGTGCGCTGGTGCTGTACGGGGTTGGTGGAGAGGTAGATGGCACTGACATTGTCGCAATGGACAAACGTGCTCCTGAAGAGGGGACTGTGGAGTTCTTCCAGGAGCTGCCGGAGCCATGAGGCCTCCTCCACGCCGTTAACAACAGCGCGGTACTCAGCCTCGACACTAGAGCAGGAGACAATAGGCTGCCGCTTGGACGACGTCGAAGCTAGAGGTGGAGCGACACGTGTCCGGGCATCCCGCCCAGTCGGCGTCAGTGTAAACCACAAGCTAAGCTACCGGAGAGCGCCGAAGATGAAGCCCGTAGTCGAGGGAGCCACGCAGATAGCGAAGAATCCACTTCATAGCGGTGATGTGCGGGACCCGTGGATCGTGCATGTGAAGACACACCTACTGAACTACATACGAGATATCCAGCCGAGTGAAGGTGAGATACTGAAGGGCACCAGCGAGGCTCTGATAGGCAGTGGGATCATCCACTGGTGCACCATTGGTATCAGAAATCTTAGCTTGAGCATCAACTGGGGTGGTACAATGCTTGCAGTCAATCATCCCTGCGCGCTGAAGGATATCCAAGGTGTACTGTCGCTGGTGAAGGAATAGACCATCAGCGCGGGGCTCCACAGTCACACCAAAGAAGTGATGGAGCACACCAAGATCCTTCATAGCAAACTCTCACTGCAAGGAGGTGACAACCTGCTGAAGTAGAGACTAGCTAGAGGCGGTGAGTGTTGGCGTAAAAGATTACGCTAACAGGTTCTATAAGATTAAGAACTCACAAACAATGGATTTGTGTTGAGAGCTATCTCAAGCCTCCGAATTGGATAATAGCTTAAGTAGTCCGAAAGTGTGTATTGAATAGATGAGTATTCGATGCCTATTACAGGGTAAGAAGGAGGGTATTTATAGGCAAAAAGTCTAAGGAAAAGACCTATTTACCCCTCAATTACAACCAACATAGTGGAAACTATTCGGTACCCCGAATAGGGTTAAAATGGTAAAATCTACCTGGAGTAGGAACATAAGGCAAACATCTTATCAGTCTTGTTGTTTTCCACCAAAGCTTCATACCCTGCGGAGGGTACCTTCGAATTGTAAGCCGAAGCACCTTTTGTCTTAGAAACTTCACCACCTTCGGGCATAAGCACGAGCTTCGAAGCCGATAAGTTATCTTTGACTGTCAATCTCTAAAGTCCTGAGGGTGAAGTATTTTCCCCCAACAGTAGCCCCTCGAATATGCTTCTTCGATTTTAACCTGTATAGTAGGAAATCAGTATATGCAAGGAATATTTTCATATTCAGAGACTTAGAGAAATTTGAAGGTGTTACAGGTATTCGAAGGGTATTTGACCCCGAAGTATCCCCGATGAGAGCCTCGAACTAGGACTGCAGTGTGAACACTTCGTGGGAGAGAGAACCATTGCGGAGGTAAAACATCGTGAAGAGCCGTTAATTTGGAGTCGTTACTCTTCAAGTAGCCGTTATGCTCTCGAAAAGGTAACGGTCGAAATTTACCGTGGACTCACACCGTTTCACTTCCTCGGCCCACTTGCCAGCGATGGAAGTCGAACCTGCAATGTGAATGCAATCGAAGTGCAACAGCTTATGAGAGGCTATAAAGGGGGATCGTAATCCACCAAAAACTTTACTGTGCCTGACACCCGAAACCTACTTTCTTCATCCTCCAGATCTCCCAACTTCCTGAGCGATTGAACAATGGCGAGGACCAGCCACACCGTGCCGGTGGCAGCAAGTACTTTGGCGCAAAGTCAAGTTTGGTGGCTTCGGCGGCAGTGGCAATGGCGGGGTCTCCAGGAGACTTTTGGCCCAAGAATCCGCGAGAGCTCTGCCCTCTATCCAAGAAGAAGATTCCCTAAAGCTTCCTTATCGACCAATCTACAAGCACCGTGGAGTCCATCGAGGAGGCAGTGGCCGGGAAGCTAGGACCCAAAATGAGGACTCGGGTCCCCGGAACAGAGTCGACCCCAAGGCCACGAAGCGGAGAAGTTGTAGTCTTCGAAGCATTCTTTGAAGCTGGTCTAGGGCTTCCTACCATCAGCTTTTTGTCAGAGGTATCAGAAATGTTTCATATTACCTTGCCTCAACTATCCCCCAATGCCATCACACGGCTGGCTATCTTTGAATGGGCGCTTCGAGCTGAAGGATGCGAAGGACGATCAGAGGTCTTCGCCGCCACCCACGAAGCTATCTGCCAGCCGAAGCCACAAGATGGCCCCGGAGACACCAAGGTGATAACAACCTTCGGAAGCGTTAACTTCCAGCTGTGGAAGGAGCACGCTTAGCACTTTCCGGTGAAGGCCATCAATGACTGATGGTACACCAACTGGATCCTCCGGTGGTTCTATGCCAAGGTTGGAGAAGATTCCTCCTTCGTAGGACCTCTTCAAGAAATCTAGTTCCGGAAGGAAGCGGAAGTCACTCCGAACCTGAGCTTCTCTCCACACGGCTGGGGTTACTTACTTCGATAGCTAGCCACATGATCATGCGGGACCTGGCCAAAGAGTTCATTGCGCTCTGGATTCCACCTCTCGGAGCCGACTGGCCGATAGCGTTCCAAGGCGCTTCGGAGGGTGAGCTTCGAAGTTTAGGTAATCCTTCGATTCTCCTGCAGTAATATGTTAGAAGAGAAATAACATACTTATAATATGCTACCTTTTTTCAGTGGCTCCTCTGGCGCTAGCTCCGAAGCAGATAGCGAGAGCCACCGAACGGGTGCTCGGAGCCCCTACGGTGGATGAAAGACAGAAGAAAATAGAGCTGGTGGGAAGCTGGGAACGCTTCAACAGAGTGTGGAGGGCCCTCGAAATGGTGCCTCCACCTCTACCAGACTTCAACCCGGCCGGAGCGGCCCCTCAGAAAAGAAAAGCCGTCGCCGAGCCCTCGAAGAAAGCCGGCAAAACCCCAATCAAGAAGGGGAAAAAGTAGTAAAACCTCCCCCTCAGCTGGCTCCGGCATCCTCTGCTTCATCCCTGGACATTCGGAGCTCATCCTCGGAGGACTCTGGGAAAAAAGGCTCCAAAAACAATGGCTCCGATGTCCAAATGGGAAAAGCCCTCGAAAAATATCATCTCGATGACAACGAAGATGAAGCGGTGGACACAACCAGAGCTCCTGCTCGAGAGACAGCGGAGGCGGACACAACGCACACTCCTGTGCCTGTCGTTGCACATTCAGAGTTGGAAACAGTTGTCCCCAACTCACCCGTGGCTGGAGTGATAACGACGGAGGTCGAGCCGCCTGCAGCAGCTACATCGGAGAGGACTTTGGGAGACGACCTCGACGAATACCTCCGATTGTACGAAGTCTTGGAGGACCCTACAATTTTACCTCAAGGCACCAACGAAGGTAGACTTCGAAGCCTTTGCCTTTGACACTTCCTGTAATAGTTATTACCTGCAAATATTCATCAAGTACCTTAATGTTGTAGGTGCGTTGAAGAGTAGCGCAGGTCTGGCCACAAATGAAGCTCAAACTTCTCCCGGAGTTGCAGCTCCGATGGACACAGCAGCTCCGACAACTGGAGCCATCTCCATCGAAGCGGTTCCAGCCGAGGGGACACCAGTCGAGGGAGGATCTACCTCCGCCGAAGTCGCTCCTCTGGCCTTCATACCAGGAAGGGGAAAAAGCATGACGAGTCTTGGACTCCCTCCTGCCCCGATGATGACTCCTTCTTCCAACGACCCCTCGGTGAGTAACTCAGAGGAGGAGGCGACCACAGGTGACCGCCAGGCTTTGTCTTGGCTCCCTTTGTTGGCTCCCTTCTTGGAGCAACGAACGGGCGTCCAGGCGCTTCTAGAGCCCTTGGCAGAGAATGGCCAAGAAGTCGTAAATTCCGACTTGGTCTCCGTCTTGAGCGAGGCCAGAGCCCCGGAGCTTAATCTAGCCCTCGAAAGGGCTGCCCTTCAGGTATACGAAGTACCACAAGTGCCTTTAATTAGTAAATGGAACTACTTAGTACTTACTTGCTCTTTTTGCAGTAATTTGTCCTTGCTAGAGTGGCAGCGACTTCCAACGAAGTCGAAACCAATCGGCTCAAGAGGAAGGTTACTACCCTCCAGTCCGCACTCAAAAGCTCCGAATACAAAACACTTCGGCTGGAGGAAGAGCTCCTTGAAGAACGTAGGGCTAGGGCCACCACCGACGAAGCCCTCCGGATCGAACGACAGAGCAGCAGTACACTCTAAACTTCGGCCCAAGAAACCGAAGCCGAATGCGTGGTGCTCCGAGCGGAGGTGGAGAAGCTTCGGCAAGCGGCATCTACTTCGAGTGCGCAACTTGTAGAACTTCAAGGCTCGCTCAAATAGGCGATGGCTCAGAAGAGCACCTTGCTGTCCAAAATGGTTGAAGTATCTGCTGCTGCTGCGGGGCTGGAGGCGGCAGAGACAAAAAATACTGAAATAGCGGAGCGTACCTTGGATACCCTTCAGGGTACCTTGGAGTACTTCGACACCATGTGCCCTTCATCTTCTACTGCGGCGAGCGAGCCCCTCGACTGAAATCTGAAGATGATTCAAGTGGCGACAAAGCTGATGATGAGCTTCGGTGTCCGGTACGGACAGATCTCCGGACAAGTTGCTGGAATCGGAGTCCTCCGTCATCTCGAAGCTCTTGGGATTTCAGTCGCTCTGGTTGGGGGTTCGACGCCAGCAAGCTTTGCCGATGAGGGCTTGTTGCGTCATTCGCAGGATGTAGCTTCGGCCTGGGAAGCTTTCCGGTCAATCTGGAAAACAGACCACAAGGCTGCAGCCAAAACTTGGATCAATGAGGGCCGTCGGCAAAAGCAAGCGCAAACAAGGCCTCCGCTTCCAGCTTCGCCAGCTCCGACACCTCCTGCTCTGCCAACCGACCCTCAGGTCTAGTCCTATAGGGCGCTTAAATGTGTACAAGAAATCTTGTAAAGCCCCTTGCATTAATGAATGAAAAGTTTATAAATGAGGAGCTTGTTTGGATGTTTATTCTTTTAGGTTTTGCCATGTCCTTCGGAGCTTGACTTCGAAGTATTGGAACTTAACGAAGGGCTCTGTCGGCAGTGGACAGTCCTCAAAAGGTTAAGGCCTTACCAATGCTCACGCTTCTCTTTCCTCATGGAGATCAAGGGGAGATAGCATCCGAAGTGCGCCGTGAAGTCTTAGCTTATATCAAAGAAGAGTAAAAGGAAAAAACATCTTCATCCTCCGAGTACGTAGATTGGTCTGACTCGGAGTACCAGGCCGAAGACCCTGTAGAGGCTAGCTCCGAAAGGCTTCTGACTTGGGCTAAACTTCAAGAGGAGCAGAAAAAACTGCGAGCTTCGAAGAAGAGACGCACTCGAACTAAGAAGACAACCCCGACGGCTTCGAGCTCCAAAGGTCAAAGTAGCCTTATAAGTAGTTATAGAGGTCGGATGGGTCTCCGATTTTATCTAGGCTTAGACCAAAATTTCCCTTGATGTAAAAGTATGATTATTCAATTAATATGAATTGCTTCAAAAGCATCTTGTTGTTCCTTACTCCCTGCCCCTCCTTGTGGGTGGGGGACCGTACACGTCGCGATAGGGTCCGTCGGACACAATGATTTGTATAACAATCTGATGCTTCGCACAACACTTAGTAATCATACTTTTCTTTTTCGTAGAGTTCTTCGAACTATGCGTTCGTATTATGATGTTTATAAGTTTCAGAGCTGTTTATACCTATAAGCTCCCATAGTAGTTGCTTAAGACTTTAAAAGTGTTTCATTGGCCGGAGCCTTGAAACCTTATTACTTGGTCACCTTCGACTCTTTTACAGATGCCTCAAACCCGGAGGCCAGAAATCTATTCTTTTAAAGTCCTTAGACTCTTCTACGGATCCTAACAAGCCGAAGCATGGAATCCGCAGGCTGGCCACCTTCGTCTCTTTTATAGATGCTTCGAACCCGAAGGCCGGAAATCTGTTCTTTTAAAGTCCTTAGACTCTTCTACGGATCCTAACAAGCTGGAGCCCAGAATCCATAGGCTGGCCACCTTCGACTCTTTTACAGATGCTTCGAACCCGGAGACCGAAAATCTGTTCTTTTAAAGTCCTTAGACTCTTCTACGGATCCTAACAAGCCGGAGCCCAGAATCCACAGGCTGGCCACCTTCGGCACTTTTATAGATGCTTCGAACCCAGAGGCCGGAAATCTGTTCTTTTAAAGTCCTTAGACTCTTCTACGGATCTTAACAAGCCGGAGCCTGGAATCCGCAGGCTACCAACGGAGTCCTTGAACCAATGGTTCGAAGGCCATTGTCCGGGTTCTTGGAAAGATGCTTGACTCCGCAAGCATCTCCGTTCTCCTGATGCGTCCACCGGGAGTAAGGGATATTCGAAGAGCAAACAAGATTCGAACCTCCACTTTTATTTTAAAAGGAACTTTTACAATTGATTACAAGGAGCCCCTAAGCATAATAACGCTTAAGGTGCTCCGCATGCCATGCATGCTTCAACTCTTCCCCTTCTAAATTAGCTAATTTAAACGAGCCGGGGCACCCTGAGCGTAGGGTAATATATGGTCCTTCCCATTTATTTCCTAGCTTTCCCGGAGCTATTACACTTCGCAAAACTAAATGACCTGGCTTAAGCTCGTTCAACTTTATCTTCGGGTCATACCATGTTTTTGTTTGGTCTTGGTACTTCGTCAGATTGGCGACAGCTCGAAGCCTTGTTTCTTCTGACAAGTCCAGTGAAGTGCTTCTCTCGTCTTCATCTCCAGGTTCTACTACGCGAAGGGATCCACCCTTGAGCTCCGTAGGAGTCATGGCCTCATCTTCGAATAGTAGCCTAAATGGAGTGAAGCCTGTGGACCTGGCTTGAGTGGTCCGAATGGACCATAGAATCTTAGGGAGTTCTTCGGTCCACAACCCCTTGGCCAACCCGATAATCCTTCGATTAGGACCAGCGAGAATATTCCCATTGGCTCGCTCGATGGCTCCGTTGGATTGTGGATGGCGAATGGCTGCGAAGCATAACTTAATGCCCATCTCTTCACAAAATTCTTTAAAGGTTTCAGCTTCGAACCGAGTTCCATTATCCACAGTTAGCTCCCTTGGCACTCCGAACCTGCATATGATATTTTGCGAGAAGAATTTTTGCACATTTCTTGAAGTGATAGCAGTTAGGGGTTCGACTTCAATCCACTTAGAAAAATACTCAATTGCTACCACTGCAAACTTCAAGCTACCTTTTGCCATTGGAAAAGGGCCGATGAGATCCATTCCCCATCGTGCCATTGGGCACACCGGGGCAATAACTTGAAGTGGTACTGGTGGACGGTGGCTCCGTCTTCCCATCCACTATCATCCTTGATAGGTTTGAACCAATTCCTCCGCATCTCTTACAATTGTCGGCCAGTAGAGCCCCTGCCGAAGTGTCTTTCCTGCTAGAGAATGAGGGGCTAGGTGGCTTCCACATAAACCTTCGTGAATATCCCGAAGTATATCTTGGCCTTCGGGTTGTGAGATGCACCAGAGTAGGGGAGAACAAACTCCGGCTTTTGTAGGACCGAAAGTAGCGACCAGAGGGGGGGTGAATGGGCGCCTATAAAATTCTTTCGAATCAATGGCCTGGTCCCAACACCCAACGCACCTCAAAAGACTTAGCAGCTAAAACGTGAACAGATCACCAAAGCCTAAAAGTATCTAGCCTATAAACTACCGGTGTCCTAGACAAAGAAAACACCAACACAGTGCTAATAGGCAGATAAGTACAACATTTAAAACATGAGCAGAACAGAGTTCACCATAGCCATTTAAACTCAGTACAAATGAAAAGGATGAGAAGTTACTGTTCAAAGTTGTCTCCAGAAAGGTACTTGACGAAGCCTGTTCGGATCAGTTGTGTGAAGCCTCTAGTCCTGTATGACGAAGGTTGTCCGAAGCCTATGAAGCGTGCGAAGTCTGAGGATGTCGAAGGTGGCTTCGGAGATGACGTGTCGAAGTCTGTATATTGTCGAAAATTGTCGAGATCAAGAAAATCGAAGTGTGTTCGAAGACTGTAGAAGTCAGATTTGAAGCTGTGGCACTGTCTTTCGAAGCCTGTAGACAAGCTTCGAATTCGAAGCCTGTAAGATTCGAAGCTACACGATAACCAAAAACAGACTTCGCTATCTAGATTCCGAGCAGCAAGCCAGAACAAGAAAAATTCGAAGTCTACTAGCTAAGAACCATTCGAAGCCTTCACTTGATCTTCGTCAGGGAACTGTAGCTAGCGAATAGCCTTCGAAGTATAGAAGACTTCGTAATGCACAAACCAGCGGAGGCACTCCGGAAGATTACACCGAAGCACATGCTTCGAAAAACATTTTTCTGAAATCTTCGCAAATCAGACTTCGCAGCTTCGGAGTTCACACAGCTTTCAATGCTTTCACTCCTTACGAAGTGGGACCCACACCTCAAAACTTGAAAGATCAAACAGGCTGCCCCAGAAAAAAAACGTAATAGGCACTTAAGAAACCTGTTGCAAGCTTCTACTGCAAGAAGATACTACTGATCTGGAAAGAAGTCTCGGTGGGACCTACACACATTGGATGGGACAAAACTTGGCTGCCAGTTCTTGAGCACTGGCTAGAAGCAACCTATCCTTCTGGATTGTAGGTTCCATAGAGAGCATTCATGACAGAAAAAAAAGGAATCCGAAAGCAATGAATGGCTATCTAGCCTGCTATGCTACAGATCGTGCACAAATATCAATTCGGCCATGCAATAAAAATGAGGTGTGATGAACTGTAGCAAGAACCGAACCCACAAAGAAAAACAGCGGACACATGAAAACAATCCAAGCACGTAAAACAAGGTACTATCGAAGACTAAGAAAGAATAAAGCACCTAAAATATATGAACGTGCAGATGAACAACCAACAACGATTCTCTAGCACAAGTTTGCTGGCAGCGCAAAAACTGGAAGAACAGGACAGAACCGTGGCGGCGCACAAAGCAGGAGATGAACAAAGTGACCCAAAACTTTTTCTGGATTAAAAAGTATTACTCAAAATGGGTAACCCTAACCCTAGGATATTGGGGCCTATTTATAGGCAGCCCATTAAATGTAAAAATGCAGAAATACCCCTAAGATTTTTTACAGACGCTGAAATAAATGGAAAAGACCAAACTGCCCTTAGGATATTTTTACAGACTCGACTGACAGACTGTGGGCCTAAAGGCAAAATAGTAAAATCCTAAATAAAGGTAACTTGTCCTGATGCAGAGCTTTCGTAGCAGCTACGGCTTCGCCTCAGGACGGTCAGATCCGAAATCAACGGTCGTCAGTTTTGCGCCGAAACTGACAAAGCGTCCACCGTCTTCGCACCGGGTACCCGGATTGGGCCGGCCCGATTCCGCGGCTCCCTCAGCCCGGCAATCGCTCGCCGCCCGTGTACCTGAGTCAATCCCGGTCAACAGTCCAATGGATCCTCTGCTGCTCCTAGCCCATGTACCCGGATTGGGCCAGCCCGACTTCGCGGCCCCTCTGCCCGACAGTCGCTCGCTGCCCGTGTACCCGAGTCACACGCGGCCCAGACGCAGCAGGTCTTCTCTCTCTTTTCAGTCCTCTTTGACTATCGTTGACAATGACTCATCACATCTGGAGCCATGAGGCCCACGCTATTCAGCATGGCTCCTCAATCTCCCCCTTGATGAGTGCATTGTCAACACTTCTCTTCTTCAGCTTTCCAGTACCTGCAAGCAACTATGGAAACACGAAAACAAAAACACAAGAAAACAAAGAAGAAGAAAATAAAGTAAAAGTTTAACCCTAATGACCAAAAACCGAACAGAAGCAAGATACGGTCATTATGGTTAACCAAAGGTAAAAGCTCAAAACAAGTGCAGTCTCAGAAACATCAACAAGGATATCAAAAGAGTAAGGACAAACGGGACAAAAACTCCCCCTGAAACAAATCCCAGAGAAAGCCAAAACTCCCCCTTAAACTCTTATACCAAAATTTCTCCCCCTTGTTGACAAGTGAACTCATCAAGCACTCGAAAAAACGACACTGACTCCCCTTGAAATGCAACTCCCCCTCAAAATATGCAATGAATGCAACTGGGGTGCAGGTGGAGTGTAGAAAGCATGCTTCTCAGATATGATTGACTGCAATTACTACATCTAACAAGTATAGCAAAAGACATACTGTCTAAGACACATGGCATGATCAGTGCAACAGATGATTTCTAAAGAAAGTCATTAGCACGCATTTTTTTTCAGTTTTTGCAAACAAAAGGCATCACCACATTTTCCAGTTAACAAGCAAGGTAAAGCAAGAGATGCAGAAGCTAACTGATATCGACCAAGATAGGCATTGTCCAAAACAAAGTGCTTCAGCAAACTTGTTATCTTTTTAATTTTCAGGCTTTTTCATTTTCCTTTTTCATTTTTGCCAAGGGTTATTTGCATGTCAAACCTTATGCTAACCGACCAAGTCAAGCCTAGGCCAGAACTGGACCATCGGAAGCTTAAGACATTGGTCTTGGCATACACTACACTGTCCTAGTTCATACCAAAGTGCTATGGTAAGCAGTCCAGAACAATGCAATGCGACAAAGCAAACCCACTTGGATCTTTTCAACTCAAGCATAAAAGGGCATGGAATTTTCATTCATTTTTGATTTTTTTTTATCATTTTTATAGCATATTTTCCATGTTAAAGCATAAAGATGTCCAAGTTGCATATCTGCATCTATGTGATGAACTAGCTACAAGGCATGTAACAGATAGCAAAAGCACTCAGCCTACACATGCT
Source organism: Zizania palustris (assembly GCA_019279435.1). Classification (NCBI taxonomy): domain Eukaryota; kingdom Viridiplantae; phylum Streptophyta; class Magnoliopsida; order Poales; family Poaceae; genus Zizania; species Zizania palustris. The sequence goes on along the minus strand of JAAALK010000289.1, from coordinate 77,044,459 downwards.
AGTTACCAGAAGCAATGGTGATCATTTTTCAAGTTGAAAGCGTAAAAGCCATGCATATGACAGATATCAGACATATCAAGCGAACTGAAACAAAGCATGATCATTGACAAGTAATCAAAAGCATGTACCAGCTAGAATAAGTAAAGCAGTTCAATCATATAACAGAAGCAGGCTCAAAAGTGTGATATGTGAATATGTATGATATGAACACACACCAAAAGACTCAAGAAAAGAGTAAAGAAAGAAAAAATGACGCAAAATATCCTAAAAAGGATACACAACACCCAAATCCCCTCGTAAACGCTCAAAAGTAGACTGATCTAGGGGTTTGGTGAAAATGTCAGCCAACTGATGATGGGTATCAACATGAACAAGGTCAATGACACCTTTCTCATATTGATCCCGCAAAAAGTGAAAGCGCACATCAATGTGTTTGGTTTTTGAATGGAGACATGGGTTTTTCCCTACACTAATTGCACTGGTGCTGTCGCAAAACAAAGGAACTCTGGTAGGAAAGAACAACCCAAAATCTCGCAGAGTGGAAATCATCCAAACCAACTGTGAGCAGCAGCTAGCAGCAGCTACATACTCAGCCTCTGTGGTCGAAAGAGCAACTCCAGATTGCTTTCGAGAAGACCAAGAGACAAGAGAAGAACCAAGAAACTGGCAAGTACCGGAAGTCGACTTGCGATCCAACCGGCACCCACCAAAGTCAGCGTCCGAAAAACCAGATAAATCAAGAGATGATGATGCTGAATAATAAAGACCAAGATCAGGCGCATAGGTAAGATACCTGAAGATGCGCTTGACAGCCTGCCGATGAGACGCGCGTGGTGAAGACTGGAAGCGCGCGCACAGTCCCACGGCGAACTGTATGTCTGGCCTAGTCGCCGTCAAGTACAGCAGCGAACCGATCATCCCTCGAAACTCTCTCTCGTTGACCTTGACGCCGCTCTCGTCCTTGTCCAGACCCCCAGAAGTGCCCATCGGGGTCATCTGCGGCTTCAGCTCACCACCAAAGTCAAATTTTTTCAACATGTCACGAGTGTACTTACCCTGGTGGATGAAGGTGCCGTCCTTGGTCTGCTTGATCTGGAGCCCTAGAAAGTACTTGAGCTCACCCATGAGGCTCATCTCAAACTCGCTGTGCATCTGCTCAGAAAACTTGGACACAAGATCATTAGTAGTACCGCCAAAAATAATATCGTCCACGTAAATCTGAGCGACTAAAAAATCTGAAGCATCTCTGAGCAAGAAGAGAGTCTTATCCACAGAACCCATCACAAAGCCCTTCCCCAACAAAAACTGCTTCAACCGGTCATACCAAGCCCTAGGGGCTTGCTTCAACCCGTATAAAGCTTTTTGCAATTTAAAAACATGTCGAGGAAACTTGGGGTTCTCAAAACCAGGGGGCTGCCTAACATAAACCTCCTCCTCTATGTACCCATTCAGAAAAGCACTCTTGACGTCCATTTGAAAAAGCTTAAAACCCTTCGAAGCGGCAAAAGCTAAAAGAATGCGAATGGACTCAAGACGGGCAACAGGGGCGAAGGTTTCTTCAAAATCAATACCTTCCTTCTGGCAGAAACCCTGGGCAACTAGTCGAGCTTTGTTGCGCACCACAACCCCATCTTCACCTTGCTTGTTCTTGAACACCCACTTGGTGCCTATGGGGTTGCATCCTGGTGGCAGCTCTACTAGAGTCCAAACCCGATTGCGGACAAAATTCTCAAGCTCTTCTTGCATGGCATTAATCCAGTTCGAGTCAGAAAGAGCATGAGAAATGTCTTTGGGCTCAAAAGATGCAACAAAAGTAGATTCAGCAAACACAGCAAGAGAGTCAACAGACGAACGCAAAGTTCTTGAAGACACATCACCAATGATGAGCTCTGAGGGGTGATCACGCTGAACTGCTCGGGATCCCTGGTGATCTGAAGTCACCTCACCGGAGTCAGCAGCTGGCACCTCTGGACTCGACTGAGGGGGCTCGATCGAAGTGGAAGAAGTGATCAGAGGTCCGCCCTCGTCCTCAGTCGAAGTCTCAGAAGGTGTGGGCTCTGCAGGAGGTGCAGAAGGCCCACCCTCATCAGCAGCTGGAGTATCCTCATCTTCCTCGAAGATGGACTCTCCAAGCTCACCATCACCACAAAGCTCAAAAGAAGGAGTTAAAGAAGGCAAGGAATCATCAAAAGAAACCTCGCAAGTCTCGACAAGTTGCTGGGAGTCGAGGTTCCAAACACGGAAGCCTCGAGAATGCAAAGCGTAACCAAGAAAAACACCATCCCAGCAACGAGACTCAAACTTGTCCAAATGCCCTCCCTTCTTGAGCACAAAGCACTTGCAGCCAAACGCTCGCAAGTGACTCACCTTGGGCTGTCTGCCAAACCGCAACTCATAAGAGGTCTTACCAAGGTAAGCTCTAAGAAAAATGCGGTTGGCCAGATAGCAAGCCGTGTTCATGGCTTCAGCCCAAAAGCGCCTAGGAGTCCTGTGCTCATCGAGCATCGTCCTGGCCATCTCGACTAGCGTGCGGTTCTTTCGTTCCACAACGCCATTCTGTGGGGGAGTGTAAGGAGCAGAAAACTGATGATCAAGACCCTGATCACTGCAGAAGCTGACGAACTGAGAGTTCTTGAACTCAGAGCCGTTGTCGGAGCGAATTGCTCGCATCAGACCATTGTTCTCATTCTTCAGCTTCAAAATCAGGTCATGAACAAAATGAAAAGTTTCATCCTTAGACTCCAAAAAGAAAACCCACGAGAATCGAGAAAAATCGTCAACAATCACAAGTGCGTACCACTTCCCACCGACTGAGCGTACCCGAGCTGGACCGACAGTGTCCATGTGTAACAGCTCGCCCGGATACGAAGTCATCACCTGAGTCACAGGTGAGTGAGAAGCGGCAACCATTTTCCCGTGACGACAGGGATGGCAAACCAGATCCTTCTCCATCTTAAGCTTGGGCAATCCTCGGATGAGGTCCATAGAGCTCAACCTGACTAGCAGGTCAAAACTCAAATGGCCTAACCTCCTATGCCACTTCCAGAGCTCAGAGGAGGATCCAGCAATCAAACAGCGAGAAGGGCCAAAAGAACTAGAGAAGTCAATCCGAAAAACCTTACCGAAAGGTAAAATCTGGCAAATCAAAGACCCTCTAGAATCAAACACAGAAGAATTGCCCTTCTTAAAACGCACCTCCAAACCATCCTCAAGAAGTTGCGAAACAGAAATCAAATTAAAGTTCAAGTTTCCAACCAAAGCAACGTTCTTCAATGAAAAATGGTCTGAAATGCGAATTGAGCCAATGCCACTTACTTTCCCTTGACCACTGTTCCCGAAGGTGATGTACTCTTTGGAGCTCGGGGGAGTGAGACTGGAGAACCATCTGCGATGTCCCGTCATGTGGCGAGAGCATCCTGAGTCCATGATCCAAACGTCCTCCAGTCCCCGATCCTGCATAATCAGTGGCTGTAAGTGGGAGCAAATGGTCCGGCACCGGGTTTAGCAAAAGAGCTAAACCAGTGTCGAGCCATCTGCTCAAAAGACGGAAAGCAGAAATCATCAGAAAAGTTTGGACCAAAACGCGGCTCAAAGCGCGGTCCTTGGTTCTTCCTAAAACCTCGGCCACGAGGTCCAGGACCGTAGCCAAAACGGCCTGGAGCTCTGCCGGAACGAACACCACCATCTGGAGCACGGCCAAGAAAGCCGTCTCCTCTACCACCACCTACACGACGCGGCCTGGCCTCCAGCCTCTCCCCGCGTCGAGGAACACGCAGTCTACCACCCTGCTGGTAGAACTGCTCCTGACCACCACGAGCTCTCTCTGCTCTCTCAACCCGCTTCCTCCTGAAGCAAAACTCCGCAAGATGCCCGTCTCTCTGACAATACTCACAATGATAGGTGGGCTTCTTGGGATGTGGTTGAGGTTTGGGGTTCTTGGGCTTAGTGGTGTTTGGTGTCGGCTTCTTGGGTTGAGAGGGTCCAGGAAGAGAGTCAAGAGAAGTGTGGAGGAGTTTGGGCTTTGGAACCCAGATGGGTTTCTTGGGTGGAGCTTTGGGTGGTTCATGGATCACTCCATCCTTGGGCTGACAAGCCTGGGAAGACTCAGTGGAATGGGTCTTGGGATATCTCTGCTCAGGAGTCATTTTACTCCACTCCACTGCCCGGCTAATGGCACTCTCAAAGTCAGCCTTGGTATAGGTGTAACCTACCCCAAACCCATCCTGCCTCTTGAACTGCTGGATCATCATGCCGAGCTGAGGCTCTCTGGCACTGATCCAACTCAGGATAGAACGGAGGTAAAAGTTCTCATTCTGAGAATCAGCTAGCTCCTCTCTCAAGGCAGCTAGAACCTCCACCTGAGACAAGCAGGTCTCACACTCGCTATCTATCTGGACAGACTTCTCGGCTTTTAGCTTAATCAACTCCATTCTAAGAGACAGACAGTTCTCACAGACAGTGGGTGGAACTGACAATGTCTCAAGCTCTAGCCTAGTCTGCGCCAGCTCAGCTCTCATTCTCTCCAAATCACCTAGATGCTCATCGCCCTTGGCTTTCAGCTCAGCTAAACTAGCAAGATGAGATGGGCAATCAGCACAGGGTACGACGACAGTGGCTTGAGCATCTTTCAGCTCCAGCTGAGCGCTTTCAAGCTCAGTGGCCAAAGCGTCCCTCTCATCAACCCTTTCTGTGTACCTGGACTTCAGAGTCGACAGGTCACACAGAAGCACCTCACACTTTGGGCACTCACTGCTATCACCCAAGCAAGGAGAAGAAGATAGACTCTCAATTCTGCCGTTGGCCACGGCAAGCTCACTCTCTAACTCATCTATCCTCTTCTTAGCCCCTCTAAGCAGTTTTTCCCGATACTTTAACTCCTGACGATTGCTTTCAAGTAAATCAACAATTTCGCGTTCATAGGATGATACCTTTTCGTTGTCGTCGTCGTCGGAGTCATCGGAGGAGCTCTTCTCTTTCTTATCCCCAAGAGCCATTGAGCAGAAGCTCTTGCGAGATCTTCGGCGCTGATGTGAGTGGCTCTTTGGTCTGTCCCCGAAGGCCATGAAGCAAAGGCCTGCTGGATCGTCCTTGTCCTTCCCCTTCCTGATGATGATCTCCTCATCGCTCGAGCTCGATGAAGAGGAAGAAGACGTGGACCGCTTGGAGTAGCTCTTCTCCATCTCGGCGAAGAAGGCCTTGTCGCGCTTCTTGTTCTCTCGCCGGTAGTCCTTCAGGGCCTTTCTGAAGAATCTGGTCTTTGGCTTGCCCTTGTTGAAGGAGGAACTGTCGTGCTTGCCGGAGTCGTGGAAGCCACCACCGCTGCCCTTTTTGTGACCATTGCGCTTGGGGCAGTCGGCGATGAAGTGTCCTGGATCACCACACTCAAAACATCCGGTCTTTGTGCCGTGTCTTTTGAACATCCTCTTATCATAGACACGACGCACCCGGTTGTTAAAAAGACACAAATCATCATCTCCCAACGACTCAAGCTGATCCTCAGTGATAGACATCAAAGAGAACCCAACACAACTCACAGAGGAGGGATCAACAGAAGGTGTAGCAAGGGCCAGAGACTTTGATCCAGAGCCAGTGAGATTTGATCTCAACTGGGTATCAACCTCGGTGGCCTTCAGCTTGCTAAACAAATCAGAAATGGTCAAGGTATCATAAGAAGTGCTCTCAATGATAGAGGATACCTTGATCTCCCAGATCTTTGGGTCCAAGGTATGAAGAACCTTGAGCGCCTGTTCGTGATCTGAGACTAACTGAACACCCTCAGCCTTGTTGTCCCGAAGCTTGTTTATGATCGACTGAAAACGACCAAACAACGCTTCAACAGATTCACCCGGCTTTTGTGTGAAGTTCTCGTACTCACGCCGGTAGGTCTGATAGAGCCGAGCCTTGACCTGAGCTGTCCCCTCATGGTGTGCCTGGAGGGTAGCCCAGATCTCTCTCGCAGTGGAGAGATGGCTCACACGCTCAAACTCAGTGGGACCCAAACCAGAAAACAAGATGTTCACTGCTTTGCTATTGTTCACATGCTGGGCGATGATACCAGGAGAATCACGCTCAGCAACTGGTAATATGACAAACGTAGCGTGAACGCAAATATCACAGATGTCCGAGCTTTGGCTCATGAGATAGGCTCGCATGCGAGTCTTCCAATAATTATAGCCATAAGCTTCCAAGGACGGGACCTTGCCAGGAGACGTCATGATCACTACTGGGGTTTAGAACCGGTTAAGGTATGGAAAAACCCTAACCAGGCTCTGATACCACTTGTAGGACCGAAAGTAGCGACCAGAGGGGGGGTGAATGGGCGCCTATAAAATTCTTTCGAATCAATGGCCTGGTCCCAACACCCAACGCACCTCAAAAGACTTAGCAGCTAAAACGTGAACAGATCACCAAAGCCTAAAAGTATCTAGCCTATAAACTACCGGTGTCCTAGACAAAGAAAACACCAACACAGTGCTAATAGGCAGATAAGTACAACATTTAAAACATGAGCAGAACAGAGTTCACCATAGCCATTTAAACTCAGTACAAATGAAAAGGATGAGAAGTTACTGTTCAAAGTTGTCTCCAGAAAGGTACTTGACGAAGCCTGTTCGGATCAGTTGTGTGAAGCCTCTAGTCCTGTATGACGAAGGTTGTCCGAAGCCTATGAAGCGTGCGAAGTCTGAGGATGTCGAAGGTGGCTTCGGAGATGACGTGTCGAAGTCTGTATATTGTCGAAAATTGTCGAGATCAAGAAAATCGAAGTGTGTTCGAAGACTGTAGAAGTCAGATTTGAAGCTGTGGCACTGTCTTTCGAAGCCTGTAGACAAGCTTCGAATTCGAAGCCTGTAAGATTCGAAGCTACACGATAACCAAAAACAGACTTCGCTATCTAGATTCCGAGCAGCAAGCCAGAACAAGAAAAATTCGAAGTCTACTAGCTAAGAACCATTCGAAGCCTTCACTTGATCTTCGTCAGGGAACTGTAGCTAGCGAATAGCCTTCGAAGTATAGAAGACTTCGTAATGCACAAACCAGCGGAGGCACTCCGGAAGATTACACCGAAGCACATGCTTCGAAAAACATTTTTCTGAAATCTTCGCAAATCAGACTTCGCAGCTTCGGAGTTCACACAGCTTTCAATGCTTTCACTCCTTACGAAGTGGGACCCACACCTCAAAACTTGAAAGATCAAACAGGCTGCCCCAGAAAAAAAACGTAATAGGCACTTAAGAAACCTGTTGCAAGCTTCTACTGCAAGAAGATACTACTGATCTGGAAAGAAGTCTCGGTGGGACCTACACACATTGGATGGGACAAAACTTGGCTGCCAGTTCTTGAGCACTGGCTAGAAGCAACCTATCCTTCTGGATTGTAGGTTCCATAGAGAGCATTCATGACAGAAAAAAAAGGAATCCGAAAGCAATGAATGGCTATCTAGCCTGCTATGCTACAGATCGTGCACAAATATCAATTCGGCCATGCAATAAAAATGAGGTGTGATGAACTGTAGCAAGAACCGAACCCACAAAGAAAAACAGCGGACACATGAAAACAATCCAAGCACGTAAAACAAGGTACTATCGAAGACTAAGAAAGAATAAAGCACCTAAAATATATGAACGTGCAGATGAACAACCAACAACGATTCTCTAGCACAAGTTTGCTGGCAGCGCAAAAACTGGAAGAACAGGACAGAACCGTGGCGGCGCACAAAGCAGGAGATGAACAAAGTGACCCAAAACTTTTTCTGGATTAAAAAGTATTACTCAAAATGGGTAACCCTAACCCTAGGATATTGGGGCCTATTTATAGGCAGCCCATTAAATGTAAAAATGCAGAAATACCCCTAAGATTTTTTACAGACGCTGAAATAAATGGAAAAGACCAAACTGCCCTTAGGATATTTTTACAGACTCGACTGACAGACTGTGGGCCTAAAGGCAAAATAGTAAAATCCTAAATAAAGGTAACTTGTCCTGATGCAGAGCTTTCGTAGCAGCTACGGCTTCGCCTCAGGACGGTCAGATCCGAAATCAACGGTCGTCAGTTTTGCGCCGAAACTGACAAAGCGTCCACCGTCTTCGCACCGGGTACCCGGATTGGGCCGGCCCGATTCCGCGGCTCCCTCAGCCCGGCAATCGCTCGCCGCCCGTGTACCTGAGTCAATCCCGGTCAACAGTCCAATGGATCCTCTGCTGCTCCTAGCCCATGTACCCGGATTGGGCCAGCCCGACTTCGCGGCCCCTCTGCCCGACAGTCGCTCGCTGCCCGTGTACCTGAGTCACACGCGGCCTAGACGCAGCAGGTCTTCTCTCTCTTTTCAGTCCTCTTTGACTATCGTTGACAATGACTCATCACATCTGGAGCCATGAGGCCCACGCTATTCAGCATGGCTCCTCAACTTTGTATAACATTCCATTGACAAGCTTATAATTTCGAGCCATTGCTTGCAAACTTCGGAAATCCAGACCTTCTGACGAAACTGCGCTGCTTTGCAAGACATCCATTATCGGAGCCCGCCAATATGTAGCTAGGATGCAAAGGACTTCTACGGAGGGTAATTTATTTACTGTAGGCTTGACTAGTTCTTCATAGAAAGCACCCTCCGGGAGGTCCAATGCTCCAGCTGCAGCCTTCGCTAGAATGTCTGCAAGTTGATTATCTGCTCGAGGGATACTTTGAACAGAAAATCCTTTGAATATTGCTTATGTCTTGCGGATTTCTTCCAGATACTTTGCCAGATGTGGGTTCCTTGCTTGAAAGCTTTTGTCAACATGCCCTGCGACGACTTGGGAATCTGTTTTAATTATTATCCTTGCTGCTCCAAGTGCCTTTGCCTTTCGGAGGCCTAGTAGGATTCCTTCGTACTCTGCGATATTATTGGTGGTCTTAAAATTGAGCCTTGCAGAATACATGGCCTTTTTCCCTGACGATGATATTATTACAGCTCCAGCTCCGGCACCAGATGCCTGATAGGCTCCGTCAGAAAAAATTGTCCATAGACCTTCGGAGGGTTCTTTCGGAGCCCAAACTGCAGATGGAGTCCACTCTGCTACGAAGTCAGCTATGATCTGGGATTTGATAGCTGTTCTCAGCATGAAGGAAATTCCAAAGGGGGCTAGCTCGACAGCCCATTTTCCGATCCTACCTGTAGAATCTTTGCTCCAAAGCATATCACCAAGGGGATACGAGGTAGGAACGATTAGGTTGTGTGCTAGAAAGTAATGCCTTAGCTTCAGCGAGGCCATTACTAAAGCATAAGAAAATTTCTCGAGCTCGGAGTATCTTGTCTTTGCTCCGGACAAAGCTTCTAAGACGAAATAAACAGGGTTTTGCACCAGCTTTCCCTTAAGCTCAACTTCTCTAACCAATACTGCACTTACTGCGGAGCCCGTTGCTGCAAGATAAAGGAGAGTTTCTCCGGGAGGGGCACAGTAAGTGTCGACAGGCTTCCGAGGTACTCTTTGATATCATCGAAGCTCTTCTGGCACTCTGACGTCCAGTTGAAACTTTTGGACCCCTTTAGAGCATTGAAAATTGGAATGCTTCGTTCGGCTGATCTGGCCATGAATCTGCTGAGAGCTGCGAGCCGTCCTATTAGCTTTTGGACTTGCTTCAAATTTTCTAGTGGAGTCATTCTTTGCAATGCACTTATTTGCGTCGGGCTAGCTTCAATTTCAATACTCGAAACTAAGTACCCTAGGAGTTTTCCTGCTTGCGCCCCGAATATACATTTTTCAGGGTTGAGGCGAACTCCACATGCTCGGAGGCTCTCAAATGTTTCTGCTAAGTCTGGGCTATGATGGTGCTTTGCAGCACTCTTTATTACAATATCATCCATATAGGCTTCGACATTTCGGCCTATTTGATGACCTAGAGCCTTAGCTATCAAACGTGAGAATGTGGCTCCGGCATTTCGCAAGCCAAAAGGCATTCTAACATAACAAAATACTCCAGATGGGGTTATGAAACTTGTCTTGGCTTCGTCCTCGCGCTTTAGCCAGACTTGATGATAACCAGAGTAAGCATCCAGGAAACTCAGTAATTCAGAGCCAGCCATAGAATCCACCAGCTGGTCTATTCGGGGCATAGGGTAGGGGTCTCGTGGGCATGCTTTATTTAATGATGTAAAATCAATGCTCATGCGCCATTTTCCGGAGCCCTTTTTCCTGACAAAAATAGGGTTAGCCAACCACTCCGTGTGGGCTACTTCCCTGATGATGCCAGCCCTTAGCAATTTTTCCACTTCTATCTTGGCAAGGTCTGCCCTCTCTGTAGACAGCTTACGGAGCCCCTGGCGTACTGGCCTAGCCTTCGGGTTGACAAGCAGGCTATGCTCGATAATACTCCGGTCAATCCTGGTGATGTCTTCATCAGTCCAGGCAAAGATGTCTAAATTTTGCTTGACTACTTCTTCCAAGAAGAAGCTATCTCCAGAGATAGCCCCTTGCCGAACTGTATTGGGTATTTTTTGCCATCCTTCAGAATTATCTTCGTGACGACATCACCTTCCGGGCTTGGCTTGAGGGAAAGGCCCTTTGAGGAGTTTGAAGACTCCAGAACCTCATCCGTGTGCTCCAACACACCGTGCACTTGCTGAGGGTCCAATGGCTGGTCGTGGCCATACTCCGTTCTTCGAGCTATAGCTTGGTCTCCTGAAATAGTGAGAACTCCACCTTGCGTGGGCATCTTGAGACATAGGTAGTTGTGATGTGCTATAGCCCCGAACTGGTTCAGCATCCCCCGTCCGAAAATTGCGTTGTAGGCATATGGGGCGTCGACGACGTCGAAGATCACCTCTTCCACCCTGGCCAAGGCCCCCTCTCCAAAGGCAACCTCGAGGCCTATCTGGCCGAGGGCATCGATGGGAGGACATGCGAAACCTTGAAGTGGGCGGGCCACCGGAAGTAAATGCCTCCGAGGAATGCACATCTGATCGAAGGCTTCGACAAAAAGTATGTCTGCGGACCTCCCGCCGTCCACCAGGATCCTTCGAACTTCCACCCCAGCTATATCTGCTGAAATGACCAAGAGGTCAACATGGGGGAACTTCACCCCCGCAGCATCATTGGCAGTAAAGGAAATAGGTACATGAGACCATTCGGGCATTCCCTCCGCGGAATTCGAGGTCCCTATGTGTCCTACTCCACGGACATATTCTCGCCACTGCCTTTTGGACATGTTACCGAGGGTCCCCCCTCCAGAGATGGGAAGGACCACTTGCTTGCCGTGGTCTTGGGGGTCTTCCTGCTTTGGTGGTGGCATAATGTTGGCCACCGGTAGCTGCATGGGTGTTTCAGGGATGCCGGCTCGGGCCACGATTTGCACAGGCTTCGACCGTGCTGCTGGAGGGGCTTGATCCGAAGTACCTCACCCTATACTTCGTATTCACCTCGAAGGGTTAATATCGCCTTAAATTTTTGGTGATTTGGGCCGAAAGTACACATGTCCAGGGTCTGTCCGAAGCCCTACAGGGCCGAAGCCCACTGAGCTATGGGCTCCGAAAGCCTCTAGTCGGCCCATGGGCTTCGGCCCAGAAGCCTTCGGAGGCCCACGCCGCCGAAGCTTCGGAAGCCCACGATGCTGAAGCTTCGGCCCGAAGAGTCAGCCTCGATGGGCCTGACTGAAGCCCAATCTACTGAAGCTTCGACCCGAGGAGACAGCCTCGACGGGCCTGGCCGAAGCCCACGCTACCGAAGCTTCGGCCAGAGGAGCCAGCCTCGACGGGCCTGGCCGAAGCCCATGCTACCGAAGTTTCGGCCCGAGGAGCCAGCCTCGACGGGCCTGGCCAAAGCCCACCTCGGTAGAGTTAGAGTTGTTTACACCGCCATCTCAATCTTTATCTCCATCCGGCCAGATTAATAGCATATTAGATTGGGAGTTAACCCCTTATAAATAGAGAGGCATGGCCGGCGTGGAGGACCCCCCAAACTCAGACCAAACCAAAGCCATGCTTTGATTGTACCTTTACTTTTCTGTACCTCTTCGTGGGTTTGCCGGGAAGCCGTCCGTCCGCCACTACGGAATAGTGGTAAGCCTTGGTACTTCACCTGTGAAGTACCCGTTAATCTACGTAATAGATTGCTATCGCCTTGTTACTTCGCCTGTGAAGTATCCGCTAATCTGCGTAATAGATTGCTACCTTCGCCACCCGTGCAACACCCGGCAGAATTCGGTCCTAAGGCCGAATTGGTACTTCGCATCATCTCTGTTGCAGGTTCGCATGTTCGGAGCCCCTTTGCCGGAGGTGTCCGGAGTTGAGAGATCGGTTCTGGAGGTCCCCAGGACACCCTTCGACAAAACCGCAGGCTTTTACAACAGACTTTGACCGGCACACTTCATCGCAAGCTTCGCCACGACCATACTCCGCACCAGACGAAGTTGCGCTCGCGCGTGGCCCTCGCGTCAATTTTCTGTAATTCGCTGTATCGGAGATCGCACACCAAACCTCGCTGTTCGGAGGTGATCACCACGTCCAGATCCATTCGGAGTCTACCTTCGGCTGGGTCAGTCCGAACGCCGAAGCACCCTTCGGTGGAGCACTTCGCACCAAACACCGAAGGTACCCTCGCTGATTTCATTCTGTTTAATCTATTTCTTTCAGCTAATTGGATTATTTTGTGTAATCTAGTTGCCTGGCGACTCCACCCCCTTATCACTATTAAGGGTAGTCAGAACGCGGCGTCGGTGCCATGTCACGCTTAGGCTTGTCCCTAAGTATCCGTTCACTTTTGGATCGCCGAACTAACCAAGTGCGGGGGCACATTTTCGTGTCAACACACTTTTTGGTGACTCCGCTGGGGACAGCTACGCCAACATGATGAGTACGTCTACTTCGGCCACCGGTACATCTACATTGACTACCATGTCTACACCGTCGATGGATGCAATAGGAGGCGTGGATATCGACAACCGCAACATAATGTCACCTACACTTGAAGATATCCCCGCAGAAGACCGAGCAGAGATCGAGGCAAAGCTAAAGGCACTCCAAGACATGATGCTTGGGGGCTACATCAAGACGCGCGCGGGCTTCATCAAGCGCTACATCATCACCCCCACCTCGCTCAGGTCCAAGTAACACTATTATCACCTCGTTTATCTTCTTTTGAAATTGAGAAAAAAATAGCCGCATCAGTAGATCAGGCCGTTAGCGCTTCACTAGCCAACCGTTTAGATTCGACAGTCAGCTCCCAAGTAGAGGCAATTCTTAGAAGGTTCGGCTTCACTGAGGCCGTACCCCCGGTCCCTATAGCTAGTGCACCTCCAACAAACATGTCTCCGACCTCATCACTTATGGCCGAGACCAATCGTTATACTTATGGTCAAACTAATACTGCATACCACACAACACCTGGCCCATACCCGCGCTACCCGCACCACACATGTAGGTGCCCAGACACGAGCACGTTGTACAAATAGCGCGTAGGGAAGAAGCACATGGCCGACACACCGATATCCCACCGCGTGTCGCGCCCCCACATGAGAGGCGCATGCAAACAAACTACCAAGATGATATAGATGAGCAGGTCCGTGCACTGTTTAGGGAGTGTGCCGGCTTCGTGCCCAAGGGACGGGTTAGTTTTATCGCAAACCATACCCTGATCATCTTGATACAGTACCCTACCCTCGCGGCTATAGGATCCCTGAGTTCACTAAATTCGATGGCGAGGGTAGCAGGACCACACTGGAGCATGTTAGTCAATTTTTGGCGCAGTGTGGAGAGGTTAGCGGGATAGATGCCCTAAAGGTTAGACTATTTTCTCTCTCGCTATCCGGCACAGCTTTCACTTGGTTTTCGGCGCTCCCGCCGAACTCCATCCACACGTGGGACGATTTAGAGCAGAAATTCCATGATTATTTCTACACGGGTGAAACAGAACTTAGGCTTTCATATTTGACATCGGTTAGGCAAAAATCTAGTGAGAGCGCCTCTGAATATATCAAGCGTTTCAGGGATACTAGGAACCGATGTTTTAGTATTAATATTTCAGAAAGAGACTTGGCAAAATTAGCTTTTAATGGGTTGCGTTCCAAACTTAAAGAAAGGTTAGATAACCAAATTTTTTTAGAAGTTAGCCAAGTTCTACAGCAGGCTTTGGTCCAAGAAGGCCGAGCCAAAGATAAGAAATTTGTTAAGACGTTTGGCAAGCCTAGGGCCGAAATCCACATCATGGAACGCTCTGATGAGGAGTCAGAGGAGGAGGATTCGGCTGACATGTACGTGGCTGAATGGGTTACAAACACTAAAAACAAACCTGTCACTTGCTCCGAACTACGACCATCCCCCACAAAGAATAGACTTAATGAGGTCAAGTACTCGTTCGATGTGACTAAATGTGATAAAATATTTGATTTCCTCTTAAAGAGTCAGCTTCTCAGGTTGCCTAAGGGTCAAGTTATCCCACCTGCCGACGAGTTAAAGAAGCATCCATACTGTAAGTGGCATGATTCACATTCTCATAATACTAATGATTGCAATGTTTTTCGACGGTAGATACAATCGGCCATAGAAGAAGGACGATTGAAGATAGACCATGATCCAAAGATGAAGCTGGATAAAGATCCTTTTCTAGTCAACGCCGTCGACCTCGGCGAGAAAAAGGTGTTGATTCGGCCAGAACAGGCCGAGTCTGCTAAAGGGAAAAATGTGATTGTTGGAGAACCACGCACTCGCACACTCGTACCAAAGAACCCCGAGGTAGGAGTGTAGAAACAGAACATCAATACCCCTTCGGCTAAGGCTCGCAAGAGGCCGAAGGTAACATATAACATGTTGTTAAACAAGCATCAGAGGAGAGCCAAAGAAGCAGGTCCGCACGCTAAGCTAAAACAGCCGAAGGGTCCAAGACCTTCGAAGGGTGGCTTCGGTCTGAAGCCGGCGAACCCTCCGCACGAGGGCTTCAGGCCACAATGGCCTGATGCTCCGCACGGTGGTTCCGAGCCACAATGGCCGAACCCCCCATACAACAACCTCGGCCCCCAATGGCCAAACCCCGCACCGCACTAGACTTCTCCGATGGGAGGCTTCGGCCCGCACTGGCCGAACATACCTCCGGCCTGGCAGGATCCTTCGCTGGTGTGGTCGGAGACACCTTCGACTTGGCCGAACCCTCCTCTGGGTGACGGGTTCGACTCGCAGTGGCCAAGACCACTAGAGCCGCCGATGCCTCCGCCGTATGACTGGGCAGGAACCCCGTGGGCTCCGTACGTATCTAGGTCGGGGTACCCTCCGTAGCCTAACTCTATGCCTTATTTCCCTTCAGAGTATTATGGATGGCAGGGGCAAATAGGCACAGCGAAGGGGGGCATCGTCCACAGACTATCCGTGATGCCTCTGAACCGGACCATGCAGAGCGAAGCCGAAGAGTGCGAGCACGCGGAAGCCGAAGTCAGGGAGTCCGAAGCCATAACTATCAGAGTTGGGTCTCAGGAAGTCCCAATCCCGAAGACTTTGTTGCCGAGGTCTGACGGAGGTAAGCCACACGCTTCGGCCGAGCTCCGCGCCGAAGCTTGGTTTGATCGGCCAAACGAGGCCGATCCTTTCGACGGGGTTCGCAGCGAAGCCCCCTTCGAACACAGGGTGCCTGAGGCCGAAGGGCACACTTCGGCCAGAATTAACAGGAGTCGAACAGTAGCTCCAGGCAACAAGCCGCAGCCATCTTGGGCTCCCCTGGGCATGTCCAAATCACAGAAGAGACGCCTACAAAGGCTGCGGGCACATGAGATGCGCGAGAAGGTAGCTGAGGCCGAGCGCGATGCTATCTTCGAAGAGATCCGCCCTTGGCCAGCCACGAAGCATGTATGGAGAGAGAAGCCGGTTGAGATAACCGACCTAGCTCCTAGTCCAAGCGACGATGAGGACGACATGCTCGACGACGACTACTCGCCCGTCTCTGAGGGACCCGCACCCCAGGTGATGGACATCAACATTGTCACGCTGCCTGCCAAGTTCTCCCTACCATGGGACGAGGCCGAGGTCGCCCAATTGAACCTCGGTCCGCGCACCACCATCTTCGAGAAGCCCGAGGACTCGTCTCACCATCTAAAGCCCCTCTACGTCAGGGGTCACATCGATGGGAGGCCGATTTCCCGGATGCTCGTCGACGGCGGCGCCACTGTTAACCTAATGCCTTATTCTTTGTTGAAGAAACTTGGCAGGGACGAAGATGACCTGAAGAAGACTAACTTGATGCTCAACGGCTTCAACAGCGAGAGATCCGAGGCCAAGGGAGTACTCTCTATGGAGTTGACGGGGGGCAACAAGACGTTGCCGACAGCATTCTTCGTTGTCGACGTATAAGGTAACTATAGTGTGTTACTCGGACGTGACTGGATCCATGCGAACTGTTGCATCCCCTCTACCCTGCACCAGTGCTTGATACAGTGGGACGACGATGAGGTGTAGGTCATCCCCACAGAAACTTCGGCCCAAGTAGCTTTGGCCGATGTGTCGGTTGACGCCGTCCATAACAAAGTAGAGTGTCTATCAGGTAGAGATCTTTTGGATTATGACTTTGTTAGTGTATCCAAATGATGGTTTGTACCAGTGTTTGTAAAGCCAGCTGGAGTAGCACGACTTTTTTTGTATTAGTAGTCATGTCTAGCAAGAATAATCTAAATTGGCTAAAGTCTCGAGTGGAGCAGTATCGGTCTAATAAAGACGGTATTGCCGAAGCCATCGAGGACTTTAGCGAAGTAGAAAAATTAGGGCAAGGTTTTGCGTCGACCGATCCCTTGGAAGAAGTTGATATAGGTAATGGTAGCATCCCAAGGACGACTTTTGTAAACCAACATTTACAGCCCGATGAAAAGGCTGAAGTAATAAAGTTACTTCGGTCGTATGTCGATTTTTTCACATGGAGTATCGCGAAATGCCAGGGCTAAGCTGTGAGCTCGTGGAGCATCGGCTGCCCATCAAGCCCAGGTTTAGGCCTTATAAACAGCCTCCCCGCTGCTTTAATTCGGCCGTTTACGACCGAGTTAAGGAGGAAGTGGAACGACTACTTAAGGCTGAATTTATTAGGCCATGCAGGTACGCGGAATGGGTTGCTAACATTGTGCTTGTAGAGAAGAAAGGGAGCAGCAAGATACGAGTATGCATTGATTTCAGGGATCTGAACAGAGCCACTCCAAAAGATGAGTATCCGATGCCAATAGCCGACATGCTGATCAACGACGCCTCGGGACATAAGGTACTAAGTTTTCTTGATGGCAATGCTGGTTATAATCAAATCTTTATGGCCGAAGAGGACGTCTATAAGACTGCCTTTCGATGCCCTGGTTTTGTCGGTTTGTTCGAGTGGGTCGTCATGACTTTTGGTTTGAAAAATGCCGGCACCACATATCAGCGCGCTATGAACTTGATCTTTCATGACTTGTTAGGAGTCATGTTAGAAGTTTACATCGATGATGTCGTGGTCAAATCAGATGCTATGGGAAACCATTTAGCCGATTTAAAAGTTGCTTTCGATAGGAAGCGGCAGTATGGGTTGAAAATGAACCCACTCAAGTGTGCTTTTGGTGTGTCGGCGGGTAAGTTCTTAGGTTTCATGATTCATGGGAGAGGTATAGAAATTGATCCTAAGGGACTTGAGAAGATTAGAAACGTTGCAGCGCCGACATGCAAGAAGGATGTGCAAAAGTTGCTAGGCAAGTTGAACTATTTGCGTCGCTTTATATCCAACTTGTCCGGCAAGATTGATGCCTTTGTCCCCATACTCCGCCTGCTGGACGCCGAAGCCAGGTACGCGGTTGTGGAACGATTATGTTTATCACTTTATTACGCGTGCACCAAGTTACGCCATTATCTTCTCCCCACCACATGTGTTGTCATTTGCCAAACCAATGTTATAAAACACATGTTACAAAAACCGATTCTAAGTGGAAGAATCGGAAAGTGGGCTTAGGCGTTGATTGAGTACGATTTGGCCTACGAGCCTCTAAGAGCGATGAAAGGCCAAGTTGTAGCCAACTTTATAGTTGATCATCACATAGATGCTAGCTGGAGTGATGCTATTGCTCTAGTTGAGGTAGTGCCATGGAAAATCTATTTTGATGGTTCAGCTTGCAAGAGTGGCCAAGGTATTGGAGTGGTTCTCATATCACCTAATGGTATGTGCTTTGAAACCTCGGCCCGACTAGAGTTTTCTTCCACTAATAACCAAGCCGAATACGAAGCTTTGTTGTTAGGTCTTGAACTACTAGAGTCTGTAGGTGCAAAACATGTTCACGTGTATGGTGATTCATTATTAGTAGTACAACAAGTAGCCAAGAATGCTCAATGTTTTAATGGCTTGCTGAATAGCTACTTGGACAAATGCCTAGACATAGTTGCTACTTTTGATGATTTCAAAATATCTCACGTGTCAAGAGAAGCCAATTCAATCGCCAATGATTTGGCTCAGCAGGCATCTGGCTACTAGGTCAAGAGAGGGAAATTTTCTGTATCAGAAAAGCCAATGTTTGGTCTCATTGCCGAAGCCAGTGATGCCGGACAGGCGCACCCTTCGGGTTGAACCCCTCGGGTCATCGAAGGCCACCGCATGCCGAAGCCTCTAGATCGGAGTGCTCCGCCCACCAAGGGATCCGGCACGCCGGAGTCCATAGTCTGAAGCCTCTCGGACGGAGAAGGCTCCCCAGGGCCCGAACCCTCCGAAGGGCTTCGGCCCAGCACACTCCAAACAGCCACCTCGGCCAGGCTTCGGCAGGAGCTGGAATGGCTCGGGGGGCACCCCGAAGTCAGTATTGTAGGAGTTTCTTCAGAGGGTGAACCAGCGAAGCCCTATGAAACCTATAAGGGCGATTGGAGAGTCCCAATCATCCAATATTTGAGATACCCTAGCCAAAGGGTCGATCGGAAGGTTTAGCGACAAGCGTTCAAATTCACGTTGTTGGACGACACGTTGTATCGCCGAACCATTGACGGGGTGCTATTGAAGTGTTTAGACCATGAGCAGTCCCAGGTGGCTATAGGAGAAGTCCATGAAGGGCTTTGCGACACTCATCAGTCGGCCCAAAAAATGAGTTGGATGCTTAAAAGAGCAGGGTTTTATTGGCTGACTATGACCGAAGACTGTTTCAAGTACTATAGAGGATGTGAAGCATGCCAAAAGTTTGGCAATATTCAGTTGGCTCCTGTCTCATTACTCAATCCTATTGACAAGCCATGGCCGTTTCGAGGTTGGGGTCTAGACTTCATCGGCCAGATCCACCCTCCTTCCTCAAAAGGGCATCGGTTCGTGTTGATGGCAATATATTACTTCACTATGTGGACCGAGGCCGTACCTCTCAAGAACATGACTCACAATGAGGTACGTGATTTTATTTTTAAGCACATCATACATAGAATCGGCATTCCCCAAACTCTTACTACGGATCAAGGCAGTTCATTTGTTTCTGGAGAAGTAAGGGACTTCGCCGAATATTATGTTATTAAGTTGATAAACTCTTCACCTTACTATGCTCAGGCCAATGGCCAGGCCAAGTCTAGTAATAAAACCGTGATTAAGCTCATTAAGAAGAAAATTGAGGAGTTTCCTAAAAGGTGGCATGAAGTGCTTTCCGAGGCATTATGGGCTTGTAGGATTGCAAAGCATGGTGCCACCAAGGTCAGTACATATGAGCTGGTATATGGACAAGAGGCCGTTCTGCCTGTAGAGGTAGATCTTGCCTCCTTAAGAGTGTTAAAGCAAGACGGCTTATCGGTCAATGAGTATGAGGCTCTTCTGAAGGATAATCTGGAGGAAGTGACCGATAAGAGGCTAAGGGCTTTACAAGCCATAGAAGTAGACAAGAAGAGAGTAGCTAGATCCTACAATAAGAAGGTCAAACCAAAATCGTTTCAAATAGGAGACTTGGTATGGAAAATGATTTTGCCTTTAGGCATGAAGAGTCCCAAATTTGGCAAATGGTCACCTAGTAGGGAAGGTCCTTTTAAGATAGCCGAAATCGCTCTCGGCAACGCATACGTGTTGGAATCCCTACAAGGAGAGCGGTTTTGCAGAGCTTTGAACGGTAGATACTTGAAAAGGTATTTCCCAAGTGTGTGGCAAACGTCATAAAAGTGTCGAAAAGCCGATACGAATGATATCGTCTTCGGCTTGTTGTGCTTTTAGTTCACTAGTTCACTAAAAGGCAGGGGGCATGTGTTGATAGCAAAAAATGGCAGTAATGGCTAAATTATCAAAATATCAATTTTTGGTGATTTGGGCCGAAAGTACACATGTCCAGGGTCTGTCCGAAGCCCTACAGGGCCGAAGCACACCGAGCTATGGGCTCCGAAAGACTATAGCCGACCCATGGGCTTCGGCTAGGAAGCCTTCGAAGGCCCACGCTGCCGAAGCTTCAGCCCGAGGAGTCAGCCTCGATGGGCCTGACCGAAGACCACGCTACCGAAGCTTCGATCCAAGGAGCCAGCCTCGACGGGCCTGGCCGAATCCCACGCTACCGAAGCTTTGGCCCGAGAAGCCAGCCTCGATGGGCCTGGCCGAAGCCCACGCTACCGAAGCTTCGGCCCAACGAGCAGGCCTCGACGGGCCTGGCCGAAGCCCACCTCGGTAGAGATAGAGCTGTTTGCATCGCCAGCTCAATCTTTATCTCCATCCGGCCGGATTAATAGCAGATTAGATTGGGAGTTAACCCCCTATAAATAGAGAGGCATGGCTGGCGTGGAGGACCCCCCAACTCAAACCAAACCAAAGTCATGCTTTGATCGTACCTTTACTTTTACCTTTACTTTTCTGTACCTCTTCGTGGGTTTGCCTGGAAGCCCTCCGTCCACCACTACGGAACAGTGGTAAGCCTTGGTACTTCGCCTGTGAAGTACCCGTTAATCTACGTAATAGATTGCTATCGCCTTGTTACTTCGCCTGTGAAGTATCCGCTAATCTACGTAATAGATTGCTACCTTCGCCGCCCGTGCAACACCCGGCAGAATTCGGTCCTAAGGCCGAATTGGTACTTCACATCGTCTCTGTTGCAGGTTCGCACGTTTGGAGCCCCTTTGCCGGAGGTGTCCGGAGCTGAGAGATTGGTTCCGGAGGTCCCTAGGACACCTTTCGACAAAACTGCAGGCTTCGACAACAGGCTTCGACCGGCACACTTCGTCGCAAGCTTCTCCACGACCATACTCCACACCAGACGAAGTTGCGCTCGCGCGTGGCCCTCGCGTCACTTTTCTGTAATTCGCTGTATCAGAGATCGCACGCCAAACCTCGCTGTTCGGAGGTGATCACCACGTCCAGATCCATTCGGAGTCTACCTTCGGCCGGGTCAGTCCGAACGCCGAAGAACCCTTCGGTGGAGCACTTCGCACCAGACGCCGAAGGTACCCTTCGGCGCACCCTTCGCACTAGACTTCGAACCAGGAGGGCTCCGACTGGTTTGCTGATTTCATTCTATTTAATCTATTTCTTTCGGCTAATTGGATTATTTTGTGTAATTTGGTTGCCTGACGACTCCACCCCCTTATAATATTAAGGGTAGTCGGAACGCGGCGTCGGTGCCACATCACGCTTAGGCCTGTCCCTAAGTATCCATGCACTTTTGAATCGCCGAACTGACCCAAGTGCGGGGGCATGTTTTCGTGTCAACAGGCATTGAGGGGAGGACCTGTGAAACCTTGAAGTGGGCGGGCCACCAGAAGTAAATGCCTCCGAGGAATGCACATCTGATTGAAGGCCTGGACAAAAAGTATGTCTGCGGACCTCCCGCCATCCACCAGGATCCTTCGAACATCCACCCCAGCTATATCTGTTGAAATGACCAAGGGGTCAGCATGGGGGAACTTCACCCCCGCAGCATCATTGGCAGTAAAGGAAATAGGTACATGAGACCATTCGGGCATTCCCTCCGTGGAATTCGAGGTCCCTATATGTCCTACTCCACGGACATATTCTCGCCGCTGCCTTTTGGACATGTTACCGAGGGTCCCCCCGTTGGAGATGGGCAGGACCACTTGCTTGTCGTGGTCTTGGGGGTCTTCCTGCTTTGGTGGTGGCATAATGTTGGCCACCGGTAGCTGCATGGGTGTTTCGAGGATGCCGGCTCGGGCCACATTTTGCACGGGCTTCGACCGTGCTGCTAGAGGGGCTCGATCTGAAGTATCTCGCCCTATACTTCGTATTCACCTCGAAGGGTTAATACCACCTTACAATCCTTCATGTCATGGCTTCTATTCTCGCCATGCACGCAGCAGAAAAAGCTCTGGCGCCTGCCAGGTATTCTTTCTTGGGGCTTCGGATCTCCATCTTTGAAGCCTTGTGCCTACTGAAAGTTGGCAAGTGCCTTCGAGGCGGAGGGTGCAATGTTCAACACCTCCGAGCGGAAGTGCTTCTTTCCCCGCCTGTGATCGTTGAAGCGATTGTCGTGAGGGGTTTGCGGAGAGGTTGAGGCTTCGGGCTCCGTCTTCACTTCCCAAAGGGCTGGTGTAGGTGTTGCGGCTCTTCAGAGGCAGCCTTCCTCCGCCTTGGCATACTGTTCGAAGTATGCCATCAGTTGTGCCATGGATGACACTGGTTTCCGATGAAGCTTGCTGAGGAGATCTGGGTTCAACACCCCTTCATGGGTGGCGTCGACTACCGAAGAGGTAGACAAGCCCTTGATCTGTGATTTGGTGTGGGTGAAGCGCGTGATGTATTCCCGAAGCGTCTCCCCTGCTCGCTGCTTCACCTAAAATAAACTCCCCGTCGAAATTGGGGCCACAAACGTACCTTGGAAGTTGCTTGCAAACTTCCTCTTCAACTGCTCCCAGGATTTGATCGATCCTGGTCCCAGAGACCAGAACCATCAGAGAGCCACACCTTCGAGAGCGAGGGTAAAACACTTCACCATAGTGTTCCGCACCCCTCCGCTGGCTTCTATCGCCAGGGCATATGAGCGAGCGAATTCTCCGGGGTCAGACCCACCAGAATACTTGTGCAACTTCGAGGCTTTGAACCTGGGATCAAAGGGCACCTTTTGCAGGTCCGAATGCAGCGGATACTTGTCATCGAAGGATGCGTTCTCAGCCTCCTCCGAGACTTGGACAACTTCGGGAAGGTTGCCAGCACCACCGTCTTGGGGCCCTTCTGGAGCCTGGGTGGAAGCTTGAGAGCAGAGTCGATAAGCGGCATCTTGCCTCCACCTAGCCACTTCCTCCTAAAGTCGTGCTACCTGAGTAACTTCGTCCTCAGGAAGGTCTTCGTCTCCTTTGGAGGGGATCTCCGGGTCTCGGGAACCGGCGTAGTTGGTTTGGAGCACCGTAGGAGCAGCTCGAGGGCCTCTGGGTGCTCGACGTCCGGCAACGCCTTCGGGGGTTGTCGGGATAGCTGAAGGTCCTGCTCCATTTGTCCGAGGGGACCTTCGGGGAGGATCTGAGGCTAGGCTCCGCTTGGGAGGCATAGCTAATGAAGATGAGGTCTGAAGACCAAGGACTCCGATTGGTTTGGGAAGGCGAGGGAAGACCTTCGAACTGCACTAAGAAGCCCCTTACCGAAGGGTGCGCAGAATCTTGAGACTCCGAAGCTCCCTCCGCAAGTGCTCTTCGAAGTACAGTCAGCAGTAGAGAACTAGCTTTTAGAACTAGGGTCCTCACGGATGGCGCCAACTGTTGGCGTAAAAGATTATGCTAACATGTTCTATAAGATTAAGAACTCACAAATAGTGGATTTGTGTTGAGAACTATCTCAAGCCTCTGAATTGGATAATAGCTTAAGTAGTCCGAAAGTGTGTATTGAATAGCTGAGTATTCGATGCCTATTACAGTGTAAGAAGGAGGGTATTTATAGGCAAAAAGTCTAAGGAAAAGACCTATTTACCCCTCAATTACAACCGACATAGTGGAAACTATTCGGTACCCCGAATAGGGTTAAAATGGTAAAATCTACCCAGAGTAGGAAGATAAGGCAAACATCTTATCAGTCTTGCTATTTTCCACCGAAGCTTCATAGCCTACGGAAGGTACCTTCAAATTGTAAGCCGAAGCACCTTTTGGCTTAGAAACTTCCCCACCTTCGGGCATAAGCACGAGCTTCGAAGCCGATAAGTTATCTTTGACTGTCAATCTCTAAAGTCATGAGGGTGAAGTATTTTCCCCCAACAATGAGGATGATGTCATCCACATAGAGCAGCATGTAGGTGGTGTCACCACCACGGTGAACGACAAACAGAGATGTGTCAAACTTGGCTTCGCTGAACCCCAAAGTCACCAGGAAGGAGGAAAAGCGGCAGTACCAAGCCCGAGGAGCCTGATTTAGGCCATACAGAGACTTGTTGAGCTGGCAGACCAACGCGGGGTGAGCGGGATCCATGAAGCCCGTGGGCTGGCTGCAGTACACAATCTCTATCAAGGTGCCATGAAGGAAAGCATTCTTCACATCTAGTTGGTGAACCGGTCAGGAACGGGAGATCGCCAGGGAGAGAACAGTGCAGACTGTAGTTGGCTTCACCACTGGGTTAAAGGTCTCGTCATAGTCAACTTCAAGGTGCTTAGTGAAGCCCCAGAGGACCCAGCAGGCCTTGTACCGATCTAGTGTACCATCCGCCCTGCGCTTATGCGTCCAGATCCACTTGCCAGTCACCACATTGCAACTAGAGGGACGTGGCACCAGGTCCTAGGTCTGGTTGGCCAGAAGGGCTGCATACACCTCCATCGCGTGACGCTAATGTGGATCCACTAGGGCACCACGAACAGAAGAGGGTATAGGAGAGACCTGTGGGCTAGTGGTGGCAGAGAGGACAAGTCAGTCAACCGGATGGAGAACCCCCGAATCCCGTCGAGTCACCATCGGGTTAGTGTGATGGGGATCACGGTTGAGGATGGGCGGGTGGTACACCGGTGGCTCGTCGTGAGAGCGGGCTGGTGCAGCAACCATTGGGTGCCGCTGGTAGACATGCACGGGGTCAGCGTAGCGGGAAGAAGACGTCGGGGCCGCTCGTGGCGAGGCAGGTGACGCTGGGACACGAGTAGGTGCAGTAGGAATGTCGTGGCCACACGTGGCATGGCTGGGCCCATGTCGGGTACGACAGGTGACTCCGGGGCCACGCATGGTGCGGGAGACAACGGTGGGGCCACACCAGGCACACCGGGCAGTAGTGGAGCAGCCACGCGTGGCATAGCCGAGGACTCTAGGGCCGCGCATGGCACGAAAGGCAACGTCGGGGCCACACTAGGCACACTAGGCGGTGGTGGAGCAGCCACGTGTGGCACAGTTGAGGGCTCTAGGGCCGCGCATGGCGCGATGGGCAACACCGTGTCCACACAAGGCACGCCATACACTGATTGAGCCACCAGAGTAGCTGGAGGTTTACCTACAGAAGACAAAGGTGGCTGAACCACCGGGTCAGTCAAAAACAGAGACTCCAAATCAAGGTCGGAGGTGAGGGGTGGAGTCGGTGGAGAAAGGAGAGATCGACTCGGCGAATATGACATGTCGTGAGATAAGGACACGACGAGAAGAGAGGTCAAAGCAATGGTACCCCTTGTGGTTGAGAGAGCAACCGAGAAACACACAAAGGATCGAGCGGGGCGCAATCTTGTGAGAAGAAGTGGAAGAAGTATTGGGCTAGCAGGCGCACCCAAAGACACGAAGGTGGGCGTCGATGCTGGGGGGTACCAAATAAGGCATGGTGAAGAGTGGGAGCGCGCATGGCCTTAGAAGGCAAGCGATTGAGCAAGTAGGTGGTAGTAAGGAGGCTCTTAGCCCAGAAGCAAGCTGGGGCAGAAGCTTGAAAAAGCATAGAGCGCATAACATTGTTAGTGGTGTGAATCATGCTCTCAGCCTTACCATTCAAAGGGGAGGTATAGGGGCACGACATGCGCAACTGGACTCCCTTAGAGAGGAAGAAAGCCCAGGAGACAGAGTTATCAAACTCACGCCCATTATCACACTATAACGCCTTGATAGTGACCCCAAACTAAGTGGACAACCAAGCAAAGAAGTGAGTGAGCGTGGGGAAGGCGTCGGACTTGGACCGCGAAGGAAAAGTCCATGAGTAGTGAGAAAAATCATCAAGAACAACTAGATAATATTTATAACCAGAAATACTCATGATCGGAGAGGTCCACAAGTCATAGTGAATAAGGTCAAAGGCATGAACATCATGCGAGGAAGAAACGACAAAGGGTAAATGAACATGGTGACCAAGTTGACACGCATGACAAATATGGTCACTAGTAGCCCTAGTACATGGAACAGAAGAGCTACTACAAAGCTGAGCCAAAACGTCGACCACGGGTGGGAGAAGGATGGCCAGGGCGTACTCACGGTGGCAGGGGTCGGGGTAGCTGTAGTAGGACCACGACCAGCACCACCCCACCGCCCCCTGGCGACGACGACTACCACCACACCCAACCCGCCCCCCTCCCCACCACCTCCGGCGTGGGCTCTGGTGGGAGGAGCACCGAGAAGAGAAGGAGTCAACGTCGATGGTGGGATGGAGGTGGTCCTGCTGGAGCCAAAGGCGATGAGAGCAGTTGCGGTGGCAGGCGTGGCAGCGAGACCCTGGGTAAGCTCCTCGAGGGCAAGGTCATCCCGAACCTTGTGGAAAGACGGGAACGACACCATCCTCGTGATCCACGTTTGGAGCTGGGTGTATGCATCACCGAGACCGTGGAGGATCTTGAGGACAAGAGTACTCCGAGATGGAGAGATCCCCCTAGATGAAGGTGCAGAAGGCAGCGTCCAACTAAAGAGAACGGTCCTCGCGGTTCCCAAGGAACTTCCCCTCGATCGCAATCTAGGCCTGACGAGCGGTGCCGCCAAGGTCCCACATGATGTCTTGTAGCTCGAGGGTGATGGAGCCAAGGAGCCAAGATAGCACCACGCTGTCCATACGCCGTCATGCCGACCCTTGAGCGACCACTGGAGTGTCAACGAGGAAGTGGTCATCCAGGGTGTAGCACTAGAGCGTGAGGAGCACCAGATCCTGCTAGTGCGCGTAAGAGGGCAAAGAGGGTCGAGTGTGACGGGTAGGAGTGACCGAATGTTCTGGACATCGGCTGCCTAGGCGTGGAGCTGCGCAACAACTGGATCAGCGGCGGCAGGGGTCGAGGTAGCTGCGAGGTGGTCACAAGAGAGAGGTCCACCCCTGAGATGGCGCTCGGCCTCAGCAACATGCTGAGACAACACGTCGACAGCATGGAGGGCCCTCTCCTAGACAAGAGCGGCCGCCCGCTCACGCTCTCGAGCGGTGGCGGCAGTGGTCTTGGCAGTGGTGAGGGCGGCGGAAAGCGCGACATCGGCGAAAACCACATCGGTGGAGCCAAAGGTGGTGGAGACCGACGTGACCGGTTCGGCGGTGGGGGTAGGTGGCCACGGCAGTGGGGAGGCCGGTAGTAGTGCTCGGGGCTAGAACATGGGCAGCAGCGGCTGGCCAGCCCGCGGCGTCGGAAGCCACGGGAACGGCGGCCAGTAGGGGCAATGTGGTGGTGGGGGCGGTCTGTAGGGGCAGTGCGGGGCCGACCAGCAGGGGCGGCGGAGCTGCAGGGCCAGCTAGCAAGGGCGGCATGGTGGCTGGGAAGCCAGCAGCGACAGCCGGCCAGCCCACAACGATGGGCAGCAAGCCAACAGTAGCCAAGCCGGGGCTAGCTGCGGTGAGGGCGGCGCTAGATCTGGTGATAGGGAGAGGGGCGGCAGCCAGCTACGGTGTGTAAGACCGAAAGTAGCGACCACAGGGGGGGGGTGAATGGGCGCCTAAAAATTTCTCGCTAAACTATATCGTAATCCCAACACCCAACCAACTTAACCGGACAAACAATATTAGCAAGGTAAATTACTCGTTGTTGGGACGACGGATCGAACCAGCAGGTTTTAGTGGAGAATGAGAGTAGTGTATTCAATGCCTTCCTTTTCTTGTTCCCGTTACAACTGTAGTGAGGGGTATTTATAGGGCGCCCCGTCCAGAGGACTAAACGCCTCCGGACCGCCAACGGCTACCCGACCAGCCCTGACGGGCAGTACAGACAAAACAGATAATACAGACAAGACAGGCGATACATAGTACAGACAGGAAGATTCGACTCTGGCAGCGTATCGGCCGTGTCGGACGCTTCCTGCGCCGCCCGACACGGTTCAGAGGATCGCGGCCCTGTCTTCTAGTACGATCGCCCAATCCTTTTCCCGCCATGACCCTCGTCGGGTCCGGCGCTACGGAACGGCCGAGGGCTTCGGGCCTCCGCCGTCGGGGGACGGCCTCCGGTGCCCCGTGCCGAAGGGAGACCTCCAACGTCTTCTCCCAGCGAGTGGCCCCGAAGGCCTTCAGCCGGAGGGTGACCTTCGGCTCCTTTCACGGGGGGGGGGGGGGGGGGCAGCCCTTGATGCCTTCTCGCCGGAGGGTGGCCTCCGATCCCTCACCTCCGGAGGGCAGCCTCCGGCTCCAGGCCGGGGCCCTCCGGCCGAGGGCCCACCCTTTCGGCCTCCGGGGTTATCTCCCCCAACACTCGTACTATAGTTGCATGTAAATCTAGAATAAAAATATTACTGCGACGAATAATATTTTTTTATATGAGCAGATTAATAAATATTTAAATAGACAATATGAGAGTACTAATAATATTTTGCAGATTAAACTAACCACGAAATGTCTAAACAGATTTTCAGCTAATTAATAACAGATAAATATTGGTTTAATTAACTGGCTAAAAATAGGAGATTAAAAAACTTACCTACCTCATCGTACTCATCGCCGTGCGCCGCAGAGAGTCCGGCCGGTAGTCTCATGCTCCGTGCGCCGTGCTTCCGCGTGAGAAGCAATGCGAGACGTAGCTTGCAGGAACAAACAAACAAACACACAAAAAAACTTTTTCCTGGACGCTATGGCTGAGAGCAACTACACACGCAATCAATGCATGGCCGCAACTTTTTATCTCACGTTGCCAGCAACTTAGCCACCGAGATGAACGACGTGACGCCGGTGGGTTCCACCTGGCTTCTCCTGCACGCCTGCACAGCGCACAACAGTGCAAGAAAAAAATTGCCTTCGTTCACCTGACACCGGTGGAGAGAGAAACAATTGCTGCTGTGCGTGATGCAGTCTCAAGGCCATGCACCCGTGCTGCTGCAACACTGTTGCTGGCAGAAGAAAGCTAGCAACGTGCGATGATGACGACGACAGTGAAGAATTTTTTTTCGAAGGAGCAAAGATTTGTTCGGTGGAACTCAAAAATTGAACAATGGACTATAGATTGATCTATTAGAAACATTCATCTATCCCCGGGGGGATAGGGGCTATTTATAGGCGACTCCTAATACATGAAAAGACTAATTTACCCCTAGGGTAAATTAATACTGACTCTAAAATAAATTCCGAAAATTACTAAAATATTCTTAGAAAAATCACCTGACTCAAATAAAAATATTCTAAACTTAAAAACTAAATTTTAATATCCTAAAAATAAAATAATCATGGGTTGTCTGTTTTGCGCTGAAACTGACAAAGCGTCCACCGTCTTCGCACCGGGTACCCGGATTGGGCCGACCCGACCCCGCAGCTTCCTCAGCCCGGCAATCGCTCGTCGCCCGTGACCTGAGTCAAACCCAGTAAATAGACCGGAGGATCCTCTGCCGCTCCTAGCCATGTACCCGGATTGGGCCAGTCCGACTCCACGGCTCCTCTGCCCGGCTGTCGCTCGCTGCCCGTGTACTTGAGTCACATGTGCCTTAGACTCGGCAGGTCTTCACATCTCTCTTCCTTTGACTTCTGTTGACAATCACTCATCACATCTGGAGTATCAAAACCATATTCTTCAACATGGTTTCTCAATCTCCCCCTTGATGAGTGCATTGTCAACATCCTCTTCAGCTCATCTTCAGAACCTGCAAAACATGTGGAAACAGGAAAACAAAGACAAAAGAAAATAGAAGAAATAAAATAAAAGTTTAACCCTAATGACCAAAAGCCAAACAGAAGCACGAAAAATGGTCATTATGGTTAACCAAAAATAAAGAATAAAACAAGACTGCAAATCTCAGAATTACCAACAAGGAACTCCCCCTGAAATAAATCCCAGAGAAAGCTAAAAATGTTCCCTAAACTCCAAAATTTCTCCCCCTTGTTGACAATTGGACTCATCAAGTGAGACTAAATGCACTCTAAAGAGACATAGACACAAACTCCCCCTGAAATGCAGCTCCCCCTCAAAATATGCCATGAATGCAGATGGGGTGCAGGTGGAGTGTGAAAAGCATGCTTCTTAGATATGATTGACAGCAATTACAACATCTAACATGTATAACAAAAGATATACTATCTAGGATACATGACATGATCAGTGCAACAGATGATATCTAAAGAAAGTCATTAGGACGCATTTTTCGATTTTTGCAAACAAAAGCATCACCACATTTTCTAGTTGACAAGCAAAAAAAAGCATGAGATGCAAAAGCTAACTGATATCTACCAAGATAAGCATTGTCCAAAACAAAGTGCTTCAGCAAACTTGTCATCTTTTTAAATTTTTCAGACTATTTCTTTTTCTTTTTCTTTTTCATTTTTGCCGGGGGTTATTTGCATGTCAAACCTTATGCTAACCGACCAAGTCAAGCCTAGGCCAGAACTGGACCATCAGAAGCTTAAGACATTGGTCTTGGCATACATTACACCATCCTAGTTCATACCAATGTGCTATGGTAAGCAGTCTAGAGCAATGCAATGCGACAAAGCAAACCCACCTGGATCTTTTCTGATAATCATAAAAATGCATAAAATTTTCATTTTTCTGAATTTTTTATCATTTTCATAACACATTTTTCATATTTAAAGCATATAGATATCCAAGTTGCATATCTGCATCTAAGTAAGGATCTAGCTACAAGGCATGTAAAAGATAGCGAAAGCATTCAACCTACACATGCTAGTTACCAGAAGCAATGGTGATCATTTTTCAATTTTAAAGCATAAAAGCAATGCATATGACAAATATCAGATATATCATGTGAACTGAAACAGAACATGATCATCGACAGGTAATAAAAAACATATACTAGCTAGAGAAAGTAAAGCAGATTAATCATATAACAGAAGCAAGCTCAAAATGTGATTGATGATTATGCATGATATGAACGCACTCAAAAAGACTCAATAAAATAAAGAAGAAAAGAAAAAACTGACTCAAAGTATCCTAAAAAGATACACAACTCCCAAATCAAGATCAATAATCATGAGTGGGACCAAACGGTCCAATGCCAGGTTTAGCAAAAGTGCTAAACCAGTGTCGAGCCATCTGCTCAAATGTAGGAAAGCAGAAGGAATCATATGAGTCTAGACCAAAGCACGGCTCAAAGTGCGGTCCTCTGTTCTGCCTAAAATCACGGTCACGAGGTCTAGAACCGTATCCATAACGATTTGGAACTCTGCCGGAATGGAAACCACCCTCCGGAGCACGATCATAAAAACCGTCTCCTCTACCACCACCTACACGACGTGGCCTGGCCTCTAGCCTCTCTCTACGTCGATAAACTCTCTGTCTACCACCCTACTGGTAGAACTGCTCCTGCCCACCTCGAGCTCTCTCTGCTCGCTCAACCCGCTTCCTCCTGAAGCAAAACTCCTCAAGATGCCCGTCTCTCTGACAAAACTCACAGTGATAGGTAGGCTTCTTGGGATGTTGTTGTGTCTTAGGATTCTTAGGCTTGGGATGGTGTTGGGTGTAGCACGGCTAATAGCACTCTCAAAATCAGCCTTGATATAGGTGTAACCTACCCCAAACCCATCCTGTCTCTTAAACTACTGGATCATCATGCCGAGCTGTGGCTCTCTGGCACTAATCCAACTCAGGATCTGACAGAGGTAAAAGTTCTCGTTCTGAACATTAGCTAGCTCCTCTCTCAAAGAAGCTAATACCTCCACCTGAGACAAGCAGATCTCACACTCTTTATCAACTTCGACAGACTTCTCAGCTTTTAGCTTGATCAACTCCATTCTAATGGACAAGCAGTTCTCACAAACAATGGGTGGAACTATCAAGGTCTCAAGCTCTAGCTTAGTCTGCTCCAACTCAGTTCTCACTCCAGCTAACTCACTCAACTTCTCATCACCCTTGGCTCTCAGCTCAGCTATACTAGCTAAATGGGATCACTACAACAAAACAGGCAACTTCCATCGGCCAAAGCCGACGGAAGTTAGCCCTTTCCCGACGGAAGAAGCCAACTTCCGTCGGCAAAACGCTAACTTCCGTCGGCCTTTGGCCGACGGAAGCGGTTAGACGGAAGTTAGCTAACTTCCGTCGGCTTGACGTGGCCGACGGAAATTATCGGGATATTTTGCCACGTCAGCAAATACATACTTAACTTCCGTCGGCTAATGTACGGCCGACGGAAGTTAACGGAAAACAGAAAAAATGAAAAAAAATAACTTCCGTCGGCTAATGTGTGGCCGACGGAAGTTACTTTTTCCTTTTAAAAAAAAATAGTTCAGTGAACACACATGAACTGAAATATGACATCAAGCAGACCAGCACCACACAAGTACAAGTGCGAATGTTCTGGTTACAGTTTTATAGTATATTTCCTTTCTTTCCTAAGTGCAACTCAGTGTTATATTTCACCAATGTTCGACAACATTTTCACTGCCAAAGAGCAACCAATTTATCTTCAATCAAAATGACTTATTTACATTTAAGTAAAGCATTGACAGCATAAGCTACAGATTTTGCAGGACCAAAAAATCTTAGGCTAAAATATGTCATCGAACAATAAAGAAATCCGAACAGAAGACCACACATGCATGCATAGCTATTTCTTATCTGCAGAGGCAAAAACTATCACAAACACTATCAGGATTGGATAAATGGCATGATCAAATCAAAACCTCTCATTTCCATGTAGGTGAAATTGTGAAAACTGAAAACATGATTCAGTTGTAAAATCAAATTTGGTGCCTCCACATGCTAACTGGACAAGAGAACCATACCATACTTGTGCCACTGCCACGACATGAAATCTTCATGCTACCAAGAAGAGCTTCTTTCTGCATGGAAAGAAGCCTGTTAGAGATGAAAATAAGCTAGAGATGCCATGGCCTCTAGAAGTTACAAATTCGGATAGACATTTGAGATAAAGCACTCACAAAGGAAACTTCATCATGGTAGGTTAAGAACTACATCAGATTGTAGAAAGACATCAATAAAATCACAGGATATTCAGTGAGAAACAAAAAGTTGAGTAGAGTTAATCAGTACACTATTCAGTGGTGAAATATCCACTACTATACCAATTCTACCTTCACCAAATTTCATAATGTTGTAATCATAAATATGAACCATTACATCCATTAGTAAATTGTGCAGCCACTAATGCACTCCTCATAATAGAATGGAATAAATATCCAGCATAGTCCGTGTGTTTAAGGTTATAAGACACCTTGAAAAATAAGCACTGACACAACACACAGTCAATCAAGTATGGTGAATACGCCATGGAAATTTCTCGCACTAACAGAACGTCAGAACCCAACCACAACAAACTGAAGTAAAAGCACCAAGAAATTTCTCGCACTAACAGAACCGGAGATATGATGCGAGCTAGCTAATTAAGCGCTTGTTTAATCACTCACATGAAACATATTGTTAAAAATTTCAAAGACTTTTATACAAGTTTATAGCAATTTTTATAGCGATAAACAATTATAGGTGAGTCTCAAGCACAAAAATCAATTTGTTCTTGATAAACATACTGAAATATAGAAAATGAATAATAGAGTCAAAAGTGCCAAATCTGAAACATACTGAAAGCTTATAGTGGGAGTAGGGTCGTCGTACTTGAGGGTGTAGGGGCTGGACTCGGGGGAGCGATCGAAGTGAAGTCGGAGTGCCCTCCGAGGCGAGCGGTGGTGGTCGGCCGAGCGACGGCCTGCCTAGCAGTGGAGGTGGCCGAACGAGCGGCAGCGGTCAGCCGAGCGGTGGCTTGGCGATGCGGTGAGCAAAGGTAGCGAGCGCACGGAACGGTGGTGGAGGAAGATGTAGGAAATAATGAGGAAACCCTAGCTAGAGCAGAGGCAGAGGGCGCACGGAATGAGGCAGCCGCGGCGCGGAGGGTCCGTATTGTGGCACTTCAACGACGGGGAGCGGGCGAGCGAAGGTACAATGAGGGAGTGGTCGTCTCTGGGCCACTGGTTGTGTGGATTTGGTTGCCGGGGTGAGGCGAGCGGAGTCAGCGTAGGTCGGCGGGGCTTAGGCGGGCAAAGGCGGCGGAGGCCGGTGGGGCGGAGGCGGCGAAGGGCCAGCGGGGCGAGGTGGGCGGAGGCCGGCGGGACAGAGGCGACTGGCAGGGCGGCGGTGGTGGTGGGGAGGAGCGTGAGTGCGCACGGGAGATTGGGGGAAGTGAGGAGGCTAGGGATGCGAGGTTAGGAGAGGGAGACCTAATCGACGGATATAACTTCCGTCGGCTTTAGGGAAAGATCGACGGAAGTTATGTAACTTCCGTCGGTTAAAAGAAAAAGCCGACGAAAATTATGTTAACTTTCGTCGGCCCGTCTAGACCGACGGAAGTTACTTAACTTTCGTCGGCTTTTAGAAATGCCGACGGAAATTAAAAAAGCCGACGAAAATTTATTATTTTCTTGTAGTGGATGGGCAGTCTACACATGGTACGATGACAGTGGCATGAGTATTTTTCAGCTCCTGCTGAGCGCTCTCAAGCTCAGTAGCCAAGGTGTCTCTCTTATCTACTCTCTCAGTGTACCTGGACTTAAGAGTCATCAAGTCACACAACAACACCTCACAGTTAGGGCACTCACTACCATCACCCAAGCAAGGGGAAGAAGACAGACTCTCAATCTTGCCATTCGCCATGGCAAGCTCACTCTCAAGCTCATCTATCCTCTTCTTAGCCCCTCTAAGTAGTTTCTCCCGATACTTCAACTCCTGACGGTTTTGTTCTAGTAAATTGACAACTTCTTGTTCATAAGAAGATACCTTCTCATCGTCGTCGTCGGAGTCATTGGAGGAGTCATTTTCTTTCTTCTCCCCAAGAGCCATTGAGCATAAGCTCTTGTGAGGTCTTTGGCTGTGACGTGAGCGACTCTTCGGCTTGTCCCCGAAGGTCATGAAACAGAGGCCCACCGGATTATCCCTGTCCTTCCTCTTCTTGATCATGATCTCTTCATCACTTGAACTTGAAGACGAGGAGGAAGATGAGGATCTCTTGGAGTATCTCTTCTCTATCTCGGCGAAGAAGGTCTTGTCTCGCTTCTTGTTCTCACGCCTGTAATCCTTCAGAGCCTTTCGAAAGAATCTTGTCTTGGGCTTGCCGTTCGTGGAAGTGGAGTTGTCATACTTGCTGGAGTTGTAGGAGTTGCCGTCGGTTCCCTTCTTGTAATTTTTCTGCTTGGGGCAGTCGGCGATGAAACGACCTGGGTCACCACACTCAAAGCATCCGAATTTTGTGCCGTGTCTTTTAAACATTCGCTTATCATAGACACGTCGCACCAGGTTGTTAAACAAACACAGATCATCATCTCCTAGCGAATCAAGTTGTTCCTCGGAGATAGACATCAAGGAAAAAGCAGTACAGCTCATGGCAGTAGGATCAGCAGACGGTGTCGCAAGTGCTAGAGTCTTGGAGCCAGAATTAGTGAGATTTGATCTCAACTGAATATCGACCTCTGAGGCCTTGAGCTTACTAAAAAGCTCTACGACAGTCAAGGTATCATAAGACGCGCTCTCAACAATAGAAGAAACCTTGCTCTCCCAGATCTTAGAGTCCAAATTATGGAGTACCTTAAGCGCCTGTTCATGATCCGAGACCAGCTGATCACGCTCGGCCTTGTTAACGCGAATCTTGTTAATGATCGATTGAAAGCGACCAAACAAAGCCTCAACAGTCTCATCCGGCTTCTGTGAGAAATTTTCATACTCACACCGGTAGGTCTGGTAGAGCCTAGCCTTGACCTGAGCTGTCCCCTCATGGTGTGCCTGGAGGGTAGCCCAGATCTCTCGAGCAGTGGTGAGATGGATAACACGCTCAAACTCACTAGGACCTAGACTAGAAAATAAAATGTTCACCACTTTACTATTATTTTGATGTTGTGTAACTCCATCTACAGCAGTATCCGCAGCAATAGTCCTTATGGTGAAAGTAGGATGAACACAAATCTCCCATATGTCCGAGCTCTAGCTCATAAGGTATGCTCGCATGCGAGTCTTCCAATAAGTGTAGCCAAAAGCTTCTAGGAACGGGATTTTGCCAGAAGACGTCATGGTCACTACCTAGGTTTAGAATCGATTAAGATATTAGAAAACCCTAACCTCGCTCTGATACCACTTGTAAGACCGAAAGTAGCGACCAGAGGGGGGGGTGAATGGGCACCTAAAAATTTCTCGCTAAACTATATCGTAATCCCAACACCCAACCAACTTACCCGGACAAACAATATTAGCAAGGTAAATTACTGGTACTATAGTTGCCTAGCCTAAAAATGACCGGTGTCCCAATTAAAATGATATTTAAAAATAAACTAAACTAAATAAAAAATAACTGCAGTGAATAAAACTGGGTAGTAAAAATATTTAATGGCCTAGGGAAAAATACCTAAATAAATCAATAATAATCTGGATTGCAGTCTAAACAAAAATACTAATTAACCGAATAAAACATGGATCATCCAGAAATTAACTCAGAAATAAACTTAAAATATTGCATGTAAATCTAGAATAAAAATATTACTGCGACGAATAATATTTTTTATATGAGCAGATTAATAAATATTTAAATAGACATTATGAGAGTACTAATAATATTTTGCAGATTAAACTAACCACGAAATGTCTAAACAGATTTTCAGCTAATTAATAATAGATAAATATTGGTTTAATTAACTGGCTAAAAAATAGGAGATTACAAAACTTACCTGCCTCATCGTGCTCATCGCCGTGCGCCGCAGAGAGTCCGGCCGGTAGTCTCGTGCTCCATGCGCCGTGCCTCCGCGTGAGAAGCAATGCCAGACTTAGCTTGCAGGAACAAACAAACAAACACAAAAAAACTTTTTCCTGGACGCTATGGCTGAGAGCAACTACACACGCAATCAATGCATGGACGCAGCTTTTTATCTCACGTTGCCAGCAACTTAGCCACCGAGATGAACAACGTGACGCCGGTGGGTCCCGCCTAGCTTCTCCTGCACGCCTGCACAATGCACAACAGTGCAAGAAAAAAAATTGCTTTCGTTCACCTGACGCCAGTGGAGAGAGAAACAATTGCTGCTGTGCGTGATGCAGTCTCAAGGCCGTGCGCCTGTGCTGCTGCAACAGTGTTGCTGGCGGAAGAAAGCTGGCGACGTGCGATGATGACGACGACGGTGAAGAATTTTTTTTCGAAGGAGAAAAGATTGTTCGGTGGAAATCAAAAACTGAACAATGGACTATAGATTGATCTATTAGAAACAGTCATCTATCCCCGGGGGGATAGGGGCCTATTTATAGGCGACTCCTAATACATGAAAAGACTAATTTACCCCTAGGGTAAATTAATACTGACTCTAAAATAAATTCCGAAAATTACTAAAATATTCTTAGAAAAATCACATGACTCAAATAAAAATATTCTAAACTTAAAAACTAAATTTTAATATCCTAAAAACAAAATAATCATGGGTTGTCAGTTTTGCGCCGAAACTGACAAAGCGTCCACCGTCTTCGCACCGTGTACCCAGATTGGGCCGACCCGACCCCGCAACCTCCTCAGCCCGGCAATCGTTTGCCGCCCGTGTACCTGAGTCAAACCCAGTAAACAGACCGGTGGATCCTCTGCCGCTCCTAACCATGTACCCGGATTGGGCCAGCCCGACTCCACGGCTCCTCTCCCCGGCTATCGCTTGCTGCCCATATACCTGAGTCACATGCGCCTTAGACTCAGCAGGTCTTCATATCTCTCTTTCCTTTGACTTCCATTGACAATCACTCATCACATCTGGAGTATCAAAACCATATTCTTCAACATGGTTTCTCACGGTGGCCCAGTAGTGAAGACGAGGGGGGAGGAGGCCGACGTCGAGAGGGTGAAGCCAATAGCCGTGGCGGCGGCGGCCATCCTGCCCATGGCCGAGACGAGCCCAACGACGGCCGCGGTGGAGGAGGACGCACCAGATCCGGCCACCGCAGTGCCAGATCCATACTCAGTGGCACCGGATCTGGGCACGACAACAGCCAGCTGCCCATCATGGTGATGGGGAGAGGAAGGAGAGGGAAGGAGAGAGAAGGAGGAGGCCAACACCGACGAAGGGGGTGCTCGTCGGCCATGGCGGCGGTGGCGGCCTGTAGGTGAGGGGAGAGAGGAGAGGGGGATGAGGGAGCCCTAGTGCTCTGATACCATGTAAGATTATATGTATTCCTCACTCAAACCCTAGATGGGTAGGTGGATAGTAATAGTGGTGTACATGGGCCCATGATCCAGGCACAAACACACACTCTAATAACAAAGAATTACATTCCTCCAAGCTTTGAACATCTGCGCAAAATTTTTTTATCGTTGAGAACACAGGAAAATGAAGAAAATAATACCCTCCTTACTATTCACAGTTTCGCACTTCACATCTTAAAGCACACCAAAAAATTGGTGAAGCTAGAAAGCCATTAACCATGAGAAAAATTGATTATGCAAACACAACCGTGAGTAAAATTTGCTAAAAAATTATCTGCAGTGACAAAAGTAAGTAAAATTTCATAAACCGGTGAACACTTATCCATGGATGAAGGGTGCTAAAAAATTACACCAAAGTGAATGTGTTGTGCATGCCATTGTCTCTATTGCCAAAATTGGAAATTTAATATGCTTATGTTTAGTTTTTCCTCCAGCTTCAAATTTTATATAAAACCTCAACTTTAGTCTGACTTGACTTTTGAGCACGAGGTTTTCAACAAATTTAACACAGACAAAAACATGTGATCAGATTGGAATATCTTTCTTTGAAAATATTGTCAACATTATCCAACCAAAATGGGACCTAAGATAGTGGAGATATACATGCCACTGCGATTCATGGACAAAGGGAGATGTTGTAATTTTCAATGCTCTAAGATTGCAATCCTCAGGTTCATGACTCTGAAATTCACTTTTCTAACAGGAACTCAGGATGCCTGGCAATCAGGTAATCGTGTCTCTCAAGTTCACTCCGACTGGAACACTGTAAATAAATTTACTATCATGTGAATAAGATACCTAAATGAGAAATTGTTGGGGGGAAATACTTCCATCCACGTGGTAAATAAGAGGCTGCTCCGGAGGCTCCATTCAAAGGGCAAAAGGAGATGAAGCTTCACTCCTTAGAGATGCAGACGATCGACAAGGCTCCGCTGAAGAGATCTTTCCCGGAGGGTCGCAGACTTAGGGTCCAGTGAGGCTTCAGCCAAGGAGAATTCCAGAAAGGTCCCCTCCTGAAGAGGCGCCGCTCGAACGGACTAGACATCTACATTATCCAAGTGTTCGCATGACCTTTTACCTTTTTAGCCCTACAGAGGTCAAGGAACAGTGTCCTCTATGACGGTTGTAACTAGAGGGTTAAATGGTCTTCTCCTTGTACATTCTTGCCTATAAATAGCCCCTCCTTGCTGAGGTATAGGCATAAAAATCAAGAGATAATCAATAGACACTTCGAACTGTCCTCAGCTATTATCCTACTCGGAGGCTTGGAACAGTCCACAAACAATCGTCCCACTTAATAACCTTTCATGATTATTTAAACCTGTTAGCGTAATCTTTTACGCCAACAGTTGGCGACGTCCGTGGGGATCTTAGTACAAAAACTACAGTCTCTACCAATCCTTTCCCAAAGTTATGCCTTCTAAGCAAAGCATAGGCCCTAGTCCCCCCCGCATATCCCCTCGAATCTTTGGACTAGGGACTCAAAGTTCTTTAGGGACTGCGGAACCCCCCGCAGCTCCTCCACTCCCGATTCCTGAAGTAGCCTCCGTTCCTCGCCGATACGGAGGCCCTTCTATGGTCCTGACCGTACTCCGTACTAACGTCGTCAGATCCCAAGATCCTGAATACACCCCTAGAGGAAGCGGAGACCCCTCCGACATTGTGGCCATTGAAATGGCTCAGTTGAAAGCAGAGCTGTAGAGGTGGCATTAGGCAGCCACAAACTAGATCCCTGCTCAAGACGAAGCCAGAAGACCAGTGGTGCAGCCCGAAGTCATCACAGTCGTCAAGCTTGAAACCCCCGAAGTTCGGAGGAGCAGTCAAAATGCCTCCTTCGATAAGGAATCTCCACTACACCCCGATCTGTAAAAAGTACGCTTCGACCCTAGGTTCCGAGCAGCGAAGTTTCTGAACTACTCTGGGGAAGCTGACCCGGGAGAATTCTCTCGGTCATACGCTCTCGCAATAGAAGCCAGTGGAGGGGTTCTATACACCATGGATAAGTGTTTCCCGCTCGCGCTCGAAGGGGTGGCCCTTTGGTGGTTTTTGTCCTTGAAGCCCAGGTCGATAAAATCCTGGGAGCAGTTGAAAAAAAGTTTGTAAATAACTTCTATGGGACCTTCGTGGCCCCAATGTCCATGGTAAGCCTGTTCTAGGCGAAGCAGCAACCCAGAGAGACCTTGTGGTAGTACTTCAAGCGCTTCGCTCATACGAAGTTCTAGATCAAAGGGCTCTTCATGTCGTCCGTTGTAGATGCCGCACGCGAGGGCGTGACCAACATCGGCCTCCTCGACAAGCTTCACCGGAAGCCCATTGCATCGGTGGCCCAACTAATGACGTACATAGAAGAGTACACCCGGTTAGAAGAAGGACAACTCTAGAGGTCCGCTTCATTCCCCCTACATTCGTCCAGGACGTGAAGCCTCCAGAGCAGAAAGCACCGAGCCCAGTGAGAACTTCCCCCTTCGACAATCGGTCATTCGATTCATGAAGGGGCGGAAGCATCATCACTCGGAGGTCTTGAACATCGCTTCCCCTGTTTCGAAGCAGCCACTGAAGTTTCAGCAAAATCAAGGTAGCAGGGCCAATGGCTCAAGGCCGTCCGAGAACGCGGCCGGTCAAGGCCAATCTTTTTTATTTAATGTGCATGGAGAGAATCAGAGCCATAACACTGATTCATGTAAATCTATATTGGCCATGCGAAGTGAATATCTCGAGAGTAACTCTGGTCGAGGTACTACTGACTGAGCACCCCCACGACTTGCTCGGAGACAATGCAGGCTGTCGGACGCATTGAAGGACTTGAAGCCTCCATCCACCCCTCAGTGGTAAATGCATTACCACTTCTGAAGGACAAAAACTTCCAGGACTGCTAGAAGCGTGTGGTCCTACCCATTACTAGAGGAGAGACTCTAAGCAGCATGTCCAAGCGACAGCGAAGGGAGTATGTGCATGAAGTGGGGCACATTGGGACTTTGGCGTCCGCAACAGCCATGACCGAATGGTCCCATGTGCCCATATCCTTCTCCGCTGATGATGCTGTCAGGATTAAATTCCCTCATACTGACCCCCTTGTCATTACTACTGATATAGCGGGCACCAAAGTGCGAATAGTGTTGGTCGACGGTGGGAGCTCCACCGACATTATTTTCGTCCAAGCCTTTGATCAGCTCTGCATTCCTCGAAGGCCCTTGCTCCTAGCGGCCTGTCTATTACAAGGCTTCGCAGGCCCCCCTCTCGATGCCCCCGGCCAAATAGGCCTCGAGTTCGCTTTCAGAGATGGGCCCTTGGTGAGGTCTGAGGAGATCATCTTCGACATTGTCGATGACCCATACACCTACAACGCAATCTTCGAGAGGGGTATGCTGAATCAATTCGGAGCCGTAGCACACCACAATTACT
Organism: Zizania palustris; assembly: GCA_019279435.1. NCBI lineage: Eukaryota > Viridiplantae > Streptophyta > Magnoliopsida > Poales > Poaceae > Zizania > Zizania palustris. The sequence continues at coordinate 77,002,721 of JAAALK010000289.1, read as the reverse complement.
TGTGCATGAAAATATCCACGCAAGGCGGGGTACTTATAGTCTTTGGTGACCAAGCTATGACACGGAGAGTGGAATATGGCCACATTGCCCCCCTCGACCCTCAACAAGTGAACAATGTGGGAGAGCACCCAAATAGTGCTCCGTTGTCCCGGGACCCGTTGAAGGGCCCGGCCTTGAAGACAAGCCCCGAAGGTGACGTCGTCACAAAGATCATTGCGAAGGCAGGTAGGGAATACCTCGTTTACTTCGACAAGGGGCTGCCTCCCAAAGTTGCCGCTTCACTAGAAGTGGTTAAGGAAAATCTAGACGCCTTCGCCTGGTCGGATGAAGATATCCCCAGAGTCGACCGAAGCATTATCGAGCACTACCTGCTCATCAACCCCAAGGCCAGAGTTGTCCGCCAGGGGCTACGGAAGTTATAAGTTGAAAAGAGCCAACCTCGCCAAGGTGGAGGTAGAAAAATTGCTTCGAGTTGGGATTATTAGGGAAGTAGGATACATAGAGTGGTTGTCTAATCTAGTCTTCGTCATGAAAAAGAGCTCCGACAAGTGGCGCATGTGTATTGACTTTTCTTCATTAAATAAAGCATGCCCGTGTGATTCCTACCCAATGCCTCGAATCGATCAGCTCATAGACTCAACAGCTGGCTCAGAGCTCCTAAGTTTCATCGACGTATACTCTGGATATCATCAGATATGGTTAAACGTGAAGATGAGGCCAAGACAAGTTTTGTAACTCCTTCCGGAGTTTTCTGTTATGTACGGATGTCGTTCGATCTTAGAAATGTCGGGGCTACTTTTTCAAGGTTAATCGCTAAGGCTCTAGGGCACCAAATAGGTCACAATGTTGAGGCCTATATGGATGATATTGTAATAACGAGTGCTTGTAAACACCAGCATAACTTAGACTTAGCAGAAACATTTGAGAGCCTCTGAGCATGTGGAGTTCACCTCAACCTCGAAAAATGTGTCTTCGGAGCACAAGCGGGGAAATTGCTAGGGTACTTAGTTTCCAGCCGAGGCATTGAAGCCAACCCTATGCAAATAAGTACATTGCAAAAAATGGCCCTGACGGAGAACCTAAAGCAAGTCCAGAAGCTTACCGGACGCCTCGCTACTCTCAAAGGGTTCCTCGCTAGGTCTACAGAGCGAAGTCCATTTTTAAAGCCTTGAAGGGGTCGGAGGACTTTGCCTGGACTCCAGAGTGCCATAAAAGCTTCAAAGAGATCAAAGACTACCTCGGCAACCTAGCGATGCTCACAGTGCCCCTCGCTGACGAAACTTTGCTTTTATACCTTGCAGCTACCGGCCCTGCTGTTAGTTTGGTACTCGTATGAGAGGTCGACTTCGATGGGAAGCTAGTGAAAAATCTAATATACTTTGTTTTAGAGGCTTGGTCCGGAGCTAAGACAAGATACTCCGAGCTTGAAAAGTTCGCTTACGCACTGGTAATGGCGTCGAGGAAGGTGCGGCATTATTTTCTGGCACATAATGTAATCGTACCAACTTCCTACCCCCTCGGAGATATGCTCCGCAACAAGGATTCCACTAGAAGAGTAGGGAAGTGGGTCGTCGAGCTTGCCCCCTTCGACATTTTGTTTGCTGCACAAATAGCCATTAAATCGTAGGTGGTTGCTGACTTTGTAGTAGAGTGGACCCTGTCTGCCGCATGGGTTTTGGAGGAACCAAGCGAAGGGGTCTGGACCATTTACTCTAACGGCGCATTTCAGGTGTCTAGAGCCGGTGCTAGAGCCGTTATAATCTCACCCTCAGGCCAAAAAGCAATGTACTCCACAAGGCTTAACTTTAAAGCCACCAACAATGTAGTTGAGTATGAAAGCGTACTGCTTGGACTTCGCAAAGCACGTGCACTTTGTGCCGCTCGAGTCATCATCAAGAGGGATTCTCAAAATGTTGCGGGCCATGTGGATATAATTTTCCAAGATCAACACCCTCACCTTGCAGCATACCTTGTCGAGATTCGCAAGTCCAAAGGGGGGTTTTAAAGGAATTTTTGTTCGAAGCATCCCGAGGGCCAATAACCAGTAGGTCGATGTCTTAGCGAAGGCTGCGGTCGGAGGTCTGGACATCCCAGTAGGGGCTTTCTTCGAAGAACTATCTATCCCTTCGGTGTATCTACTTTCTTCAGCAGAAGTACTCTATATACCGAACAATGATTGGCGTAGTCCGATCATGAACATGTTGCAAGACGAAGTCATTCTACCAGAAGGTCTAGAGCTATCAATACTACAGTCCAGAGTTCGATGCTATCACATTATCAATGGCATTCTGTATAAATCCAGAGTGTGTTCGTCCTTCTTGAGATGTATCACCCAATCCGAAGGCCAGCAAATACTCGAAGACATCCATGAAGGTTTATGCGGGAGCCACCTAGCACCTCGAGCCCTAGTGGGCAAAACACTTCGCCAGGGGCTATATTGGTACACTATTATGGCCGATGTTGAGGCCTTGGTGCGCACCTGCCAAGGGTGCCAGTGGATGGGACGGAGGAACCATCGCCCACCGACGCCTATGTAGGTCATTGCACCGGTGTGGCCTTTGGCCCGATGGGGGATGGATCTAATTGGCCCCTTCCTGAAGGAAAATGGAAGCCTCAAGTTTATAGTAGTGATAATTGAGTACTTCTCAAAATGGGTCAAAGCTGAGCCCCTGATGGCTATCACTTCGAATAATGTACATAAATTTTTCTAGCAGAATATCATATGCATGTTTGGAGTGCCAAGGTAGCTAACAATTGATAATGGCACTCAGTTTGATGCTGAGCCCTTCAGAGAGTTCTGCGAAGGCTTTGGCATCGAGATGTGTTTCGCAACTGTTCGACACCCCCAATCCAACGGGGCGGTTGAGCGTGCCAATGGAAACATTCTCTTTGGCCTAAACCGTCGCATAGTAGGATCGGCGAAGGGGCTGTGGACTAAAGAGTTGCCAAAAATTCTATGGTCCATCCGGACCACCCAAGCGAGGTCTATAGGCTTTACACCGTTTTGGCTTCTGTTCGGATATGAAGACATGATGCCAACAGAGTTACAAGGCGGCTCTTTACGCTCCATAGAGCCACAAGATGAAGCTAAAAGACGTGCCTCGCTTGATTTGTTTGAAGAAATAAGGCTTCAAGCTGTAGCCAATATAACGAAGTATCAGCATCAAATGAAGGCCTGGTACGACCCGAAGGTACAGTTAAAAGAACTAAGGCCGGGTCACCTAGTGCTCCGAAGCGTGGTCGCCCCGGGTAAATTGGGAAATCAATGGGAAGATCCATATATTATAATTCGTTTGGAACGCCCGGGCTCGTTCAAACTAGCTACTTTAGAAGGGGAAGAATTGAACACACTTGCATGCGGAGCACCTCAAGCACTACTTCGCCTAAGGCTTCGTTGTAATACATTGTAACACCCCTTCGAAATGCTAAAGAATATGGTTCGAATAATGCATGCCCCTTAAACCAATCCTTACCTTGGTGGACGCACTAGGGAAAGGAAGAGTTTTGTGAGGTAGAGCATTATTCATTAGTAACCAATACTAACGGATTCCGAGCCACCGGCTTGAAGCATCCATAAAAGAGTCTGAATTGACTAACTAGCAGATTCTGAGCCACCGGTTCGAAGCGTCCGTAAAAGAGTCTGAAGTGACCAAACTAACATATTCTGAGCCATTGGCTCGAAGCGTCCGTACAAGAGTCCAAGGCGACCAACTAACGGATTCCAAGCCACCGGTTTGAAGCGTCCGTAGAAGAGTCCAAGGTGACCAAACTAACGGATTCTAAGCCACTGGCTCGAAGCACCCGTACAAGAGTCCAAGGTGACCAAACTAATGGATTCCGAGCCACTATCTCGAAGCATCTGTACAAGAGTCCAAGGTGACCAAACTAACGGATTCTGAGCCACCGGTTCGAAGCATCCGTACAAGAGTACGAGGCGACCAAACTAATGGATTCCAAACCACTTGTTTAAAGCATCCTTTATAAAATGAGTTCCTACTTCGTGGTCATCGAACATGCAATTTACGAAGCATACTTCTAAACATATCAGGCATTGTGCTCAACCGACTTTATCATAACTAAACAGCCACTCACCCACAAAGGGGGGCGAGGGGTAAAGGCACAATGAAATATGTTCTTACAAATTGCATTACATGACTGATGTCTTAGTATATATTACAATAATTTGGGCACTACAAGAAATTGGTGTCCAAACTAAGATAAAACCGGAGGCCCGTTCGTTTTCGAGGGTTAGGATGCCTCCCTCTGGAGTTTGAAGCCCCTGGCTCAACTTCTTTCCTCCTAGACCCTCTGGTAGACTTGGTTTGAGGCCACTTTTCCTTCTGCGAAGCACTCCAATCTTTTTGCTCTTGCTAGAGTTCAGCCAAACTCCGAAGCCTTTCGGGGTTAGGCTTTGCTGAGGCCGGTTCTTGCTATTCGTCCAACTGTTATACATCGAACCAGTTCACTTATTCTAATGGCGAAGAAGTTAGATCCACGACTTTTTCCCTTTCTTCCTCTTTAATAAAAGAAATGACTTCGTTAAACACGTTAGGAGAAATTTGCTCGTGATCTCCGTGAGGAATAGAAAACAGAGGGCGCCTATTGTCACGCCCCAATTTAATAAATCAGGACCTTTATTGAAATTCCATAGAAAATCAATAAACCAAGACGTTCATCATGCGACCACGTACAATACGAGCAATCATTCACGGTTCGTAGACCGTATTAGTACAAAAGTGAGTAAAGATGAAGAGAAACTAATAAATCAAAGGGTCCTAGATGAACGCCTCCTTCCAGTCTCGCCTTGACTGGGTCGCTACTCTAGACCTTCATCCTACTCATAGTAGACGTGCTCTGGTGGTGTAAGTCAATGGGGGTGAGTACAAACGTACTCAGCAAGCCACCGAATGCAAATATAATGTAGAGTAATAACAAGGGAGATAGTGGCTAAATTTGTGGAAAAGCATAATTGTAAAGCATTAAATGTGATCAATTTATTAGTACTGAAAAGTAAACATGTGTATGCATCATCATCTTCTAACTCGAGGGGTACAGTCATCCCTACCTCGCTCAATAGTCCTTACATGCCATGAATAACTCAACCATTCAAACAATTGTAAACTAACTGCGAGTAGTCACACAACCCGCCCTTGACCGTGGGCTCGACTTTTCGAAAAGATTAAGTACTCTGATCAGAGATGTACCACTGTACCCACAAGGCACGCACTCATCCCATACACCAAAGTGTAACAAGATGACCCATTCCACGGGAACTCGTGCCAAAACCTTCCATATGGTCCTCCTCGACCCAACAGCACCCTCTTATGGGTTTCATATGGTGTCCCGACGCGTCGAGCCTCACCATACCCCCCTTGAGCCACGTCGGTACAAGTCACCTGCAGGTTGCCCCTTGCCCCCTCCACTATGGTGCATCGAGTTAGATTGTTCTATACTTTTAGTTAGGACTTACCCATTAGACTTGTGGTTGGTATGGAAGTGCTTTGTAACAGATCCCGCAGACCGGTCCTTATAGTGCCCCAGGTGCGACCAACCAGTTCCCGAGCTTGCACCCGAAACCCACCATACTTATAACATAGCCAACTCCAACAGAGTCCAGAGACAAGAATAACGGGGAAATTTCATATAGTAGAATCCATCTATCTACGACTCGTTCTTTATTTATCCTATAACAGTTGTGCCGGTACATTGGGCACTAGCTAATATTTTATAGTAGATTGACAAGGAGTTCAGGCTCAATAAGCATGGCTTGGGTTTGCACACAAGGATGGAGATCTAATAAATATAATGTAGGGCTTGATATTTGACTAATGCAATATTATCCTATGAGTTATAGCGATAATTTATTAAAACATGGGCTCAATGATGATCAACTATTTCCACAGGAGTGGGTCGATGACTTGCCTTGATCAACAAATGGGGAAGGTGGAACCTCGGGATAAAACTCCGGCTCCTCGACGAACTCGTAGTCTTCTCGATACGGCAAAAGTAAAAAATACATTCAATAAAGCATCACAAAACATAAGCATACAAGTTCTATGATTTAAATATGTGAATTGAGCTTTATTGTACTGAACTTATATTAATAATATCAAAGGTTAAAGTTTTGGGGTTTTTCCTAATTTATTTCATGAATTATTAATTTATCCCTAAGGGGTTTTTATTTATTTAATTCATAAGATTATTTTGTGCTATAGTAACATACTGTTTTAATGGCATTAATGTGTAGAGAATAAAATGCTGAATTTAATAAAATTGGAATGGTGAAATTTGGAGTTAAAATGAGCAAGTTATGAATTTTCAAAGTTTAAACAATTTTCTGGAATTTTATTTAAACTGGAAAATGGGCTCTGGTCCATGGTGAGCCAGGCCCACGGTGGACAGGTGCACTATGCGTGTGGACCGGATCAACCAGAGCCGTTGGATCTGGATCTAGCGGCCAGGCGCGAGGCAGGAGGCTTAAGTGAAAATGGACGGCGAGGATTAAAACGCACCAAACGGGTACGCGTGGATGCACCAGATTGAATCCAGTTTTTAAGTTGCGATCAACGAACAGGATCACAGGGTACCGGTTTGACCAGATCCGAGGGCCGGGATTAAATCCCAAAAGGATTTAATCTTAGCCCTCCGATCGCGATCGGACGGCCAAGGTGCCGTCCGGCATGGCACAGACGTAAGGGGTACTTAGCCCGCTTCGTCTCTAGCTTCGGTGGGTTCTTGCATGGTGGCGACGGTGGCGGCGAGCGCCTATGGTCCTAGCTCTCGGTGAAAATGGATAGAGGAGGTCGTGGCGGTCTCGACCATACCTTCGGTGGCGACGAAGGGTGACGGACGGCGACCGGCGGCGAGGGTAGACGAAAGGGGGTCTTCAGGAGCTCGACGGCGACGGCGATCCGACGGCGCCCATGGTCAACGGAGGTGAGGCCAGTGATGGGTGGGAGGTGGCAATCACAGTGGTGTCGTCGGCGAGGGCGGCGGAGGCTCGAGTTGCCGGTGAGGGCTCGGCGGAGTCGAAACAAAGAGGGAGCCCGAAAATTGGGATGGGGCGCTCTGTTCTCGCTCGGGCTTGGGCTACGACGGTGTGGGCAGAGGGCGGTGACCACAGGGGTTTAAATAGGGGGATTGCCGGCGTTAAATGGGAAGGGGACCGAGGGTTTCCCATGATCTCCGGCGAGGGATTCCTAACCCACGGCCAAGCTTCCCTAAATGGTAAAAATACGTTGGTTATAGATGGAAAGAGTGCGGTGGTGCTCGGGGAAGGTGATCCGGGGAAAATCCGAGCGAACGCGGTGGCCAGCGGCAAGAAATTGGAAAGGGGGTCACCGGAAGGAAAGGGGAGGGATCCCCTTCCATCGAAGATGAAGCTTCTGACAGGTGGCCCCCACCTGTCAGCGGCCGAAACGAAAAAGGAAGGGGCCGACAAGCGGGCCATGGCTGTGAGGGAGTGAAAGCGGGAGGGGAGAGGCTGATGGGTGGGGCCATGCGGGGCGCGGGCGGGAGAGAGAGAGGCGTGGGAGTGCGCCGACAGGCGGGTCCCACATGTCAGTGGCCGGCGGTCGGGCTAGGCCGGGCTCAGGGTAGATTGGAGGTTGGCGGCCCGTTAGGATTTAAATTGTTTTCTGATTTAAAATAAATCTAGTAATTCATTTATTTGTTTAAGGATTGAAGCACTGTTGATAAAAATTTGTAAAAATTCCTGAAATTATGTTTTGGCCTCTAGTTTATCCCATAAATTTTTCAAGTCCAAATTTTGAATTTTTATCTGTGTTTGGCTTTAATAGTGCTCTTTTAGGAGGTTTTTTTAATAAAATCTAGAAATTCCTTTATTAATATATTTCTTTTATTTTATTTCCTTTTAAATCTTGGGGTGTTACAATCCTATCCCCCTTACAGAGAATCTTGTCCTCGAGATTCGGATCAATCCTCGAATAACTCCAGATGTTGTGCCTTGAGTTCTTCCTCTTTTTCCCATGTAGCTTCCTCTACTAGATGGTTGCTCCACTGAACCTTGCAGAAGCGGATGACGCGACTTCTGGTAGTCCTTTCTTTGACCTCTAATATCTTGACAGGTTTTTCCACATAGGTCAGATCCTCTTGAACATCCAACTGCTGGAGGTCCGCTTGCTCTGTTGGGACTCGGAGACACTTCTTCAGTTGAGATACATGAAACACGTCATGTACCCCAGCCAACGAGGGTGGCAGTTCCAACTGATAAGTGACTTCGCCTTGGCGTCGAATAATGGGAAAAGGTCCAACATACCGAGGGGCCAACTTTCCTCTCATGTTAAACCATTGAGTTCCACGGAGGGGTGTGACACGGAGGTATACGTGGTCTCCCTCTTCAAAAGCTAGATCTCGACGACGATTGTCCGCATAGCTCTTCTGTCGAGATTGGGCTGTCTTGAGTCGGTCTCTAATAATTCATACCTTCTCTTCAGCTTCTCGAAGGATGTCTGTTCCAAACACTTGGGATTCACCGGTTTGATCCCAAAGTAGGGGCGTCCTACACTTACGTCCATATAGGGCTTCGAACGGGGACATCTGAAGGTTGGCTTGATAATTGTTGTTGTACGAAAACTCAGCGTACGGTAAACTCTTGTCCCAAGTTGCTCCAAAATCCAAGACGCATGCCCGTAGCATATCTTCCAATATCTGATTCACCCTTTCCATTTGTCCATCCATCTCAGGGTGGTAAGCGGTGCTGAAGTTCAATCTAGTTCCCATCTCCTCCTGATGGTTCTTCCAAAAACGAGAGGTAAACTGACTTCCTCTGTCGGACACTATCTTCTTGGGCACTCCATGAAGACACACAATGCGGGCCATATACAATTCTGCGAGCTTAGGGCCACTGAAAGTCGTCTTAACGGCTATGAAGTTTGCTACTTTGGTTAGCCGATCAATGATTACCCAAATAGAATCATATCCAAGCTGGGTCTTTGGGAGTCCAGTGATGAAGTCCATACCGATCTCTTCCCATTTCCATTCAGGCACTTTAAGTGGCTGTAATAGTCCTGCAGGTCTCTGATGTTTCGCCTTCACTCGTCTGCAGGTGTCACATTCTGCGACGAACTGAGCAATCTATTTCTTCATGCTAACCCACCAATAGCGTTCCTTTAGGTCTTGGTACATCTTGGTGCTCCCGGGATGGATGGAGTATAAAGTATCGTGGGCCTCCCTTAGAATAAGGGTCTTTATCTCCGGTTTATCCAACACACATATCCGGGTTCCAAACCATATGGTGCCATTCTCGTCCTCTGAAAATCCTGGGGCTTTACCTTGTCTCATGTTCTTCTTTATGGCTGCTATATCCGAGTCTTCTTACTGAGCTGCTTGGATCTGCTCGAATAGGACTGGTTGGGTCTCCAAGGTGGCTAGATATGCTCCTATGGTTAATCCAAGGTTTAACTTTTCCATCTCCTTATAGAGCAAAGGAGCGTGGTCCTGAATCATGATGGTGGTGCAGTATCCTTTACGACTCAATGCATCGGCTACCACATTCGCTTTTCTGGGGTGGTAGTGAATACCTAAGTCCTTTATTCATTCCAACCATCGTCTTTGCCTCAAATTGAGGTCTGGCTGCGTGAAGATGTACTTCAAACTCTTGTGATCCGTAAAGATCTCGCAGCGATTTCCGACCAAATAATGCCTCCATATCTTAAGGGCGTGCACAACAGCGCCCAATTCCAAATCATGGGTCGGGTAGTTCAACTCATGAGGTCTCAACTGTCGAGAGACATATGAAATAACCTTCCCATCTTGCATAAGAACACATCCCAACCCTTGGCGAGATGCGTCACAATAAACATGAAAATCCTTCCGGATATCTGGTAGGGTCAGTATGGGTGCTGACACCAGCCGGGTCTTGAGGGTGCGAAAGCTTTCCTCGCACTCGGGAGTCCATTCAAACTTTTCTCCCTTCTGCAATAACTTGGTCATAGGCTTGGCTATCTTGGAAAAATTCTCGATAAATCTCCGATAATACCCGGCCAAACCCAGAAAACTTCGTATCTCAGATACATTTGTGGGTGGCAGCCAATCCGTAACTGCTTCTACGGTGGTAGGGTCCACTGCGATACCTTGCGTAGAAATGATGTGTCCAAGGAACTTTACTTCCGCCGTCCAAAATTTACACTTGCTGTACTTGGCGTATAACTGGTGTTCTCTTAGCTTTCCTAAGGTCAACCGGAGGCGAGTCTCGTGCTCCTTCTGATCCTTGGAATAGATGAGGATGTCATCTATAAAAACCACGATAATTTTGTCCAAATACTCCATGAACACCTTATTCATCATATTCATAAAGAAGGCCGGGGCGTTGGTCAATCCAAAACACATAGCCGTGCACTCATATAATCCATAGCGAGTGGTAAAAGCCGTCTTGGGTATATCCTCCTCTCGAATCCTCAGCTGATGATATCCGGACCGTAGGTCGATCTTGGAAAATACCGTAGCTCCTTTCAGCTGGTCAAATAGGTCATCGATCATGGGTAACGGGTACTTGTTCTTGATGGTCACCTCATTCAAAGCTCAGTAATCCACACACATACGCTTAGCCTTGTCCTCTTTCTTCTCAACGAAGATGACGGGGGCTCCCCATGGGGATGTGCTAGGTCTGATGTATCCCTTCTTCTCAAGATCCTCCAGCTGTTTCTTCATCTCAGCTAGCTCATTGGCGGCCATTCGGTATGGTCTCTTGTAGATGGGAGTGGTTCCGGGTACCAAATCAATACGAAACTCAATATCCCTCTTGGGTGGCATCCCTGGTAAATCCTCTGGAAACACGTCTGGGTACTCGCAGACTACCGGTATCTCTTCCAAAGTAATCTGGTGCAGCCTTGGTCTTCCGAACTTTAGGCTTGGCATTTGAAAGGTGACGACAGTCCCTTCTTCACTGGTCACCGTCACTTGTCTCCGGGCACATCTTATCACTCCTTGGTGTTTATTGAGCCAATCCATTCCTAAAATGAGATCCAAACCTTGACATTCTATTAGGATGGGGTCGGCCACAAATATCGTTCCTTGGATATCTACCCATACCCTTGGACTATAGGATTGGGCTAGAGTTTGTTTTCCAGGGGTGACTATTAGCATGACTCTGGGTAGTTCTCTTATGTTTAGATTGTTCTTTTCCACAAAAGCCATTGATATGAAGGAGTGCGTAGCTCCAGTGTCAAATAAAACCACTGCAAGGGTCGAATGTACCGTGAACTTACCCATGACGATCTCGGGCGCGGCCTGGGCTTCTTCGGCGGTGACGTGGTTGACGCGGGCATGGATGGCAGGGTTGGTCGCGACTCTTGGAGCGTGCTTAGGGTGAGGGAACTGGTGGGAGTACTGCCCCTCCTGGCGGCAGTTGAAGCATACCACGGGCTTGCCGTGCTTGTCGCGCAGAATTTCCACCTTCTTGGCCGGGGAGGGTGGGGCGGCTGGTGCGGTGGGAGCGGGGCGAGGCTGTCCAGCTCCGGCGTTGGCGGCGGGTGGCGCTGGACGATACACCGGGCGGGGATGGTATTGTGGCGCCGGTGTTGGAGGTGTGAAGCGGGGCCTTTGTGCCATGCCTTGGTTCTGCCTGAAGGCAATCATCCTTTTCTTTTTCAGGTCGACCCTGTTCTGCTGGGTCTCCTGAATGATAGCTTTGTTTACCAACTTTTGGAAGTTGGCATAATCTCCAGAAATGAGCTGAAGGGACAGCTCATCCTTCAGTCCCCGGAGGAACTTGGACTGTCTAGCCGTATCGGTACGTACCTCCTCAGGTGCGTACCGGGCCAACTTGTTGAACTCGTGCAGGTACTCAGTTACGGACCTGCTCCCTTGCAGAAGGTCCCTGAACTCTTGTTGCTTCTGGGCAATAATGTCGTCTGGGACATGGGCGGCGCGGAAGGCGGCTGAGAACTCTGCCCAAGTGTGGACGTGTCCCTCGGGCAAGGTCTCGCGCAGGTTGTCCCACGATTCTGCGGCGGGACCCTAGAGCTGATGGGCGGCGAAAGCCACCCTCTCCTGCTTAGTACAAGCCAGGAGGTCCAGCTTCTTTCCGATGGTTCTCAACAAATTACCAGCCTCCATGGGGTTGGTAGTGCTTGAGAATGTGGGAGGGCGGACTCGGAGGAACTCCGAGAGCTGAGAGGTGGGGGCTGGAGCGGGAGTGGCGGGGCGGGGCGAGGCAGCTCGGGCTGTTGGTGGAGACGGAAAAATTGAGTCTGCTGCTCCTACATTTGCTGCTGCTGCTGTTGCATTTGATTCAGTAGAGCAGCCACCAACTGATTCTGATTGGCCATCATCTCGGCTAGGGTGGGGTGGTTGGTGACCGAGGCTTGCCTTTGCCTGGTTGCTCCCCACTGGGGCAAGTTACCGTTCTCTCCTCCGTTTTGAGGAGCGTCGGAGCCTTGGGTGTTAGTCATCCTGAAGTTTCCAGAATAGATAACATTTTCTTAGGGGGAATTGATACTAAGCTTTATTCCAAAATGTCGTTCTTGCTATTACATTTATTGTCTTTTATTTAATCTTCACTCATGCCTTATATTCGACATGAGTGGCAATACAATTCAAAACAATTAAAAGAAAAACACTCAATCGTAAATACTACGTCTATGGTAGCTCAGGGGATGACTCGACCATGGGCTCGACGGAGACGGTCGGGGTGGTGGAACTGGAAGGTCCGACGGGAGGTGCGCTGCGGGAAATCCTCTTGGGCCTCACGGTGGGGATCCGAATCGATTTCCGCTTGCGGGGCGGAAGGGGTGCGATCTCCTCAATATCCTTCTTCAATTCCTTGAGCTGATGACGAAGCTGGGTGTTTACTATGGCGCCTTGGCATAGAAGCTCGTTCTGACGCCTCAACTCCTCTACCTCGAGGGTCAGCTGGGGGTTCTGCTGGACCTGTCGACGAAGCTCAGCATTCTCGCGGTTCAGGTTCTCCGAGGTATGGTGGTAGAAGTCGATGGTGTCATGCTGGCTGTCTGCGTCGAGAACGACCTCTGTGTGGAGGTTGTCCATGGCCTCCAAAAGTCTCATCTAGTGGGCGATGGCAGAGTTTCTCTGTGTGAGAGGGCTGATGTAGATGCTGCGGTGACTCCCTGGTGTGCGCATGGGCATGAAGTGGTAGATGGTGTCGCAGAGGTGGCAGTCATAGACCAGATGAAGTTCGGCGAGGGCCTGAAGTGCGGCGCGCTGGCTGGCCACCACGAACGAGAGTCCTCCAACTCCATGGGTGTAAAAAGGTGGCTGCGTGGGCGAGGAGCGGATGACAACTGTGACCTTGCAGTAGCTCTCGCTCGCATCGGGAAAGATCCCGTGGAACGCGGGCTCATGGGAGAATCCCAAGAAGTCGACGAGCACGCGAAGCTCGTGGATGAATCCGGCCTCGTCACGAAGAGTCCCGCTCATGGTATGGACCGACATCTACACAAGAGTGAAAATTTTGTGAAAAACTCAGAAGATGAGAGGGTAAGTAATTTTGTAAGAAAATATGGTTAATACAAGTCCTAAGGTCAGGTCTGTTTGGCTTCCTACAGTCAAGTCGGCTTTGATACCATCTTGTCACGCCCCGATTTAATAAATCATGACCTTTATTTAAATTCCATAGAAAATCAATAAACCAAGACGTTCATCATGCGACCACGTACAATACGAGCAATCATTCACGGTTTGTAGACCGTATTAGTACAAAAGTGAATAAAGATGAAGAGAAACTAATAAATCAAAGGGTCCTAGATGAACGCCTCCTTCCAGTCTCGCTTTGACTGGGTCGCTACTCCAGACCTTCATCCTCCTCGTAGTAGACGGGCTATGGTGGTGTAAGTCAACGGGGGTGAGTACAAACATACTCAGCAAGCCAGCGAATGCAAATATAATGCAGAGTAATAACAAGGGAGATAGTGGCTAATTTTGCGGAAAATCATAATTGTAAAGCATTAAATGTGATCAATTTATTAGTACTGAAATGTAAACATGTGTATGCATCATCATCTTCTAACTCGAGGGGTACAGTCAGCCCCACCTCGCTCAACAGTCCTTACATGCCATGAATAACTCAACCATTCAAACAATAGTAAACTAACTGTGAGTAGTCACACAACCCGCCCTTGACCGTGGGCTCGGCTTTTCGAAAAGATTAAGTACTCTGATCAGAGATGTACCACTGTACCCAAAAGGCATGCACTCATCCCATACACCAAAGTGTAACAAGATGACCCATTCCACGTGTTGGACCGGAAACGGCGACCAGAGGGGGGGTGAATGGGAGCTTTTAAAATTTCGGGCTAAAAACTAGCCTTCGTTTCAGTTCTGTCTTCTGCGGAACAGGCTTCGAACACTACCTTCGAAGGTCTGGTTCGGAGGTGTTTTGGACAGCTCCGAACACAGGCTTCGCAGGACCAAAAGTTCGAAGCCAAGAAGACTTCGCTCCACTTACAACCCTTGAAAATCTACTCTGCTAAGTCAGTGCAGGCTCCGCACACAGGGTGCTTCGAGCAGGCTTCGCACTTCACCCTTCGCAAGAGTGGACACCCCACTGAGGACTTACGACCAAGTACTTGGCAGCAGCAACTGGTGCTGGGCTTCGTACACGAAGGTCTAAACGCACACTATGAGGACTTCGCTAAGGACTTCGACACAAGAAGCAGAACGGGCTTCGATCAGGGCTTCGCTAGTAAGCAGCGAGGACTTGCCTCCTGTTACACAGAGCGAACGCGCACTGAACAACACACTTCGCACTAAACACCCTTCGCCTAGACAGGCTTCGGTGCACTATAACTAGCGAGGTATGTAACACGAGCTCAAGCAAAAAGCACACAGAAGCAGGGCTTCGCCGCTTGAACAAGGAACACAGAAAATGAACTCTCTGGATGAAATACAACAAAGTGTGTGGCTACAGGAGCTCAACAGTAAATGCTCAAAGTGTTAAATGTTACCTACCGAGCCCTCGTATTTATAGCCCACAGTTCACCCAAAGGAATTGACTACTTTACCCCTAGGGTTTACACCAGTTTTGTCTCTACAGAACAGAGGGGTACAAAAGGTAGTCCAACTTTATTCTGGAGGCTTCTCTGTCAGCTTTGCAGAGGGGACAGCGTCAGCTTTTTGCAGAGAAGACAGTGTCAGCCTTTGCAGTCTTTGACCTTCTGGAGCCTCCCTTCGCACGCGAGGGTGCGGTAGCTTCGGCGAGAAGCCTTGAGCCAGGTGGCCTTCGCTTCGCCGAAGATAGCCTCCGATACAGTGATGGTTTTGAGCCGAAGCCGTCAAAGCCCTTGGGCCTTCGCACCAACACCTCTGGAGTGGACCACCACGGCTTCGCAGCTTCGCCCAGCTCGAACTCCGTCAGTCCGTGTACCGAAGCCATGCAGGCCGAAGTACCACAAGACAACCACACTCCGAAGAACCCACCTTCGGAGTACCACCCTTCGAAGTCCCTCCTTCGTCCAAGGCCTCCGCACGAAGCATTCCATGAGCACTTCGTCGCAGTGTCTCTCCCCGAGCACACTTCTCGACGAGCCTCACCCGGACCATGCCTTCGATGCGCCTCGATTTCTGAGACCTTCGTCGGGTACATTCGAATGTCTCCCTCTGGAGCACACTTCAAACTCCTTGCCTCCGCAGAGGACTTGATCCGCCAACTCCGAAGTCACTCCATTCGGAGTACCTTCGAAGTGCCTCACCTCCGAGGACTTTGACTCGGAGTACCTTCTCCCGGAGCCACGCTCCGCACTCTCTGCCTTCTCCTAGCGCACCTCAACCCGAGGACCGACCCAGACCCCTTCGCAGCCACCGTGACGGAGCTCCCCGCTCCCCTGGCATCAAGCCTCCCGCTTGACCCAGGTTCACCTGCCGCGAACCGTCCGTCGCCTCCGAAGTCCCTGCGCACCACAGACAAGCAGACAAGTGTATCCAGTACTCCGGAGACCTCTTCGGGTTAGCAACCTCCGGCACACACTCCGGTGTACCGCCCAAAGTACCGAAGCCTTCGGTACACACCTAGTCATCGTGTACTGTCAGACCCCTCCGACGAGCACACTCCGCTGCAACAGCTGCAGCAACCAAACCACCGAACACCCTTCGGTGAAACCACCTCCGAACACCCTTCGGAGGTCCAACCTCCGAACCCCTTCCGGAGGTACCCCTTCGAACAGAGGGTAAAAGCCTGTCAATCACTCATCACAAGCACTGAAACCAACCCTTGGTTTCTCAATCTCCCCCTTGATGAGTGCATTGACAACCAACTTCCAGTTCAAGAAAATTTAAAAATTTCAGCACACAAGTGACCATAAAAACTCAGAAAAGAGCCAAATCATGTCACTTGACAGAAGAATTTTCCTCCCCCTTTTTCAAAAGAGTAAAAGCCCCTTCGGCAATAAAAACTCCCCCTGAGTTAAGTTTTCCCCCTTTTTGGCAACAAAGAACCTTCTCCCCCTTTATGTCAAATTTTCTCCCCCTTTGGAAATTCTACCCCCTTGCGGCAGAGAATGTAGCAATGTCTCTCCCCCTTTGGCAATGCAAGCATCAAGGAGCATGAAAAAGATGCATAGCTTGGAAATGAGCAGAATTGCAAAGACATATAAAGCAAAAATATGCCAACAATAACACCAATGATCATGGGCTCAGCTCAAATTAATATTCGCTAAAAACATGATGACATGTGATTTGATCATTTTTGAAATAAAAGCATCACCACTCAGTCAAAGAAACTAGACAAGTAAAAGCAGGGACTGCGAACAGCTAGTCAATTTCTACTCTAGACAGACAAGTCCAGTTCAAATGGAGCAATGAAAGCAAACTTGATGATCAAAGAATTTTGTTGTTCTTTTCTTAGTGCCAGGGGTTATTTGTTTGTCCACCTTATACTTTCCAATCCGGCCAAGCCTAGGCATGAAAGCCATTAGAAGCTTAAAGCAATGATTTTGGCATACACTACACTATTCCAGTTCAGACCAATGTGCAATGGTAAGCAGTCTAGAATAGGGTAGTGCGACAAACAAACCCACCTGGATCTTTTCACTTGAAGCATGCAAATCATGGAATTTTTGATTTTAACTAAGTGAACCAATTGTTTGGCATTTTATGAATATCCATGAAGATGTAGAACAATTTTTCAAGTTGCAATTTTTAGCATCCAAAGAAATGTGTCTTGCTATCAAGTAGATAAAAGATAGCTAAAGCAGTCCTGCCTAAACATGCTAGGTTCAAGACTAAGCAGTGAGCACGATTTGATTTTGAAAAGAAAACATCATGCACATGAATGTTTCAGATAAATTAAAAAGAGCTGAGCTGTCATGATGTCATGGATTATAATCAGGCATATAAGTGCAAAAGATGTAAATGCAATTTCACACATAATGAGCATATGCAAGATAATTACAAACAGCTCCCCCTCACAAAATGCCGTAAGGGTGAAAAATACCAAGTTCCCCACGCAAGTAAGCAAAACGAGAAGCATCGAGGGGTTTTGTGAAAATATCGGCTAGCTGGTGTTGGGTATCAACATATTGAAGTTCAATATCACCCTTCTCATTGTGATCTCTGAGAAAATGATATCGCACATCAATGTGTTTGGTTCTGGAGTGCTGAACCGGGTTGTTTGCAATACAAATAGCACTAGTGTTATCACAGAAAAGTGGAACACTCTTATATTCTAACCCGAAATCCCGCAAAGTGGAAGTCATCCACAAAATCTGAGAGCAACAGCTAGCTGCAGCAACATATTCGGCCTCAGCCGTTGATTGTGCCACACTAGACTGTTTGCGGGAAGACCAGCAAACCAAAGAAGTACCCAGAAAATGACAAGTACTAGAGGTACTCTTCCTATCAATTCTACACCCAGCAAAATCCGCATCGGAATAACCTCGAAGACATAAAGATGAAGATGCTGAATACCATATGCCAAATTCGAGGCTATGTTTGAGATACCTTAGGATGCGCTTGACCGCTTGGCGGTGCGAAGCTCGTGGTGAAGCCTGAAAACGAGCGCACAGACACACTGCGAAGTGTATGTCCGGCCTCGTAGCAGTCAAGTAGAGGAGGGAGCCGATCATGCTTCGGAACTCCTGATCTACAGCTTCTCCATCTTCGTCAGGGTCCAATGCTACAGATGTAGCCATTGGAGTGGCGAGGGGCTTCGCATCAGACATATCAAACTTCTTGAGCAGGTCCTTGGTGTACTTCGTCTGGTGGACGAAAGTACCTTGTTTGCTTTGCTTGATTTGCAAACCAAGGAAAAAGGTGAGTTCACCCATCATGGACATTTCAAACTCCCTGCTCATGGTATCTGCAAACTCGGCAACCAAAGCATGAGAAGAGCCACCAAAGATGATATCATCCACATAAATCTGAACTAGGAGGAAATCTTTGCCATGCTTGAGAGTAAACAGTGTTTTATCAACAGAGCCCATCAAATACCCTCGCTCAAGCAGAAAAGACTTAAGTCTATCATACCAAGCCCGAGGGGCCTGCTTGAGTCCATAAAGAGCCTTATGAAGTTTAAGGACTTTATGTGGGTACTTGGTGTTTTCAAAACCAGGGGGTTGTTTTACATAAACATCTTCACCTATGAAGCCATTAAGAAAAGCACTTTTGACATCCATTTGATAGAGTTTGAATCCCCGGGATGTCGCAAAGGCAAGCAAAATCCTAATGGCCTCAAGGCGAGCAACAGGTGCAAAAGTTTCAGTAAAATCAATCCCTTCTAGTTGAGAAAAGCCCTGAGCTACAAGTCTAGCCTTGTTTCTAACTATAGTCCCATCCTCCCCTTGTTTGTTTTTGAAAATCCATTTTGTTCCAATGAAATGAACATTTGGTGGAGGATCAACTAAAGACCAGACTTGGTTTCTCTCAAAATTTTCAAGTTCCTCATGCATGGCATTGATCCAACTAGAATCAGAAAGTGCATGACTAACATCTAAGGGCTCGAAAGAAGCAACAAACGCGGAATCAATGAAATGAGCATGAGAACGAGTTACCCTTTGATCAAGCTCACCAATGATCTGCTCGGGAGGGTGCATCCTTTGAACATGATGTGGAGCCTCGCGGCGGGATGCAGTCTCCCCCTCAACTTGTGCGTTGGAGTGGTCCAAGATGACCGATGTTGAGGTAGTCGCTTCGGGACCTCGTGCCGAAGTGGTCGAAGTGGGGTCGGCTTCGGGGGTTGATGTCGAGGGTAGTAGGGGTTCATCCACGAATTCTCCGGGATCTTCTTCCTCAAATAAAGTCTGTTCCATGTCGTGTTCATTCGCCTGTTCAAAAGCAGAACTAACAGAGGGGGTTGATTCATCAAAAGTCACATCACATGACTCGATGACAGTGTTAGTTTCCAAATTATAAACACGATAAGAATGACCATGAGTTGTGTAACCCAAAAAGATCCCGTCAGAAGATCGCGACTCAAATTTATCCAAGTTACCACGTTTTAGGATAAAGCAGCGACAGCCAAAAACTCGAAGATGAGTAACCTTGGGCTGTCTCCCAAAACGCAGCTCATAAGATGTCAGATTTAAAATTGAGCGCAAGAATATGCGGTTTGAGATGTAACATGCAGTGTTCATGGCCTCAGCCCAGAATTTTCTAGGAGTCCTATGCTCATCAAGCATCGTCCTAGCCATCTCAACCAAAGTGCGGTTCTTCCTCTCAACAACATCGTTCTGTTGAGGAACCCGCGGAGCAGAGAATTGATGTTCTATGCCATGCTCCATGCAAAAGTCAACAAAGAGACTATTTTTGAACTCAGTGCCATTATCACTTCGAATGAATTTCAATGCACCAGGGAGTTCAGTAAAAAGTCTCAAAGCCAAGCTCCGAAAGTGTGAAAACACTTCATCCTTGCTGGCAAGAAAGAAGACCCAAGAGTAGCGAGAGAAATCGTCGACAATAACTAATACATACCACTTGCCGCCTAAAGAACTGACCCAAGAAGGACCTACAGTGTCCATATGGAGAAGTTCTCCGGGTTGTTCAGTCATCACTGTGGTGACTGGCGAATGCGAAGCAGCAATCATTTTTCCATGTCGACAAGGAGCGCAAACTAAATTCTTCTCAAACTTGAGCTTGGGCAATCCTCAAATCAGGCCTAGGGCACTCAAACGAGCGAGCAACTCAAAGATCATATGCCCTAGTCTCCTATGCCACTTCCAAAGCTCAGAAGTCGAATGTGCAACAAGACAGTGAGAAGAACCAGATGACTCAGAAAAATCAGCTCCAAAAACTCTCCCAACCCTAAAGATCTTACACACCACAATGCCATCAGAATTGAGCACTTGCGAAGTATCGCGATGGAATCGCACTTCGAAGCCCTCATCAAGCAACTGAGATACAGATAGCAAATTGTATCCCAGGTTCTCAACCAAAGTAACATCTTTGAGAGTGAAATTCGAGTTAATTCTTACCACACCTTTACCTTTCACTCTACTCCTTCGATTGTTTCTGAAGGTGATATGTTCCCTTTGCTTGGTTGTGGTGAGGCTGGAGAACCATGCTGCATCTCCGGTCATGTGGCGCGAACACCCGGAGTCCATGATCCACGTGCCCTCCAAGCCTCGATCTGTCGCCTACACATGATAAGAATATCTCGATCGCTCAGTGCTGGGGTGAGTGAAATAATGACGAGGCATCCAGCACTGAGTGACACGAGTAGTAGGCGCAGTAAAAGTAGATGGTCTACGCACATGATAATCTGAATGATGCAAAGTGCGAGGTCTACCTACATGCAGTGATCGAAAAGCATGACGAGGTCTCCTACTCTTACGAGGTACAAAGCTACTCGCCCGAGGTCTACCACCATATGGAACATGGTGAACACCTCGAGGAGCAAAACCTCTCCGAGAAGCACGAGGAGCCTCAAAAGCAGGACGATAGTACAACTCAGACTCATGCATACCTAAAGATGGGTAATGCATGTCCTGATAACTCATCGCCTGAGAGCGTCGCTCATCCTTGATGCGACGAAAACAGAACCCAACCAAATGACCCGCTCGCTAACAGTAGGAACAGTGAAAAACTCTCCTGGGGGCACTCTCATGGGTCACAGGAGCAACTCTCACAGGCTCCTTGGGCTTCTTCTGAGTGGTTTTCTTGGGAGGATTTTTCTTGGCAGGAGGTGTGGTTTTCTTTGGTGGTTGGGTAGGCTTTTTGGCTGATGGGGTGTCTAACAGAGCTCTCTCTTTCTCTAGGGTAGTGGGAGAGGTAAAAACAATTTTGGTCTTACTGTCTGAAGGTATCCTCTCAAAACCCAAACCTAGTGCTACCCCTGCTCTGTCAGCACACAACTTGGTCTTGGCCAAGAGCAAATCCATCCTACCCTTTCCCTCAGTACACTTGTTTACCACGGAAAGAAGGTATTCATTTTCTGACATGAGGTTTTCAGCTCGCTCTCTAACAGTGCCTAGCTGGTCCTTAAGGGTGATGCAAGTGTCACACACAGGCTGCACATCCTTAGAACTACCGGCCCTCTCCAATCTAGCCTCTAAATTATGAACATGCTTATCACGTAAATTAATGCTTTCGCGTAATAAAGAACAGTTCATGCATTCAATAATATCATGAGGTCTAGAATCCACCTCCAAAAGCTGCTTCTGTGCAGTCTCAAGCTCAGATAGAGTTTGAGCATGAACAGAACGCAACTGAGCAAGCTCACCCATGACAACAGAACACGATTCACATTCAGCATCATTAAACTTAGACTTAAGCATGGCATATTCAGTAGAAACAGATTCTAGCCTAAGTCTAAGGTCTTTTCTTTCTCTAGCGGCTTGCACAAGCAATCTATTCTGACCAAGAACTACTTCATTCAACTCATCTAGTTTTATTGTAAGCTGGTCATAGGATAGAGGTACCTCAGATGAGTCAAGCTCATCGCCGCTGTGATCGCTGTCGGCCAGGAAGCAAAGGCCGGTGAAGTCTCGTCCCTTCTTGTCCTTCTTGTCCTCCTTCCTTGGGGACTCCTCCTCCTTAGAGCTCGACTCCTCAGTTGAGGAAGTGTCGATGTCGCTGAGAGCAGCAACGGATGCTCTGGAAGCGGCCTTGGCTACTTTCTTAGCCATCTTGCCGCCCTTGCCCTTCACAAAGGGTTTCCTCTCCTTTTTGTGGTATTTGGGGCGCTCACTCTCATCTCTCTTTTTGAGCTTAGGACAATTGGCCTTAATGTGAGAGGTGTCGCCACATTCGAAACAACCACTAAAACCACTTCTCCTCTGATCCCGTCTCTCATGGTGAAAACGGGTGAACCTTCTGGCAATGAGAGGAAGCTCATCATCATCCAGAGTGTCCACCTGCTCCTTTGTGACAGAGACCAGGGAGGACAAAGCAAAACCATCTGCAAGAGCACAAGTACCAGATGTGCTTGGTTCTGCAGCGGTGCCACGGCTAGTGCTTGAAACCAATGCCAATGGCTGTGGCAAAGAGCTTCTGTGCACTGCAAGAGATGCCTTGGCATTCTCTGTGGACTTCAGCTTGCTGAAGAGCTCATCACAGGTCAATGTGTCATAACCTGCAGACTCCTCAATGCTGGATATCTTCACTTCCCATATGCTACGGTCAAGAGCATAGAGAAGCTTGATAGCCCTATCATGATCACCGTAAGCAAGCGTCCCGTTGGATCGCAAGTTACTCACTATCGCATCAAAGCGAGAAAACATGGCATCTATAGATTCACCAGGTGCCTGCACAAACAGCTGATACTGTTGATTGTACGTGCTTTGGCGCCTGGCCTTAATCTGTGTAGAGCCCTCATGAAAAATAGTGAGTGTTGTCCAAATCTCCCTAGCAGTCCTAAGGTGTTGCACCCTATCAAACTCACTCCGGCTCAAACCAATGAACAGTATATTCCTAGCCTTCGAGTTGGCATTATACTGATCTTTTTCTGTTTGAGTGGTGCGAGTATCAGGGATGGAGTATTGTGAGTCCACAATCTCCCAAATTGCATTTCCTTGGCTTAACAAGTAAGCCTCCATGCGCACCTTCCAGTATGCAAAATCAGTCCCATCGAACAGAGGAATTTTACTGTCTCTATCCATGTCGCCAATAGATCACAAAACCGGTTAAGGTCAACTGGTGATCTTAACCTGCTCTGATACCAATTGTTGGACCAGAAACGGCGACCAGAGGGGGGGTGAATGGGAGCTTTTAAAATTTCGGGCTAAAAACTAGCCTTCGTTTCAGTTCTGTCTTCTGCGGAACAGGCTTCGAACACTACCTTCGAAGGTCTGGTTCGGAGGTGTTTTGGACATCTCCGAACACAGGCTTCGCAGGACCAAAAGTTCGAAGCCAAGAAGACTTCGCTCCACTTACAACCCTTGAAAATCTACTCTGCTAAGTCAGTGCAGGCTCCGCACACAGGGTGCTTCGAGCAGGCTTCGCACTTCACCCTTCGCAAGAGTGGACACCCCACTGAGGACTTACGACCAAGTACTTGGTAGCAGCAACTGGTGCTGGGCTTCGTACACGAAGGTCTAAACGCACACTATGAGGACTTCGCTAAGGACTTCGACACAAGAAGCAGAACGGGCTTCGATCAGGGCTTCGCTAGTAAGCAGCGAGGACTTGCCTCCTGTTACACAGAGCGAACGCGCACTGAACAACACACTTCGCACTAAACACCCTTCGCCTAGACAGGCTTCGGTGCACTATAACTAGCGAGGTATGTAACACGAGCTCAAGCAAAAAGCACACAGAAGCAGGGCTTCGCCGCTTGAACAAGGAACAGAGAAAATGAACTCTCTGGATGAAATACAACGAAGTGTGTGGCTACAGGAGCTCAACAGTAAATGCTCAAAGTGTTAAATGTTACCTACCGAGCTCCCGTATTTATAGCTCACAGTTCACCCAAAGAATTGACTACTTTACCCCTAGGGTTTACACCAGTTTTGTCTCTACAGAACAGAGGGGTACAAAAGGTAGTCCAACTTTATTCTGGAGGCTTCTCTGTCAGCTTTGCAGAGGGGACAGCGTCAGCTTTTTGCAGAGCAGACAGTGTCCGCCTTTGCAGTCTTTGACCTTCTGGAGCCTCCCTTCGCACGCGAGGGTGCGGTAGCTTCGGCGAGAAGCCTTGAGCCTGGTGGCCTTCGCTTCGCCGAAGATAGCCTCCGATACAGTGACGGTTTTGAGCCGAAGCCGTCAAAGCCCTTGGGCCTTCGCACCAACACCTCTGGAGTGGACCACCACGGCTTCGCAGCTTCGCCCAGCTCGAACTCCGTCAGTCCGCGTACCGAAGCCATGCAGGCCGAAGTACCACAAGACAACCACACTCCGAAGCCCCCACCTTCGGAGCACCACCCTTCGAAGTCCCTCCTTCGTCCAAGGCCTCCGCACAAAGCATTCCATGAGCACTTCGTCGCAGTGTCTCTCCCCGAGCACACTTCTCGACGAGCCTCACCCGGACCATGCCTTCGATGCGCCTCGACTTCTGAGACCTTCGTCGGGTACCTTCGAATGTCTCCCTCCGGAGCACACTTCGAACTCCTTGCCTCCGCAGAGGACTTGATCCGCCAACTCCGAAGTCACTCCATTCGGAGTACCTTCGAAGTGCCTCACCTCCGAGGACTTTGACTCGGAGTACCATCACCCGGAGCCACGCTCCGCACTCTCTGCCTTCTCCTGGCGCACCTCGACCCGAGGACCGACCCAGACCCCTTCGCAGCCACCGTGACGGAGCTCCCCGCTCCCCTAGCATCAAGCCTCCCGCTTGACCCAGGTTCACCTGCCGTGAACCGTCCGTCGCCTCCGAAGTCCCTGCGCACCACAGACAAGCAGACAAGTGTATCCAGTACTCCGGAGACCTCTCCGGGTTAGCAACCTCCGGCACACACTCCGGTGTACCGCCCAAAGTACCGAAGCCTTCGGTACACACCCAGTCATCGTGTACTGTCGGACCCCTCCGACGAGCACACTCCGCTGCAACAGCTGCAGCAACCAAACCACCGAACACCCTTCGGTGAAACCACCTCCGAACACCCTTCGGTGAAACCACCTCCGAACACCCTTCGGAGGTCCAACCTCCGAACCCCTTCCGGAGGTACCCCTTCGAACAGAGGGTAAAAGCCTGTCAATCACTCATCACAAGCACTGAAACCAACCCTTGGTTTCTCACCACGGGAACTCATGCCAAAACCTTCCATATGGTCCTCCTCGACCCGACAGCACCCTATTATGGGTTTCATATGGTGTCCCGACGCGTCGAGCCTCACCATACCCCCTTGAGCCACGTCGGTACAAGTCACCTGCAGGTTGCCCCTTGCCCCCTCCACTATGGTGCATCGAGTCAGATTGTTCCATACTTTCAGTTAGGACTTACCCATTAGACTTGTGGTTGGTACGGAAGTGCTTTGTAACAGATCCCACAGACCGGTCCTTATAGTGCCCCGGGTGCGACCAACCAGTTCCCGAGCTTGCACCCGGAACCCACCATACTTATAACATAGCCAACTCCAACAGAGTCGAGAGACAAGAATAACAGGGAAATTTCATATAGTAGAATCCATCTATCTATGACTCGTTCTTTATTTATCCTATAGCAGTTGTGCCGGTACATTGGGTACTAGCTAATATTTTATAGTAGAGTGACAAGGAGTTCAGGCTCAATAAGCATGGCTTGGGTTTGCACACAAGGACGAAGATCTAATAAATATAATGTAGGGCTTGATATTTGACTAATGCAATATTATCCTATGAGTTATAGCAATAATTTATTAAAACCTGGGCTCAATGATGATCAACTATTTCCACAGGAGTGGGTCGATGACTTGCCTTGATCAGCAAATGGGGAAGGTGGAACCTCGGGATAAAATCCCGACTCCTCGACGAACTCGTAGTCTTCTCGATACGGCAAAAGTAAAAAATACATTCAATAAAGCATCACAAAACATAAGCATACAAGTTCTATGATTTAAATATGTGAATTGAGCTTTATTGTACTGAAGTTATATTAATAATATCTAAGGTTAATGTTTTGGGGGTTTTCCTAATTTATTTGATGAATTATTAATTTATCCCTAAGGGGTTTTTATTTATTTAATTCATAATATTATTTTGTGCTAAAGTAACATACTGTTTTTATGGCATTAATGTGTAGAGAATAAAATGCTGAATTTAATAAAATTGGAATGGTGAAATTTGGAGTTAAAATGAGCAAGTTATGAATTTTCAAAGTTTAAACAATTTTTTGGAATTTTATTTAAACTAGTAAATGGGCTCTGGTCCACGGTGAGCCAGGCTCACGGTGGACAGGCGCACTGTGCGTGTGGACCGGATCAACCAGAGCCGTTGGATCTGGATCCGGCGGCCAGGCGCGAGGCGGGAGGCTTAAGTGAAAATGGACGACCAGGATTAAAACGCACCGAACGGGTACGCGTGGACGCACCAGATTGAATCTAGTTTTTAAGTTGCGATCAATGGTTAGGATCACAGGGTACCGGTTTGACCAGATCCGAGGGCCGGGATTAAATCCCGGAAGGATTTAATCTTAGCCCTCCGATCGCGATCGGACGGCCAGGGTGCCGTCCGGCACGGCACGGACGTAAGGGGTACTTAGCCCCCTTCGTCTCCGGCTCCGGTGGCTTCGGGCGCGGTGGCGATAGCAGCGGCGAGCGCCTATGGTCCTAGCTCTCGGTGAAAATGGATAGATGAGGTCGTGGCAGTCTCAACCAAACCTTCGGCGGCGAGGAAGGGTGACGGACGGCGACCGGCGGCGAGGGTAGAAGAAAGGGGGTCTTCGGGAGCTCGACGGTGACAGCGATCCAACGGCGCCCACGGTCAACGGAGGTGAGGACAGTGATGGGTGGGAGGTGGTGATCACAGTGGTGTCATCGGCGAGGGCGGCGGAGGCTCGAGTCACCGGCGAGGGCTCGCCGGAGTCGAAACAGAGAGGGAGCCCGAAAATTGGGACGGGGCGCTCTGTTCTCGCTCGGGCTTGGGCTACGACGGTGTGGGCAGAGGGCGGCGACCACAGGGGTTTAAATAGGGGGCTTGCCGGCGTTAAATGGGAAGGGGACCGAGGGTTTCCCATGATCTCCGGCAAGGGATTCCTAACCCATAGCCAAGCTTCCCTAAACGGTAAAAACGCGTTGGTTATAGAAGGAAAGAGGGCGGTGGTGCTCGAGGAAGGTGATCCGGGGAAAATCTGAGCGAACGCGGTGGCCGGCGGCCAGAAATTGGAAAGGGGGTCGTCGGAAGGAAAGGGGAGGGATCCTCTTCCATCGAAAACGAAGCTTCTGACAAGTGGCCCCCAGCTGTCAGCGGCCGAAACGAAAAAGGAAGGAGCCGACAGGCGGGTCATGGCTGTCAGGGAGTGAAAGCGGGAGGGGAGAGGCTGACGGGTGGGGCAATGCGGGGCGCGGGCGGGAGAGAGAGGCGTGGGAGTGCGCCGATAGGAGGGTCCCACATGTTAGTGGCCAGCGGTCGGGCTGGGCCGGGCTTGGGGTAGATTGGAGGTTGGGGGCCCGTTAGGATTTAAATTGTTTTCTGATTTAAAATAAATCCAGTAATTCATTTATTTGTTTAAGGATTGAAGCACTGTTGATAAAAAATTGTAAAAATTCCTGAAATTATGTTTTGGCCTCTAGTTTATCCCATAAATTTTTCAAGTCCAAATTTTGAATATTTATCTCTATTTGGCTTTAATAGGGCTCTTTTAGGAGCGTTTTTTAATAAAATCTAGAAATTCCTTTATTAATATATTTCTTTTATTTTATTTCCTTTTAAATCTTGGGGTGTTACACCTATCGAGTCTTAGGGCATCGAAAATAGCCCACTGATGGCAGACCTCTTCGTTGACTTCTAGCACCTCGAGGTCATTATTTGAAGTGCAAAACAAACCCTGAATTCAAAACACCCCAACAAAGAAGTCTTTTTCATTAATAAGAAATGGGAGCTACATAAGACTTTTACATGCAGGGCCCTAAAGAAGCTAGACCTTCGGGAAGGCTTCCCAAGCCGTTGAAGCTCCGGGGAAAGGGCAGAGCAAGCGCTCCCCCCGAAGCTGACGGGCGCCACCCTCAGGTTCGGTGAAACAGAGCCCCCGACATCTTCGAAGTGATGTAGGACCCCGAGCGCAACCACTCGACTGGAGATTTCTCTGCACCTAGCCGTGGTAGTACCCATCATCTTCGCCGCCACCTGGATCAACTTCAGCCTTAATGGAGGACCCCGAGCATAGCCACTCGACCGGAGATTTCTCTGTACCTGGTCGTGGTAGTCCCCATCATCTTCGCCGCCACCTGGATCAGCCTCAGCCGGCGGGCTTGGGGCTCGTTCGCCACAGCGGAGGATGTGGGAAAATGTCCATATTTTTATAGGCTACTTCATCACATTTTGCTCGCACCGCAAGGAGGGACTCTATCGCGGCCTTTAGACTGGTGTTTGACATAGCGAGTTCAGAAGCCCTCGTCATGAACACCGTCTTCTGAGCGAGCAGCCGCTGCACATCACTAGCCAAGGTGCTCCGTTCAATCTGAAGCTTCTCGACTTCAGCTACATAGGACACTCGCTCGGCCCGTAGCTTCTCGACCTCGGCCTCGAGGGACGCCTTATGCTTCCGCTCCTCTCGGAGGGTATCCTCCAAGCCCGAAGCCCTACCTTCGGAGCCGGCAAGGTGATCCCTGAAGTCCGTGACTTTTTCCTTGAGTCGGTCATGCTCGCGATCATGGGAGGTCATGGCCGCATGAGCGAGGATGATATACTGCAAAAAAACAAGGTAAGCATGAAATATAGCTTCAAAAAACTAATTTATGGAGGAGTCTATCATACCTGGTAGGCCTCGCTCGAGGGCGATGCCCAGCTTCATCCCTTCAGACTAGCTGACCTCGGAGACCAGTTCGGTCTTGCCCACCTCCCGGCAAACCCAAGCCAAGGTCTCCAGCATAGTTCGGAGCCCTGTCCTCCGCGCCAAAAATGGAGCCAACAGAGGAAGCCTTGTTAGGGCTTTCTGGTCATCATCCGTAAGGGAGGATCCCGAACAATGGGAGGTCTCCTCCGAAGCCTCCATGGATTGAGCCCCTTCGGTCGACTCCGACATGGCTGCCACTGTTTTAGGGGCCTTTCCCGTCGGCTCGGGCCTCGTCGTCAGCGCCAGCCAGGACTTGCCTTTCCCCTTCGCTGGTACATCTGAAAATGAAGGTATGCATAGTTATTTAAACAATGCAGGAAGGTGGCGAATTCGAAGCTCAGTCATTAAAGACTTACCTCCTCCGCTTCACCGCTGAACAACCTCCGGGCTGTCCGGGTGCTGTAACAACCGAGCAAAATCATCGCCAGAGTCCGCCATTGACCGAAGCGGTGAAACAGCCACATGGACCCCCTCGTCCACTGTGACCGCACGTCACTCCGGTGGTGCTGGACCCTCTGGCTCTGGCACCTAGACCCCTCCGGCGTCACCCTGGTTGGGTCCCTCTGGCTCCGGGGCTCAAACTCCTTTAGCCTCGACCTGGACTACGGTATCTGGCTCCGTCGGCAAAGTGCCTGCGACATCCACTTGGTCGGGAGCCTCCGTCTCCTCCATCGACACCGCTTCGGCACCATCTTGGGCAGGAGCTTCGGTCTCCGCTCTAGAGTTCTCGACGGTGTCCCCCACCACAAAGGCCTCAATCTCCTCCACCAAGGCCTTGTCCAACGCATGCTCCGCTTCAGACAGCTCCGGCGATGGAACAAGAGAAGGAGACTTCAAAGGTACCAAACCCTTCGGTCTTTGAGCCACCTTCTTCGAAGGGGTCTTCGAAATACCTAAGGTCCCCGCTTCGTCCTTCCACTACTTCGACATTGGGATGGTCTCGGGCCCCGGGA
This sequence comes from Zizania palustris, assembly GCA_019279435.1. Classification (NCBI taxonomy): domain Eukaryota; kingdom Viridiplantae; phylum Streptophyta; class Magnoliopsida; order Poales; family Poaceae; genus Zizania; species Zizania palustris. The sequence continues at coordinate 76,972,958 of JAAALK010000289.1, read as the reverse complement.
TCCTCACTTTGACCTCGGACCCTAGCCGACCACGGACAGTGTTGCTCATCGTCTTCTTGGTACAGGTGGTCTTCCCTAGGGTGAATGTCTGGTCTGGGAATTTGCTCGAAGGTGGAAGGAGGTCCCGAGGATGTAAGACTGAGGGTTTCCTAGAACCTCCACTGATGTCGCCGCTACTGCTGCCACCACCGTCGGCTATTTCCGCACTAGTGGCGAGCCTACGGTGGGCACTTTGGCGCTGGTCCTGGCCATCAGCAAAGAAGCAAAGAAACCAAAGACAAGGAATGGAGAAGAAGACAAAGGCAGAGAACTCGGGCGTCAGGAGTGTTTAAAGCAAAAGGCTTCGTACCGTCAAAGTCACTTTTTCTCCCCTTTTATAAGGAGGGCGGCTTGCACTGTACGCCTTAGGGAGAGTATTGAAATTCTTTTCAGGTGACAACCCCGTCATTGACAGGTGGGGCCATTACCTAAGAATGTTTGAATCATGCCTCAAACCGTCCACAACGTATGGGATTTCAAGAGGAGACGGTTATCAGAGGCGGCGGTTGGTTTTCCGAGGAAATCTTTTAGGAAACCGTCGTATTTAAGTGAATTGATTGGGTAAATTTCGGGGGCATGCCACCGAAGTACTGTCGACTAGGAGCCTAGAGCCAATCTCCCCTCCCAGTTCGAAGTCGTGACTTAACAGTTGTGAGTACTTTCGATTTATCTATTCTAGAGCATGAAATTATTTCTTGCGTATACTGCCTTCCTCACTATGCAGGACATTTGGAGAGGCGTATTCGAGGGGCTACTGTTGGGAGAAATACTTCCATCCATGTGGTAAATAGGACGCTTCTTCGGAGGCTCCATTCCAATGGTAAAAGGAGTTGAAGCTTCACTCCTTAGAGATTTAGACAATCGACAAGGCTCTGCTGAAGGGAACTTTCCCAGAGGGTCGTGGGCCGAAGGGTCCAGTGAGGCTTCGGCCAAGGAGAACTCCCCAAAGGGTCCCCTCCTGAAGGGGCACCGCCCGGACAGACTAGACATCTGCTTTATCCAAGTGTTTACATGACCTTTTACCTTTTTAGCCCTACAGAGCTCAAGGAACAGTGTCCTCTATGACAGTTGTAACTAGAGGGTAAAATGGTCTTCTCCTTATACATTCTTTCCTATAAATACCCCCTCTTTACTGAGGTATAGGCATAAAAAATCAAGAGATAATCAATAGACACTTCGAACTGTCCGCAGCTATTATCCTACTCAGAGGCTTGGAATAGTCCACAAACAATCGTCCCACTTAATAAACTTTCGTGGTTATTTAAACCTGTTAGTGTAATATTTTATGCCAACAGAAACTAATATAACTTAGTATGGTACTTACATCGCTAGAGTCGGTTCTTTCAAACAAAACTACGTGTTCGCATTTATCTCCAATGGCAAGATGGTCACTGGACTTGTCAAACTGAATTGGAGATATGATGCGGACTCAAACAAGAAACATGTGTGATGAACTGATGATATATTTCATTGAAGGAAAGAAACCATCACATAATATGAATTTTGTACCAAATACACAAGATATAATTGCAGTTAGGTAAAGCTAACAACAATCTACTATGTTTGTGTTTTGATAACATGGTACTAAATAGTCAATGTTTCAAGAACTATTTGAACAACAAATGGATGGAATACCATGTGTTCATCTAGTATGTGTAGATAATGGATGAAATATAAAACCTGTTAGAGATATACTATATAGTATAAGGGCTTATTTGTAAAGCTTCCCTTCTCTTGTACTATTGCCCTTTGGGCCTTCTCTTGTACATATTTGCCCTTTGGGCCATTGGGAATAGATGTTGGCCATTTCATCACATGGTATCAGAGCTAGGGTTTCTAGCCCCTCTCCTCCTCCTGATCCAGCTATCGGCAACCCCTCGCCATGCCTGTGCCGGCACCGCCGCACGTCCGCCTATGCATGCTCCTGCTGCCACGCGCCTGCCTGTGCGGAAGCTCGCGCCGCTGCGCGCCCACCCGTATTCCAACGTGGGCCCGTGCATGAGCCCTGCCATCTGCGCGTGCTCCCACCGCTGCGTGACTCATTCGCGCATGCTGGCATCGCCACGCGCCCGCCTGTCCGCTAGCTCGGGCCCACCTTGAGTGCCGCTGTGCGCTCGCCCATCCTCCTCTTCAGGCCCGCACCTGAGGCCCTCCGCCGCTCTCACCCTTTGGTCGCGACACGACCTCTATCCCTGTCCCCTGTCACAGATTGCAAAAAAGGCAAGGGTTTCTGATGAGGACATCACTAGCTCGGATATGACCATGATTGTGAGCAAAAAAACTAAGGTGCATGCTTTCTACGTTACATTTAAATTTTATTTATTTGAACCATGGATGCTACACCATGAGATACTTTTAATTTCAATTACAGAAATTCTCACATGGATCAAGCGACACGTTGAGAGCGCACAAAGGGAATGGAACATCATGAAAGTTGATTGGGGACCAAGTCAAGGCCATGAAAACATAATATACAATTTTGGGACGTTATTTATGTGCCAAGAGAAAGTGGAGATTAACTTCTACACGTTTTCGACTCGGATTCGGACTGCATGGACAGCAACAAATTCAAACGTGCACACCTTTTACATGGCAGCACCGATTTGGATGATCTTGGACTTTTTGGAAAGCTTGAGACGTCCTCTTTCCAACGGATACAACTACACTTTTAGATTCGATCCGAGGAGATTGCAATAATCAAAACAATGCATGTTACTCAGACTCAGACTTCAAGGAGAGCATGAGATTCACACATGCATATCTTTCACATGGAAGCTCCGATTTAGATGATCTTGGACTTTTTGGAAAGTTGAGGATGTCTACATGGAAGATAATATATTTATTCCATTGAAACAATCCCGGCCAAGGCTTAAGGATCTAAGTTTCTTTTTTCTAGTAATTCTATTTTGGAAATAATTAGTAGTTTCCATATGTAATAAGTTTCCAAACTTTGGGGACGTCCCTAGGGCTATAAATACCCCTAGAGACTTCAGTTGTAATTTGGGGGTTTTGATTAGATAAAAGTTTAGCCAATGCTACTTGTCCGTGTAAACCTATGATCGGTTAGATCACCGGGGAATGATTCTGAGTATATTACCTTTGTTAAGGCTCGTCTTAGTGAGCAGTTTCGCATGTCCGACTTGGGTCCTCTTCGCTATTTTCTTGGGATTGAGGTCACATACACACCTAACGGCTACTACCTCTCCCAGAGGAAGTACATTCATGATCTTCTTGATCGTGCGAGACTTACATATCACCGCTCTGTGGACACTCCTATGGAGCTTCACACTCGACTTCGTACCACCGACAATGTTCCTCTTAAGGATCCCACTCGCTATCGTCACCTCGTCGGTAGTCTTGTCTATCTTGGCATCACTCATCCTGACATTTCTTATGCTATTCACATCTTGAGTCAGTTCATGTCCACTCCCACTAGTGTCCACTACAGTCATCTTCTTTGTGTTCTTCGATACCTTCATGGCACTATCAACTGACATTTGTTTTTCTCTAGTTCTAGCTCCCTTTAGCTCCATGCTTACTCTGATGCTACTTGGGGTTCTGATCCTTCAGACTTCAAGTCCCTCTCTACTTATTGTGTCTTCCTCAGTTCCTCCTTGATTGCTCGGAAGACCAAGAAGCAAACTGTTGTTTCTCGCTCTAGTGCTAAGGCTGAGATATGTGCTTTGGCTTGTGTGACTGCTGAGGTGATTGGCTACGGTGGCTCCTGGCTATGTTTGGTGTTGCTCTCTCCTCTTCTACGCCTGTGCACTGTGACAGTATCGGTGCTATCAGTATTGCTCAGGATCCGGTGAAGCATGATGTAACGCCACAAATTTTCAAAAGGTAATTAAAATTCAGAAAATATATTCTAGGAAATAATTTAACTTGATTTTCTATAAAGCTGAAATGGATTGGATAAATGCATATCCAGAGAAATAATTCAAACCATGGTCTAAAAAATTTATATTATGTTCCTAAGACCAAGATACAATTTTGGGAATATTTATAAATTTTTCCAACATTTGCTACTAGCCCATAATTTACAAATCATTTTCTGGAATTAATTTTATTTAGAAATCAATTTTAAATGCTATTGGGCCGCAACCTCACTTTCTCTCCGACTGGGCCAACCCATTCACCCCGCAGCCCTCTCAGTGACATGTGGACCCCACCTGTCAGCCACTCTCCCTCTCACCGCGCAAACCCGGCCCCACCTATCGGCGCCGACCGTTAACCCTCTCACCCTCTTGCGCTCGCTGACCAGTGGGTCCCCCCTGTCAGTCGTCTTCTACCTCGCGATCCTGAGATCCCCGGCCACCGCCGTAATGCCCCGATCACCTCCGTCATGGGCCCGATCTTTACTTAACGCCAGAGAATTAATACCCATAACATCCGCACTTGATATCCCTCAGATCCCCTCGTCGTTAAGCCCCGGAGCGCCGCAATTAATCGAATTAAACCTCGCTGGCGTAAATTGGTTTTATCCCTCGGTTCCCATTTTTGCGTTGTTGTTCATCTCGCTAGAGCACTATAAAAGGACCCCTTGGGCACACCGCGTTCAGCACCCCACTCAATTTCCACTTCTCGCTAGAACAGAGTGTTTGCAGCCACTTCTCGCGCCACCCCTTTGTTTTGTCTCCAGCCACCGCTCGCCATTGCTAGAGACCACTTCCGCTGCCGTCGACCCCCCTCGTGACCGTCGACACCTCCCTGACCCCAACCATAGCTCTGTCCAAGCTCATCGCTGCCGGAACACCTACGCCGATGAGAACCCGAAACTTCACCGCCGGTCTCGCTCCGTCGACCCCAGGAAACCACGTCGGTACCAACGTGATCCCCTCACTGCCCTCTTTCCATTTCCGGGTTTAGATAAGGCCTTAGGCCACCACCGCTGCTGCTAGGGCCACCACTATTCTCGATCGTCACCAGAGAAGATGACCGACACAGTAGTTATACAGGGTCGTGTCGAATCTCTTCTCGGCCGGGCGATCTTTATCGAATGGCAGAGATTAAATCACATCTGAGGTTTAATCTTAACCGCTTGATCTTGATGAAAGGGTATCGAGTAATCTCAGTCGTCCATCGCTATTTAAAATCCCGCCGAGATCTAGGTCATAGATCAATACCTATTCGAAACGTTTTAATCTCAGCTGTTGATCTTCACTTAATAATCTCGTGCGTACTATAGCCGCTAAATCTTGACCCAACGGCTCAGATCCACCGGTCCACATCACAGTACTCGGGTTCATGGTGGACTCAGTTTATCGTGGACCAGAGGCTGGTTTATAGTTTAAATAAAATCCAGAAAATGTTTTAAACTTCAAAAATTCATAACTGCCTCAAATTAACTCCAAATTTTACCATTAAAATTTCAGAAAGTTTATCTTTTTATTCTCTTCATGTTCATACAATAAAATTTATATGTTTATACTGGACATTTTATATTATTTAATTGGGATTAAAATAAATTGAAGAAATCATTTTATAGCTTTAAAAATTCATAACTCCTTTAAATTAACTCTAAAAAATACCATTTTAATTTCAGAAGCTTTATCTTTTTATTCTCTTCAACTTTACCCAATAAAAATTATATGCTTGTACTGTGATTTTATATTGTTTTAATTGTTTTTTATTCCTTGTTTTATGTACCTAGAAGGTTACGACGTCATTGAGGAGCAGGAGTACTTTCCCAAAGTTCCCCCATCCTCCTTTGCTGAGGGAGGGGGGTGCCCGATCTTCCGTCAGGTGAGAGATAAACAATGATTTATGCAGAACTCGACGTTGACGATGTGGCTTCCGATCCACGAGATCGGCCCTAGCAATCACTACACCATTGTTCTGTTGGTTATCAACCAAGCACAACTTGATTGACCTCACCAAGAAGGCTAATCCTTGCCTGTGAATCGAAGAACACAAGCAAGAACGCAGAAAACACAACCGAACTGAAAATTCTATTGGAATCTATGAATTGGGTTCACTTACAAATCTGGTGAAGCAGCGGCTATCAAAGCAACGTGTAAACTAAACCCAAAAACCCTAGATGGCTGTAGAAACACCTTATATAGTAGTTCGGGATGCATCCCTAATGGGATCAACTGGATACAAGGCCCAAAGGCTCAATAACGCAGAAAACAGCATGCTGACAGATTCTGGGCAGTATGTTGTTTTGACGATTCCTATTGATCTACAAGGAATTTTGAGATGAAACTGGTGGCATTGGAAAGATTCTGAAGTTATCTTTCCGTGGCTGGGTGGAACTTCAAAAGCAGAGTCCATATGTGGCTTGGGTGATGATTTTAGTGCACTCTGCTCCTGGAATCCAAGTTGGACATGAATTGTAGTTGGATTGAACTCTCAAATTGGCTTGGACGTTTCTTCTCCAACTCTTTATTTATCTCCAAGTTATTTTCATCATCTCCATGGTTCCTAACAATAATAATAATATTAAGTAGTAATTTATTTCCAAGATAATATACTAAGATACTTAGAAACGAGTTGACCTAGAGATTTAATCTCCGTGCTCGAACTTTAATAATTGGATCTTGGTATTCATGTATGGTTGTATCATTGGTAGGGATGTCCTCATCATCCTCCCCTTCTTGATTTGGAGTTGTCCTCGACTCAACGTCTATTGGTCCACAATCAACTTCCATGATAATATAATAGTTCCATATACATGTATTTCTTCTATTGATCCAAGAAAGTATTTCTGAAATTGAAAATGAACGCATCTCATGGTGTAGCATCTGAGGTTCAAATATATAAAAATTAAATCTAACATAGAAAGCATGCACCTTAACTTATTTCCTCAAAATCATGATCCTATTCCAGCTGGTGATGTTCTCATCATTCTGCCCCCCTTGAAACAGAGTCGCCCTCGACTCATACTCATCTTTTGCTCCCATGGTTGGTTTCAATTCTGCAACGTTAAATGTGGAATTATTCCAAAACTTGGGAGGCAAGACAAGTTTATAGTTATGTAACTCAACAAAAGATAAAAACTCGGGAGGCATATCAAATTTACACTTATGTAACTCAGAATGACATAAATACTTAGTGATAACTGGGGGCAAAGTATAAACTATATTAGTAAGAGAATAATAAGCAGTTTCACAAATCACAACATAGCACACATCTTGACTATGAATTTCAGTTTGATTATTTTTATGTGCAAGGATAGAAGAATCTTTTAATTTGATTTTATGCTGAATTTCAGATCTAATATCAAGTTGTTTGCTCTCATTAGTTGTCTTCTCGATATCATCTTTAACAATTTCATCAGAAGTTGAAAGTAATAGAGTAGATTTCACATCCTCATACACAACAGTATAGTTATTAGTCCTATCATGGTGAAGTGCATCATTATCAAATTGTAAAGGGTGTTCTATTATTTCAGCTGATGAAGCAACCTCAACGGGTACTTGTAAGGACTTTTTACCCGACACCTCAACTCATGTAGAGATAGAAGGCCATATGCTTGCTGATGTTGGTGCAGGTGCATGACGAACAATTGAAGAAGAGAAAGCCTTGGTTAGTGCCAGTGTGCTCGTCACTCGTAGTGTATAGGAGTCTCTTGCCTTGTATTTTCCTTCCTGTAATTCTTGCTTTGCAATGATGGCAAGATGGAACAAATGACTAAGAGTACTAAGTTCTTTATAATAAATGATATCTTGAATCTCATGCCTCAATCCATCATAAAAGTGCCACATCGTGTCCTCCGAGTGCTCCACAACACCACAACGGGACATGCTCTCTCGAAGATCAGCATAATACTCTCTCACAGACATGTTACCTTGAACTAAGCATTGTAGTTTCTTACACAATTTACGATGATAAGAAGGAGAGACAAATTTACTACGCATAGCTCTTTTTAAATGATCTCATGTATTAGGTTGTAATTGAAGTTCACTTATATCTTCCCACCAGATTAAAGCATGATTTTTAAACATACCAGTTGCTTGTTTAACTCTATGTTGTTTAGGAACTAGATATAAGTTAAATTTATGCTCTACGGTCATATCCTAATCTAGGTATTTTTCAGCATCATATTCACCATAAAAAGATGGGATGATAAACTTACTTTTGATACAAGAAACATTGTTACCATGATTATGATTTGTCGTACCTCCCATACCTGCCATGGTTAGTAGAAAAGGAAAAAACACTAGGAAAAAATATTAGCCCTATCAACTATTAGGTAGTGGAAAGTGCTCTTGCTCACACTCAAGCGTTTTACCACAATCTTACAAGGTTCTTACCATCGCAGGGCGGTGGATGGCATAATCTTGGTCGTGACACAATTCTTGACTGGTTGGTGACTTCCAAAGAGAGTAGTATACGATTGCAAAGAGTCAAGCTGCACCGATCAAAAGTATATATGTGGAGTCTTGGTGGTTAAACAAGAGTAATCTACATGGTGGAACACGATTCAAAAACAGATAATAATATTAAATAAGTATGCAAAGTACTTGTACTAATTGCTGGTCTGAATGTGATCCCTATGACAACAAGGCTTAAATTAGAGAGTGGTTAAGGCTCAAAGGATGGATTATAGATTGATAAAATCAGCACAAAACAGTACCGAAAACAACACCACACAAAACTAATATCTTCCAAGCTTATCCCTAAGTGCTCCTCCTTTTTTTGATATTTTTCTATTTTTTTGAACTCTTTTTTATACTTATTTTTTTTGACTAGGATCACAAAGAAGACAAACCAAAAAGATGTGATACAATTTTGCTGCAAAGAAGTGCTACGTAGATAAATAAAGATGAGCTGAAAAATCTACGCAAGAAACTTTGGGGCTGGAAAACTCGATCTTTCCGGCCGAATTTGGAAAAACTAAAATCAGCGAACCTAGCTATCTAGGAAAATTTAGGTCTAACTTTTTCTGTAGAATTCGAAAATATATTTATTTGCCTTATTCGAAGTCTGTATGCGAAAGATGTGACTGTTTTATCAGAGGCAGTCTGAATCAGGGTTTTGAGGTTCTAGTTCGAATGTGAATTGCAAATCAAAGGGGATTTATGGGTGGTGGCTAGTATAAGGGATTTAGAAAAAGAGATCACAATACTAACCAGCAACTAGACTTGACCAAGGACACAAACTCAATACTATGGACTCTGAAACCAAAACATGCAAAGGCTAGGAATGGTCTTGGATTGGGGAAACCTACGACTACAAATTTATTGTTGGATTTTTCGTGGACTATGGGATGAATATGAAATAAATCTAATCTAAGATACAAAAAACTGACAGTAAACCAAGCTCTGGTACCACTTGACGGAGGGGGTGCCCAATCTTCCGTCAGATGAGGGATAAACAATGATTTGTGGAGAACTCGACGTTGATGATCCGGCTTCCTATCCACGAGATCGGCCCTTGCAATCGCTACAGCACTACTCCGTTGGTTATCAACTAAGCACATCTTGATTTACCTCGCAAGGAAGTCTAATCCTTGCCTGCGAATCGAAGAACACAAGTAAAAACGTAGAAAACACAATCAAACTGAAAATTCTGTTGGAATCTATGAATTGGGGTTCACTTACAAATCCGGTGAAGCAGCGGCTATCAAAGCAACATGTAAACTAAACCCAAAAACCCTAGATGGCTGTAGAAACACCTTATATAATAGTTCGGGATGCACCCCTAATGGGCTCAACTCGATACATGGCCCAAAGGCCTAATAACGCAGAAAACAGCATGCTGACAGATTCTGGGCTCTATCTTGTTTTGACGATTCCCGTTTATCTAGAAGGAATTTTGAGATGAAACCGGTGGCATTGGAAAGGTTCTGAAGTTATATTTCCGTGGCTGGGCGATGATTTTAGTGCACACTGCTCGTGGAATCTGAGTTGGACATGAATTTGTTAATAGAAAAAATGACATTAATGGCTAGATTGTCAAAATATCAATTTTGGTGATTTGGGCAAAAAATACACATGTCCAGGGTCTGTACGAAGCCCTACAGGGCCAAAGGTCCATTGAGCTATGAGCTCCGAAAGCCTCTAGCCAGCCCATGGCCTTTGGCCAGGAAGCCTTTGGAGGCCCACGCCACCGAAGCTTCGGCCCGAGGAGCAGGCCTCGATGGGCCTGGCCGTAGCCCACTTCAGCAGAGATGGAGTTGTATGCGATTCCGACTCAGTTTTTATCTCCATCCGGCCGGGTTAATAGCAGATTAGATCAGAGATTAAGTGCCTATAAATAGAGAGGCGAGGCCAGCATAGAGGCCCCCCAACTCAAACAAAACCAAAGCCCTAGCTTTGATCGTATTTACTTTACCTTTATTTTCCTATACCTCTTCGTGGGTTTGCCTGGAAGCCCTTCGCCGAACACTACAGAACAGTGGTAACCCTTGTTACTTCGCTTGTGAAGTATTCGTTAATCTACATAATAGATTGCTATCGCTTTGTTACTTCGCCTGTGAAGTATCCACTAATCTGCGTAACAGATTGCTACCTTCGCTACTAGTGCAACACTTAGCAGAATTCAGTCCTCAGGCCGAATTGGTACTTCGCACTCTTTTGTTGCAGGTTTAGACGTTCGGAGCTACCTCATCGGAGGTGTCCGGAGCTGAGAGATCAGTTTCGGAGGTCACCGGGACACCCTTCGGCGAGGCTGCAGGCTCCGACAACAGGCTTCGCCAGTACACTTCACCACGATAGTACTCCGCACTAGATGAAGTTACACCCGCGTGTGGCCCTCGCGTCATTATTCTGTAATTTGCCGTATCAGAGACCTCACGACCGAACCCCGCTGTTCGGAGGTGATTGTCGTGCCCAGATCCGTTCGGAGTCTATCTTCGGCCGGATCGGTCCGAATGCCGAAGCACCCTTCGGCGGGACCCTTCGCACCAGACGCCGAAGGTACACTTCGGTAACCCCTCCGCACTAGACTTCGAAGCAGACAGGCTCCGACCGGTTTGCTGATTCTATTCTGTTTAATATATTTCTTTCGGCTAATTGGATTATTTTGTGTGATCTGATTGCCTGGCGACTCCACCCCCCTTATCACGATTAAGGGTAGTCGGAACGCGATGTCGGTGCTGCGTCACGCTTAGGCTTGTCCCTAAGTATCCACCCACTTTTGGATCGTCAAACTGACCCAAGTGTGGGGGCACGTTTCCGTGTCAACACGCTTTTTGCCGACTCCGCTGGGGAAGGCTACGCCAACATGACAAGTACATCTACATCGGCCACCGGTACATCTACGTCAACTACTACATCTACACCGCCGATCGACAACCGCAACATCTTGACACCTACACTTGAAGATATCCCCATAGAAGACCGAGCAGAGATCGAGGCAAAGTTGAAGGCACTCCAGGACATGATGCTTGGGGGCTACGTAAAGACACGCGCGGGCTTCATCAAGCGTGACATCATCGCCCCCGACCTTGTTCGGATCCAGGTAGCACCCGTATCGCCTCGTTTATCTTCTTTAGAGATTGAGAAAAAGATAGCCGCATCCGTAGATCAAGCCGTTAGCGCTTCGCTAGCCAACCGTTTAGATTCAGTAGTCAGCTCCCAAGTAGAAACGACTCTTAGGAGGTTTGGCTTTACTGAGGCCGTATCCCCGGTTCCTATTGCTAGTGCACCTCCGACAACCACGTGTACGACAGAACCAACGACAGCACTGGCACAATCATGTCTCCGGCCTCAACACTTATGGCCGAGACTAATCATTACACCAACGGTCAAACTAACACTACATACCATGCACCACCACCTGCGCCAGTACCCGCGCTGCCCGCACCACATGCGTAGGCACCCGGACATGAGCACGTCATACAAATAGCGCGCAGGGAAGAGGTCCATGGCCGACACGCCGACATCCCACCACGTGTCGCGCCCCCGCATGAGAGGCTCACACAAGCAACATGCCAAGACGATAAAGAGGAGCGAGTCCGCGCATTGTTTATGGAGTGTGTCGGCTTCGTGCCCAAGGGATGGGTTAGGGTTTAACGTAAGTCATACCCTAACCATCTTGACACAGTACCCTACCCTCGCGGCTATAGAATCCCTGAATTCACTAAGTTCGATGGCGAGGTTAGCAAAACTACACTAGAGCACGTTAGTCAATTTTTTGCACAGTGCGGAGAAGTTAGCTCGATAGATGCTCTAAAAGTTAGACTATTTTCTCTCTCGCTATCCGGCACCGCTTTCACTTGGTTTTTGGCGCTCCCACCGAACTCCATCCAGACGTGGGATGATTTAGAGCGGAAATTCCATGATTACTTCTACACGGGTGAGACAGAACTTAGGCTTTCACATTTGACATCGGTAAAGCAGAAATCTAGCGAGAGCGCCTCTGAGTACATCAAGTGTTTTAGGGATACTAGAAACCGATGTTTTATCCTTAATATTTCGGAAAGGGACTTGGCGGAACTAGCTTTTAACGGGTTGCATTCCGAAATTAAAGAGAGGTTAGATAACCAAAACTTTTTAGAAGTTAGCCAAGTTTTATAGTAGGCTCTGGTCCAGGAAGGCCGAACCAAAGATAAAAAGTTTATTAAAACATTTAGCAAGCCTAGGGCTGAAATCCACATCATGGAACGTTCTGACGAGGAAGAATCGGAAGAGGAGGATTTGGCCGACAAGTACGCAGCCGAATGGGTGTGGAACGCTAAGAATAAACATGTCACCTGCTCTGAGTTACGGCCATCCCCCACAAAGAATCGACCTAGTGAGGTCAAGTACTCGTTTGATATAACTAAATGTGATAAAATATTTCATTTTCTCTTAAAAAGTCAGCTTCTCAGGTTACCTAAGGGTCAAGTCATTCCACCTACCGATGAGTTAAAGAAGCATCCATACTGTAAGTGGCATGATTCACATTCACATAATACTAATGACTGCAATGTTTTTTGATGGCAGATACAATCGGCCATAGAAGAAGGACCATTGAAGATAGACCATAATCCGAAGATGAAGCTGGATAAAGATCCTTTTCCCGTCAACGTCGTCGACCTCGGTAAGAAGAAGGTGTTGATTCGGCCAGAACAAGCCGGGTCGGCTAAGGGGAAAGATGTAATTATTGGAGAGTTGCGCACTCGCACACTCATACCAAAGAACCCAAAGGTAGGAGTGTGGAAACGGAACATTAATGCCCCTTCGGCTAAGGCTCAAAAGAGGCCGAAGGTAACGTATAACATGCTGTTGAACAAGCATCGGAGAAGGGCCAAGGAAGTTGGTCCACACACTCAGAAGCAAAAGTAGCTAAATGGTCCAGGACTCTCGGAGGGTAGCTTCGGACCGAAGCAGCTGAACCCTCCACACGGAGGCTCCGGGCCATGGTGGCCTGATACTCCGCACGGTGGTTTCGAGCCACAATGGCCGAATTGTGGCGCCCCGATTTATCAAAATCGGAACATTATTGAATTTCCAAAGAAAAACAATAATACAATAGGTTCATCATGCGACAACGTACATACGACAAGCATCTGTGGTACGCAGACCACAATTATTACATAAGAGTAAAAATAAAATAAATTATTAAAAGCATGACGAACGCCCTCTTCAGGATCTTCTTCTTGACTGGGTCGCTACTCCAGACCATCCTCGTAGTAGGCATCGTCTGAATTGTGTCCAACGGGTATGAGTACAAAGAGTACTCAACAAGCCACCGCAAATGCAAGTAATAATGCAAGATAATAACAAAGGAAAGAAAATGGCTAAAAGTGCGGAAAAGTACATTTTCCAGTTATTGCATTTAGTGTTGTCAAATTTAATCATGCGGAATAATAAACATCAACATCAATTATACCATCTAACTCGAGGAGTACGTTTTCCCTCCTCGCGCAATAGTCCTTACATGTCAAACCATAATGCACATACATATTAAAAGTAAACTAACTGTGGGATGTCACGCAACCCTCCCTTGACCGTGGGCTCGGCTTTTCGAAAAGATTCATGACTCTGATCAGATATGTACTACTGTACCCACAAGGCACGCACTCATCCCAAACACCAAAGTGTAACGAGATGACCCATACCATGGGAACTCGTGCCAAAACCTCGGCATGAAATGCTCCAAGCGATAACCACCCGCTCTAGGTTTCGCCGGCGCGCCGGGCCGCATCCCGGCTAACGTCGCACCCTCTTTTGCGCCACGTCAGTACAAGCCACCCGCAGGTGCTGCTTGACCCATCTCCAAGTGGTGGCCTCGGTTTGGAACACTCCATACCTCAATTAGGACTTACCCATTAGACTTGTGGTTAGTACGGAAGTGTATTGCAACGGATCCCGCAGACCGGTCCTTATAGTGCCCCGGGTGCTACCGACCAATGCCCTAGCTTGCACCCAAAACCCACCATGCATACACTCTCAACCATAACTCTATCACCAACAACATTCCAAAGATGATAATAACGGGGATCATATAGTAGATTCCAATCGCTACGACTCATTTTTAACCCTATAGCAATCATGTCGATACATTGGACACTAGCTAATAATACTAATCACATGGTGACAAGGAGTTTAGGCTAGATAGCATGGCTTGGGTTGCACATCAAGGTCGGGGGATCCTAATAAATATATTGTAAGGGTTCCATTTGACTAATGCATGTATATCCTATGTGTTTTAGCGATAGTTTAATAAAACATGGGTTCAATATGCTCAAAGATTGGTTTGGTGACTTGCCTCGCTCGATGAAAGGCGAGGGAGGGACTTCCGGGAAGTACTCCGGCTCCTCGGCGGTGTCGTAGTCTTTTTAACATGAATAATAAACGTAACATTCAATAAACAATACAAAAATCACACAACAAGCGTATAGGTTTTGACTGGGTTCGCTTAAGGAAAGTAAAGATGTTAAGTTTCTGAAATTCATTTTATGAATATTTAAAAATGAACTATAATGAAATATGGTCCTTTATAAAAGATATTTTAAGTGGAAACAATCTTATTTTAAGTTTTCTAACTAATTCAAAATAAGAGGTTCAGAGAAAACTTGGTGGTTTCATCCTATTAATAGGAAATGAATAAAGATAAATTTTACTGAAATTGAAATAATTAAATTTGTAATTTACCCTAAAGAGCATTTGAATACTTTATAAAATAAGAATGAAATATTCAAAGTAAACATACTGTTTTTATTGCATTAACATGTAGAGAATAAAGTTACAAATTTTCTGGAATTGAAATGATAATTTTTGGAGTTAAAATGCGCCAGATATGAATTTTAGAAGTTTAAAACCATTTCTGGAATTTAAATTAAATTCAAAATAGCCGCCGGTCCACGGTGAACCAGATCCACCGTGAACCCACGCACTATGCACGTAGTCCGGCCAATCTTGGACCATTGGATCTAGATCCAACGTGCGGGGACGAGGCGGGGGTGTTAAGTGGCGATCAACGGCCCACAACGCTCGATACCCCTTTGACCAGATGGATGCGCGGGATTAAATGGCGCAAGAGTTCTAATCTACGCCGTCGGATTGAGATCGCGCGGCCAGGATAGAATCTGGCACGACACGCGTCGGGAGGGGTAAGGTACCCGTCTTCCTCGACTCCGGCGGCACGACGGAGAGCGATTCCGGCGACGGCGAGGGCTACCCGGCCTAACTAGGGCTAAAAACAGAAAGAAGGAGCTCTGGGGAAAACAAGGGTACGGTTGCGGTGGTCCGGGGTCGATGGGGTGTGGCCGGCGATGAGCGGAGGCGGTGAAGATGTTCGAGTCCTTGTCAGTGGTGGCGTTCCGGTGGGGTTCGTCGGCGATGGAGTGGTGGCCGAGGTCGTGGTGGCGCTTGCGGTCACGGCGGTGCGTTCACCTAGGGCGGAGAAGGTCACCGGTGACGGCGAGCAGTGACCGGAGTGCGGACAGCACTGAGGTGTTAAGAACCGAATTGAGGTGCCCTGGTTCATTCTCAATGCGTTCGGGCGTGCGGGCTGGATGAGGGAGTGGCCGGGAGTTTAAATAGAGTCGTCGGCGGGGGCAGAGGGAGCGCAACTGGTGGAGGCCGAGAGTAAAACCTCTCTTCAATGCCAGCGAGCTCCTTCCTTGCATGTGCGCGTTCAATCCGGGGCGATGACGCATGAAATAAAGGGGGAAACGGTCAGCCGAGCGCAGGGGACCGTTTAATGGCGTCGAATTAATGGGGGAGGGGCCGGCGGGGCGGATCCGAGGGGTATTAGGGTTCTGGCCAGCGAGGGTGGGGGATTTGGGGGCAGATCCTGTGGGGAAGACGAATCCGACAGGTGGGGGCCACTAGGCAGCGGGCGCGAGCGAGCGGGTGTGGCGGCTGACGGGTGGGGTCGGGTTCGGCTGAGAGAGGAGTGGCGCCGACAGGTGGGACCGAAGTGTCGGGTACGCGCGCGCGGAGAGGGGGGTCACTGACGGGCGGGGTCCATTGGTCAGTCGGGGCGCGTGGGGAGGAGTGGGGTGGGTTGGTCGGGAGAGAGAGAAAGGGAGGGGGAGGGCCCGTTACTGTTCCAATGCTTTTTTGAATAAAAATAATTACAGAAATTGATTTAAATATTTGGGCTACTTCCAAGGGTGATAAAAATTTGTAAAAAATCTCAAAAATATCTTTTGGCCTTGGGAACTCATACAAATTTTTCTAGCCTCTGGTTTGGTCATTTCAACTATGTTCTAGTTCAAAAAGGCTAAGGAGGGTATTAAAGGTATTTCCAAAATAAATAATTCCAGGAAAATATATTAAATGATATTTTTATTCCTTTGAAAATTTGGGGTGTAACACGAATCCCCATACAATAGCTTCGAGCCCCAGTGGCTGGGCCCCCTATACAGCAACTTCGGCCCCCAATGGTCGAACCCCGCACCATGTTGGACTTCTCCGATGGGAGGCTTCTGCCCACACTGGCCGAACATACCTCCGGCCTGGCAGGACCCTTCGCTGGTGTGGTCCGAGACACCATCAACTCTGTCGAACCCCTTCCGAGCAACGGGTTCGGCTCATAGTGGGCGAGGCCACTAGAGCCGCCAATGCCTCCGCCGTACGACTCGGCGGGAACCCCGTGGGCTCCGTACGTATCCGGATCGGAGTACCCTCCGCAACCTAACACTATGCCTTGTTTTCCTTCGGAGTATTATGGATGGCAGGTACAAATAGACGCAGTGGAGGGGGGCATCGTCCACAGACTTTCCGTGGTGCCTCCGAATCGAACCATGCAGAGCGAAGCCGAAGGGTGCGAGCATGCGGAGGCCGAGGTCAGGGAAACCGAAGCCATCACCATCAGAATTGGGTCTCAGGAAGTCCAAATCCCGAAGACTTTGTCACAAAGGATTGACGGAGGTAAGTCCCATGCTTCGGCCGGGCTCTACGCCGAAGCTTGGTTCGATCGACCGAACCAGGCCTGTCCATCTGTCGGGGTTCGCAGCGAAGACCCCTCCGAACACAAGGTGCGCAAGGCCGAAGGGCACAGTACCACTTCAGCCAGAATTAATGGAAGCCGAACAGTAGCACCCGGCACCAAGCCGCAGCCATCTTGGGCACCTCCAGGCATGTCCAAATCACAGAAGAGACGCCTACAACGACTACGGGCACAGCAGATGCGTGAGAGGGAAGCTGAGGCCGAACGTGACGCTATCTTCGAAGAAATCCGCCCTCGGCCAGCTACAAAATAGGTATGGAGGGAGAAGCCGGTTGAGATAACCAACCCGGCTCCTAGTCCAAGCGATGACGACGATGACATGCTCGACGATGATTACTCGCCCGTCTCTGAAGGGCCCTACCATAGGACGAGGCCGAGGTCGCTCAATTGAACCTCAGTCCGCGCAACGCCATCTTCGAGAAGCCCGAGGACTCGGCTCGCCATCTAAAGCCTCTCTACGTCAGAGGTCGCATCGATGGAAAGCCGATTTCCCGAATGCTCATCGACGGCGGCACCACTGTTAACTTAATGCCTTACTCGTTGTCGAAGAAACTTGGTAGGGACGAGGATGACCTGAAGAATACCAACTTGATGCTCAACGGCTTCAATGGCGAGAGCTTCGAGGCCAAGGGCGTACTCTCCATGGAGTTGACGGTGGGAAACAAGACATTACCAACAGCATTTTTCGTCGTCGACGTACAAGGTAACTACAGCGTACTACTTGGGCGCGACTGGATTCACGCGAACTGTTGCATTCCTTCTACTCTACACCAGTGCCTGATACAGTGGGACGACAATGAGGTAGAAGTCATTCTCGCAGATACTTCGGCCCAAGTAGCATTGGTCGATGTGTCGGTTGACGCCGTCCATAACAAAGTAGAGTGCCTGTCAGGTAGAGATCTTTCGGGTTATGATTTTGTTAGCGTATCCGGAGGACGGTTTGTACCAGTGTTTGTAAAGCCTGCTGGAGTAGCACTGCTGTTTTTGTATTAATAGTCATGTCTAGCAAGAGTAATCTAGACTGGCTAAAGTCTCGTGTGGAGCAATATCGGTCTAATAAAGATGGTATTGCCAAGGCCATCGGGGACTTTAGCGAAGTAGAGAAATTAGGACAAGGTTTTGCGTCGGCCGACCCCTTGGAGGAAGTTGACATAGGTAATGGTAGCATCCCAAGGCCGACTTTTGTAAACCAAAATTTACAGCCCGATGAAAAGGCTTAAGTAATAAAGTTACTTCGGTCGTATGTCGATTGTTTCGCATGGGAGTATAGCGAGATGCCAGGGCTAAGCTGTGAGCTCGTGGAGCATCGGCTGCCTATCAAGTCTGTATTTAGGCCTTATAAGCAGCCTCCCCGCCACTTTAATTCGGCCATCTATGACCGAGTTAATGAAGAAGTGGAGCGACTACTCAAGGCTGAATTTATTAGGCCGTGCAGGTACGCAGAATGGGTTGCTAACATTGTGCCTGTGGAGAAGAAAGGGAGCAGCAATATACGGGTGTGTATTGATTTCAGGGATCTGAACAGAGCCACTCCAAAGGACGAGTATCCAATGCCGATAGCAGACATGCTGATCAACGATGCTTCAGGACACAAGGTACTAAGTTTTCTTGATGGCAATGCTAGTTATAATCAAATCTTTATGGCCGAAGAGGACGTCTACAAGACTGCCTTTCGATGCTCTGGTTTTGTCGGTTTGTTCGAGTGGGTCGTCATGACTTTTGGTTTGAAGAATGCTGGTGCCACATACTAGCGCGCTATGAACTTGATCTTTCATGACTTGTTAGGAGTTATGTTAGAAGTTTACATCGATGATGTCGTAGTCAAATCGGACGCTATGGGAAACCATTTAGCCGATTTGAAGGTTGCTTTTGATAGAATGCGACAGTATGGGTTGAAAATGAACCCACTCTAGTGTGCTTTTGGTGTGTCAGCGGGTAAGTTCTTAGGTTTCATGATTCACGAGAGAGGCATAGAAATTGATCCTAAGAGACTTGAGAAAATTTGAAATATTGCAGCGCCGATGTGCAAAAGGGAGGTACAAAAGTTGCTAGGCAAGATGAACTATTTGTGTCACTTTATATCCAACTTGTTCGGCAAGATTGATGCCTTTGTCCCCATACTCTAGCTAAGAAATGAAGCCGAGTTCACTTGGGGGGCAAGCCAGCAAACTGCTTTTGAGAAGATCAAGGAGTGCTTGTCATCACCCCCTGTGGTGAGAGCACCCAAGGCCAGGATTCCGTTACGGCTATACATCGCTACTGAAGATAGCGTGATTGGGGACGTGCTAACCCAGGAGGTAGAGGGAAAAGAGTACATCATCACATTCTTGAGCCGCTGCCTGCTGGACGCCGAAACCAGGTACGCGTTTGTAGAACGATTTTGTTTATCACTTTACTACGCGTGCACCAAATTACGCCATTATCTTCTCCCCACTACATATGTTGTCGTCTGCCAAACCGATGTTATAAAGCACATGTTACAGAAGCCGATTCTAAGTGGGAGAATTGGAAAATGGGCTTACGCGTTGATTGAGTACGATTTGGCCTACGAACCCCTGAGAGCGATGAAAGGCCAAATCGTAGCCAACTTTATAGTTGATCACCACGTAGATGTCAGTTGGAGTAACAATATTGCTCTAGTTGAGGTAGTGCCGTGGAAACTTTATTTTGATGGTTCGGCCCTCAAGAGTGACGAAGGTATTGGAGTGGTTCTCATATCACCTAATAGAATGCACTTTGAAACTTCGGCCCGACTAGAATTTTCTTCCACTAATAACCAAGCCGAATACGAGGCTTTATTGCTAGGTCTTTAATTACTATAATCTGTAGGTGCTAGACATGTTCACGCATACGGTGATTCTTTGTTGGTAGTGCAACAAGTAGCTAAGAGTGCTCAATGTTTTAATGGCTTGTTGAATAGTTACATGGATAAATGTCTAGACATAGTTGCTACTTTCAATGATTTCAAAATCTCTCACGTATCAAGAGAAGCCAATTCAGTCGCAAATGATTTGGCTCAGCAAGCATCTGGTTACCAAGTCAGGAGAGAAAAATTTTCTATATTGGAGAAGCCGATGCTCGGCCTCACTGCCGAAGCCAGTAACGGTGGGCAGGCGCACCCTTTGGGTCAAACCTCTCTGGCCACCGAAGGCCGTTGCGTGCCAATGTCCTTGGACCGGAGTACTTTGCCAACCGTGAGACCTGGCACGCTGGAGTCCATAGGCCGAAGCCTCCCGCATGGAGAAGGCTCCCTAGAGTCCGAACCCTCCGAAGGGCTTCGGCCCAGCACACTTCGAACGGCCACCCCGGCCAGGCTTCGACAGGAGCTTGAATGGCTCGGGGGGCACCCCGAAGTCAGTAATTTAGAAATATTTTTAGAAAGTGGGCCAGCGAGACCCTCTGAAACCTGTAAGGGCGATTGGAGAATCCCAATCGTCCAGTATTTGAGAGACCCTAGCCAAAGGGTTGATCGGAAGGTTCGGCGATAAGCATTCAAATTCGTGTTGATAGACGACACATTGTACCGTCGAACCATCGATGGGGTACTATTAAAGTGTTTAGACCACGAACAATCCCAGGTGGCTACAGGAGAAGTCCATGAAGGACTTTGTGGCACTCATTAGTCAGCCCAAAAGATGAGTTGGATGCTCAAAAGAGCGGGTTTTTATTGGTCGGCTATGACTGAAGATTGTTTCAAGTACTACGGAGGGTGTGAAGCATGTCAGAAGTTTGGCAATATTCAGCTAGCTCCTGCCTCATTACTCAATCCTATTGTCAAGTCATGGCCGTTTCGAGGTTGGGGTTTATACTTCATCGGCCAGATTCACCCTCCTTCCTCAAAAGGGCATCGGTTCGTGTTGATGGCGACGGATTACTTCACTAAGTGGACCGAGGCCGTACCTCTCAAGAACATGACTCACAATGAGGTACGTGATTTTATTTTGAAGCACATCATACATAGATTCGGCATTCCTCAAACTCTTACTACGGATCAAGGTAGTTCATTTGTTTCTGGAGAAGTAAGGGACTTCGCCGAATATTATGGTATTGTTGGGGGAAATTGCTTCACTTTCAAGACTTAGAGATTAATAACTCGAAGGTTCCCTAAGCTTCGGAGCTGGTAGGCTCTTGTTCGAAGGTGGAGGCGTCGAGCCAAAGGATGCCTCGATATGAAGTCCTGAGAAGCCCTCCGCAAGATATGAAGGCTCCGAAGCAGAGTGACAAGATTGATAAGATGTTTGGCTTATCCATCCGCCTTGGGGAGTTTTACCCTTTTTAACCTTGCTCCTGGTACCGAATAGTTTCCACTATGTCGGTTGTAATCTAGGGGTAGTTAGGTCTTTTCCTTAGACATTTTTGCCTATAAATACCCCCCTCTCTACCTTGTAACAAGGATCGAAAACTCAGCTATTCAATACACACATTCGGACTACTTGAGCTATTATCCAATTAGGAGGCTCGAGACAGTTCTTAAACGAACTCACTGTTCGTTAGTTCTTAATCTTAGAGAACCTTTTAGCGTAATCTTTTACGCCAACAGTTGGCGCCGTCCGTGGGGAACCAAGTTCTAGAAGCTTGTTCTCTACTTCTGACCGTACTTCGAAGAGCACTTACGAAGGGAGCCTCGGAGTCCCAAGATTCCGCGCACCCTTCGGTAAGGGGCTTCTTAGTACAGTTCGAAGGCCCCCTCTCGCCTTCCAAGATCAATCGAAGTCCCCGATCTTCGGACCTCTCCGTAACGAGCTATGCCTATGAAGCGAAGCCAAGCCTTAGGTCCCCTCCGAAGGTCCCCTCGGACCGCAGGAGCTGGGCTCTCTACCGCTCCAACGATTCCCGAAGATGCCACTGGGCGTCGAGTGCCCAGGGGTCCCCGAGCACCCCCTACGGTGCTTCGGACTGATTATGTCAGCTCCCAAGACCCGGAGCTACCCTCCGATGAAGACGAAGAACTTCCTGGAACCGAGGCTACTCAACTAGCCAAGCTTCAGGAGGAAGTAGCTAGGTGGAGGCAAGAGGCTGCCGATCGCCTCCGCACTCAAGCCTCTACCGAGACTCCAGAAGGGCCCCAAGACGGTGGTGCTCGTAACCTTCCCGAAGCTGTTCAAGTCCCGGAGGAGGCTGAGAACGCATCTTTTGATGATGAGTCTCTGCTACATTCGGACTTGCAAAGAGTGCCTTTTGATCCAGATTCAAGGCCTCGAAGTTGCACAAGTACTCTGGCGGGTCAGACCCCGGAGAGTTTGCTCGTTCATACGCTTTGGCGATAGAAGCAAACGGAGGGGTGCGCGACACTATGGCAAAGTGTTTCCCCCTCGCTCTCGAAGGTGTGGCGCTCTGATGGTTCTGGTCCTTGAAGCCAGGATCGATCAGATCTTGGGAGCAGTTGAAGAGGAAGTTCGTAAGCAACTTCCAGGGTACCTTTGTGGCTCTGATGTCGACAGGGAGTTTGTTCCAGGTGAAGCAGCAAGCGGGAGAAACACTTCGAGAGTACTTCACGCGCTTTGCCCACACCAAGTCGCAGATCAAGGGCCTGTCTACCTCCTTGGTAGTCGACGCCGCCCGCGAACGGGTGCTGAACCCCGATCTCCTCAGCAAACTCCATCGGAAGCCGATGTCATCCGTAGCACAGCCGATGGCATACTTCAAGCAGTATGCCAAGGCGGAGGAAGGCTGCCTTCGACGGGCCGTAGCACCCACACCTGCTCTCCGAGAAGTAAAGGCAGAGCCCAAAGCCTCAGCCTCTCTGCAACCCCCTCAAGACAATCGCTTCGGGGATCACAGGCGAGGAAAAAAGCATTTCTGTTCGAAGGTGTTAAGCATAGCACCCTCCGTTCCGAAAGTGCCTTCCAATTATCAGCAGGCGCAAGACTTCAAGGCTGGAGCACCGAAGCCTCAAGAAAGAATACCTGGCAGGCGCCAGAGTTTTTTCTACAGCGTGCATGGCAACAATAGAATCCATGAAACGAAGGACTGCAAGTCGGTGTTAACCCTTCGGGGTGAATACCTTGGGCGAAGTACCGGGCGGGGTACATCGGATCGAGCCCCACCAGCGACACGGTCGGAGCCTGTGCAAATCGTGGCCCGAGCCGGTGTCCCCGAAGCCCCCATGTGACTTCTGGTGGCCAACATTATGCCACCACCGAAGCGGGAAGATCCTTAGGACCGTGGCAAATGAGTGGTCCTGCCCATCTCCGAAGGGGGGACCCTCGGGAGCATGTCCAAAAGGCAGCGGCGTGAGTACGTTCGCGAGGTTGGGCACATTGGGACTTCGAGCTCCGCAGAGGGGATGCCGGAGTGGTCTCATGTGCCCATCTCGTTCACTGCCAGTGATGCCACAGGAGTAAAGTTTTCCCATGCTGACCCCTTGGTCATTTCTGCAGACGTAGCAGGGGTGGAAGTCCGAAGGATCCTGGTGGATGGCGGAAGCTCCGCAGACATACTTTTCGTCCAGGCCTTCGATCAAATGTGCATATCCCAGAAGCATCTACTTCCAGCGGCCCGGCCACTACAAGGGTTTTCAGGACCGCCTCTCGATGCCCTCGGCCAGATAGGCCTCGAGGTTGCTTTCGGAGAGGGGCCTTTGGCCAGGGTCAAAGAGGTGATCTTCGACGTTGTCGATGCCCCCTACGCTTACAATGCAATCTTCAGGCGAGGGATGCTGAACCAGTTCGGGGCTATAGCGCACCACAATTATCTTTGTCTCAAAATGCCCACGCAAGGTGGAGTGCTTACTATTTCAGGAGACCAAGATATAGCCCGTAGGACGGAGTATGGGCACGGACCATCGTTGGATCCCCGGCAAGTGCACAATGTGGTGGAAGGCATGGAAGAGGTGCCGGAAGCTTCGAACCCTTCAAAGGGGCTCTCCCTCAAACCAAGCCCAGAAGGTGAGGTCGAGACAAGAATAATTTCAAAAAATGGCAAAGAATATCCAGTACAATTCGGCAAAGGGCTATCCCCGGAGGTAGCAGCCTCATTGGAAGAAGTCGTCAAGCAAAATCTGGACGTCTTTGCCTGGACCGATGAAGACATCACCGGGGTAGATCGGAGCATCATCGAACATAGCCTGCTCGTCAACCCGAAGGCCAGACCAGTACGCCAGGGGCTCCGCAAGCTGTCTGCAGAAAGAGCAAGCCTCGCCAAAGCCGAAGTAGAAAAATTGTTAAAGGCTGGCATCATCATCAGGGAGGTAGCCCATACCGAGTGGTTGGCTAACCCTGTTTTTGTAAGGAAGAAGGACTCGAACAAATGGTGCATGTGTATTGACTTTACTTCATTAAATAAAGCATGCCCGCGAGACCCCTACTCGATGCTCCGAATAGACCAACTGGTGGATTCCACAGTCGGCTCCGAATTGCTAAGCTTCCTTGACGCTTATTCCGGGTATCATCAAGTCTGGCTGAAAGGCGAAGATGAAGCCAAGACAAGCTTCATAACTCCTTCTGGAGTATTTTGTTATGTAAGAATGCCTTTTGTCTTGTAGAATGCCGGAGCCACCTTTTCACGCTTAATAGCTAAGGCTCTAGGTCATCAAATAGGCTGGAATGTCGAAGCCTATATGGATGATATTGTAATAAAAAATGATCAAAAGCACCAGCATAGCCTAGACCTAGCTGAAACGTATATTCGGAGTACGCCTCAACCCAAAAAAATGTATATTCGGAGCACAAGCAGGAAAACTGCTAGGGTACCTAGTTTCGAGCAGGGGAATTGAAGATAGCCCAACACAGATAAGTGCACTACAAAGAATGGCTCCACCAGGGAATTTGAAGCAGGTCCAGAAGCTAGCAGGAAGGCTTGCAGCCCTTAGCAGATTCCTGGCCAGGTCAGCAGAGCGAAGCCTCCCAATTTTCAAAGCCCTAAAGGGGTCCGAGAGCTTCAGTTGGACACCGGAGTGCCAGAAAAGCTTTGATGACATAAAAGCATACCTCGGAATCTTGTCAACACTTGATGTGCCCCTTCCAGAAGAAACACTACTCCTTTATCTTGCCGCAACAGGCTCCGTAGTAAGTGCGGTGTTGGTCCGGGAAGTTGAGCTTAAGGGAAAGCTGGTGCAGAACCCAGTTTATTTTGTGTCAGAAGCTTTGTCCGGAGCTAAGATAAGATACTCCGAGCTCGAGAAGTTTGCTTATGCCCTGGTGATGGCCTCGCGAAAGCTAAGGCATTATTTTTTTGGCACATAACCTAATCGTTGCTACCTCGTATCCTCTTGGGGATATGCTCCGGAGCAAAGACTCTACAGGTAGGATTGGAAAATAGGCTGTCGAGCTAGCCCCCTTCGGAATTTCCTTCACGGCAAGAACGGCTATTAAATCCCAAATCATAGCTGACTTCGTAGCAGAGTGGACTCCATCTGCAGTTTGGGCTCCGGAGGAACCCTCCAAAGTCTTATGGACAATATTTTTTGACGGAGCTTATCAGGCATCTGGTGCTGGAGCTGGCGTAGTCATCATATCACCATCAGGGCAGAAGGCCATGTATTCTGCAAGGCTCAACTTTAAGACCACCAATAACATCGCAGATTACGAAGGAGTCCTGCTAAGCCTCCGAAAAGCAAAGGCACTTGGAGCTGCAAGAATAATAATTAAGACAGATTCCCAAGTCGTCGCAGGGCATGTCGATAAGAGCTTTCAAGCAAAAACCCGCATCTAGCGCAATACCTTGAAGAAATCCGCAAGGCTGAAACAGCATTCAAAGGATTCTCTGTTCGGAGCATCCCTCGGGCAGATAATCAACTCACAGACATTCTAGCCAAAGCTGCAGCCGGAGCGGTAGACCTCCCGGAGGGTGCTTTCTACAAAGAACTAATGAAGCCCGCAGCTAGTCAGTTACCCTCTGCAGAAATGCTGTGCATTCCTGCTGCCGATTGGCGGGCTCCGATTATTAACATATTGCAAGGTGGCATAGATTCTTCAGAAAGTCCGGATGTCCGAAGATTGCAAGCAAGGGCCCGAAACTACAAGCTTGTCAATGGAATATTATACAAAGCTGGTGTGTGTTCCCCTCTACTCCGATGCATATCCCAGCCTGAGGGCCAAGACATACTTCGTGAGATTCACGAAGGTTTGTGTGGAAGTCATCTGGCCCCTCGTGCTCTAGCAGGCAAGACACTTCGGCAAGGGCTTTACTGGCCAACGATTGTGAGAGATGCAGCGGAGTTGGTTCGAACATGCCAAAGGTGCCAATGGATGGGCAGACGAAGCCACCGTCCGCCAGTTCAACTTCAAGTTATTGCCCCAGTATGGCCAATGGCTTGGTGGGGCATGGATCTCATAGGCCCCTTCCCAATGGCAAAGGGAGGCTTGAAGTTTGCGGTAGTAGCAATTGAATATTTTTCAAAATGGGTTGAAGCGGAGCCGTTGACTGCTATCACTTCGAGGAATGTACAAACATTTTTCTGGCAAAACATTATATGCAGGTTCGGAGTACCAAGGGAGCTAACCGTGGAAAATGGGACCCAATTCGAAGCTGAGACATTCAGAGCATTTTGTGAAGAGTTGGGCATTAAGTTGTGCTTCGCAGCAGTACGCCATCCACAGTCCAACGGAGCTGTCGAGAGAGCCAATGGGAACATCCTATCCGGTTTAAATCAAAGGATTGTTGGGCTGGCCAAGGGGCTGTGGGTCGAAGAGCTCCCCAAGATCTTGTGGTCCATTCGAACCACTCAAACCAGATCCACAGGCTTTACCCCATTCAGACTACTCTTCAGAGATGAAGCCATGACTCCTACGGAGCTCAAGGGGGGATCCCTTCGTACAATTAGGGGTGGCAGTTTGGCTCGGGGCTCGCGAGCCAGCTCGGGCTCGGCCGAGCCGAGCCTGGCTCGGCTCGCTGTGCCACCGAGCCGAACTCGAGCCAAGCCTCCTGGCTCGGCCAACATTCGAGCCGAGCCGAGCCGGCTCGCGAGCCGGCTCGTTGGCTCGGTCACGGCATATGGAGCGAATCTATTCCTCTATTTAGTGCATAAAATCATGAATTCATGTGAAGTAAATAACATCAAATTGTGTATTTTCATCATTGCGTGAGCACTAAGCTCTAAACACCGAACAATAGACACATCTCCTCTCCCCTCTTGACAATTGGCACCATTGATGCTCTCGACGGCCAGTGGTCCTTGGCTGGCCCACAACCCCCACTGACCACCGCTACCTACACGGCTACACCCGGTGCCACCACCTGATTTTCTGAGAGGAATGAGTCCCCAACAATGCCACTTTTTAAGTTAAGTGAGCACAACACATTGAAAAAGATTAAAAAAACAAGTGGACGGTGGCACTAACGAGCCGAGCCGAGCCGGCTCGTGGCTCGGCCGAGCCCGAGCCGAGCCAGAATTTTGGCTCGCTAAACCATCCGAGCCGAGCTTGGCTCGTTGCCAGCCCTACGTACAATGCAGCCCGGAGACGAAGATGACAGAAACACTTCGCTGGACTTATCAGAAGAAACAAGGCTTCAAGCTGTTGCCAACCTGACGAAGTACCAGGGACAAACAAAAACATGGTATGACTCGAAGATAAAGCCGAACGAGCTTAGACCAGGTCATCTAGTTTTGCGAAGTGTAATAGCATTGGGGAAGCTAGGGAATAAATGGGAAGGACCATATATTATCCTACGCTCAGGACATCCCGGATCATTTAAATTAGCTAATTTAAAAGGAGAAGAATTGAAACATGCATGGCATGCGGAGCACCTTAAGTGTTATTACGCTTAGGGGCTCCTTGTAATCACTTGTAAAACTTCCTTTTCTAAATAAAAGCGGGGGGTCGAATTTTGTTTACTTTTCGAGTATCCCTTACTCTGGATGGACGCATCGGGAGGACGAAGATGCTTGCAGAGTCAAGCATCTTTCCCAAGACCTGGACAGCAGTCTGCGAACCATGGGTTCGAGGGCTCCACTGCCACCCTACGGATTCTAGGCTCTGGCTTGTTAGGATCCGTAGAAGAGTCTAAGGACTTTAAAAGAGCATATTTCCGGCCTCCGGGTTCGAAGTATCTGTAAAAGAGCCGAAGGTGGCCAGCCTACGGATTCTAGGCTCCGGCTTGTTAGGATCTGTAGGACCGAAAGTAGCGACCAGAGGGGGGGTGAATGGGCGCCTAAAAATTCTTTCGAATCAATGGCCTTCTCCCAACACTCAACGCACCTCAACAGACAATCAGTAGAACTAAAGCAAATTACAAGCTCTAAAATGATCTAGCTTAAACAACAACCGGTGTCCTAATTGAAAAGACACCAACAAAGTATTTAAGGGCAGATAAATAAAAACCCACTAGTTTGATAGACACATTATCAAGTACTAAAAATATTCACCATCATAGACATTACAAGACATACAAGATAGACCCAACAGTTCATAGGCATTTAAACAAAACACATGACAAGCACTTAGATCACACAGGAACATCAACAAGCATGCATGAATCTAACTAAAATAAAAAACATGTAGCTATTTAATCTATCTCAGAATGCTCAAGAAAATAAATTAATAACTGCACGCAAATCGAGGAGAAAACAATAGCTAATTAATGCCATCTGAAAATAAAATGCTCACGGTAGTTAACTCTCCATGGAATATTCAAGAAAATAAACTTTAGAGTGCTCAAAACACGAGGAAGAAGATAAGATTACTGTTCCTTTGAAAAAATGGAGTCCTGGTGCTCCTGCTTCTCCACGCACACAAAAAATGGAGTCAGGCTCCACTTCCTATGCGTGCTTGGGCCAGCACCAAGTTCCCTGACTTCTCCTTGCGTCCAGGTGCCAGCGCTGGTGGAAATCACACGTGGGAAAAAAATCGGAAGAAGATTGATCCCTAAGAAAACCAGCCGGCTGAGAATGCTTGGGATTCAGGAGAAAATCCCGCAGTTCACAGAACAGGAAATGGCGATGAAAAAACATTGCGGCGGCGGCTTCAAACGAGAAAAGCGAACTAGCCGGAGGAAGAAGAAGGATCTCTCAAAAAGTGAACTCTGGTTTTTCTATTATATGAGTTAACCCTAACCCTAGGGATTGGGGCCTATTTATAGGCAGCCCAATAAATGGGGAAAATGCAGAAATACCCCTAGGGTTTTTACAGACGCTGAAATAAATGGAAAAGACTGAAATGCCCTTAGGGTTTTTTACAGACTCGACTGACAGACTGTGGGCCTAAAGGCAAAATAGTAAAAAACTAAATAAAGGTAACTTGTCCTGATGCGGAGCTTTCGTAGCAGCTACGGCTTCGCCTCAGGACGGTCAGATCCGAAATCAACGATCGTCAGTTTTGCGCCGAAACTGACAAAGCGTCCACTGTCTTCGCACCGGGTACCCGGATTGGGCCGGCCCGATTCCGCAGCTCCCTCAGCCCGGCAATCACTCGCCGCCTGTGTACCTGAGTCAATCCCGGTCAACAGCCTAGTGGATCCTCTGCTGCTCCTAGCCCATGTACCCGGATTGGGCCAGCCCGACTTCGCGGCCCCTCTGCCCGACAGTCGCTCGCTACCCGTGTACCTGAGTCACACGCGGCCCAGACGCAGCATGTCTTCTCTCTCTTTTCAGTCCTCTTTGACTATCGTTGACAATGACTCATCACATCTGGAGCCATGAGGCCCACGCTATTCAGCATGGCTCCTCAATCTCCCCCTTGATGAGTGCATTGTCAACACTTCACTTCATCTGCTCTTTAGTACCTGCAAGCAACTGTGGAAACACGAAAACAAAACACAAGAAAACAAAGAAGAGGAAAATAAAGTAAAAGTTTAACCCTAATGACCAAAAGCTGAACAAAAGCAAGAAACGGTCATTATGGTTAACCAAAGGTAAAAGCTCAAAACAAGTGCAGTCTCAGAAACATCAACAAGGATATCAAAAGAGTAAGGACAAACGGGACAAAAACTCCCCCTGAAACAAATCCCAGAGAAAGCCAAAACTCCCCCTTAAATTTTTCTCCCAAAATTTCTCCCCCTTGTTGACAAGTGAACTCATCAAGCACTCTAAAACGACACTGACTCCCCCTGAAATGAAACGCCCCCTCAAAATATGTAATGAATGCAACTAGGGTGCATGTGGAGTGTTGAAAGCATGCTTCTCAGATATGATTAACTGCAATTACAATATCTAACAAGTATAGCAAAAGACATATTGTCGAAGACACATGGCATGATCAGTGCAATAGATGATATCTAAAGAAAGTCATTTGCACGCATTTTTCAGTTTTTGCAAACAAAAGCATCACCACATTTTCCAGTTAACAAGCAAGGTAAAGCATGAGATGCAGAAGCGAACTGATATCTACCAAGATAAGCATCGTCCAAAACAAAGTGCTTCAGCAAACTTGTTATCTTTTAAATGTTCAGGCTTTTTCATTTTCCTTTTTCATTTTTTCCAAGGGTTATTTGCATGTCAAACCTTATGCTAACCGACCAAGTCAAGCCTAGGCCAGAACTGGACCATCGGAAGCTTAAGACATTGGTCTTGGCATACATTACACTGTCCTAGTTCATACCAAAGTGCTATGGTAAGCAGTCCAGAACAATGCAATGCGACAAAGCAAACCCACTTGGATCTTTTCAACTCAAGCATAAAAAGGCATGGAATTCTCATTCATTTTTTGATTTTTACCATTTTTATAGCACATTTTCCATGTTAAAGCATAAAGATGTCCAAGTTGCATATCTGCATCTATGTGAGGAACTAGCTACAAGGCATATAACAGATAGCAAAAGCATTCAGCCTACACATGCTAGTTACCAGAGGCAATGGTGGTCATTTTTCAATTTTAAAGCGTAAAAACCATGCATATGACAGATATCAGACATATCAAATGAACTGAAACAAAGCATGATCATCGACAAGTAATCAAAAGCATGTACCAGCTAGAATAAGTAAAGCTATTCAATCATATAACAGAAGCAGGCTCAAAAGTGTGATATGTGAATATGTATGATATGAACACACACAAAAAGACTCAAGAAAAGAGTAAAGAAGAAAGAAAAACTGACGCAAAAATATCCTAGAAAGGATACACAACACCCAAATCCCCTCGTAAACGCTCAAAAGTAGACTGATCTAGGGGTTTGGTGAAAATGTCAGCCAACTGATGATGGGTATCAACATGAACAAGGTCAATGACACCTTTCTCATATTGATCCCGCGAAAAGTGAAAGCGCACATCAATGTGTTTGGTTTTTGAATGGAGACATGGGTTTTTCCCTACACTAATTGCACTGGTGCTGTCGCAAAACAAAGGAACTCTGGTAGGAAAGAACAACCCAAAATCTCTCAAAGTGTAAATCATCCAAACCAACTATGAGCAGCAGCTAGCAGCAGCTACATACTCAGCCTCAGTGGTCGAAAGAGCAACTCTAGATTGCTTTCGAGAAGACCAAGACACAAGAGACGAACCAAGAAACTGGCAAGTACCGGAAGTCGACTTGCGATCCAACCGGCACCCACCAAAGTCAGCGTCCGAAAAGCCAGATAAATCAAGAGAAGATGATGCTGAATAGAAAAGACCAAGATCAGGCGCATAGGTAAGATACCTGAAGATGCGCTTGACAGCTTGCCGATGAGATGCGCGTGGTGAAGACTGGAAGCGCGCGCACAGTCCCACGGCGAACTGTATGTCTGGCCTCGTCGCCGTCAAGTACAGCAGCGAACCGATCATCCCTCGAAACTCTCTTTCATTGACCTTGACGCCGCTCTCGTCCTTGTCCAGGCCCCCAGATGTACCCATTGGTGTCATCTGAGGCTTCAGCTCTCCACCAAAATCGAATTTCTTCAACATGTCCCGAGTGTACTTACCCTGCTGGATGAAAGTGTCGTCCTTGGTCTGCTTGATCTGGAGCCCTAGAAAGTACTTGAGCTCACCCATGAGGCTCATCTCAAACTCACTGTGCATCTGCTCAGAAAACTTGGACACAATATCGTTAGTAGTACCGCCAAAGATAATATCGTCCACGTATATCTGAGCAACTAAAAAATCTAAAGCATCTCTGAGCAAGAAGAGAGTCTTATCCATAGAACCCATCACAAAGCCCTTCCCCAACAAAAACTGCTTTAACCGGTCATACCAAGCCCTGGGGGCTTGCTTTAACCCGTATAAAGCTTTCTGCAGCTTAAAAACATGTCGAGGAAACTTAGGGTTCTCAAAACCGGGGGGCTGCCTAACATAAACCTCCTCCTCTATGTACCCGTTCAGAAAAGCACTCTTGACATCCATTTGAAAAAGCTTAAAACCCTTCGAAGCGGCAAAAGCTAAGAGAATGTGAATGGACTGAAGACGGGCAACAGGGGCGAAGGTTTCTTCAAAATCAATACCTTCCTTCTGGCAAAAACCCTGGGCAACTAGTCGAGCTTTGTTGCGCACCACAACCCCATCTTCACCTTGCTTGTTTTTGAACACCCACTTGGTGCCTATGGGGTTGCATCCGGGTGGCAGCTCAACCAGTGTCCAAACCCGATTGCGGACAAAATTCTCAAGCTCTTCTTGCATGGCATTAATCCAGTTCGAGTCAGAAAGAGCATGAGAAATGTCTCTGGGCTCAAAAGATGCAACAAAAGCAGATTCAGCAAACACAGCAAGAGAGTCAACAGATGAACGCAAAGTTCTTGTAGACACATCACCGATGATGAGCTCTGAGGGGTGATTACGCTGAACTGCTCGGGATCCCTGGTGATCTGAAGTCACCTCACTGGAGTCAGCAGCTGGCACCTCTGGACTTGATTGAGGGGGCTCGATCGAAGTGGAAGAAGTGATCAGAGGTCCGCCCTCATCCTCAGTCGAAGTCACAGAAGGTGTGGGCTCTGCAGGAGGTGCAGAAGGCCCACCCTCATCAGCAGCTGGAGTATCCTAATCTTCCTCGAAGATGGACTCTCCGAGCTCACCATCACCAGAAAGCTCAAAAGAAGGAGTTAAAGAAGGCAAGACTCATCAAAAGAAACCTCGCAAGTCTCGACAAGCTGCTAGGATTCGAGGTTCCAAACACGGAAACCTCGAGAATGCAATGCATAACCAAGAAAAACTCCGTCCCAGCAACGAGACTCAAACTTGTCCAAATGCCCTCCCTTCTTGAGCACAAAGCACTTGCAGCCAAACGCTCGCAAGTGGCTCACCTTGGGCTGTC
The DNA here is from genome assembly GCA_019279435.1 of Zizania palustris. Lineage (NCBI taxonomy): Eukaryota > Viridiplantae > Streptophyta > Magnoliopsida > Poales > Poaceae > Zizania > Zizania palustris. Next base: position 76,939,490 of record JAAALK010000289.1, on the reverse strand, counting down.
TGCCAAACCGCAACTCGTATGAGGTCTTACCTAGGTAAGCTCTAAGAAAAATGCGGTTGGCCAGATAGCAAGCCGTGTTCATGGCTTCAGCCCAAAAACGCCTAGGAGTCATGTGCTCATCGAGCATCGTCCTGGCCATCTCGACTAGCGTGCGGTTCTTTCGTTCCACAACGCCATTCAGTGGGGGAGTGTAAAGAGCAGAAAACTGATGGTCAAGACCCTGATCACTGCAGAAGCTGATGAACTGAGAGTTGTTGAACTCAGAGCCGTTGTCGGAGCGAATTGCTCGCATACGACCATTGTTCTCATTCTTCAGCTTCAAAATCAGGTCATGAACAAAATGAAAAGTTTCATCCTTAGACTCCAAAAAGAAAACCCACGAGAAACGAGAAAAATCATCAACAATCACAAGTGCGTACCACTTCCCACCGAATGAGCGTACCCGAGCTGGACCGACAGTGTCCATGTGTAACAGCTCGCCCGGATACGAAGTCATCACCTGAGTCACGGGTGAGTGAGAAGCGGCAAACATTTTCCCATGACGACAGGGATGGCAAACCAGATCCTTCTCCATCTTAAGCTTGGGCAATCCTCGGATGAAGTCCATAGAGCTCAACCTGACTAGCAGGTCAAAACTCAAATGGCCTAATCTCCTATGCCACTTCCAGAGCTCAGAGGAGGATCCAGCAATCAAACAGCGAGAAGGGCCAAAAGAACTAGAAAAGTCAATTCGAAAAACTTTACCGAAAGGTAAGATCTGGCAAATCAAAGACCCTCTAGAATCAAACACAGAAGAATTGCCCTTCTTAAAACGCACCTCCAAACCATCCTCAAGAAGTTGCGAAACAGAATTCAAATTGAAGTTCAAGTTTCCAACCAGAGCAACGTTCTTCAAAGAAAAATGGTCTGAAATGCGAATTGAGCCAATGCCACTTACTTTCCCTTGACCACTGTTCCCGAAGGTGATGTACTCTTTGGAGCTCGGGGGAGTGAGACTGGAGAACCATCTGCGATGTCCCGTCATGTGGCGAGAACACCCTGAGTCCATGATCCAAACGTCCTCCAGTCCCCGATCCTGCACAATCAGTGGCTGTAAGTGGGAGCATATGGTCCGGCACCAGGTTTAGCAAAAGAGCTAAACCAGTGTCGAGCCATCTGCTCAAAAGACAGAAAGCAGAAATCATCAGAAAAGTTTGGACCAAAATGCGGCTCAAAGCGCGGTCCTCGGTTTTGCCTAAAACCTCGGCCACGAGGTCCAGGACCGTAGCCAAAACGGCCTGGAGCTCTGCCGGAACGAACACCACCATCTGGAGCATGGCCAAGAAAGCTGTCTCCCCTACCACCACCTACACGACACGGCCTGGCCTCCAGCCTCTCCCCGTGTCGAGGAACTCTCAGTCTACCACCCGGCTGGTAGAACTGCTCCTGACCATCACGAGCACGCTCTGCTCTCTCAACCCGCTTCCTCCTGAAGCAAAACTCCGCAAGATGCCCGTCTCTCTGACAGTACTCACAATGATAGGTGGGCTTCTTGGGATGTGGTTGAGGCTTGGGATTCTTGGGCTTAGTGGTGTTTGGTGTCGGCTTCTTGGGTTGAGAGGGTCCAGGAAGAGAGCCTAGAGAAGTGTGGAGGAGTTTGGGCTTTGAACCCAGATGGGTTTCTTGGGTGGAGCTTTGGGTGGTTCATGGATCACTCCATCCTTGGGCTGACAAGCCTGGGAAGACTCAGTGGAATGGGTCTTGGGATATCTCTGCTCAGGAGTCATTTTACTCCACTCCACTGCCCGGCTAATGGCACTCTCAAAGTCAGCCTCTTGAACTGCTGGATCATCATGCCGAGCTGTGGCTCTCTGGCACTGATCCAACTCAGGATAGAACGGAGGTAAAAATTCTCATTTTGCGAATCAGCTAGCTCCTCTCTCAAGGAAGCTAGTACCTCCACCTGAGACAAGCAGGTCTCACACTCGCTATCTACCTAGACAGACTTCACGGCTTTCAGCTTAATTAACTCCATTCTAAGAGACAGATAGTTCTCACAGACAGTGGGTGCAACTGACAATGTCTCAAGCTCTAGCCTAGTCTGCGCAAGCTCAGCTCTCATTCTCTCCAAATCACCCAGATGCTCATCGCCCTTGGCTTTCAGCTCAGCTAAACTAGCAAGATGAGATGGGCAATCAGCACAGGGTGCGACGACAGTGGCTTGAGCATCTTTCAGCTCCAGCTGAGCGCTTTCAAGCTCAGTGGCCAAAGCATCCCTCTCATCAACCCTTTCTGTGTACCTAGACTTCAGAGTCGACAGGTCACATAGAAGCACCTCACACTTCGGGCACTCACTGCTATCACCCAAGCAAGGAGAAGAAGATAGACTCTCAATTCTGCCATTGGCTATGGCAAGCTCACTCTCTAACTCATCTATCCTCTTCTTGGCCCCCCTAAGTAGTTTTTCCCGATATTTCAACTCCTGATGATTGCTCTCAAGTAAATCAACAATTTCGCATTCATAGGATGATACCTTGTTGTCGTTGTCGTCGGAGTCATCGGAGGAGCTCTTTTCTTCCTTATCCCCAAGAGCCATTGAGTAGAAGCTCTTGCGGGATCTTCGGCGCTGATGTGAGCGGCTCTTCGGTCTGTCCCCGAAGGCCATGAAGCAAAGGCCCGCTGGATCATCCTTGTCCTTCCCCTTCCTGATGATGATCTCCTCATCGCTTGAGCTCGATGAAGAGGAAGAGGACATGGACCGCTTGGAGTAGCTCTTCTCCATCTCAGCGAAGAAGGCCTTGTCGCGCTTCTTGTTCTCTCGCCGGTGGTCCTTCAGGGCCTTTCTGAAGAATCTGGTCTTTGGCTTGCCCTTGTTGAAGGAGGAGCTGTCGTGCTTGCCGGAGTCGTGGAAGCCACCACCGGTGCCCTTCTTGTGGCCATTGCGCTTGGGGCAGTCGACGATGAAATGTCCTGGGTCACCACACTCAAAGCATCCGGTCTTTGTGCCGTGTCTTTTGAACATCCTTTTGTCATAAACACGACGCACCCGGTTGTTAAACAAACACAAATCATCATCTCCCAAAGACTCAAGCTGGTCCTCAGTGATAGACATCAAAGAGAACCCAGCACAGCTCACAGAAGAGGGATCAACAGAAGGTGTAGCAAGGGCCAGAGACTTTGATCCAGAGCCAGTGAGATTTGATCTCAACTGGGTATTAACCTCGGTGGTCTTCAGCTTGCTAAACAACTCAGAAATGGTCAAGGTATCATAAGATGTGCTCTCAATGATAGAGGATACCTTGATCTCCCAGATCTTTGGGTCCAAGGTATGGAGAACCTTGAGGGCCTGCTCGTGATCTGAGACTAACTGAACACCCTCACCCTTGTTGTCCTGAAGCTTGTTGATGATCGACTGAAAGCGACCAAACAAGGCTTCAACAGATTCACCCGGCTTCTGTGTGAAATTCTCATATTCACGCCGGTAGGTCTGATAGAGTCGAGCTTTGACCTGGGCTGTCCCCTCATGGTGTGCCTGGAGGGTAGCCCAGATCTCTCTCGCAGTGGAGAGATGGCTCACACGCTCAAATTCAGTGGGACCTAAACCAGAAAACAGAATATTCACCGCTTTGTTGTTGTTCTGATGTTGGGCAATGATATCCGGAGAATCACGCTCATCAACAGGCAACACTGTGAAAGTAGCGTGAATACAGATGTCCCAGATGTCCGAGCTTTGGCTCATCAGATAGGCTCGCATGCGAGTCTTCCAATAATTATAGCCATAAGCTTCCAAGGACGGGACCTTGCCAGGAGACGTCATGATCACTACTGGGGTTTAGAACCGGTTAAGGTATGGAAAAACCCTAACCAAGCTCTGATATCACTTGTAGGACCGAAAGTAGCGACCAGAGGGGGGGTGAATGGGCGCCTAAAAATTCTTTCGAATCAATGGCCTTCTCCCAACACTCAACGCACCTCAACAGACAATCAGTAGAACTAAAGCAAATTACAAGCTCTAAAATGATCTAGCTTAAACAACAACCGGTGTCCTAATTGAAAAGACACCAACAAAGTATTTAAGGGCAGATAAATAAAAACCCACTAGTTTGATAGACACATTATCAAGTACTAAAAATATTCACCATCATAGACATTACAAGACATACAAGATAGACCCAACAGTTCATAGGCATTTAAACAAAACACATGACAAGCACTTAGATCACACAGGAACATCAACAAGCATGCATGAATCTAACTAAAATAAAAAACATGTAGCTATTTAATCTATCTCAGAATGCTCAAGAAAATAAATTAATAACTGCATGCAAATCGAGGAGAAAACAATAGCTAATTAATGCCATCTGAAAATAAAATGCTCACGGTAGTTAACTCTCCATGGAATATTCAAGAAAATAAACTTTAGAGTGCTCAAAACACGAGGAAGAAGATTATTGTTCCTTTGAAAAAATGGAGTCCTGGTGCTCCTGCTTCTCCACGCACACAAAAAATGGAGTCATGCTCCACTTCCTATGCGTGCTTGGGCCAGCACCAAGTTCCCTGACTTCTCCTTGCGTCCAGGTGCCAGCGCTGGTGGAAATCACACGCGGGAAAAAAAATCGGAAGAAGATTGATCCCTAAGAAAACCGGCCGGCTGAGAATGCTTGGGATTCAGGAGAAAATCCCGCAGTTCACACAGAACAGGAAATGGCGATGAAAAAACATTGCGGTGGCGGCTTCAAACGAGAAAAGCGAACTAGCCGGAGGAAGAAGAAGGATCTCTCAAAAAGTGAACTCTGGTTTTTCTATTATATGAGTTAACCCTAACCCTAGGGATTGGGGCCTATTTATAGGCAGCCCAATAAATGGGGAAAATGCAGAAATACCCCTAGGGTTTTTACAGACGCTGAAATAAATGGAAAAGACCGAAATGCCCTTAGGGTTTTTTACAGACTTGACTGACAGACTGTGTGCCTAAAGGCAAAATAGTAAAAACCTAAATAAAGGTAACTTGTCCTGATGCGGAGCTTTCGTAGCAACTACGGCTTCGCCTCAGGACGGTCAGATCCGAAATCAACGGTCGTCAGTTTTGCGCCGAAACTGACAAAGCGTCCACCGTCTTCGCACCGAGTACCCGGATTGGGCCGGCCCGATTCCACAGCTCCCTTAGCCCGGCAATCACTCGCCGCCCGTGTACCTGAGTCAATCCCGGTCAACAGCCCAGTGGATCCTCTGCTGCTCCTAGCCCATGGACCCGGATTGGGCCAGCCCGACTTCGCGGCCCCTCTGCCCGACAGTCGCTCGCTGCCCGTTTACCTGAGTCACACGCGGCCCAAACGCAGCATGTCTTCTCTCTCTTTTCAGTCCTCTTTGACTATCGTTGACAATGACTCATCACATCTGGAGCCATGAGGCCCACGCTATTCAGCATGGCTCCTCAGGATCCGTAGAAGAATCTAAGGACTTTAAAAAAGCAGATTTCCGGCCTCCGGGTTCGAAGTATCTATGCAAGAGCCGAAGGTGGCCAGCCTACGGATTCCAAGCTCCGGCTTGTTAGGATCCGTAGAAGAGTCTAAGGACTTTAAAAAGAACAGATTTCCGACCTCCGGGTTCGAAGTATCTATAAAAGAGCCGAAGGTGGCCAGCCTACGGATTCCAGGCTCCGGCTTGTTAGGATCCGTAGAAGAGTCTAAGGACTTTAAAAGAATAGATTTCTGGCCTACGGGTTCGAAGCATATGTAAAAGAGTCGAAGGTGACCAAGTAATAAAGTTTCGAGGCCCAGGCTAACGAGACACTTTAAAAAAAAGAATCAAAGGTCCTAAGCGACCTATCTAACTTCGAAATTTTATGAGGTAATAATACGGGAGTATGTTAGAAGAAGCCTCTAAAAAGGTAAAGTATGAATATTAAGTGTGATACGAAGCATCAAGTTGTCCGGCGCATCATTGTGTCCGGCGAACCCATTTGCACAGCAAAGGATCCCCCACCCACAAGGAGGGGTAGGAGGGTAAAAAGCAAACAAGATACTTTCAGAACAATTCACATTAATCCATCGTACTTATACATCAGGAGAAGTTTTGGTCCAAGCCTAGGAAAAATCGAAGACCCTGTCGGCCTCTGGAGCTACCCCTCCGACTACTCTGTCCTTTGGAGCTCGAAGCTGCCGGTTTAGTCCTTTTCGTCCGCGCACCTCTCTTCTTCTTCGAGGCTCGCAGTTTCTTTTGCTCCTCTTGGAGCTCAGCCTAGGTCAGAAGCCTTTCAGAGTTAACCTCCGTAGGGTCTTCGGCCTGATACTCCGAGTCAGACCAATTCATGTGTTCGGAAGACGAGGATGCCTTCTCTTTCTCCTCTTCCTTGATATACGCTAAGACCTCGTGAAAAACTTCGGGGAGTATCTCCCCTTTGTCTCCACGAGGAACAGAGAAGCGAGATCGGCGGTAGGGCCTTAAGCTCTCGAGACTTGTCCACTCCTTCCAGAGCCCTTCGGTAAACTCCAGTATTTCGAGGTCAGGATTCGAAGGGCACGACAAAACCTAAAAAAGAAAGCAGAACACCCAAACGAGCTTCTCGATTATAACTTTTTCATTGATTAACGGGGCTTTACAACAGTTTGCATACATGATGGCCCTAAGAGCTAGACCTACGGGTCGGTTGGCGGAGCAGGGATTGCCGGAGCTGGCGACACAGGAAGTGGTGGCCCTGTTTGTGCCTGCTTCTGCCGTCAGGCCTCGTCAATCCAAGCTTTGGCCGCAGCCTTATGGTCCGACTTCCAAGTTGACCGGAAGGCTTCCCAGGCCAAGGCTACATCCGAAGAAGGGTGCAGCAGGTCTTCAGAGGCGAAGCTTCTAGGGATCGAACCCCCGACTGAACCGAGGGGGATCTGAAGGGACTCGAGGTGGCGAAGAACTCCGATGCCGGCACACTGCCCGGAGATATCTCTGTACCGGACGCCGGAGCTCATCATCAACGACGCTGCCACTTGGATCCTCTTCAGCTTCCGATCGAGGGATTCACTGGTTGCCGCAGAAGACGAAGGGCACATAGTGCCGAAGTATTCCAAGGTACCCTGAAGGGCGTCCAAGGTATGTTCTGCCACACTAGCGTTCTTCTTCTCCGTTGCCTCCAGCCCCGCAGCAGTAGCAGACACCTCGGCCACCTGGAGCATTAAAGAAATCTTCTGGGCCATCACTTGGTTAAGAGCTCCTTGGAGATCCACCAACTGGGCGCTCGAAGTGGTCGCCGATTGACGGAGCCTTTCAACCTCCGCCCAAAGAACTACGCGTTCAGCTTCAACCTCTTGGGCCGAAGTACGGAGCGCATCGTTGTCTTCCCTCGCCGTTCGGAGAGCTTCGTCGGCCGCAGCCCTAGCCCTCCGTTCCGCTAGGGCTTCCTCCTCCAACCTAAGAGATCTTTCGTTGGAATCGTTGAGGACGGTTTGGACGGTGGTAACCTTCCTTTTGAGTCGATTAGTTTCGACCTCATTGGAAGTCGCTGCCGCTCTAGCAAGGACGAATTGCTGCAAAGGAAAAAGAACAAGTAAGTACCAAAGTGTTTATAACCATTAATTCGATGTAGCTATGTTGTTTTTCATACCTGAAGGGCATCCCTTTCGAGGGCCATGTTGAGCACCAGAGCCCTAGCTTCGCTCAGAGCGGAGACCAGGTCCAAATTGGCGATGTCCTGGCTCTTCTCTACCAGGGGCTCCAGGAGCGCTCGAAGACCTACCCAGTGCTCTAGGAACGGAGCCAGCAAAGGAAGCCAAGACGATGCTTGGCGGTCGTCTTCCGTGGCCTCCTCCTCCGAGTTGCTGGCCGAGGTCATCGCGGGGCGGGGGGAAAGGCCGAGGCTAGACATGCTTTTGCCCCTCCCAGGCACGAAGGCAGGCGCAGCGGCTGAAGCAGAAGTGACCCTTTCTTCAGCGGCTACCCCTTCGACCAGAGCCGCATCAACAGGGGCGACCTCGGTCGCCGGAGCCGCAGCGGAAGGGGCGACCTCAGTTGCCGAATCTGCTCTGGCGGGCACGACTTCCGCTGCCAGGCATGGAGCATCCAAAGGAGTAGGGGATCCACCTGTGCCACGACCCTTGAAGACGATGGGACTTCGGGTGCAGCCGGGGCTTCATCACCCTTCGAGGTACCTATCTTGTCAAGAAATTTGATAAGTATTTACAAGAAAAGATTGTTGTAGGTATCAACCAAAGTAGGGGCTTCAAGACGTACCTTCGGAGGCCCCGTGAGGCAGGATCGTCGAATCCTCCAGAACTTCGTACAACTGGAGGATATCATCGAAGTCATCTCCCGAAGCCCTCTTCGCCATGTTTTCTGCTGGATCTGCAACTTTCGCCGTGACCACCCCAGTTACGGGTGAGTTGGGGGTGGTGGAGTCCGAATCCAGATTTACGACGGTGGGCACGGAGGCGCGCGTTGGATCTACCTCCGCAACCTCCTGAGCAGAAGTTCCGGCTGGGACTTCCCCTATATCTTCGTCATCCTCCAGGAGATAATTCTCAAAGGTCGACGCTATCTGGGCGTCGGAGTTCTCAGGCTCCTCGGAGGCCGAGCTCCGGGCGTCCAAGGATGAAGCCGACGAAGCAGGGGTCAGCTGCGGAGGGATCTTCGCCACCTTCTTCTTCTTAGACGGTGGCTTGCTGGCTTTCTTGGGCGGTTCAGCAACGACCTTCCGTTTCCGGGTGGCTGCTCCAGTCGAGGCGAAGTCTGGAAGAGAGGGGGGCTCCATCCCGAGAGCTCCCCACACTCTATTGGAGCGTTCCTAGCTCCCCACTAGCTCCAGCCTTTTCTGCTTTTCAGCCACTGTAGGAGCTCCGAGGACCCGTTCGGTGGCCCGAGCTATGTCCTCCGAAGCCAATGCCAAAGGAGCCGCTGGAGAAAAGGGGTAACGCATCATAAGTATGTTACCTAGGGTTCAGAGATCATCCTCTGAGGCCTGCTGGAACACTATTGGCCAGTTGGCCCCAAGGGATGGAATCCGAAGGGCGATGAACTCTTCGGCCAGGTCACGCATGCTCATGCGGTGAGCCACCGAAGCCAGCAGCCCTAGCCTCATGGAAAGTAGGCTGAGGTTCGGAGCAATCTCCGTCTCCTTCCGGAATGAAATCTCCTGGAGAGGCCCTGCGAGGGGGGAGTCCTCTCCGGCTTTGGCGTAGAACCACCGAAGAATCCAGTTGGTGTACCATCGATCATTGATGGCCTTCGTAGGGAAGTGTAGGGCGTGCTCCCTCCGCAACTGGAAGTTGACACTGTCGAAGGCTGTTATCACCTTGGAATCCCCGGGCCCATCCTGTGGCTTCGGCTAGTAGATAGCCTCGTGAGTTGCGGCGAAGATCTCCGAGCGTCCTTTGCATCCTTCGGCCCGGAGCGCCCACTCGAAGACAGCCAGGCGGGCGATGGCATTGGGGGGTAACTGAGGTAGTGTAATGTGAAACAGGTCCAATACCTCCATCAAAAAGTCGATGGCTGGAAGCCCCAAGCCCGCTTCGAAGAACGCCTCAAAGACTACCACTTCTCCGCTTTGAGGCCTCGGGGTTGATTCCGACCCTGGGACTCGAGTCCTCAGTCCGGCACCCAGCTTCCCTTCTACGGCCTCCTCAATAGACTCGGCGGTGCTCGCAGATTGGCCGATGAGGAAGCTCTGGGAAATCTTCTTCTTGGAAGGCGGGCGGAGCTCCCGAGGGTTCTTAGGCCAGGCGCCACCCAGTGTCCCCGCCATGGCTGCCGCAGCCGAGGCGGCCCACGCTTGCCTCTGTGCCAGAGTACTCACCGCCGCCGGGACAGTGTGGCTGGTTCTCGCCATTTGCTCAGAAGATTGAGAGATTGGAGGTTGAGGAAAGTGAATCGCGAGTGCTAAGTGCGGTAAAACGTTTCGAGTAACTCCTGTTTTTCCTTTTATAACCATTCGCCGATTGCTACGCTTCGATTGCATTCACACCGCAGGTTCGGCTTCTGCCACTGGCAGGTGGGTCCAGAAAGTGGAACGGTGAGCAACCACCGTAAAAATCGAGCGTTACCTTTTATTGGGCGTAACGGCTACTTGCGTCGTAACGGCTATAATCAAACGGCTCCTCATGACATTTGCGCTTCGGAGCGGTGTTCCTTCCTGCGATGTGTTCCCACTGCGTAGAGGGCCTGGAGAAGGGGTCCGAACACCTTGGATCTGAAATCCTCCGAAGAACTGTAATGTGTTCAAATTCTCTCTAAGTCTCAGAATATGAAAATATTCCTTCCGTATACTGCCTTCCTTCTGTACAGGTTAAATACGGAGAGGCGTATTCGAGGGGCTACTGTTGGGGGAAATTGCTTCACTTTCAAGACTTAGAGATTAATAACTCAAAGGTTCCCTAAGCTTCGGAGTTGGTATGCTCTTGTTCGAAGGTGGAGGCGTCGAGCCAAAGGATGCCTCGATATGAAGTCCTGAGAAGCCCTCCGCAAGATATGAAGGCTCCGAAGCAGAGCGACAAGATTGATAAGATGTTTGGCTTATCCATCCGCGTTTGGGAGTTTTACCCTTTTTAACCTTGCTCCGGGTACTGAATAGTTTCCACTATGTCGGTTGTAATCTAGGGGTAGTTAGGTCTTTTCCTTAGACATTTTTGCCTATAAATACCCCCCTCTCTACCCTGTAACAAGGATCGAAAACTCAGCTATTCAATACACACATTCGGACTACTTGAGCTATTATCCAATTAGGAGGCTCGAGACAGTTCTTAACATGAACTCACTGTTCGTTAGTTCTTAATCTTGGAGAACCTGTTAGCGTAATCTTTTACGCCAATAGGTATTAAGTTGATAAACTCTTCACCTTACTATGCTCAGGCCAATGGTCAGGCTGAGTCTAGTAATAAAACCGTGATTAACCTCATTAAGAAGAAAATTAAAGAGTTTCCTAAAAGGTGGCATGAAGTGCTTTCCGAGGCGCTATGGGCTTGTAGGATTGCAAAGCACGGTGCTACCAAAATCAGTCCGTATGAATTGTTATATGGACAAGAAGTCGTTCTGCCTGTAGAGGTAGATCTTGGCTCCTTAAGAGTGTTAAAGCAAGATGGCTTATCGGTCGACGAGTATGAAACTCTTCTAAAGGATAATATAGAGGAAGTGACTGATAAGAGTCTAAGGGCTTTAGAAGCCATAGAAGTAGACAAGAAGAGAGTAGCTAAAGCCTACAATAAGAAGGTTAAACAAAAATCGTTTCAAATAGGATACTTGGTGTGGAAAACGATTTTACCCTTAGGCACGAAGAGTCCCAAGTTTGGTAAATGGTCACCTATTTGGGAAGGTCCTTTTAAGATAGCCGAAATCGCTCTCGGCAACGCATACGTGTTGGAATCCCTGTAGGGAGAGCGGTTTCGAAGAGCTTTGAATGGTAGGTACTTGAAAGGGTATTTCCCAAGTGTGTGGCAAACATCATAAAGCGTATCGAATAGCTAATATGGATGGTATCGTCTTCAGCTCGTTGTGCTTTTAGTTCACTCAGTTCACTAAAAGGCAGGGGGGCATGTGTTAATAGCAAAAAATGGCATTAATGGCTAGATTGTCAAAATATCAATTTTGGTGATTTGGGCCAAAAATACACATGTCCAGGGTCCGTCCGAAGCCCTACAGGGCCAAAGGTCCATTGAGCTATGGGCTCTGAAAGCCTCTAGCTAGCCCATGGCTTTCGGCCAGGAAGCCTTCGGAGGCCCACGCCACCGAAGCTTCGGCCCGAGGAGCAGGCCTCGACGGGCCTGGCCGAAGCCCACTTCAGCAGAGATGGAGTTGTATGCGATTCTGGCTCAGTTTTTATCTCTATCCGGCCGGGTTAATAGCAGATTAGATCAGAGATTAAGCCCCTATAAATAGAGAGGTCGGGCCAGCGTAGAGGCCCCCCCCAACTCAAACCAAACCAAAGCCCTAGCTTTGATCGTATTTACTTTACCTTTATTTTCCTGTACCTCTTCGTGGGTTTGCCTGGAAGCCCTCCGCTGGCCACTATGGAACAGTGGTAACCCTTGTTACTTCGCTTGTGAAGTATCTGTTAATCTACGTAATAGATTGCTATCGCCTTGTTACTTCGCTTGTGAAGTATCCGCTAATCTGCGTAACAGATTGCTACCTTCGCTACTAGTGCAACACTTAGCAGAATTTGGTCCTCAGGCCGAATTGGTACTTCGCACTCTTTTGTTGCAGGTTCCCACGTTCGGAGCTACCTCGTTGGAGGTGTCCGGAGCTGAGAGATCAGTTTCGGAGGTCACCGGGACACCCTTCGGCGAGGTTGCAGGCTCCGACAACAGACATCGCCAGTACACTTCGCCACGATAGTACTCCGCACCGGACGAAGTTACACCCGCGCGTGGCCCTCGCGTCATTGTTCTGTAATTTGCTGTATCAGAGACCTCACGACCGAACCCCGCTGTTTGGAGGTGATCGTCGCGCCCAGATCCATTCAGAGTCCATCTTCGGCCGGATCGGTCCGAACGCCGAAGCACCCTTCGGCAAGACCCTTCGCACCAGACTTTGAAGCAGACAGGCTCCGACCGGTTTGCTGATTCTATTCAGTTTAATATATTTCTTTCAGGGTAATTGGATTATTTTGTGTGATCTGATTGCCTGGCGACTCCACCCCCTTATCACGACTAAGGGTAGTCGGAACGCGACGTCGGTGCTGCGTCATGCTTAGGCTTGTCCCTAAGTATCCGCACACTTTTGGATCGTCGAACTGACCCAAGTACGGGACCACGTTTCCGTGTCAACAGAATTGTAGTTGGATTGGACTCTCAAATTGGCTTGGACGTTTCTTCTCCGACTCTTTCTTTATCTCCAAGTGATTTTCATCATCTCTATGGTTCCTAACAATAATAATTTTAGGTAGTGATTTATTTCCAAGATAATATACTAAGATACTTAGAAACGAGTTGACCTAGAGATTTAATCTTCGTGCTCGAACTTTAATAATTGGATCTTGGTATTCATGTATGGTTGTATCATTGGTAGGGATGTCCTCATCATTTGCAGAACAAAGCAGGTCACAAACTCCATTTTGAGTATATTGAACCCAATTGTTTTTAATTAAATATCTCTAAAACTCATAGGTTATATTTGCATTAGTCAAATGAATAACCTTACACTATATTTATCAGATCCCCGATCTTGATGTGCAAACCCAAGCCATGCTATCGAGCATGAATTCCTTGTCACCATGATACTTAATAATATTAGAAGTGTCTAATGTATCAACATTATCGCTATAGGATTAAAAACGAGTCGTGGATACTTGGATTCTTATATATGATCCCCGTATTTCTCTAACCCCTAGTATTCTGTTAGACTTGGAATTGGCCAAGTAATTTAGCATAGTGGGTTCCGGGTGCAAGTGAGGGCATTGGTTAGTCACACCCGGGACACTATAAGGACCGGTCTACGAGATCTGTTGCAATACACTTTCGTACCAACCGTAAGTCTAGTGGGTAAATCTTAACTGGAGGTATGAGACGTTCCAACTCGAGACACTATGTGGAGAGGGTCAAGTAGCACCTGCGGGTTACTTGTACCATGTGGCACAAAAGGGGGCGCGACATTGGTCCAGTGCGCTGGCGCGCCGGCGAAACCTATAATGTGTGTCATTGGGTTGGAGTGCTTCATGCTAAATGTTTCGGCATGAGTTCCTGTGACTTAGGTCATTGGACACACTGCAGTATGCGAGAATAAGTGTCTTGCGGGTACAGTAGTACATCTCTTATTAGAGTTTAAATCTTTTCAAAAAACCGAGCCCACGGTCAAGGGTGGGTTGCGTGACATCGCATAGTTAGTTTAAAATTCAAAGTGTGCATGATTGATTGGGCATGTAAGGACTTTCGAGCAAGGAGGGCTAACTGTACTCCTCGAGTTAGAAGATGTTGCATCATCCGTGATTTAAGTATTTTGTATGAATGAAATTGATTCACATGAAATGGAATCCTCTTTAAAGTAGTGTGCCCATGCTAATGCTACAATGAAAAACAAAAGAAAATAAATGTTTAGTAACACAGAAAGACCAAAATAATTGCATATAGCACATAAAAATTTAATTTTTACTTTAAGTAGCTCACAATATACTTTGATATTCTGAAACTTTGTTACGAGCAATGCCATTAAACCCCTTAACTGGAGATATTACGGAGCTGTTGTATAATTCCTTTCAGATATACAAATAAATCCATTCATTCCGTGACTGCAAGCAAAGAAGAAATATCTAACACTGTAAATAATTATCAAGAGGACAGACCTTGCAGCAGGATGAACGGGAATAATATAGGAAACATCTTTTACTGATGGTTGGGAGAACAACTTATACAAAAAAAAAGGCAATTTGGGCAGTCAACAGATGAGTTTCTTGCACTTACGCACGTCAAACATTATCCTATTCCCGAATCTCTCTTCGTCCTGCAAAAGACAACAACAATATAAAAACACTGAGATTCTAAAATGTACATACAAAAAGGGTGAATGCTAAAATGTTAACAGAGAAGATCCAAAAATACGGGTCGGATAAATATGAGAAGCCTAAATCCAGGGTTTTCGGAGGGGGCAGGGCTGCACAGCCGAGGTGGCGGCGCGGGGTTGGGAGGAGTCAGGGGATGTAGGAGGTAGTTTAGGGTTTGGGAGGAGGCGAGGAGAAGGGTGGTGTTTCTGAGGTGGATCGGCAGAAGTAAACGGTGGAGATTTGATAGAAACGAAGGGAATGACTGAGATTTCATATGTGATAGATAATGGTAGATAATAGTAGAGTAAATCATTCACCAATTATATAGTAGAGTGATATATAGTTTTTAACACTTTCAGGAAAAACAATAATTTCATGTTCCTTTATTTCTTAGTAATATATATTTGCTCAATATTATATTCCATATTTCCATGCCATGGCAAATATTTCCATGCCATGGCAAATGAGCAACATAACAAGAGGCAACCATATAAGAACTAAAAAAATCAGAGGAAAGGGAGTATGAAAAAATGCAGCAATAACAGATTCATCCATCCAATTTCTTGTTTTTCATGGAAGCAGCAGCATGTCCCCAAAATGCAGTATGCATATAGAAAACTATAATCTACATATCATATGAACAAAAAAATGGACATGAAAAACCAAGAAGAAAGAATTCTGCCTCGTGGTTTGCCTCCTGATCCCTGCATCAAGTTCCAATCATTTGACAATCTAGATAAAATTAAAATTATATCACAATTCAATATATCAATTTACCAAAACTTGAACATCGAAAAGATGGCTGCACATCAAGAAAATGTATCGTTAATATTAAAGTGGCACGATAACCAAAATCCACATGAGAATAAATCTCAGTATTATTTCAGCTAAGCGATGAGGTGGGAGATCCTTGATATCAATGTAGTGCCTGTATTTAGGATCATCAGCACAGACTTCAATAATATTATCATTTGCTTCTACCTCATTAAAACCTTGCAGCTTTAGAAATCATTTCATTCATTTGAAGAAAGTACAACCCGGGATAACTGGATCTTGTATGTGTGAAGAAAACAATTTGTATGTGTGCAGAAAACAATACTTCTAAACTACCAGACACGTGGGATTTGAGATCAATCCTGTATGTGTGTGCAGAAAACAATCTGTATGTGTGCAGAAAATGATTGATAGTGGATTAATTCTGGTGGAGATGAACTTGATTATGCAACAAAATTCATTGAATGGACCATCCTCTTTTTATAGAAAATGACACCAGCATAAATTTGAATATTTTGCTAACCCTCCCACAAGCCCATGGATAATCAAACCCAGTTCTACCGACACCACCATTCAAACAAGCACGCAAATGGAAATCAAACAAACAAACTTGAAGCTGCATTTCACTTGAAATCATGTGAACAATGCGCTAAAAAACAGAGGCAACTTGAGATCCGACCTGACCTGAGGCGATCCAGAGGAGGTCTCTGTGGATCCTGGCGTCAGCAGGCTCCGACACGCGCATCTGCACCCGCATCAGGTTCCCGAAGGTCGTCGGGTGCCGTGATGCTGCCTTCGCCCCGCCGCCGCTCCTTTGGCTTCCCCCTTGAACGAGGCTAAGGACTTCAACCCGACGGGGAGGAGGTATTGGACTATTGGTGGAGGAAACATACGGCAACCACGATGAGGAGTCGCGAAGCCCCGCCCGCCGTCTCCATCATTGGCCACTGAGGGGGCGATCGGACGGTTAGGGCTTTGCAGAGGGCCTACTGTTATCTACGAGGTTGATTAACCCAGCTGCTCGCAGGAAGAAGCAAATCGCCATGGATGGATGGGCCACTGCACCATTCGTCTACTGCACCATGTGATATAATATTTATTTACACCATCCGGTCATCCAAATAGAAAGCTTTCTCGGAATTAGAAGCATCGTTCCCCAACCTCCGATTGAGAGTCTCTTCAAATCAAATTTTAGTAATTTTGGTAAAAAACTGAGCTCTAACAAACTAGCTATCTGAGGGTGTGTTTGGAAGGGCTTCAGCTCCAGCTTCTTTATCTTATAGAGCTAAAGTCAAGACAAACAATTTTCTTTATGAATGGATTCCACTGAGAACACTCTAGAAATTAATCTGGAATGGTGGAGTAGAGTCTAGACAGTTTCAAGTACTCCACTTTAGCTTCAGTACGAATTTCAGGATCTAGAGCTCAAGTACCCCACTCCAAATTCAATATGGATTTTAGGATCCGAAGCTCTAACAAACAGGCCCTGAATGACTAAGATCTGATTGCCAAACCATTCTTCTCACTAACCAAATTTGACCAACCAAATTAGCTTGCTATCTATGGGTCCCACGGAGCAAACAGGTTTTCTCTTCTCTGTAGTCCCCCATGGCGCAAGTGGCGCAACCTTGTGCCCCATAGGCCGGCGCCCAAGCGCTCTCGCACCCTATGATGTTGCATCACCCCAGCGCCAGATAAATAAGAAAACAAAAAAGATCGAAAGAAAAAGAAAGCGAAGGAAAGAGAAATCAAAATTTTATAAAAGAAGAAATTTTTTCTTAAAATAAATTCAAAAATTTTATAATTTGGGGATTTTAAAAAGAAATCAAAATTTTCAAAATATTTTGGAATTTTAAAAAGGAGAGTAAATTGTTTTTAGAGAGTTGAAAATAGAGAGTCTATTAAAAAGAAATCAAATCTTTCAAAAGGGGAAAGATAAAGAAAGAAGAAACGATGAACAAAGAATAAAGAAAAACAGAAATGAAAAGAAGATAATTTTTAAATTTCTAAAATTTGAAAACTTTATAATGTGGGTATTTCTAATTTATAAGGTTAGAAATTTTGATTTCAAATAGAAAACATTTCTTTTAAAATATTTTGGGATTTTAATGGAAGAGAAATTTTTTAGAGAGTTAAAAATAAGGAGTATGTTGGAGTATATAGCAGATATGGAGAGGATTCTTTTTGGAGAGTTGGCAAAATAGACAAATAGAGAGTCAAAAATGGAGAAACAGTTGGAGATGCTCTAAGACGATGCAGACTGCCTAGTGATAATAGGTGATAGCCACCTAACGACATCAATAAAACCAGCGTTGAAGCATGGCTCCCGGGGAACAAGATTCTCCCGAATTGGTATAATGTGTGGACATTATTTTAACTATTGAGTATTTCCTGTAATAATAAAGTTAGGTGTTTCTAATGTTCTAGTATTTGTATTGGTGCTCTCATCTATGCTAGATTTAGGATGAGAATCATCTGTATGTCTTTTAATAGAAGGTTGAATTTCATTTACTGTTTTAGAAGATAGCTTCATTTGCTTTTAGATTGTTTTTGAGAAGCATTCTCTACAACCGTATCTCCCCTGATCTTTGGATTTGGGAGATCAACGGCTTTATGAGGTACTGTTGGACCGGAAACGGCGACCAGAGGGGGGGTGAATGGGAGCTTTTAAAATTTCTGGCTAAAAACTTAGCCTTCGGTTCTGATCTGTCTTCTGCGGAACAGGCTTCGAACACAACCTTCGAAGGTCTGGTTCGGAGGTACTTCGACACCTTCGAACACAGGCTTCGGAGGAGCAAAAGTTCGAAGCCAAGAAGACTTCGCTCCACTAACAACCCTCGAAAATCTACTCTGCTAAGTCAGTGCAGGCTCCGCACACGAGGTGCTTCGAGCAGGCTTCGCACTTCACCCTTCGCAAGAGTGGACAGCCCTCTGAGGACTTCGACCAAGTACTTGGCGACAGCAACGGGTGCTGGGCTTCGTACCAGAAGGTCTACACGCACACAAAACGGAACACGCTAAGGGCTTCGACACAAGAAGCACTACGGGAAAAGATCAGGGCTTCGCTATTAAGCAGCGAGGTCTTGCCTCGTGTTACACAGAGCGACAGCACACAGAAAAGCACACTTCGCGGGAAAAACACCCTTCGCCAAGACAGGCTTCGGTGAACTAAAACTAGCGAAGTATGCAATACGAGCTCAAGCAAAAGCACACAGAAGCAGGGCTTCGCCGCTTGAACAAGGAACACAAAATGTATTGAACTCAGAATGAATACAGCGAGGTCTGTCTACAGGAGCTCAACAGTAAATGCTCAAAGTGTTAAATGTTACCTACCGAGCCCCCATATTTATAGCCCACGGCTTCATCCTAAGGAAGTGACTACATTACCCCTAGGGTTTACATCCATTTTGTCTCTACAGAACTAAGGGGTACAAAAGGTAGTCCACCTTTATTTTGGAGGCTTCTCTGTCAGCTGCAGAGGGGACAGTGTCAGCCTTTTCCAGAACAGACAGTGTCAGCCTTTACAGTGTTGACTTCTGGAACCTCCCTTCGCACGCGAGGGGTGCGGTAGCTTCGGCGAGAAGCCTGCAGCCGGTTGGCCTTCGCTCCGCCGAAGAAGTCCTTCGATACAGTGACGGTTTTAAGCCGAAGCCGTCAAAGCCCTTGGGCCTTCGCACCACCACCTCCGGAGTGGATCACCACGGCTTCGCAGCTACTCCGAGCTCGAACACCGTCCGTCCGTGTACCGAAGCCATGCATGGCCGAAGCACCACAAGTCATCCTCACTCCGAAGCCCACCTTCGGAGTACCACCCTTCGAAGTCCCTCCTTCGTCCAAGGCCTCCGCATGAAGCATTCCATGAGCACTCCGTCGCAGTGCCTCTCCCCGAGCACACTCCACGACGAGCCTCACCCGGACAATGCCTTCGATGCACCTCGACTTCTGAGACCTTCGTCGGGTACCTTCGAGTGTCTCCCTCCGGAGCACACTTCGAACACCTTGCCTCCGCAGAGGACTTGGTCTACCAACTCCGAAGTCACTCCATTCGGAGTACCTTCGAAGTGCCTCACCTCCGAGGACTTTGTCTCGGAGTACCTTCAGCCGGAGCCACGCTCCGCACTCTCTGCCTTCACCTGGCACGCCTCGACCCGAGGACCGACCCGGACCACCTTCGCTGCCACCGTGACGGAGCTCCCCGCTCCCCTGGCATCAAGCCACCCGCTTGACCCAGGTTCACCCGGCTCGAACCCTGTCCGTCGCCTCCGAAGTCCCTGCGCACCACAGACAAGCAAACAAGTGTATCCAGTACTCCGGAGACCTCTCCGGGTTAGCAACCTCCGGTACACACTCCGGTGTACCGCCCAAAGTACCGAAGCCCTCGGTACGAACCCAGTCATCGCATACTGTCGGACCCCTCCGACAGGTACACTCCGCTGCACAGCTGCAGCAAGCAAACACCGAACACACTCCGGTGACACACCTCCGAACACCCTTCGGAGGTACCACCTCCGAAGCCCCTTCGGAGGTACCCTTCGAACAGAGGGAAAATAATCCTGTCAATCACTCATCACATACACCGAAACCACCCTTGGTTTCTCAATCTCCCCCTTGATGAGTGCATTGACAACCAATTCCAAGTTCAAGAAAATGTAAAAATTTTCAGCACACAAGTGACCATAAAAACTCAGAAAAGAGCCAAAGCATGTCACTTGATAAAAGAAATTTTCTCCCCCTTTGTAAAAGAGTAAAAGCCCCTTCGGCAAAACTCCCTTTGGATAAAAACTCCCCCTGAGTTGAGCAAATTTTTCTCCCCCTTTATGTCAAAAATCTCTCCCCCTTTAGAAATAATGCCTTCTTGCAGCAGAGAACATAGCAAAATCTCTCCCCCTTTGGCAATGCAAGCATCAAGGAGCATTCAAAAGATGCAAAGCTGCGACATGAATAGAATTGCAAAGACATATAATGCAAAAATATGCCAAAATTAACACAAATGATCATTTGCTCAGCTCAATTTAACAATCTGTGAAACAAGATGATGGCATGTGATTTTGTCATTTTGAAGTAAAAGCATCACCACTTAATCACAGTAGTTAGACATGAGAAGGCAAGGACTGCGCAAAGCTAACAAGTTCTACCCTAGACAGACAAGTCTTGTTCAAAAGGAGCTGTGAAAGCAAACTTGATGAGTAATTAATTTTGTTGTTCTTTTTTTCTTAATGCCAGGGGTTATTTGTTTGTCCACCTTATACTTTCCAATCAGGCCAAGCCTAGGCATGAAAGCCATCTGAAGCTTAAGGCGGTGATTTTGGCATACACTACACTATCCCAGTTCAGACCAAAGTGCAATGGTAAGCAGTCTAGAATAGAGTAGTGCGACAAACAAACCCTCCTGGATCTTTTCATTCAAACCAGACAAATCATGGATTTGTGATTTTGATTCAGATGAATAAGTTATTTTGATGAATATCCATGAATAAAGAACACAATTTTTCAAGTTGCAAATTTTAGCATCCAAGGAACAGTGTCTTGCTGTCAAGTAGATAAAAGATAGCTAAAAGCAGTCCTGCCTAAACAAGCTAGATACACGATTTAGCAGTGAGCAAGTTTTGATTTTAGAAAATAAAACATCATGCACTATCAATGTGCCAGACATATTTCATAGAGCTGAGCTGTCATGACTTCTTTGAATTAAAAGCAGGCATATAATAGCAAAAGATGTAAGTGCAATTCCACACATAACGAGCATATGCAAGACAATTAAAATCAGCTCCCCCTCACAAAATACCGTAGGGATGACAGATACCAAGTTCCCCACGCAAGTAAGCAAACCGTGAAGCATCGAGGGGTTTTGTAAAAATATCGGCAAGCTGGTGTTGGGTATCAACATATTGAAGTTCAATATCACCCTTCTCATTGTGATCTCTGAGAAAATGATACCGTACATCAATGTGTTTGGTTCTGGAGTGCTGAACCGGGTTGTTTGCAATACAAATAGCACTAGTGTTATCACAGAAAAGTGGAACACTCTTATAATCTAACCCGAAATCCCGCAAAGTGGAAACCATCCACAAAATCTGAGAGCAACAGCTAGCTGCAGCAACATATTCGGCCTCAGCCGTCGATTGTGCAACACTAGACTGTTTGCGGGAAGACCAACAAACCAGAGACGTACCCAGAAAATGACAAGTACCAGAGGTACTCTTCCTATCAATTCTACACCCAGCAAAATCCGCATCTGAATAACCTCTAAGACATAAGGATGAAGATGATGAATACCATATGCCAAATTCAAGGGTGTGTTTGAGATACCTTAAGATGCGCTTAACCGCTTGGCGGTGCGAAGCTCGTGGTGAAGCCTGAAAACGAGCGCACAGACACACAGCGAAGTGTATGTCCGGCCTCGTGGCAGTCAAGTAGAGGAGGGAGCCGATCATGCTTCGGAACTCCTTCTGATCTACGGCTTCTCCATCTTCGTCAGGGTCCAATGCTACAGATGTAGCCATTGGAGTGGCGAGGGGCTTCGCATCGGACATGTCGAACTTCTTGAGCAGGTCCTTGGTGTACTTTGTCTGGTGGACAAAAGTACCTTGTTTGCTTTGCTTGATTTGCAAACCAAGGAAAAAGGTGAGTTCACCCATCATCGACATTTCAAACTCCCTGCTCATGGTATCTGCAAACTCGGCAACTAAAGCATGAGAAGAGCCACCAAAGATGATATCATCCACATAAATCTGTACTAGGAGGAAATCTTTGCCATGCTTGAGAGTAAACAAAGTTTTATCAATAGAGCCCATCAAATACCCTCGCTCAAGCAGAAAAGACTTAAGTCTATCATACCAAGCCCGAGGGGCCTGCTTGAGTCCATAAAGAGCCTTATGAAGTTTAAGGACTTTATGTGGGTACTTGGGGTTTTCAAAACCAGGGGGTTGTTTTACATAGACATCTTCACCTATGAAGCCATTAAGAAAAGCACTTTTGACATCCATTTGATAGAGTTTGAATCCCCGGGATGTCGCAAAGGCAAGCAAAATCCTAATGGCCTCAAGGCGAGCAACAGGTGCAAAAGTTTCAGTAAAATCAATCCCTTCTAGTTGAGAAAAGCCCTGAGCTACAAGTCTAGCCTTATTTCTAACAATTGTCCCATCCTCCCCTTGTTTATTTTTAAAAATCCATTTTGTTCCAATGAAATGAACATTTGGTGGAGGATCAACTAAAGTCCAGACTTGGTTTCTTTCAAAATTCTCAAGCTCTTCATGCATGGCATTGATCCAACTAGAATCAGAAAGTGCATGACTAACATCTAAAGGCTCGAAAGAAGCAACAAAAGCAGCATTAGTGAAATGAGCGTGAGAACGTGTTACCCTTTGATCAAGCTCACCAATGATCTGCTCGGGAGGGTGCATCCTTTGGACATGATGTGGAGCCTCGCGGCGGGATGCAGTCTCCCCCTCAACTTGTGCGTTGGAGTGGTCCAAGATGACCGATGTTGAGGTAGTCGCTTCGGGACCTCGTGCCGAAGTAGTAGAAGCGGGGTCAGCTTCGGGGGTCGATGTCGAGGGTAGTAGGGGATCATCCTCGAATTCTCCGAGATCTTCTTCTTCGAATAAGGTCTGTTCCATGTCGTGTTCATTTGCCTGTTCAAGAGCAGAACTAACAGAGGGGGTTGATTCATCAAAAGTCACATCACATGACTCGATGACAGTGTTAGTTTCCAAGTTATAAACACGATAAGAATGACCATGAGTAGTATAACCCAAAAAGATCCCGTCAGAAGATCGCGACTCAAATTTATCCAAATTTCCACGTTTTAGGATGAAGCAGCGACAGCCAAAAACTCGAAGATGAGTAACCTTGGGCTGTCTCCCAAAACGTAGCTCATAAGATGTCAAATTTAAAATTGAGCGCAAGAAAATTCGGTTAGAGATGTAGCAAGCAGTGTTCATGGCCTCAGCCCAGAATTTTCTAGGAGTCCTATGCTCATCAAGCATTGTCCTAGCCATCTCAACCAAAGTGCGGTTCTTCCTCTCAACAACACCGTTCTGTTGAGGAACCCGCGGAGCAGAGAATTGATGTTCTATGCCATGCTCCATGCAAAAGTCAACAAAGAGACTATTTTTGAACTCGGTGCCATTATCGCTTCGAATGAATTTTAATGCACCAGGGAGTTCAGTGAAAAGTCTCAAAGCCAAGCTCCGAAAGTGTGAAAACACTTCATCCTTGCTGGCAAGAAAGAAGACCCAAGAGTAGCGAGAGAAATCGTCGACAATAACCAGTACATACCACTTGCCGCCTAAAGAACTAACCCGAGAAGGACCTACAGTGTCCATATGGAGAAGTTCTCCGGGTTGTTCAGTCATCACTGTGGTGACTGGCGAATGCGAAGCGGCAATCATTTTTCCATGTCGACAAGGAGCGCAAACTAAATTCTTCTCAAACTTGAGCTTGGGCAATCCTCGGATCAAACCTAGGGCGCTCAGACGAGCGAGCAACTCAAAGCTCATATGCCCTAGTCTCCTATGCCACTTCCAAAGCTCAGAAGTCGAATGTGCAACAAGACAATGAGAAGAACCAGACGACTCTGAAAAATCAGCTCCAAAAACTCTCCCAACCCTAAAGATCTTACACACCACAACGCCATCAGAATTGAGCACTTGCGAAGTATCGCGATGAAATCGCACTTCGAAGCCCTCATCAAGCAACTGAGATACAGACAGCAAATTGTATCCCAGGTTCTCAACCAAAGCAACATCTTTGAGAGTGAAGTTTGCGTTAATCCTTACCACACCTTTACCTTTCACTCTACTCCTTCGATTGTTTCCGAAGGTGATATGTTCCCTTTGCTTGGTTGTTGTGAGGCTGGAGAACCAGTTTGCATCTCCGGTCATGTGGCGCGAACAACCGGAGTCCATGATCCACGTGCCCTCCAAGCCTCGACCTGTCGCCTACACATGATAAGAACACCTCGATCGCTCAGTGCTGGGGTGAGTAAAATAATGACGAGGCATCCAGCACTGAGTGACACGAGTAGTAGGCACAGTAAAAGCAGACGGTCTACGCACATAATAATCAGAATGATGCAAAGTGCGAGGTCTACCTACATGCAAAGAACGCAAAGCATGACGAGGTCTCCTACTCTGACGAGGTACAAAACTACTCGCCCGAGGTCTACCACCATATGAAACATGGTGAACACCTCGAGGAGCAAAACCTCTCCGAGAAGCACGAGGAGCCTCGAAAACAGGACGAGAGTAATACTCAGACTCATGCATACCTAAAGATGGGTAATGCATGTCCTGATAGCTCATCGCCTGTGCACGTCGCTCATCCTTGATGTGACGGAAACAGAAACCAATCAAATGACCCGCCCGCTGACAATAAGAACAATGAAACACTCTCCTGGGGGCACTCTCATGGGTCACAGGAGCAATTCTCACAGGCTCCTTGGGTTTCTTCTGAGTGGCTTTCTTGGGAGGATTTTTCTTGGCAGGAGGAGTGGTTTTCTTTGGTGGATGGGTAGGCTTTTTGGCTGATGGGGTGTCCAACAGAGCTCTCTCTTTCTCTAGGGTGGTAGGAGAGGTAAAAACAGTTTTGGTCTTACTGTCTGAAGCTATCCTCTCAAAACCCAAACCTAGAGCTACCCCGGCTCTATCAGCACACAACTTGGTCTTGGCCAAGAGCAAATCCATCCTACCCTTCCCTTCAGTGCATTTATTCACCACAGAAAGAAGGTATTCATTTTCGGACATGAGGCTTTCAGCCCGCTCTCTAACAGTGCCTAGCTGGTCCTTAAGGGTAATGCAAGTGTCACAAACAGGTTGCACATCCTTAGAACTACCGGCCCTCTCCAATCTAGCCTCTAGATCATGAACATGCTTATCACGTAAATTAATGCTATCGCGCAATAAAGAGCAGTTCATGCAATCAATAATATCACGAGGTCTAGAATCCACCTCCAAAAGCTGCTTCTGTGCAGTCTCAAGCTCAGAAAGAGTTTGAGCATGAACAGAACGCAACTGAGCAAGCTCACTCATGACAACAGAACATGATTCACATTCAGCATCATTAAACTTAGACTTAAGCATGGCATATTCAGTAGAAACAGATTCTAGCCTAAGTCTAAGGTCTTTTCTTTCTCTAGCGGCTTGCACAAGTAATCTATCCTGACCTAGCACTACTTCATTCAGCTCATCTAATTTAATTAGTAGCTGGTCAGATGATAGGTTTACCTCAGATGAGTCAAGCTCATCGCCGCTGTGATCGCTGTCGGCCATGAAACAAAGGCCGGTGAAGTCACGTCCCTTCTTGTCCTTCTTGTCCTCCTTCCTTGGGGACTCCTCCTCCTCAGAGCTCGACTCCTCAGTTGAGGATGTGTCGATGTCGCTGAGAGCAGCAACAAAAGCTCTGGAAGCGGCCTTGGCTACTTTCTTAGCCATCTTGCCGCGCTTGCCCTTCACAAGGGGCTTCCTCTCCTTTTTGTGGAATTTAGGGCGGTCACTCTCATCTCTCTTTTTGACCTTGGGGCAATTTGCCTTAATGTGAGAGGTGTCGCCACATTCATAGCAGCCACTAAAACCACTTCTCCTCTGATCCCGTCTCTCATGATGAAAGCGGGTGAACCTCCGGGCAATGAGAGCAAGCTCATCATCAGCTAGAGTGTCCACCTGCTCCTTTGTGACGGAGACCAGGGAGGACAAAGCAAAACCATCTGCAAGAACACAAGTGCCTGATGTGCTTGGTTCTGCAGTGGTGCCACGGCTAGTGCTAGAAACCAATGCCAATGGCTGTGGCAAAGAGCTTCTGTGCACTGCAAGAGATGCCTTGGCAATCTCTGTGGACTTCAGCTTGCTAAAGAGCTCATCACAGGTCAATGTGTCATAGCCTGTGGACTCCTCAATGCTGGATATCTTCACCTCCCATATGCTACGGTCAAGAGCATAGAGAAGCTTGATAGCCCTATCGTGATCACTGTAAGCAAGCGTCCCGTTGGATCGCAAGTTACTCACTATCGCGTCAAAGCGAGAAAACATGGCATCTACAGATTCACCAGGTGCCTGCACAAACAGCTGATACTGTTGATTGTAGGTGCTTTGGCGCCTGGCCTTAATCTGAGCAGAGCCCTCATGAAAGACAGTGAGTGTTGTCCAAATCTCCCTAGCAGTCCTAAGGTGCTGCACCCTATCAAACTCACTCCGACTCAAACCAATGAACAATATGTTCCTTGCCTTCGAGTTGGCAATGTACTGATCTTTTTCGGTTTGAGTGGTGCGGGTATCAGGGATGGAGTATTGTGAGTCCACAATCTCCCAAATTGCATTTCCTTGGCTTAACAAGTAAGCCTCCATGCGCACCTTCCAGTATGCAAAATCTGTCCCATCGAACAGAGGAATTTTACTGCCTCTATCCATGTCGCCAACAGATCACAAAACCGGTTAAGGTCAACTGGTGATCTTAACCTGGCTCTGATACCAATTGTTGGACCGGAAACGGCGACCAGAGGGGGGGGTGAATGGGAGCTTTTAAAATTTCTGGCTAAAAACTTAGCCTTCGGTTCTGATCTGTCTTCTGCGGAACAGGCTTCGAACACAACCTTCGAAGGTCTGGTTCGGAGGTACTTCGACACCTTCGAACACAGGCTTCGAAGGAGCAAAAGTTCGAAGCCAAGAAGACTTCGCTCCACTAACAACCCTCGAAAATCTACTCTGCTAAGTCAGTGCAGGCTCCGCACACGAGGTGCTTCGAGCAGGCTTCGCACTTCACCCTTCGCAAGAGTGGACAGCCCTCTGAGGACTTCGACCAAGTACTTGGCGACAGCAACGGGTGCTGGGCTTCGTACCAGAAGGTCTACACGCACACAAAACGGAACACGCTAAGGGCTTCGACACAAGAAGCACTACGGGAAAAGATCAGGGCTTCGCTATTAAGCAGCGAGGTCTTGCCTCGTGTTACACAGAGCGACAGCACACAGAAAAGCACACTTCGCGGGAAAAACACCCTTCGCCAAGACAGGCTTCGGTGAACTAAAACTAGCGAAGTATGCAATACGAGCTCAAGCAAAAGCACACAGAAGCAGGGCTTCGCCGCTTGAACAAGGAACACAAAATGTATTGAACTCAGAATGAATACAGCGAGGTCTGTCTACAGGAGCTCAACAGTAAATGCTCAAAGTGTTAAATGTTACCTACCGAGCCCCCATATTTATAGCCCACGGCTTCATCCTAAGGAAGTGACTACATTACCCCTAGGGTTTACATCCATTTTGTCTCTACAGAACTAAGGGGTACAAAAGGTAGTCCACCTTTATTTTGGAGGCTTCTCTGTCAGCTGCAGAGGGGACAGTGTCAGCCTTTTCCAGAACAGACAGTGTCAGCCTTTACAGTGTTGACTTCTGGAACCTCCCTTCGCACGCGAGGGGTGCGGTAGCTTCGGCGAGAAGCCTGCAGCCGGTTGGCCTTCGCTCCGCCGAAGAAGTCCTTCGATACAGTGACGGTTTTAAGCCGAAGCCGTCAAAGCCCTTGGGCCTTCGCACCACCACCTCCGGAGTGGATCACCACGGCTTCGCAGCTACTCCGAGCTCGAACACCGTCCGTCCGTGTACCGAAGCCATGCATGGCCGAAGCACCACAAGTCATCCTCACTCCGAAGCCCACCTTCGGAGTACCACCCTTCGAAGTCCCTCCTTCGTCCAAGGCCTCCGCATGAAGCATTCCATGAGCACTCCGTCGCAGTGCCTCTCCCCGAGCACACTCCACGACGAGCCTCACCCGGACAATGCCTTCGATGCACCTCGACTTCTGAGACCTTCGTCGGGTACCTTCGAGTGTCTCCCTCCGGAGCACACTTCGAACACCTTGCCTCCGCAGAGGACTTGGTCTACCAACTCCGAAGTCACTCCATTCGGAGTACCTTCGAAGTGCCTCACCTCCGAGGACTTTGTCTCGGAGTACCTTCAGCCGGAGCCACGCTCCGCACTCTCTGCCTTCACCTGGCACGCCTCGACCCGAGGACCGACCCGGACCACCTTCGCTGCCACCGTGACGGAGCTCCCCGCTCCCCTGGCATCAAGCCACCCGCTTGACCCAGGTTCACCCGGCTCGAACCCTGTCCGTCACCTCCGAAGTCCCTGCGCACCACAGACAAGCAAACAAGTGTATCCAGTACTCCGGAGACCTCTCCGGGTTAGCAACCTCCGGTACACACTCCGGTGTACCGCCCAAAGTACCGAAGCCCTCGGTACGAACCCAGTCATCGCATACTGTCGGACCCCTCCGACAGGTACACTCCGCTGCACAGCTGCAGCAAGCAAACACCGAACACACTCCGGTGACACACCTCCGAACACCCTTCGGAGGTACCACCTCCGAAGCCCCTTCGGAGGTACCCTTCGAACAGAGGGAAAATAATCCTGTCAATCACTCATCACATACACCGAAACCACCCTTGGTTTCTCAGGTACCTTTCACTCTTTTTGGTGCATTAACTCTAGGAATATGAGATTTAGTGACACCTTTATATTAGGATATGGGGAAGCTACGGTAGCCGGCAATTTCAAAAATTTCGCTCCTAGACCCTAGAACCATGCGCGTGAGGGATCATGAATTGTCACCTTCTAACGTGATACATGCTAGTGTAGCGGAAGAAGATGTTGGAGAAGCGCGTCCTCACTTATCCTCGTCTTGCTCCACCCATTCCCCGGCAATCCAATCGGCAAAGACCGGCGATGACCACGTGAAGAAGCCCACAAGCACCGCTATTTGAGCAGCGCCTCTACGGAGTCCACACGTACAAGGATGAGATTGATCTCACACTAGCATGCTAGCACCATTCGTGAAAATCTTGAGGAGAAATCTCAATCTAAACTATTGAGGTCAAGAAGGGAGATATGAGGTTCTTTCAAGCTAGGGTTTAGATCTAATCTAAACTATAATTAATCTGGTGTCCATGACCTCTTCCTCCTCCCTTTATATAGATATAGGACACTATTGGTGTCGTTTTTGGTCACACGCGTGGCTTGGGAGATCTACTTAACTCTATTGAAGGTCCTAAATTCTCATGGTTCTGAGTAGGGATGAAAACAGAGCGGAAACGGACAAAAATGAGTGCTACCATATTCGTTTCTGTATATTTTCACGGAAACGAAAATGAATACGGATATCCCGAAAACAGATACCATCGGAAATGAATACACGCCGAATAAGGAGCAGATACAAATACGGAACCGAATATCTATCAGAATTATAAATGCCCTTAATATATGAAAAAAGTACGATAAACAAATAAATAAGTTCAATTTACACACATATTAATAAATGATAAATACACATAATAAAGTAAAAACAACTTTTATTTTAGTTGTAATGAATATATATTATTTATTTTTAGAAAATAATTATATATTAATTTAAATTAAATTGTTTAATATTTTATGAATAGAATATAGTTTAAATTTTATATAATGTAAAAAAGTAAAATATAATATTCTATATAATGCAGTGAAAA
This sequence comes from Zizania palustris, assembly GCA_019279435.1. Classification (NCBI taxonomy): domain Eukaryota; kingdom Viridiplantae; phylum Streptophyta; class Magnoliopsida; order Poales; family Poaceae; genus Zizania; species Zizania palustris. The sequence goes on along the minus strand of JAAALK010000289.1, from coordinate 76,909,792 downwards.
ACTGTGAAAATGAAAACTTTCCGTTTTTGTTATGCAGAATATTCCGTTTTCGTATCCGTTTCTATCAGAAATCACTGTTCCATTTGCATTTCCGCTTAAAAAAATCCGTTTCTATTTCTGCTCCAGGATTTTCTGTATCTGTTTTCGCATAACCCTCTCCATTTCTATTTTTTCCCGGAATAGACAGAAACTTTTCGCTCCATTTTCATCCCTAGTTCTGAGTGTGCCAATCAATTCGACCCTACAACTGATAAGGTATAGCAAAACAGTTAGTAGCAATGCTGCTCAGTCATTGAGCCGAAGGAGATGGTGCACACCGATAGGCGAGTATCGGTGAAGGACCACCGGACATAACTAAATGACCAACCAATACACAACGCCCGCACCATCAGACCGATGATGGGGAAGGCAATGCGATATATGCTTGTTCTAATCGGTAATCCCCGGTGTCAAAGAGATGTAACACGGAATTAAAAGATAATTTATCGGCTTATACTCCGATAAAATCTAAGCTTAGCACACAAGATAATGTATCTGTACTATTAAATCATCATGACAACAAGATTGAACCTAACCAAGACAGTTGCTAGATCACGAATAACTTAACAATCCTTCAATGCATCGGGTAAACTTTATTTAGATGAATGATGTACAACATAAATCAGATACAATAGACCAATATGTCAAACTTAACCGATGAAACCTTGCCCTAATATACCTAATCTACTTCGATTTAAGATATCGTAACAATGCAACCTTAAACCTAGCTAATACACCAAGATAAACCAGTGATAACACTGACTGAGCCAACGTCACAAGAGATCGAATCGATTCAGCCTTAGATCATGCTAGCGTAGTCGATATAATCACCGGGGTGGCGGGACTCACCTCTTCGCTGGAGATCGAGACGATGCAGCCTAGCTCCAAGTGCCAAGTACCACCGGAGTTAAACTTGAATGAACAAGGGTGGCGATGCGCCGAAATTAGTTTTGTGATTATAATCTCTTTTTCTATACCTATTAGATACATATTTATAGTCCGGAGACTTGCTGTTTACCACGATTATAACAGATTCTATTTTCATCTCTATCTGCTCATTCATATCTGGTCACGTGCAACAGATGGACTTCATTAACCAACTTTTACCAGACTTCTTTGATTTCTGCTGACCATGCTAGCTCCTTACTGGGCCTGGGCCTCGACCAATTTCTAGTGTCAACATGTGTTCCCGGCCTCCATGAAGTGTATTAGTCTATCTCGCATAGCCTATACTATTTACACATGCCCCCCGGTTTTGTAGCACAAGGATAACTAGTGCTTCGAAATTATTGCTCATTAAGTCTTTCTGTACCATGTCACCTCAGAAGTCCCATCAAACTCTTTATTTGTAACCAAATCTTTGGTCTTCTAGTACCTTTTGAGCCTTCTATACATCTCCGACCCACAATTTTCGCATTACGAAAGTCTTCATCGTCCTTTTCATCTTCTTCGTTACTTCTTTTTCTGGCCATGGAAGAGTGTGATGAATGTCGCCTGGTCTAACACATCTACTTTGTAGGACCGAAATAGGCGACTAGAAGGAGGATGAATAGACGCTTCAACAAATCCTTTCGAATTGATGACCTTTTCTAAACACCCAACACTCCTCTAAAACAACACGTGGAAGCAAATGAACTTTCACAGCACAATCCTAGCTAACGGATCAACAAACATTTCAGTGGATAACATATATTTCATCAAACTCAAGGCAATAGCAGTAACAGTTCACACATGCATCTAATTAATTACTAGTCATGCAAATAATAGATCATGAAGTTAACATAGTAATTTATCAAACTTATCTAGAACAAATTTGATTTTAATAATTGAACAGCATGTGAAAGAATAGAGTAAATAAATTAGTACCTGGCCTGTTGAGATGAGAAGCGGCGGTGAAGAATAATTGCTTATACGTAGATGAGTGGTGCAGGCTGCAACACTAATCCAGGCGGAGTAAACTGTGTACAAATTTTGTGCGGTGCAGTAGTAGGTGAAAAGAAGTAGCTACTGCTAGCCGAGCAGAACACGCACAACAAACAAGTAGACACTTCCAAGAAATAAACAGAACCAACAGAAATTTCCTGAGAAAAATTAATTCTAGTGCCAAGGCTCGGGCATGCGCTTAGCCCCCATGCGCTGGCCAGTGCTACAACAGAATTCGGGCCGGATAAAAGAAACTAACCACCGATTCAAAACAATGCAGAACGCCGGTGAGAGAAGGAAAAACGAATCCATGAGAAAACCGGAGGTGGCTCAAGCTCCTGCGAGCGAAACCAGGCGGGGATGCCCCTAGCGCACCGGGAGGCTAGAGCGGCGGAAAACCCCAGGTGACAGGAGATCGAATACAGTCAAGCGAACAAAAAAAATCGCATGAACATGAAAAATACGGTGCTTGCGAAGAAAGTAGTTTTTGTGGCGGCTGTAGAAACTCAGGGAAGAAGATGATAAGAAAATAAAGTGAAGTCAGATTTTTTCATTGGAATGGGTTGATGAAACCCTAGGGTCTCAGGGGTCTTTTATAGGCAATTTAAAAACAAGAAAAGACACAAATACCCTTAAGGCCCGTTTGTTTGATTGGAATTGGGTTGAATTGAAATTAATTCTTGGCTGACCTGTTTGGCAAACTATAAAATTAGAAACTAACTTTCCATCCATTTCTTGGGCCGGAATCAGAAGCCTGCAAAACTTTCCTACCCTAAAACAAGAAAATAGATTCCTCTCCTCGACCCTGAGCGCCGCACGCCCGCGCCTCCTCCTCATCGGACTCGTCTCCTCCTGAGCACTGTGCCGCACGCCCACGCCACCTCCTCCTCGGACTCGTCTCCTCCCCAAGCGTCGTGCCGCACGCCTCAGATACTTAGTTCCTCTGTTCTCTGAAAATCAGGTACTTAGTTCCTGCTCCTTAGCCTGCTGCTCGCTCCTCTGTTCTCTGGTCCTCGGCTTCCTTTGGTCCAGTTCTGCTCAAGGTTTACGAGGGTTACCTGCCTGCTTTCTCTGTGCTCCGTGATGTCTAGTAGGTCATGTCTAGTAGGTTGGATTTGGATATGGACTAGGTTGGCAGTCAAGCAGAGGCGGCTAGCTCATGGATCTGCTCATCGGCTGATCAGATGGGCAGCGTGAAGGTTTGTCACGACTGGTATGGTAGATAGATACCGATGACCAGATAAGCAACGAATGACATGCCTATTTGCGCGGGTTCAAGATCCACGACGATTTCCCTTTTTTTGCGCCATCTCTTTTGCTTCTCTATGACCCTAAGTCCATCTTCTCGCAGCCAACAACTAAGCACAGCAAGACATTATGCCCACGATGTGCATACAATGGCAGGATATTGGTACAAGACATTATGCCCACGATGCATAAACTTGAATGTATGAAAGTATGCACAAATACTACGAGTGCTTGTTTACTTCAAGAAGTTTTAGCCTTTTTGTTACTAGTAAATTTTTTTCATATTCCACTCTAAACATGACCATAACAGTACCATCTTTTCCAGTACATTATTGAGCCCTGAGTTTCTCCATATTTTGCATCAAAAGGGATGAAGCACCAAAAGGGCCAACATCAAAAGAAATATTTAGCACATTGGAGGAGATAGATGGGTTAGATGAAGACACATTTTTAGACTTATTTGATATCTTAACAGGTGATGCGTGCAAGTACGAGTCCTTATTGGCACTTCCAGTGATCCTGAGGAAGAGATGGCTATTGAAGCAACTGAAAAAGTGAACCGAGTTGTGTTTGGGTGAATTGAACTGTTGCTAGGTGTGTTGAGGTTGTTGTCTTAGTATATGTTGGCAATTAGGAAACAAGCATTGGGTGAATTGAACATCATGTTGAGTAGCAAGTAATGTGTTCCAATGATATGTAGACATTTGAGACAAATCTGCATTATTATTACTATTCTCGTGATGCATGCTGCTTGATAAATTGTAGGGGTTAAACTAGTCTCTAATCTATTGCACATGTATATGACTCATCACGGCACATGTGCACAGCAAGGCACGTGTGTATGATGTCGTGTATAAGTTGACAAGTACTGTGTACAAGTTGATGTGATTACTTCCCTCCAAATATGTAAATTCCATATATAACTATCCAAACAGGATATTGAATTTGATTCATGGAAAAGAATTCCATTAGCATCCAAACAAAAAATTAAATTGAATCAAATTCCAAGAAATTACTTTCTTTGGGAATCTAATATCTAGAATGTTATTCATGGAATGAGTTTCATTTCCGAGGAAACAAACAAGATCTTTTGAATTTGTTACAGCACGAAGCTAATTTGCCCAAAGCCTGGAGTTGTCAAGGTTATAGTTGAGGGTCCGAAACTATCATATTATCAACGGTATATTATACAAGGTCGGAGTATGTTCTCCATTGCTCCGATATATCTCCCAATCCGAAGGACAAGACATACTTAGGGAAATTTATAAAGGCCTATGTGGTAGCCATCTAGCCCCTCGAGCTCTAGCAGGAAAAACACTTCGCTAGAGACTTTATTGGCCTACTATAGTAGCTGATGCGGAGTCATTAGTCCGCACTTGTCTGGGATGTCAATGGATGGGAAGATGGAGTCATCGTCCCCCAACACCTCTTCAGGTTATCACTCCGGTATGGCCAATGGCCCGATGGGGAATGGATCTCATTGGCCCCTTCCCAATGGCAAAAGACAGCCTGAAATTTGCAGTGGTAGCGATTGAATATTTTTCTAAATGGGTCGAAGCCGAGCTCCTAACCGGTATCACTTCTAAAAATGTGCAAAAAATTTTCTAGAAAAATATTATTTGAAGATTCGGAGTACCTAGGCAGCTTACAATTGATAATGGCACCCAGTTCGATGCCGAACCTTTCAGAGAATTCTGCGAAGGTCTTGGTATCCAAATGTGTTTTGCAGCCGTCTGTCATCTCCAATCCAACGGAGCCGTCGAGCAAGCCAATGATAATATTTTGTTAGTATTGTTGACATGAAAACATGCCCCCGCACTTGGGTCAGTTCAATGATCCAAAAGTGTGCGGATACTTAGGGACAAGCCTAAGCGTAACACAGCACCGACGTCACGTTCCGACTACCCTTAGCCGTGGTAAGGGGGGTGGAGTCGCCAGGCAATCAGATCACACAAAATAATCCAATTAGCGGAAAGAGATATATTAAATAGAATAAATTAGAAAACCGGTCGGAGCCCGTCTACTTTGAAGTATGGTGCGAAGAGGGTCGCCGAAGTATACCTTCGGCGTCTGATGCGAGGTGTCCCACCGGCGTTCGGACTGATCTGGCCGAAGATGAACTCCGAACGGATCTGGACATGACAATCACCTCCGAACAGCGGGGTTCGGTGCGAAGTCTCTGATACAATACGATACAGAATAATGACTCAAATGCAACGCGCGAGCGTGACTTCGTCCGGAGCGGAGTATGAGCGTGGCGAAGCTTGCCGTGATAAAGTTTGCTGAAAGAGCATGCGGTCGAAGCAACAGTCTCATCGAAGGGTGTTCTGGTAACCTCCGAAATCGATCTCTCAGCTCTGGACACCTCCGACGAAGTAGCTACGAATGTGGAAACCGGCAACAGAGTGATTTGAAGTACCAATTCGGCCTGAGGACCGAATTCTGCTAAGTGTTGCACTAGTGGTGAAGGTAGCAATCTGTTACGCAGATTAGCAGATACTTCATAATAGATACTTCACAAGTGAAGTAAGAAGGATTACCACTGTTCCGAAGTGGCCGTCGAAAGGCTTCCAGGCAAACCCACAAAGAGTACAGAAAAGTAAAGATAAAGTAAATGCGATTCAAAGCTAGGGCTTTGTTGTTGATTTGTGTTGGGGGCTTCTGAACTGGCTTCGCCTCTACATTTATAGAGGCTAAACCTCTAATCTAATCTTCTATAATTCGGCTAAATAGAGATAAACACTTAGACGGAATCAGGTCCAACTCTATCTCTGCCCGAAGTGGGCCTTCGACCAAGCCTGCCGAAGCCTGCTCCTTGGGCCGAAGCTTTGGCGGGGTGGGCCTCCGAAGGCTTCCTGGCCGAAGGCCGTGGGCTAGCTGGAAGCTTCCGGAGCCCATAGCCCAATGACCCTTCGACCCTGTAGGGCTTCGGCCTGACCCGGGACATGTGTATTTTCGGCCCAAATTACCAAAATTAACATTTTGACAATCTTAATCATTGATGCCATTTTTTTGCTATCAACACATGCCCCCTACCTTTTAGTGAACTAAGTGAACTAAAAGCACAACGAGCTAAAGACGATACCTTCCATATCGGTCTTTTGACACCTTTTAAGTCGTTTTCCACACACTTGGGAAATACCTTTTCAACTATCTGCCATTCAAAGCTCTTTGAAACCGCTCTCCTTGCAGAGATTCTAACACATATGCATTGCTAGGAACGATTTCGGCTATTTTGAAAGGGCCTTCCCAACTAGGTGACCATTTACCAAACTCGGGACTCTTCGTGCCTAAAGGTAAAATCGTCTTCCAAACCAAGTCACCCACTTGAAACGATTTTGGTTTGACCTTCTTATTGTTGGCTTTAGCTACTCTCCTCTTGTCTACTTCTATGGCTTCTAAAGCCTTCAATCTCTTATCGGTCACTTCTTCCAAGGGTTCCTTCAAAAGAGTTTCATACTGGTCGACCGATAAGCCATCTTGCTTTAACACACTTAGAGAACCAAGATCTACTTCTACAGGTAGAACGACTTCTTGTCCATACACTAACTCGTATGGACTAAATTTGGTAGCACCGTGCTTTGCAATCCTACAAGCCCATAGCGCCTCGGAAACACCTCATGCCACCTTTTAGGGAACTCTTCAATTTTCTTATTAATGAGCTTAATCAGGGTTTTATTACTAGAATCGGCCTAACCATTGGCCTGAGCATAGTAAGGCGAAGAGTTTATCAACTTAATACCATAATATTCGGTGAAGTCTCTAACTTCTTTAGAAACAAATGAGCTACCTTGATCTGTAGTGAGAGTTTGAGGAATGCTGAATCTATGTATGATGTGCTTCAAGATAAAGTCAAGTACCTCATTGTGAGTCATGCTCTTGAGAGGCATGGCCTCGGTCCACTTGGTGAAGTAATCCATCGCCATCAACACGAACCGATGCCCTTTTGAGGAAGGAGGGTAAATTTGGCCGATGAAGTCTAAACCCCAACCTCGGAATGGCCATGGCTTGATAATAGGGTTGAGTAATGAAGCAGGAGCTAACTGAATATTGCCAAACTTCTAACATGCTTCACACCCTCTATAATACTTAAAACAATCCTCAGTCATAGTCGACCAGTAAAAACCCGCTCTTTTGAGCACCTAACTCATTTTCTAGGCCGACTGATGAGTGCCACAAAGTCCTTCATGGACTTCTCCCATAGCCACCTGGGATCGTTCGTGGTCTAGACATTTTAATAGTACTCCATCAATGGTTCGATGATACAATGTGTCGTCTATCAACAAAAATTTAAACGCTTGTCACCGAACCTGCCGATCAACCCTTTGGCTAGGGTCTCTCAAATATTGGACAATTGGAATTGTCCAATCACCCTTATGGGTTTCGGAGGGTTTCGCTAACTCACCCCTGAAAAAGTATCTAGGCTACTGATTTCGGGGTGCCCCCCAAGCCCTTCCTGCTTCCGCTGAAGCCTGGCTGGACTAGCCATGCGGAGGGCATCAGGCCGAAGTGTAACACCCCAAATTTTCAAAGAAATAAAAATATAATTTAACCTATTTTCCTGGAATTATTTATTTTGGAAATACATTTAATGCCCTCCTTAACCTAATTGAACTAGAACCTAGATAAAATGACCAAACCAGAGGCTAGAAAATTTTGTATGAGTTCCCAAGACTAAAAGATATTTTCGAGGATTTTTACAAATTTTTATCACCCTTGGAAGTAGCCCAAATATTTTAAATCAATTTTTGTAATTATTTTTATTCAGAAAAAAATTGAAACAGTAACGGGCCCTCCCCCTCCCTTTCTCTCTCTCCCGGTCATCCCAGCCCACTCCTCCCCGCGCGCCCCGTCTGACCAGTGGACCCCGCATGTCAGTGAGCCCCTCTCTCTTCGCGCACGTACCCGACGCCTCGGCCCCAACTGTCGGCGCCAACCGAACCCCTCGCTCCTGACCCCACCCGTTAGTTGCCACTCGTTCACTCGCGCCCGCTGGCCTGTGGCCCCCGCCTGTCAGGACCATCGTCTACCTCGCGCCACCGCCCCCAAACCTCGCCAGCCGAATCAATTTCCCTCGGATCCGCCTCGCCGGCCCCTCTCCCATTAAATTGGCGCCATTACTCAGTCCCCCGCGCCCGACCGACCATTTCCCCTCGTTAAACCTCGCGATTACGCCCCGGGATCGCGCTGCGCGTGCATGGCCGAGACCTCGCCGGCGAGTTAAAACCTCCCCTCGGCTTTCCTTGCATGCGACCCCCTCTGAACCCCTCTGGCGCCTCTATTTAACCCCCTGGCCTCCACCGCGTTCGACCCCCAGGACAATTCGCTGTGAGATCGAACAGAGCGCCCGTAGCACTCTTTCTAACGCCACACCACCGCCCTTACTGCAGTCACCGCTCGCCGTCGCCGGAGTCCCCCTCCGTCCTCGCCGACCACACCTTTTTGACCGCAAGGACCTCACCGACCTCGTCCACCCCTTCGCCGTTGACGAACCCCGCCGGAACACCATCACCGACGAGGAGCCCGAACCACTTCGCCGCCTCCACTCGTCGCCAGCCACGCTCCGATGACCATTCACCACCGCAACGGTACCCCCGTGTTCCCCTTAGCGTCCTCTTTCCATATCTAGGCTTAGCTAGGGCCGCCGTCGCTCGTCGTGGCCTCTGGCCCGCTCGCCGTCGCCGAAGAAGATGACTGGCACGGGCTGAGTACCCATGCCGTGTCGGATTCATTCCCAACCGTGCGATCCCGGTCCAACGGCGAAAGTTAGGTTGCCTCGCGATTTAATCTGATGCGTTGGATCGTAGCGAAGCGGTACGGTGTGATCTCGTGCGTCCATTAGTATTTAAAACCCGCGATGGATCTAGGCCATCCATCGCATACTGGTTCAGCGTTTTAATCACAGCCGTCCACGTTATTTTAACTCACCCGCCTCGCCCGTGGCCGCCCGATCGCGATCCAACGGTGGATCTCGATCCGGCGAATGTGCACAGTGCGTGGGTTCACCGTGAGCCTGGCTCACCATGGACACGAGACTGTTTTGGATTTAATTTAAATTCCAGAATTGGTTTTAAACTTCTAAAATTCATATCTTGCGCATTTTAACTTCAAAAATTACCATTTCAATTTCAGAAAATTTTAATTTATTTTCTAAATGTTAATGCAATAAAAACAGTATGTTTACTTTGAATATTTCACCCTTATTTAATAAAATATTCAAATGCCCTTAGGGTAAATTACAAATTTAATTATTTAAATTTCAGTAAAATTTATATTTATTCATCCCCTGTTAATATAATGAAACCACTAAGTTTTCTCTGGACCTCTTATTTTAAATTAGTTAGAAAACTTGAAATAAGATTATTCACATTTAAAATCCCTTTTATAAAGGACCATATTCCATTATAGTTCATTTTAAATTATTCATAAAATGAACTTCAGAAACTTAACAACTTTATTTTCCTTAAGTTAACCCAAGAAAAACCTTTATGCTTGTTGTGTGATTTTGTATTGTTTATTGAATGTGATGTTTATTATTCATGTTAAAAAGACTACGACGTCGCCGAGGAACCGGAATACTTCCCAGAAGTTCCTCCCTCTCCTTTCGCTGAACAAGGCAAGTCACCAAATCAATCTTTTGAGCATATTGAACCCATGTTTTACTAAACTATCGCTAAAACACATAGGATATACATGCATTAGTCGAATGAAACCCTTACAATATATTTATTAGGATCCCCCGACCTTGATGTGCAACCCAAGCCATGCTATCTAGCCTAAACTCCTTGTCACCATATTGTTAGTACTATTAGCTAGTGTCCAATGTATCAACACGATTGCTATAGGATAAAAAAATGAGTCGTAGTGATTGGAATCTACTATATGATCCCCGTTATTCTCATCTCTGGAATGCTATTGGTGATAGAGTTTTGGTTGTGAGTGTATGCATGGTGGGTTCCGGGTGTGTTGGACCGGAAACGGCGACCAGAGGGGGGGTGAATGGGAGCTTTTAAAATTTCGGGCTAAAAACTTAGCCTTCGGGTCTGTTCTGTCTTCTGCGGAACAGGCTTCGAACACAACCTTCGAAGGTCTGGTTCGGAGGTACTTCGACAGCTCCGAACACAGGCTTCGCAGGAGCAAAAGTTCGAAGCCAAGAAGACTTCGCTCCACTAACAACCCTTGAAAATCTACTCTGTAAAGTCAGTGCAGGCTCCGCACACGAGGTGCTTTGAGCAGGCTTCGCACTTCACCCTTCGCACGAGTGGACACCCCTCTGAGGACTTCGACCAAGTACTTAGCGACAGCAACTGGTGCTGGGCTTCGTACGCGAAGGTCTACACGCACACAAAACGGACTACGCTAAGGGCTTCGACACAGGAAGCACTACGGGAAATGAACAGGGCTTCGCTAGTAAGCAGCGAGGTCTTGCCTCGTGTTACACAGAGCGACAGCACACTGTAAAACACACTTCGCGAGAAAAACACCCTTCGCCAGAACAAGCTTCGGTGCACTAAGACTAGCGAGGTATGTAAATCGAGCTCAAGCAAAAGCACAAAGAAGCAGGGCTTCGCCGCTTGAACAAGGAACACAAAATATATTGAACTCTGGATGAAAACCAGCGAGGTCTGTGTACAGGAGCTCAACAGTAAATGCTCAAAGTGTTAAATGTTACCTACCGAGCCCCCATATTTATAGCTCACGGCTTCATCCTAAGGAAGTGACTACTTTACCCCTAGGGTTTACAACAGATTTGTCTCTATAGAACTAAGGGGTACAAAAGGTAGTCCACCTTTATTTTGGAGGCTTCTCTGTCAGCTGCAGAGGGGACAGTGTCAGCCTTTTTCAGAACAGACAGTGTCAGCCTTTACAGTGTTGACTTCTGGAACCTCCCTTCGCACCGGAGGGTGCGGTAGCTTCGGCGAGAAGCCTGCAGCCTGTTGGCCTTCGCTCCGCCGAAGAAGTCCTTCGATACAGTGACGGTTTTGAGCCGAAGCCGTCAAAGCCTTTGGGCCTTCGCACCACCACCTCCGGAGTGGATCACCACGGCTTCGCAGCTACTCCCAGCTCGAACACCGTCCGTCCGTGTACCGAAGCCATGCATGGCCGAAGCACCACAAGTCATCCTCACTCCGAAGCCCCACCTTCGGAGTACCACCCTTCGAAGTCCCTCCTTCGTCCAAGGCCTCCGCATGAAGCATTCCATGAGCACTCCGTCGCAGTGCCTCTCCCCGAGCACACTCCTCGACAAGCCTCACCCGGACCATGCCTTCGATGCGCCTCGACTTCTGAGACCTTCGTCGGGCACCTTCGAGTGTCTCCCTCCGGAGCACACTTCGAACTCCTCGCCTCCGCAGAGGACTTGATCCACCAACTCCGAAGTCACTCCATTCGGAGTTCCTTCGAAGTGCCTCACCTCCGAGGACTTTGTCTCGGAGTACCTTCAGCCGGAGCCACGCTCCGCACTCTCTGCCTTCACCTGGCACGCCTCGATCCGAGGACCGACCCGGACCACCTTCGCAGCCACCGTGACGGAGCTCCCCGCTCCCCTGGCATCAAGCCTCCCGCCTGACCCAGGTTCACCTGGCTCGAACCTTGTCCGTCGCCTCCGAGGTCCCTGCGCACCACAGACAAGCAAACAAGTGTATCCAGTACTCCGGAGACCTCTCCGGGTTAACAACCTCCGGCACACACTCCGGTGTACCGCCCAAAATACCGAAGCCCTCGGTATGAACCCTGTCATCGTGTACTTGCCGGACCCCTCCGACGAGCACACTCCGCTGCACAGCTGCAGCAAGCAAACACCGAACACCCTTCGGTGAACCACCTTCGAAGCCCCTTCGGAGGTACCACCTCCGAAGCCCCTTCGGAAGTACCCTTCGAACAGAGGGTAAAAGTCTGTCAATCACTCATCACAAAACACCGAAACCAACCCTTGGTTTCTCAGGGTGCAAGCTAGGGCATTGGTCGGTAGCACCTGGGGCACTATAAGGACCGGTCTGCGGGATCCGTTGCAATACACTTTCGTACTAACCACAAGTCTAATGGGTAAGTCCTAACTAAGGTATGGAGTGTTCCAAACCGAGGCCACCACTTGGAGATGGGTCAAGCAGCACTTGCGGGTGGCTTGTACCGACGTGGCGCAAAAGGGGGTGCGACGTTAGCCGGGATGCGGCCTGGCGCGCCGGCGAAACCTAGAGCGGGTGGTTATCGCTTGGAGCATTTCATGCTGAGGTTTTGGCACGAGTTCCCGTGGTATGGGTCATCTCGTTACACTTTGGTGTTTGGGATGAGTGCGTGCCTTGTGGGTACAGTAGTACACCTCTGATCAGAGTCATAAATCTTTTCGAAAAGCCGAGCCCACGGTCAAGGGCGGGTTGCGTGACATCCCACAGTTAGTTTACTTTTGGAATGAATGTGCATGATGGTTTGACATGTAAGGACTGTTGTGCGAGGAGGGAAAACGTACTCCTCGAGTTAGATGGTATAATTGATGTTCATGTTTATTATTCCGCATGATAAAATTTGACTACACTAAATGCAATGACTGAAAATGTACTTTTCCGCACTTTTAGCCATTATCCTTCCTTTGTTATTATCTTGCATTATTATTTGCATTTGCAGTGACTTGTTGAGTACCCTTTGTACTTATACCCGTTGGACACACCATTCAGAGAATGCCTACTACGAGGATGGTCTGGAGTGGCGACCCAGTCAAGAAGAAGATCCTGAAGAGGGCGTTCATCATGCTTTTAATTATTTATTTTATGTTTACTCTTATGTAATAATTGTGGTCTGCGTACCACATATGATTGCTCGTATGTACGTGTCACATGATGAACCTCTTGTATTATTGTTTTTCATTGGAAATTCAATAATGTTCCGAATTCGATAAATCGGGGCGTCACACGAAGCCTCCTACCAGAGGGTCCGGACTCTTGGAAACCCTCGCTGTCCCGGGGACTCCGGCTCGTGGGCTCCGGCATGCCAGACTCTTCGGTGGGTGAAGCACTCCGGTCTTGGGACCTCGGCGCGTGGTAGCCTCCGGCAGCCATAGGGGTCCGACCCGGAGGGTGCACCTGTCCGAAGTCACTAGATTTTGCAGTGAGACCAAACATCGGCTTCTACCGTACAGAAAATTTTCCTCTCCTGACTTGGTAACCAGATGCTTGCTGAGCCAAATCATTTGCAACCAAATTGGCCTCTATTGACACATGAGAAATTTTGAAGTCATCAAAAGTAGCAACTATGTCCAGGCACTTATCTAAGTAGCTGTTTAGAAAGCAACTAAAACATTGAGCACTCTTAGCCACTTGTTGCACTACTAACAGGGAATCACCATGTGCATGAACATGTTTAGCACCCATGGATTCTAACAATTCAAGCCCTACCAGTAAACCAGTAAAGCCTCGTATTCAGCTTGGTTGTTGGTAGAGAGAAATTCTAAGCGAGCCGAGGTTTCAAAGTGCGCTCCGCTAGGTGATATGAGGACCACTCCAATACCTCTACCATTTTTGCAAGCTGAACCATAAATGTAAAGTTTCCACGACATTACTTCAATCAAAGCAATATTGTCGCTCCAACTAACGTCTATGTGGTGATCAACTATAAAGTTGGCTACAATCTGGCCTTTCATAGCTCTTAGGGGTTCATAGGCCAAATTGTATTCAATCAAAGTGTAAGACCACTAACTGATTCTTCCACTTAGAATCGGCTTTTGCAACATGTGTTTTATGACATCGGTTTGGCCAATGACAACACATGTAGTGGGGAGAAGATAGTGGCACAACTTGGTACATGCGTAGTAAAGTGATAAACACAAACATTCCACAAACGCGTACCTGGTCTCAGCGTCCATCAGGTGGTGGCTCAAGAACGTGATGATGTACTCTTTTCCTTCTACCTCCTAGGTTAGCACGACCTCGATCACACTATCTTCGGCAGCAATGTACAACCGAAATGGAATTCTGGCTTTGGCTGCTCTCACCACGGGTGGTGATGACAAGCACTCCTTGATTTTCTCAAAGGTGCTTTGCTGGCTTGCCCCCAAGTGAACTCGGCCTCATTCTTTAGCCGGAGTATGGGGACAAAGGCATCAATCTTTCTAGACAAGTTGGATATAAAGCGACACAAATAATTCATCTTGCCTAGCAACTTTTGTACATCTTTTTTTCATGTCGGTGCTATAACGTTTCTAATCTTCTCAAGCCTCTTAGGATCAATCTCTATGCCTCTCTCAAGAATCATGAAACCTAAGAACTTACCCACCGACACGCCAAAAGCACATTTGAGTGGGTTCATTTTTAAACCTTACTGCCGCATCCTATAAAAAACAACTTTGAAATCGGCTAAATGGTTTCCTATAGCATCCGATTTGACTACGACATCATCAATGTAAACTTCTAACATAACTCCTAGCAAGTCATGAAAGATCAAGTTCATAGCACGCTGATACGTGGCACCAACATTTTTCAAACCAAAAGTCATAACGACCCACTCGAATAAACCGACAAAACCAGGGCATCAAAAGGCTGTCTTGTAGACGTCCTCTTCGGCCACAAAGATTTGATTATAACCAGCATTGCCATCAAGAAATCTTAGTACCTTGTGTCCTGAAGCATCATTGATTAGCATGTCGGCTATCGGCATCGGTTACTCGTCCTTCGGAGTGGCCTTGTTCAGATCCCTGAAATCAATACATACTCATATCTTGCCGCTCCCTTTCTTCTCTATAGGCACAATGTTAGCGACCCATTCTGCGTACCTGCATGGCCTAATAAATTCAACTTTGAGCAGTCGCTCTACTTCTTCTTTAACTCGGTCATAAACGACCGAGTTAAAGTGACGAGGAGGCTATTTATAAGGCCTGAATCTGGACTTGATAGGTAGTCGATGCTCCACGAGCTCGGGGATTAGTCCCAGCATCTCGCTATACTCCCATGCGAAACAATCGACGTATGATTGAAGCAACTTTATTACTTCGGCCTTTTCATCAGGCTATAAATGTTGGTTTACAAAAGTCAGCCTCAGGATGCTACCATCACCTATGTCAACTTCTTCTAAGGGATCGGCCAACGCAAAACCTTTTCCTAATTTCTCTACTTCGCTAAAGTCCTCGATGTCCTTGGCAATATCGTCTTTATTAGACCGATACTGCTCTACACGAGACTTTAGCCAATCCAGATTACACTTGCTAGACATGACTACTAATATAAAAACAGTCGTGCTACACCAGCCAGCTTTACAAACACTGGTACAAAACGTCCTCCAGATACGCTAACAAAATCGTAATCCGAAATATCTCTACCTGATAGACACTCTACTTTGTTGTGAACAGTGTCAACTGATACATCGGCCAATGCCACTTGGGCCGAAGTATCTGTGGGAATGACTTCTACTTCATCGTCGTCCCACTGAATTAGGCACTGGTGCAGAGTAGAAGGAATGCAACAATTCACCTGAATCCAATCATGCCCAAGCAGCATGCTGTAGTTACCTTGTACATCGACGACGAAAAATGTTGTTGGCAACATCCTTTTGCCCACTGTCAACTCCATGGAGAGCACTCCCTTGGCCTCGGAACTCTCGCCGTTGAAACCGTTGAGCATCAAGTTAGTCTTCTTCAGATCATCCTCGTCCCTGCCAAGTTTCTTCAACAACGAGTAAGGCATTATGTTAACAGTGGCACCACCGTCAACAAGCATCCGGGAAATCGGCTTTCTATCAATGTGACCTCTAACGTAGAGAGGCTTCAGATGGTGAGCTGAGTCCTCGGGCTTCTCAAAAATAGAGTTGCGTGGGCCGAGGTTCAACTGAGTGACCTCGGCCTCGTCCTGCGGTAGGGCAAACTCGGCGGGCAGCGTGATGATGTTGATGTCCATCGCCTGGGGTGCAGGCCCCTCGGAGATAGGCGAGTAGTCATCCTCGAGCATGTCGTCATCATCGTCGCTCGGACTAGGAGCCGGGTTGGTCATCTCAACCGGCTTCATCTTCCATACCTATCTTGTAGTGGGTCGAGGGTGAATTTCTTCAAAAATAGCATCGCGCTCATCCTCGGCTTTCTTCTCGCGCATCTCCTATGCCCGTAGTCGTTGCGGACGTCTCTTTTGTGATTTGGACATGCCTGGAGGTGCCCAAGATGGTTGTGGCTTGGTTCCAGCTACTACTACCTGGTTCCTATCAACTTTAGCTGAAGTGGTACTGCCCACCTCGGCCTCGTGCACTCTGTATTCGGAGGGGCCTTCGCTGCGAACCCTGGCAGTCGGACCGACCTTGTTCGGCCGACCGGACTAGGCTTCGGCGTGGGCTCCGGCCGAAGCAGGGGACTCACCTCCGTCAGACTTCGGCGATAAGGCCTTCGGGATTAGGACTTCCTGAGATCCTACTTTGACTGTGATAGCTTCTGTTGGACCGGAAACGGCGACCAGAGGGGGGGTGAATGGGAGCTTTTAAAATTTCTGGCTAAAAACTTAGCCTTCGGATCTGTTCTGTCTTCTGCGGAACAGGCTTCGAACACAGCCTTCGAAGGTCTGGTTCGGAGGTACTTCGACACCTTCGAACACAGGCTTCGGAGAGGCAAAAGTTCGAGGTCAAGAAGACTTCGCTCCACTTACAACCCTCGAAAACCAACTCTGCTAAGTCAGTGCAGGCTCCGCACACGAGGTGCTTCGAGCAGGCTTCGCACTTCACCCTTCGCAAGAGTGGACAGCCCTCTGAGGACTTCGACCAAGTACTTGGCGTCAGCAACGGGTGCTGGGCTTCGTACCCGAAGGTCTACACGCACACGCAAAAAGACTACGCTAAGGGCTTCGACACAAGAAGCACTACGGGAAAAGATCAGGGCTTCGCTAGTAAGCTGCGAGGTCTTGCCTCGTGTTACACAGAGCGACAGCACACTGACAAAACACACCTCGCACGAAAAACAACCTTCGCCTCAACAGGCTTCGGTGCACTAAACTAGCGAAGTATGTAGATCGAGCTCAAGCAAAAAGCACAAGACAGACAGGGCTTCGCCGCTTGAACAAGGAACACTGAAAATGAACTCAGGATGTATTCAATCGAAGTGTGGCTACAGGAGCTCAACAGTAAATGCTCAAAGTGTTAAATGTTACCTACCGAGCCCCCATATTTATAGCCCACGGCTTCATCCTAAGGAAGTGACTACATTACCCCTAGGGTTTACATCCATTTTGTCTCTACAGAACTAAGGGGTACAAAAGGTAGTCCACCTTTATTTTGGAGGCTTCTCTGTCAGCTGCAGAGGGGACAGTGTCAGCCTTTTTCAGAACAGACAGTGTCAGCCTTTACAGAGTTGACTTCTGGAACCTCCCTTCGCACGCGAGGGGTGCGGAAGCTTCGGCGAGAAGTCTGCAGCCAGTTGGCCTTCGCTCCGCCGAAGAAGACCTTCGATACAGTGACGGTTTTGAGCCGAAGCCGTCAAAGCCCTTGGGCCTTCGCACCACCACCTCCGGAGTGGATCACCACGGCTTCGCAGCTACTCCGAGCTCGAACACCGTCCGTCCGTGTACCGAAGCCATGCATGGCCGAAGCACCTCAAGTCAGCCTCACTCCGAAGCCCACCTTCGGAGTACCACCCTTCGAAGTCCCTCCTTCGTCCAAGGCCTCCGCATGAGGCATTCCATGAGCACTCCGTCGCAGTGTCTCACTCCGAGCACACTCCTCGACGAGCCTCACCCGGACCATGCCTTCGATGCACCTCGACTTCTGAGACCTTCGTTGGGCCACCTTCGAGTGTCTCCCTCCGGAGCACACTTCGCACTCCTTGCCTCCGCAGAGGACTTGTTCCACCAACTCCGAAGTCACTCCATTCGGAGTACCTTCGAAGTGCCTCACCTCCGAGGACTTTGTCTCGGAGTACCTTCAGCCGGAGCTACACTCCGCACTCTCTGCCTTCACCTGGCACGCCTCGACCCGAGGACCGACCCGGACCACCTTCGCAGCCACCGTGACGGAGCTCCCCGCTCCCTTGGCATCAAACCACCCGCTTGACCCAAGTTCACCTGGCTCGAACCCTGTCCGTCGCCTCCGAAGTCCCTGCGTACCACCGACAAGCAAACAAGTGTATCCAGTACTCCGGAGACCTCTCCGGGTTAGCAACCTTCGGCACACACTCCGGTGTACCGCCCAAAGTACCGAAGCCTTCGGTACGAACCCAGTCATCGCGTACTGCCGGACCCCTCCGACAAGTACACTCCGCTGCAACAGCTGCAGCAACCACACACCGAACACCCTTCGGTGACACACCTCCGAACACCCTTCGGAGGACCACCTCCGAAGCCCCTCCGGAGGTACCCTTCGAACAGAGGGTAAAAACCAGTCAATCACTCATCACAAACACCGAAACCACCCTTGGTTTCTCAATCTCCCCCTTGATGAGTGCATTGACAACCAAATCCAAGTTCAAGAAAATTAAGAAAACTTTCAGCACACAAGTGACCATAAAAACTCAAAAAGAGCCAAAGCATGTCACTTGATAAAGAATTTTTCTCCCCCATTAAAAAGAGTAAAAGCCCCTTCGGCAAAACTCACTTTGGATAAAAAAACTCCCCCTGAGTTGAGCAAATTTTTCTCCCCCTTTATGTCAAAAATCTCTCCCCCTTTAGAAATAATGCCTTCTTGCATCAGAGAACAAAGCAAACCTGTCCGGAATTTCTCCCCCTTTGGCAATGCAAGCATCAAGGAGCATTCAAAAGATGCAAAGCTTTGAAATGAATAGAATTGCAAAGACATATAATGCAAAAATATGCCAAAAACCAACACAAATTATCATGTGCTCAGCTCAATTTAACAATCTGTGAAACAAAATGATGGCATGTGATTGTGTCATTTTGAAGTAAAAGCATCACCACTTAATCACAGTAGCTAGACATGAGAAGGCTAGGACTGCGCAAAGCTAACAATTTCTACTCTAGACAGACAAGTCTTGTTCAAAAGGAGCTGACAAAGCAAACTTGATGATCAATTAATTTTGTTGTTCTTTTTCTTAATGCCAGGGGTTATTTGTTTGTCCACCTTATACTTTCCAATCAGGCCAAGCCTAGGCATGAAAGCCATCTGAAGCTTAAGGCGGTGATTTTGGCATACACTACACTATCCCAGTTCAGACCAAAGTGCAATGGTAAGCAGTCCAGAATAGAGTAGTGCGACAAACAAACCCTCCTGGATCTTTTCATTTAAACCAGGCAAATCATGGATTTTGGATTTTGATTCAGATGAATGAAATATTTTGATAAATATCCATGAATAAAGAACACAATTTTTCAAGTTGCAAATTTAAGCATCCAAGGAATAGTGTCTTGCTGTCAGGTAGATAAAAGATAGCTAAAAGCAGTCCTGCCTAATCAAGCTAGATACAAGATTGTGTGATGAGCAAATTTTGATATTTAGAAAATAAAACATCATGCACAATCAATGTTCCAGACATATTTCATAGAGCTGAGCTGACATGATTTCTTTGAATTAAAAGCAGGCATATAATAGCAAAAGATGTAAGTGCAATTCCACACATAATGAGCATATGCAAGACAATTAAAATCAGCTCCCCCTTACAAAATGCCGTAAGGGTGACAAATGCCAAGTTCCCCACGCAAGTAAGCAAATCGAGAAGCATCGAGGGGTTTTGTAAAAATATCGGCAAGCTGGTGTTGGGTATCAACATATTGAAGTTCAATATCACCCTTCTCATTGTGATCTCTGAGAAAATGATACCGTACATCAATGTGTTTGGTTCTGGAGTGCTGAACCGGGTTGTTTGCAATACAAATAGCACTAGTGTTATCACAGAAAAGTGGAACACTCTTATAATCTAACCCGAAATCCCGCAAAGTGGAAACCATCCACAAAATCTGAGAGCAACAGCTAGCTGCAGCAACATATTCGGCCTCAGCCGTCGATTGAGCAACACTAGACTGTTTGCGGGAAGACCAGCAAACCAGAGACGTACCCAGAAAATGACAAGTACCAGAGGTACTTTTCCTATCAATTCTACATCCAGCAAAATCCGCATCTGAATAACCTCTAAGACATAAGGATGAAGATGATGAATACCATATGCCAAATTCAAGGGTGTGTTTGAGATACCTTAGAATGCGCTTAACCGCTTGGCGGTGCGAAGCTCGTGGTGAAGCCTGAAAACGAGCGCACAGACATACTGCGAAGTGTATGTCCGGCCTCGTGGCAGTTAAGTAGAGGAGGGAGCCGATCATGCTCCGGAACTCCTTCTGATCTACGGCTTCTCCATCTTCGTCAGGGTCCAATGCTACAGATGTAGCCATTGGAGTGGCGAGGGGCTTCGCATCGGACATGTCGAACTTCTTGAGCAGGTCCTTGGTGTACTTTGTCTGGTGGACAAAAGTACCTTGTTTGCTTTGTTTGATTTGCAAACCAAGGAAAAAGGTGAGTTCACCCATCATCGACATTTCAAATTCCCTGCTCATGGTATCTGCAAACTCGGCAACTAAAGCATGAGAAGAGCCACCAAAGATGATATCATCCACATAAATCTGAACTAGGAGGAAATCTTTGCCATGCTTGAGAGTAAACAAGGTTTTATCAACAGAGCCCATTAAATACCCTCGCTCAAGCAGAAAAGACTTAAGTCTATCATACCACGCCCGAGGGGCCTGCTTGAGTCCATAAAGAGCCTTATGAAGTTTAAGGACTTTATGTGGGTACTTGGGGTTTTCAAAACCAGGGGGTTGTTTTACATAAACATCTTCGCCTATGAAGCCATTAAGAAAAGCACTTTTGACATCCATTTGATAGAGTTTGAATCCCCGGGATGTCGCAAAGGCAAGCAAAATCCTAATGGCCTCAAGGCGAGCAACAGGTGCAAAAGTTTCAGTAAAATCAATCCCTTCTAGTTGAGAAAAGCCCTGAGCTACAAGTCTAGCCTTATTTCTAACAATTGTTCCATCCTCCCCTTGTTTATTTTTGAAAATCCATTTTGTTCCAATGAAATGAACATTTGGTGGAGGATCAACTAAAGTCCAGACTTGGTTTCTTTCAAAATTCTCAAGCTCTTCATGCATGGCATTGATCCAACTAGAATCAGAAAGTGCATGACTAACATCTAAAGGCTCGAAAGAAGCAACAAAAGCAGCATTAGTAAAATGAGCGTGAGAACGTGTTACCCTTTGATCAAGCTCACCAATGATCTGCTCGGGAGGGTGCATCCTTTGGACATGATGTGGAGCCTCACGGCGGGATGCAGTCTCCCCCTCAACTTGTGCGTTGGAGTGGTCCAAGATGACCGATGTTGAGGTAGTCGCTTCGGGACCTCGTGCCGAAGTAGTAGAAGCGGGGTCAGCTTCGGGGGTTGACGTCGAGGGTAGTAGGGGTTCATCCTCGAATTCTCCGGGATCTTCGTCTTCGAATAAGGTCTGTTCCATGTCGTGTTCATTTGCCTGTTCAAAAGCAGAACTAACAGAGGGGGTTGATTCATCAAAAGTCACATCACATGACTCGATGACAGTGTTAGTTTCCAAGTTATAAACACGATAAGAATGACCATGAGTAGTATAACCCAAAAAGATCCCGTCAGAAGATCGCGACTCAAATTTATCCAAGTTACCACGTTTTAGGATAAAGCAGCGACAGCCAAAAACTCGAAGATGAGTAACCTTGGGCTGTCTCCCAAAACGCAGCTCATAAGATGTCAAGTTTAAAATTGAGCGCAAGAAAATTCGGTTTGAGATGTAGCAAGCAGTGTTCATGGCCTCAGCCCAGAATTTTCTAGGAGTCCTATGCTCATCAAGCATCGTCCTAGCCATCTCAACCAAAGTGCGGTTTTTCCTCTCAACAACACCGTTCTGTTGAGGAACCCGCGGAGCAGAGAATTGATGTTCTATGCCATGCTCCATGCAAAAGTCAACAAAGAGACTATTTTTGAACTCAGTGCCATTATCGCTTCGAATGAATTTTAATGCACCAGGGAGTTCAGTGAAAAGTCTCAAAGCCAAGCTCCGAAAGTGTGAAAACACTTCATCCTTGCTGGCAAGAAAGAAGACCCAAGAGTAGCGAGAGAAATCGTCGACAATAACAAGTACATACCACTTGCCGCCTAAAGAACTAACCCGAGAGGGACCTACAGTGTCCATATGGAGAAGTTCTCCGGGCTGTTCAGTCATCACAGTGGTGACTGGCGAATGCGAAGCGGCAATCATTTTACCATGTCGACAAGGAGCGCAAACTAAATTCTTCTCAAACTTGAGCTTGGGCAATCCTCGGATCAGCCCTAGGGCGCTCAGACGAGCGAGCAACTCAAAGCTCATATGCCCTAGTCTCCTATGCCACTTCCAAAGCTCAGAAGTCGAATGTGCAACAAGGCAATGAGAAGAACCAGACGACTCTGAAAAATCAGCTCCAAAAACTCTCCCAACCCTAAAGATCTTACACACCACAACGCCATCAGAATTGAGCACTTGCGAAGTATCGCGATGAAATCGCACTTCGAAGCCCTCATCAAGCAACTGAGATACAGACAGCAAATTGTATCCCAGGTTCTCAACCAAAGCAACATCTTTGAGAGTGAAGTTCGAATTAATTCTTACCACACCTTTACCTTTCACTCTACTCCTTCGATTGTTTCCGAAGGTGATATGTTCCCTTTGCTTGGTTGTGGTGAGGCTGGAGAACCAATTTGCATCTCCGGTCATGTGGCGCGAACAACCGGAGTCCATGATCCACGTGCCCTCCAAGCCTCGACCTGTCGCCTACACATGATAAGAACGCCTCGATCGCTCAGTGCTGGGGTGAGTAAAATAATGGCGAGGCATCCAGCACTGAGTGACACGAGTAGTAGGCACAGTAAAAGTAGACGGTCTACGCACATAATAATCAGAATGATGCAAAGTGCGAGGTCTACCTACATGCAAAGAATGCAAAGCATGTCGAGGTCTCCTACTCTGACGAGGTACAAAGCTACTCGCCCGAGGTCTACCACCATATGGAACATGGTGAACACCTCGAGGAGCAAAACCTCTCCGAGAAGCACGAGGAGCCTCAAAAACAGGACGAGAGTAGAACTCAGACTCATGCATACCTAAAGATGGGTACTGCATGTCCTGATAGCTCATCGCCTGTGCACGTCGCTCATCCTTGATGCGACGGAAACAGAAACCAATCAAATGACCCGCCCGCTGACAATAAGAACAATGAAACACTCTCCTGGGGGCACTCTCATGGGTCACAGGAGCAACTCTCACAAGCTCCTTGGGTTTCTTCACAGTGGTTTTCTTGGGAGGATTTTTCTTGGTAGGAGGAGTGGTTTTCTTTGGTGGAAGGGTAGGCTTTTTGGCTGGTGGGGTGTCCAACAGAGCTCTCTCTTTCTCTAGGGTGGTAGGAGAGGTAAAAACAGTTTTGGACTTACTGTCTGAAGCTATCCTCTCAAAACCCAAACCTAGAGCTACCCCGGCTCTGTCAGCACACAACTTGGTCTTGGCCAAGAGCAAATCCATCCTACCCTTCCCTTCAGTGCATTTATTCACCACAGAAAGAAGGTATTCATTTTCAGACATTAGGTTCTCAGCTCGCTCTCTAGCAGTGCCTAGCTGGTCCTTAAGGGTGATGCAAGTGTCACAAACAGGTTGCACATCCTTAGAACTACCGGCCCTCTCCAATCTAGCCTCTAAATCATGAACATGTTTATCACGTAAATTAATGCTCTCGCGCAATAAAGAACAGTTCATGCATTCAATAATATCATGAGGTCTAGACTCCACCTCCAAAAGCTGCTTCTGTGCAGTCTCAAGCTCAGAAAGAGTTTGAGCATGTACAGAACGCAACTGAGCAAGCTCACCCATAACAACAGAACATGATTCACAATCAGCATCATCATATTTAGACTTAAGCATGGCATATTCAGTAGATACAGATTCTAGCCTAAGTCTAAGGTCTTTTCTTTCTCTAGCGGCTTGCACAAGCAATCTATCCTGACCTAGCACAACTTCATTCAGCTCATCTAATTTAATCAAAAGCTGGTCAGATGATAGATTTACCTCAGATGAGTCAAGCTCATCGCCGCTGTGGTCGCTGTCGGCCATGAAGCAAAGGCCGGTGAAGTCACGTCCCTTCTTGTCCTTCTTGTCCTCCTTCCTTGGGGACTCCTCCTCCTCAGAGCTCGACTCCTCAGTTGAGGATGTGTCGATGTCGCTGAGAGCAGCAACAAAAGCTCTGGAAGCGGCCTTGGCTACTTTCTTAGCCATCTTGCCGCGCTTGCCCTTCACAAAGGGCTTCCTCTCCTTTTTGTGGAATTTGGGGCGGTCACTCTCTTCTCTCTTCTTGGCCTTGGGGCAATTGGCCTTAATGTGAGAGGTGTCGCCACATTCATAACAGCCACTAAAACCACTTCTCCGCTGATCCCGTCTCTCATGATGAAAGCGGGTGAACCTCCGGGCAATGAGAGCAAGCTCATCATCAGCTAGAGTATCCACCTGCTCCTTTGTGACGGAGACCAGGGAGGACAAAGCAAAACCATCTGCAAGAACACAAGTGCCTGATGTGCTTGGTTCTGCAGTGGTGCCACGGCTAGTGCTAGAAACCAATGCCAATGGCTGTGGCAAAGAGCTTCTGTGCACTGCAAGAGATGCCTTGGCAATCTCTGTGGACTTCAGCTTGCTAAAGAGTTCATCACAGGTTAGAGTGTCATAACCTGTGGACTCCTCAATGCTGGATATCTTCACCTCCCATATGCTACGGTCAAGAGCATAGAGAAGCTTGATAGCCCTATCGTGATCACTGTAAGCAAGCGTCCCGTTGGATCGCAAGTTACTCACTATAGCATCAAAGCGCGAAAACATGGCATCTATAGATTCACCAGGTGCCTGCACAAACAGCTGATACTGTTGGTTGTAGGTGCTTTGGCGCCTGGCCTTAATCTGAGTAGAGCCCTCATGATAAATAGTGAGCGTTGTCCAAATTTCCCTAGCAGTCCTAAGGTGCTGCACCCTATCAAACTCACTCCGACTCAAACCAATGAACAGTATGTTCCTTGCCTTCGAGTTGGCAATATACTGATCTTTTTCAGTTTGAGTGGTGCGGGTATCAGGGATGGAGTATTGTGAGTCCACAATCTCCCAAATTGCATTTCCTTGGCTTAACAGGTAAGCCTCCATGCGCACCTTCCAGTATGCAAAATCTGTCCCATCGAACAGAGGAATTTTACTGCCTCTATCCATGTCGCCAACAGATCACAAAACCGGTTAAGGTCAACTGGTGATCTTAACCTGCTCTGATACCAATTGTTGGACCGGAAACGGCGACCAGAGGGGGGGTGAATGGGAGCTTTTAAAATTTCTGGCTAAAAACTTAGCCTTCGGATCTGTTCTGTCTTCTGCGGAACAGGCTTCGAACACAGCCTTCGAAGGTCTGGTTCGGAGGTACTTCGACACCTTCGAACACAGGCTTCGGAGAGGCAAAAGTTCGAGGTCAAGAAGACTTCGCTCCACTTACAACCCTCGAAAACCAACTCTGCTAAGTCAGTGCAGGCTCCGCACACGAGGTGCTTCGAGCAGGCTTCGCACTTCACCCTTCGCAAGAGTGGACAGCCCTCTGAGGACTTCGACCAAGTACTTGGCGTCAGCAACGGGTGCTGGGCTTCGTACCCGAAGGTCTACACGCACACGCAAAAAGACTACGCTAAGGGCTTCGACACAAGAAGCACTACGGGAAAAGATCAGGGCTTCGCTAGTAAGCTGCGAGGTCTTGCCTCGTGTTACACAGAGCGACAGCACACTGACAAAACACACCTCGCACGAAAAACAACCTTCGCCTCAACAGGCTTCGGTGCACTAAACTAGCGAAGTATGTAGATCGAGCTCAAGCAAAAAGCACAAGACAGACAGGGCTTCGCCGCTTGAACAAGGAACACTGAAAATGAACTCAGGATGTATTCAATCGAAGTGTGGCTACAGGAGCTCAACAGTAAATGCTCAAAGTGTTAAATGTTACCTACCGAGCCCCCATATTTATAGCCCACGGCTTCATCCTAAGGAAGTGACTACATTACCCCTAGGGTTTACATCCATTTTGTCTCTACAGAACTAAGGGGTACAAAAGGTAGTCCACCTTTATTTTGGAGGCTTCTCTGTCAGCTGCAGAGGGGACAGTGTCAGCCTTTTTCAGAACAGACAGTGTCAGCCTTTACAGAGTTGACTTCTGGAACCTCCCTTCGCACGCGAGGGGTGCGGAAGCTTCGGCGAGAAGTCTGCAGCCAGTTGGCCTTCGCTCCGCCGAAGAAGACCTTCGATACAGTGACGGTTTTGAGCCGAAGCCGTCAAAGCCCTTGGGCCTTCGCACCACCACCTCCGGAGTGGATCACCACGGCTTCGCAGCTACTCCGAGCTCGAACACCGTCCGTCCGTGTACCGAAGCCATGCATGGCCGAAGCACCTCAAGTCAGCCTCACTCCGAAGCCCACCTTCGGAGTACCACCCTTCGAAGTCCCTCCTTCGTCCAAGGCCTCCGCATGAGGCATTCCATGAGCACTCCGTCGCAGTGTCTCACTCCGAGCACACTCCTCGACGAGCCTCACCCGGACCATGCCTTCGATGCACCTCGACTTCTGAGACCTTCGTTGGGCCACCTTCGAGTGTCTCCCTCCGGAGCACACTTCGCACTCCTTGCCTCCGCAGAGGACTTGTTCCACCAACTCCGAAGTCACTCCATTCGGAGTACCTTCGAAGTGCCTCACCTCCGAGGACTTTGTCTCGGAGTACCTTCAGCCGGAGCTACACTCCGCACTCTCTGCCTTCACCTGGCACGCCTCGACCCGAGGACCGACCCGGACCACCTTCGCAGCCACCGTGACGGAGCTCCCCGCTCCCTTGGCATCAAACCACCCGCTTGACCCAAGTTCACCTGGCTCGAACCCTGTCCGTCGCCTCCGAAGTCCCTGCGTACCACCGACAAGCAAACAAGTGTATCCAGTACTCCGGAGACCTCTCCGGGTTAGCAACCTTCGGCACACACTCCGGTGTACCGCCCAAAGTACCGAAGCCTTCGGTACGAACCCAGTCATCGCGTACTGCCGGACCCCTCCGACAAGTACACTCCGCTGCAACAGCTGCAGCAACCACACACCGAACACCCTTCGGTGACACACCTCCGAACACCCTTCGGAGGACCACCTCCGAAGCCCCTCCGGAGGTACCCTTCGAACAGAGGGTAAAAACCAGTCAATCACTCATCACAAACACCGAAACCACCCTTGGTTTCTCAGCTTCGGACTCCCTGTCCTCAGCCTCTTCGTGCCTATATCCTTCGACTTCGCTCTGCACGGGCCGATTCGGAGGTACTATGGACAGTCTGTGGACGATGCCTCCCTCTACTGCATCTGTTTGTCCCTGCCATTCATAGTACTTCGAAGGAAAACAAGACATAGTGTTAGTTTGCGGAGGGTACCCCGGCTGTGATACATACAGAGCCCACGTAGTCCCCTCCCAGTTGTATAGTGGAGGCATCGGCGGCTCCAGTGGCCTCAC
Organism: Zizania palustris; assembly: GCA_019279435.1. Taxonomy (NCBI): domain Eukaryota; kingdom Viridiplantae; phylum Streptophyta; class Magnoliopsida; order Poales; family Poaceae; genus Zizania; species Zizania palustris. The sequence goes on along the minus strand of JAAALK010000289.1, from coordinate 76,882,085 downwards.
CCACTGTGAGCCGAACCCATTACCTGGAGGGGGGTTCGGCAGAGTCGACGGTGTCTCGGACCCATTACCTATGCGGGCCGAAGTCTCCTATCGAAGGACTCATCCAGAGTGGTGCGGGGTTCGGCCATTGGGGGCTGAAGTTACTGTACGGGGAATTCTACCACTGAGGTCCGAAGCCACTACACGGAGTGTTAGGCCACTGTGGTCTGAAGTCGCCGTGCGGAGGGTTCAGCCACTGTGGTCTGAAGTCTCCATGCGGAGGGTTCGGCCACTGCGGTCCGAAGCCATCATGAGGAGGGCTCGGCCACTGCGGTCCGAAGCCACCCTCCGGAAGTCTTGGGCCCTTCGGCTGACTTAGTTTTTTAGCGCGGGAGCCTGCTTCCTTGGCCTTTCTTTGGTGCTTGTTCAACAACATCTTGTATATTACCTTCGGCTTCTTATGAGCCTTAGCCGAAGGGATGCTGATGTTCTGTTTCCACACTCCCACCTCGGGGTTCTTAGGTATGAGTGTGCGTGTGCGTGGTTCTCCAACAATTATCGCCTTCCCTTTAGTCAACTCGGCATGTTCTGGCCGAATCAATACATTCTTCTCGCTGAGGTCGACGGCGTTGATGGGGAAAGGATCTTTGTCCAGTTTCATCTTTGGATTGTGGTCTATTTTCAATCGTCCTTCTTCTATGGCCGATTGAACCTACCGTCGAAAAACATTGCAATCGTTAGTATTATGCGAATGCGAGTCATGCCACTTACAGTATAGATGTTTCTTCAACTCATCGGCAGATGGAATGACTTGGCCTTTAGGCAACCTAAGAAGCTCGTTCTTTAAGAGAAAATCAAATATTTTGTCACATTTAGTTATGTCAAATGAGTACTTGACCTCACTAGGCCGATTTTTTGTGGGAGACGACCATAACTCAGAGCAAGTGATAGGTTTACTCTTAGCGTTCCAAACCCATTCGGCTGCGTACATGTCAGCCGAATCCTCCTCTTCTGATTCCTCCTCATCAAAGCATTCCATGATGTGGATTTCAGCCCTAGGCTTGTTAAACGTCTTAACAAATTTTTTATCTTTGGCTCGGCCTTCCTGGACTAGAGCCTGCTGCAAGACTTGGCTAACCTCTAAAAAGTTCTGGTTGTCTAATCTTTCTTTAATCTCGGAACGCAACCCATTAAAATCTAGTTCCGCCAAATCCCTTTCTGAAATACTAAGGCTAAAACATCGTTTTCTAGTATCCCTAAAATGCTTGATGTACTCGGAGACGTTCTCGTTAGATTTCTGGCTAACCGATGTCAAGTGTGAAAGCCTAAGTTTCATGTCACCCGTGTAAAAGTAGTCATGGAATTTTTGTTCCAATTCATCCTACATCTGAACAGAGTTCAGTGGGAGTGCCGAAAACCAAGAGAATGTGGTGCCGGATAGCGAGAGAGAAAATAGTCTAATTTTTAGAGCTTCTGTCCCGCTAGCCTCTCCACACTATGCTAAAAATTGACTAACATGCTCTAGTATGGTTTTGCTACCCTCGCCGTTGAACTTAGTGAATTCGGGGATTCTATAGCCGTGGGGGTAGGGTATTGTATTGAAATGATCGGGATATGGCTTACGGTAAACACTAACCCGACCCTTAGGCACGAAGCCTGCACATTCTCTAAATAGTGCGTGGATCCACTCCTCTAGGTCATCTTGGTCTGCTGCCTACGCACGTCTCTCGTGTGGGGGCGCGACACGCTACGGGATTTAGGCGTGTCATCCATGGGCCTCTTCCCTACGTGCTAACTGTACGACGTGCTCGAGCACAGGTGCCTGTGCATGTGGCGCGAGCAACGTGGGCAGGGCTGGTATCGGCGTAGGTGGCGGTGGTGTGTGGCACACAGTGCTAGCTTGGCCATAAGCATAATGACTAGTCTCAGCCATGGGAGTCGAGGCCAGAGACATAATGGTCTTGCTAGTGCTACCATCAGTTCTGCTGTACACGTGATTTAGCGGAGGTACACTAGCAATAGGGACTGGTGGTATGGCCTCAATAAATCCGAACCTTCTAAGAGTTGCCTCTACTTGGGAGCTAACTACCGAATCTAAATGGTTGGCTAGCAAAGCGTTAAAGTCTTGATCTACTGATGCAGCTATCTTTTGCTCAATCTCTAAAGAAGATAAACGAGGCGATACGGGTGCTACCTAGATCCGAACAAGGTCGGGGGCGATGATGTCGCGCTTGATGAAGCCTACGCGTGTCTTGACGTAGCCCCAAAGCATCATGTATTGGAGCGCCTTTAACTTTGCCTCGATCTCTGCTCGGTCTTCTGCGGTGATATCTTCAAGAGTAGGTGTTAGGATGTTGCGGTTCTCGATATCCGCACCTCCTATGGCGTCCATCGGCGGTGTAGACGTAGTAGTCGTTGTAGATGTACTAGTGGCCGATGTAGACATACCCGTTATGTTGGTGTAGCTTCTCCCCAGCGGAGTCGCCAAAAAGTGAGTTGACACGACAACGTGCCCCCACACTTGGGTCAGTTCGACGATCCAAAAGTGTGCAGATACTTGGGGACAAGCCTAAGCATAAAACAGCACCGACGTCGTGTTCCGACTACCCTTAGCCGTGGTAAGGGGGGTTGAGTCGCCAGGCAATCAGATCACACAAACTAATCTAATTAGCCGAAAGAGATATATTAAATAAAATAAATCAGCAAACCGGTCAGAGCCTGTCTGCTTCGAAGTATGGTGCGAAGGGGGTCGCCGAAGTATACCTTCGGTGTCTGATGCGAACTGTCCCGCCAAAGGGTACCTTCGGTGTTCGGACTGATCTGGCCGAAGATGAACTCCGAACGGATCTGGACACGAAAATCACCTCCGAACAATGGGGTTTAGCGCGAAGTCTCTGATACAATACGATACAGAATAATGACTCAAACACAACGTGCGAGCGTGACTTCATCCGGAGTGGAGTATGAGTGTGGCGAAGCCTGCCTTGACAAAGTTTGCTGACAGAGCGTGCAGTCGAAGCAACAGTCTCGCCGAAGGGTGTTCTTGTAATCTCCGAAACCGATCTCTCAGCTCCGGACACATCTGATGAAGTAGCTCGGAACGTGGAAACCTGCAATAGAGTGGATTCGAAGTACCAATTCGGCCTGAGGACCGAATTCTGCTAAGTGTTGCACTAGTGGCGAAGGTAGCAATATGTTACGCAGAATAGCGGATACTTCACAGGCGAAGTAACAAGGCGATAGCAATCTATTACATAGATTAATAGATACTTCACAAGCGAAGTAACAAGGATTACCACTGTTCCGAAGTGGACATTGGAGGGCTTCTAGGCAAACCCACGAAGAGTACAGAAAAATAAAGATAAAGTAAATGTGATTCAAAGCTAGGGCTTTGTGGTTGATTTGTGTTGGGGGCTTCTAAACTGGCTTCGCCTCTTTATTTATAGGGGCTAAACCTCTAATCTAATCTGCTATAATTTGGCTGAATAGAGATAAACACTTAGCCGGAATCGGGTCCAACTCTATCTCTGCCCGAAGTGGGCCTTCGGCCAAGCCTGCCGAAGCTTGCTCCTTCGGCCGAAGCTTCGGCGGGGTGGGCCTCCGAAGGCTTCCTAGCCGAAGGCCGTGGGCTGGCTGGAAGCTTCCGGAGCCCATAGCCCAATGATCCTTCGGCCCTGTAGGGCTTCGGCCTGACCCGGGACATGTGTATTTTCGGCCCAAATTACCAAAATTGACATTTTGACAATCTTAACCATTGATGCCATTTTTTGCTATCAACAAGGATTAAATCAAAGGATAGTAGGATTGGCAAAGGGGCTATGGACCGAGGAACTCCCGAAGATTTTGTGGTCCATCTAGACCACTCAGTCAAGATCTACAGGTATCACCACTTTTCGGTTATTGTTCGAATATGAAGCCATGACGCGAATGGAGCTAAAAGGAGGTTCCCTCCGCACCACGGAACCAGAGCTTGACAATAAAAGACAGACTTTGCTTGAGTTGATTGAAGAAACAAGGCTTTGAGCTATTGCTGTCACGCCCCGATTTAACCAAACCGGGACTTTATTGAATTTCCAGATAAAAACAATAACTACAAGATGTTCATCACACGACCTCGTACATATAACAAACAAAGTATAGCTCGTAGGCCATTTTATTACACAGAATTTACTAATAAAGAGAAAAATTCTTGGCGATGAACATTGTGGGATCGGAATGGCGACTAGTGGGGGGGGGTGAATAGGCGTCTCGACACTTTCTTCCGAATATGATGGCCTGTTCAGATCACCCAACGCATATCTACAATCCAGGTTTCAAAATTTATATCAACTAAACAAAAATTCAGAGTTCAGAGTTAGTACTATGAAGTCAAATAAACTTAGAACTGAAATGGCTACTTAATTTCAAATGATAAACCAGTTCTAAACAGATTTGCAAAGTAATCAAGACAACATTCAAACAGAAACCTAAAACTAAGACAAAAATTCTGAACTTAAACAGTGTTTTCAGGTGTAATTAGAACTTTCAACACAAAAATATTTTCACAAGACAAAACTGATCTAGATCAATTTAAGTTGTATCTGTAAATCGATTTCAGATAAATAGATCACTTCAAAATGGCAAACTGATACAACTTTCTGAATTGTTCAAACACAGGTTGCTATTTCAACTAGATAAAAGTCCAAACTGACAATTCATTTCAAAGGATGACACTAATCAGAATGGATTTTATTCAAAACTATAAACAGATTTCAATCAATCAATCCACTTCAGAATAGCATACTGAATAAGAGTCCAAACATTAGAGGTTTCAAACTCACACTGACATGAACTTTCAGAGGATAACTTCTGATTCAAGTATTGCAAAATTCAGAATTCAATTTCAATACAGATCACAGTTCTGAGATCTATTCAATTCAAAACAAAGTTCAACATTCTCATAACAGTATATTCTAGAACTGAAATTTTAGAAGCTTTACTCTCAGCAATAGATGAAGTATGACACACACTAGATGAAGCACAGCAATTCCAGAACATAAGAATTCAGTTTTGAAGGTTAAATTTCAAATTTGAGACAAAATCAAACTAGAGAGAAAATTCAGTATTGACAAAAGAGATTTAAAATCTGCAGCACTCAGCCAATCTTTAACCACAATTTAAGTTATCAACCTTTAAAACTGAGATTGACTTGGAGTTAAAATCAAACTTGGCATAACCTGAAACAGTTTCAATCAACCAAGAGTACACAAATTTGAACAACAGTTCAGAAAACTAAACAGATCAGCAATCAGCTATTTTCAGATTTTCAGACCACAAAAAAATTGTTTCAGTATTAAACTTTCAAAAAGATACACAAAATCAATTTTAAATCATATACTTCTGAAACAATCATGATTACATGTTAACACACTTATGAATGGAATGCATTGGTGATGTTCAGAGTAGATCCAAAAATTTACTGAAGATTACTGGGTGTATAACAGCTACATGAAACAGGAAGCTACTGACAAAAGCACTTCTAGAGGAAAATTCAGAACAACTATCCTTCTAACAAACCTGTTAAAACCTTTTAGCTGAACCAGAATGGAACATTACAGAAATAATCCTTGTTGATTCCTATGATCAATTCACATAAAATTCAGAAGCAAAACTCAAGCAGATGTGAGGAAAAAAAAACATCAGCACTGAAGCAATCAGTAGACAGATAACAGAGACAGTATGAAAACTTCTTCACCAAACCAGGTTCATCATCTCAAATATAGATAGCAAGCTTCAACGACTCAAACTACTCCTTTTACTCTACTCAACCGATCAGAAAGTAACTACTTCCTTAAGGACCCAGAGTAAAAGCTCAACAAAACTCACCAGTTTTCAATGGTTAAAACACTGATCGGCTCTAGGAGAGATGACTTGCTCAATCGCTGCAAGAAGATCCAGCACAACATATGAACCGAGTACAGCAAGCCACGGTGAGGAGAAACTTTTGTTGATTACAGGGAATAGTGCTGAAAACCCTGTAGCGGATCCTGAAAAACCCAGCCAATCACTGTTTTGCATCAAAATTTCTTCAAACAGAATTTTTTCTCTCCGTTTTTGATTGGAATAGCTGTCTCAAAAGTTGTGTTCAGCTCAGACCATCCAGGGGATAATATCCCAACAACAAACATCTTCTAGAAGCTACTTTTTACACATAACCCCTTGAGCAATTTCAGAACTACATATTCTGAAAATTACCCAATAAGTCCTAAAAGAAAAATTACAAAAGTCTCCGCTTTCAATATATTTTCAGAGTAGAATCACTCTAAAAATATACTAAAAGAATACACTATGAAACTGAAATATTTAAACTAACACTAAATTCCTATTTATTGAATTAACAAAAACATTTAAAGTTTCAATGGTTTTCAGCAAAAACTGACAAAGCTTCCCCTGATCATCGACGACCGTCGTCAGTCCACAAACTCGACCACCAGCAAGTCTCTCCCGCTCTCGATCCCTCGAGCCACCTTGTCACTTGAGCTGGCTTCCCTTTCGCTGACTCGATTGACGCTTCGTCTCGATAAATTTTCAACTCACATCCTGTTCGACCTCCATGCATACATCAGAGTCCACTCTCGACTTCGACTGACACCCTCGACCATCTGGCATTAGACTCCCCATCTAACCTTGATCCCGTGCCATCGACAGTTGACGAGTAACTCAAGCCTGCACACATGAGACAAACACACACACACCATATCCAAAGCACCCAGACACAATCCTAGGATATCATCCTGTCAATCACTCATCATTACCTTGAACTATAGTGAAAAACTTCACTATGTTCCTCAATCTCCCCCTTAATGAGTGCATTGACAACACAAGATCAAAAGAAGTGTAAAACAAAGATTTAGCACACAAGTGACCATGAAAGCTCTAAAGAGAGAAAAATGAAGAATCATGTCACTTGCCAAATGATAAAGCAAAAACTACCTCAAAAGCTCAAAAGATCACAAAAGATCAACAAATTCACCACAAAGCTACTAGCTACTCTCCCCCTTTGGAAATGCATACTGTTAACACGAAAACATGCCCCCGCACTTGGGTCAATTCGACGATCCAAAAGTGTGCGGATACTTAGGGACAAGCCTAAGCGTAACACAACACCGACATCGTGTTCTGACTACCCTTAGCCGTGGTAAGGGGGGTGGAGTCGCCAGGTAATCATATCACACAAAATAATCCAATTAGCCGAAAGAAATATATTAGACAGAATAAATCAACAAACCGAGCGGAGCTTGACTGATTCGAAGTATAGTGTGAAGGGTGTCGCCGAAGTGTACCTTCGGCGTCTGATGCGAAGTGTCCCGCCAAAGGGTACCTTCGACGTTCGGACTGATCTGGTCGAAGATGAACTCTGAACAGATATGACGTGACAATCACCTTTGAACAGCGGGGTTCGGCGCGAAGTCTGTGCTACAATATGATATAAAATAATGACTTAGACGCAACGCGTGAGTGCTGCTTCGTCCGGAGCAGAGTACGAGCATGTTGAAGCCTGTCGTGATGAAGCGTGCTTGGCGAAGCATGTTGACATGCAATCAAAGTAGGGATCTCATGGAAGGATGTTCTGGCAACCTCTGAAACCGATCTCTCAGCTCCGAATACCTCCGGCAGAGTAGCTTCGAATGTAGGTAACCTGCAACAGGGAAGATTCGAAGTACCAATTCGGCCTGAGGACCAAATTCTGCTAAGTGTTGCACTAGGAGCGAAGGTAGCAATCTATTACACAGATTAGCTAATACTTCATAGGCAAAGTAACAAGGCGATAGCAATCTATTACATAGATTAACGGATACTTCACAGGCGAAGTAACAAGGCGATAGCAATCTATTACGTAGATTAACGGATACTTCACAAGCGAAGTAACAAGGATTACCACTATTCCGAAGTAGCCGTTGGAGGACTTCCAGGCAAACCCACGAAGACTACAGAAAAGTAAAGATAAAGATAAAGTAAATGCCACTATTTGTGGTTGATTTTGTTGGGGGGGGCTCTGAACCGGCTTTGCCCCTATATTTATAGGGGCTAGACTTCTAATATCTAAGTCTAATCTGTTATGACTCGGCTGAATCACGCGTAGAGATAAACACTTAGATAGAATCGGATCTAACTCTATCTCTGCCCGAACTGGGCCTTCGGCTAGGCCCGCCGAAGCCTGCTCCTCGGGCCAAAGCTTCGGTGAAGTGGGCCTCTGAAGGCCTTCTGGCCGAAGGCTGTGGGCTGGCTGGAAGCTTCCAGAGCCCATAGACAAGTGGTCCTTCGGCCCTATAGGGCTTCGTCCTGACCCAGGACATGTGCATTTTCGGCCCAAATTACCAAAATTGATATTTTGATAATCTTAATCATTGATGCCATTTTTTGCTATCAACACATGCCCCCTGCATTTTAGTGAACTAAGTGAACTAAAAACACAATGGGCTAAAGACGATACCTTACATATCGGCTTTCCGACAACTTTTAAGCTGTTTGCCACACACTTGGGAAATACCTTTTCAAGTAACTACCATTCAAAGCTCTTCGAAACCGTTCTCCTTGCAGAGATTCTAACACATATGCATTGCTAGGAGCGATTTCATCTATTTTGAAAGGGCCTTCCCAACTAGGTGACCATTTACCAAACATGGGACTCTTAGTTCCTAAGGGTAAAACTGTCTTCCAAACCAAGTCACCTACTTGAAATGATTTTTGTTTAACCTTCTTATTGTAGGCTTTAGCTACTCTCCTCTTGTCTAATTCTATGGCTTCTAAAGCCCTCAATCTCTTATTGGTCACTTCTTCCTGATTGTCTTTCAAAAGAGTTTCATACTCGTCGACTGATAAGCCATCTTGATTTAACACTCTTAAAGAGCCAAGATCTACTTCTACAGGTAGAACGACTTCTTGTCCATAAACCAACTCATATGGACTAACTTTGGTAGCATCGTGCTTTGCAATTCTACAAGCCCATAGCGCCTCGGAGAGCACTTCATGCCACCTTTTAGGGAATTCTTCAATTTTCTTCCTAATGAGCTTAATCACGGTTTTATTACTAGACTCGGTCTGACCATTGGTCTGAGCATAGTAGGGTGAAGAGTTTATCAACTTAATACCATAATATTCGGCAAAGTCCCTCACTTCTTTAGAAACAAATAAACTACCTTGATCTGTAGTGAGAGTTTGAGGAATACTGAATCTATGTATAATGTATTTCAAGATAAAGTCTAGTACCTCGGCGTGAGTCATGTTCTTGAGAGGCACAGCCTCAGTCCACTCGGTGAAGTAATCCATCGCCATCAACATGAACCGATGCCCTTTTGAGGAAGGAGGGTGAATTTGGCCGATGAAGTCTAAACCCCAACCTCGGAACGGCCATGGCTTGACAATATGGTTAAGTAATGAAGCAGGAGCTAATTGGATATTGCCAAACTTTTGACACGCTTCACATCCTCTATAGTACTTGAAACAATCCTCAATCATAGTCGGCCAGTAGAAACCTACTCTTTTGAGCATCCAACTCATTTTCTAGGCCGACTGATGAGTGCCACAAAGTCCTTCATGGACTTCTCCTGTAGCCACCTGGGATCATTCGTGATCTAGACACTTTAACAGTACTCCGTCAACGGTTCGACGATACAGTGTGTCGTCTAGCAACACAAATTTAAACGCTTGCCGCCGAACTTTCCGATCAACCCTTTGGCTAGGGTCTCTCAAATACTGGACTATTGGAGTTCTCCAATCGCCCTTATGGGCTTAGGAGAGTTTCGCTAGCTCACTCCCTGAAAAATATCTAGGCTACTGATTTCGGGGTGCCCCCCGAGCCCTTCCTGCCTCTGCTAAAGCTTGGTTGGACTGGCCGTGCAGGGCGCATCAGGCCGAAGCCCCCTGCCGGATTGTCCAGGCTCCCGGAGGCCCTCACTGACCTGAGGACTTTGGCTCACGGTCTCCAGCGTGCCAGACCCTTCGGTGGGTGGAGTACTCCGGTCTCGGGACCTCGGCGCGCTGTAGTCTCTGGCAGCCGGAGGGGTCCGATCCGGAGGGTGCGCCTGTCCGAAGTCACTGGCTTCGGCAGTGAGAGCAAACATCAGCTTCTCTCATACAGAAAATTTTCCTCTCTTGACTTGGTAACCAGATGCATGTTTAGCCAAATCATTTGCAACCGAATTGGCCTCTCTTGACACATGAGAAATTTTGAAGTCGTCAAAAGTAGCAACTATGTCCGGGCACTTATCCATGTAGCTGTTTAACAAACTGTTAAAACATTGAGCACTCTTAACCACTTTTGTACTACTAATAGGGAATCACCATGCGCATGAACATGTTTAACACCCATGGATTCTAACAATTCAAGTCCTAGTAGTAAAGCCTTGTATTCGGCTTGGTTATTAGTAGAAGGAAACTCTAAACGAGCCGAGGTATCAAAGTGCGCTCCGCTAGGTGATATGAATACCACTCCAATACCTTGGCCATTTTTGCAAGTTGAACCATCAAAGTAAAGTTTACATGGCATTACCTCAATCAAAGCAACATTGTCGCTCCCACTGACGTCTATGTGGTGATCAACTATAAAGTTGGCTACGATCTGACCTTTCATAGCTCTTAGGGGTTCATAGGCCAAATCATATTCAATCAAAGCGTAAGCCCACTTTCCGATTCTTCCACTTAGAATTGGCTTTTCCAACATGTGTTTTATAACATCGGTTTGGCAAACGACAACACATGTAGTAGGGAGAGATAGTGGCGCAGCTTGGTACACGCGTAGTGAAGTGATAAACACAAACATTCCACAAACGCGTACCTGGTCTCGGCATCCAGCTGGCGGCGGCTCAAGAACGTGATGATGTACTCTTTGCCTTATACCTCCTGGGTTAGCACAGCCCCGATCACGCTATCTTCAGCAGCGATGTACAGCCGAAATGGAATCCCGGCTTTGGGTGCTCTCACCACGGGCGGTGATGACAAGCACTCCTTGATTTTCTAATAGGCGCTTTGTTGGCTTGCCCCCAGGTGAACTCGGCCTCGTTCTTTAGCCGGAGTATGGGGACAAAGGCATCAATCTTGCCAGACAAGTTAGATATAAAGCGACACAAATAATTCATCTTGCCTAGCAACTTTTGCACATCTTTTTTGCATGTCGGCGTCATAACGTTTCTAATTTTCTCAAGCCTCTCAGGATCAATCTCTATGCCTCTTTCATGAATCATGAAACCTAAAAACTTACCCGCCGACACACCAAAAGCACATTTGAGTGGGTTCATTTTAAGCCATATTGTCGCATCCTATCAAAAGCAACTTTCAAATCGGCTAAATGGTTTCCCATAACGTCCAATTTGACTACACCATCATCATTATAAACTTCTAACATAACTGTTAGCAAGTCATGAAAGACTAAGTTCATAGCACGCTGATATGTGGCACCAACATTCTTTAAACCAAAAGTCATAACGACCCACTCAAATAAACTGACAAAACCAGGGCATCGAAAGGCTATCTTGTAGACGTCCTCTTCGGCCATAAAGATTTGATTATAACCAGCATTGCCATCAAGAAAACTTAGTACCTTGTGTCCTAAAGCATCGTTGATTAGCATGTCGGCTATCGGCATCGGATATTCGTCCTTCGGAGTGGCCTTATTCAGATCCCTGAAATCAATACATACTCGTATCTTGCCACTCCTTTCTTCTCTGCAGGCACAATCTTAGCGACCCATTCTGCGTACCTGCATGGCCTAATAAATTCAGCTTTGAGCAGTCGCTCTACTTCTTCTTTAACCCGGTCATAGACAGCCGAATTAAAGTGACGAGGAGACTATTTATAGGGCCTAAATACGAACTTGATGGGTAGCCGATGCTCCATGAGCTCGCGGCTTAGTCCCGGCATCTCGCTATACTCCCATGCAAAACAATCAACATATGACTGAAGCAACTTTATTACTTCGGCCTTTTCATGAGGCCATAAATGTTGGTATACAAAAGTCGGCCTCAGGATGCTACCATCACTTATGTCAACTTCTTCTAAGGGATCGGCCGAGGCAAAACCTTGTCCTAATTTCTCTGCTTCGCTAAAGTCCTCGATGGCCTCGGCAATACTGTCTTTAGTAGACCGATACTGCTCTACACGAGACTTTAGCCAATCCAAATTACTCCTGCTAGACATGACTACTAATATAAAAACAACCATGCTACACCAGCCAACATTACAGACACTGGTACAAAACATCCTCCGGACACGCTAACAAAATCGTAATCCAAAAGATCTCTACCTGACAAACACTCTACCTTGTTGTGAACGGCATCAACTAACACATCAGCCAATGCCACTTGGGCTGAAGTGTTTGCAGGAATGACTTCTACTTCATCGCCGTCCCACTGAATTAGGCACTGGTGCAGAGTAGAAGGAATGCAGCAATTCGCGTGAATCCAGTCGTGCCCAAGCAGCACGCTGTAGTTACCTTGTACATCGATGACGAAAAATTCTATTGGCAACGTCTTGTTGCCCACTGTCAACTCCATGGAGAGCACGCCCTTGGCCTCGGAACTTTCACCGTTGAAACCGTTGAGCATCAAGTTGGTCTTCTTTAGATCATCCTCGTCCCTGCCAAGTTTCTTCAACAATGAGTAGGGCATTATGTTGACAGTGTCGCCACCATCAACAAGCATCCGGGAAATCGGCTTTCCATCAATGTGACCTCTGACGTAGAGAGGCTTCAGATGTAGAGCTGAGTCCTCGGGCTTCTCAAAAATAGCGTTGTGCGGGCCGAGGTTCAACTGAGCGACATCGGCCTCGTCCTGTGGTAGAGTGAATTCAGTGGGTAGCATGACGATGTTGATGTCCATCTCCTGGGGTGCAGGCCCCTCGGAGATGTGCGAGTAGTCGTCGTCGAGCATGTCTTCTTCGTCATCGCTCGGACTAGGAGCCAGATTGGTTATCTCAATCGACTTAACTCTCCATATATGTCTCGTAGTTGGTCGAGGGCGGATTTCTTCAAAAATAGTGTTGCGCTCGTCCTCGGCCTTCTTCTCGCGCATCTCCTATGCTCGTAGTCATTGTAGACGCCTCTTTTGTGATTTGGACATGCCTGGAGGTGCCCAAGATGATTGTGGCTTAGTGCCAGGTGCCACTGCCTAGTTCCTGTCAACTCTAGCCGAAGTGGTACTGCCTACCTCGGCCTCATGCACTCTGTATTCGGAGGAACCTTCGCTGCGGACCCCAGCAGTCGGACCAGCCTCGTTCGGCCGATCGAACCAGGCTCCGGCGCGGGCTTCGGCCGAAGTAGGGGGCTTACCTCCGTCAGACTTTGGCGATAGGGCCTTCGGGATTGGGACTTCCTTAGACCCTACTCTGACTGTGATAGCTTCAGACTCCCTATCCTTCACCCCTTCGCGCCCGTACCCTTCGACTTCGTCGATCCGGCTCGGAGGTACTACGGATAGCCTGTGGACGATGCCTCCCTCCGCTGCGTCTGTTTGTCCCTGCCATTCATAATACTTCGAAGGAAAACAAGTCATATTGTTAAGTTGCGGAGGGTACTCTGATTGTGATACATATGGAGCCCATGGAGTCCCCACCTAGTTGTATGGTGGAGGCATCGGTGGCTCTAGTGGCCTCGCCCACCATGAGCCGAACCCGTTATCCAGAGGGGTGTTCGGTAGAGTCGATGGTGTCTCGGACCATATCAGTGAGGGGTCTTGCCAGGCTGGAGGTACGTTCGGCCAGTACGGGCCAAAGCCTCCTGTCAAAGGGTTCGTCCAGAGTGGTGCGGTGTTCGGCCATTTGGGGCCGAACTCGCTCCGCATGGGGTTCGGCCACTGGGGTGCGAAGCTACTATACGGGGGGTCTGACCACTGAGGTCCAAACCCACTATACGGAGTGTAAGGCCACTGTAGTCTGAAGCCACCGTGCGGAGGGTTCAACCATTGTGGTCCGAAACTGTCATGAGGAGGGCTCATCCACTGTGGTCCAAAGCCACCCTCCGGATGCCTTGGGCCCTTCGGCTGACTTAGATTCTTAGCGTGGGGCCTGTTTCCTTGGCTTTTCTTTGGTGTTTGTTTAACAACATCTTATATGTTACCTTCGGCTTCTTGCGAGCCTTAGCCGAAGGAATGCTAACATTTTGCTTCCACACTCCCACCTCGGGGTTCTTAGGTATGAGTGTGCATGTGCGTGGTTTTCCAACAATTACCGCCTTCCCTTTAGTCGACTCAGCCTGTTCTGGCTGAATCAACACCTTCTTCTCACCGAGGTCGACGGCGTTGACGGGGAAGGGATCTTTGTCCAGCTTCATCTTTGGATTGTGGTCTATTTTCAATCGTCCTACTTCTATGGCCGATTGAACCTGCCATCGAAAACATTGCAGTCGTTAGTATTATGTGAATGTGAGTCATGACACTTACAGTACGGATGTTTCTTCAACTCATCGACAGATGTAATGACTTAGCCTTTAGGCAACCTGAGAAGCTAGTTCTTTAAGAGAAAATCAAATATTTTATCAAACTTAGTTATGTCAAATGAGTACTTAACCTCACTAGGCCGATTCTTCGTGGGAGACAGTCGTAACTCAGAGCACGTGATAGGTTTACTCTTAGCGTTCCAAACCCATTCGGCCGCATACATGTCGGCCGAATCCTCCTCTTCTGATTCCTCCTCATCGAAGTGTTCCATGACATGGATTTCAGCCCTAGGCTTGTTAAACGTCTTAATAAACTTTTTATCTTTGGTTCAGCCTTCCTGGACCAGAGCCTACTGCAAGACTTGGCTAACTTCTAAAAGTTCTGGTTGTCTAGTCTCTCTTTAATCTCGGAATGTAACCCATTAAAAGCTAGCTCCACCAAATCCCTTTCTAAAATATTAAGGCTGAAACATTGGTTTCTAGTATCCCTAAAACGCTTGATGTACTCATATACATTCTCGTTAGATTTCTGCCTAACCGATGTTAAGTGTGAAAGCCTAAGTTCTGTCTCACCTGTGTAAAAGTAGTCATGGAATTTTTGTTCCAATTCATCCCACGTCTGAATGGAGTTCGGCGGGAGCGCCGAAAACCAAGTGAAAGCGGTGCCGGATAGCGAGAGAGAAAATAGTCTAATTCTTAGAGCGTCTGACCCGCTAGCTTCTCCACACTGTGCTAAAAATTGACTAACATAATCTAGTGTGGTTTTCCTACCCTCTCCATCGAACTTAGTGAATTCGGGGATTCTATAGCCGTGGGGGTAGGGTATCGTATCTAAATGATCGGGATATGGCTTCCGGTAAACCCTATCCCGACCCCTAGGTACGAAACCGACGCATTCCCTAAATAATGCATGGATTCGCTCCTTTAGGTCATCTTGGCCTGCTGCCTGCGCACGTCTCTCGTGCGGGGGCATGACACGCGGCGGGATATCGGCGTGTCGGCCATGGCCCTCTTCCCTATGCGCTAGCTGTGCGGCGTGCTCAAGCCTAGGCGCCTGTGCATGTGGTACGGGCAGCGCAGGCAGGTGGCGGTGGTGCATGGTACGCAGTGCTAGCTTGGCCGTAAGCTTAATGACTAGTCTCGGCCATGGGTGTTGAGAACGGAGACGCAACGGTCTTGCCAGTGCTACCGTCAGTTTTGTTGTACACATGATTAACCGAAGGTATACTAGAAATTGCGACTGATGGTATGGGCTCAGTAAAGCCAAACCTTCTAAGTGTAGCCTCTACTTGGGAGCTAATTGCCGAATCTATATGGTTGGCTAGGGAAGCGCTAACGGCCTGATCTACCGATGCGGCTATTTTTCTCAATTTCTAAAGAAGATAAACGAGGCGATACGGGTGTTACCTGGGTCCGAGCAAGGTCGGGGGCGATGATGTCACGCTTGATGAAGCCCACGTGTGTCTTGACGTAGCCCCCAAGCATCAAGTCTTGGAGCGCCTTCAACTTTGCCTTGATCTCTGGTCGGTCTTCTGCGGGAATACCTTCAAGAGTAGGTGTTAGGATGTTGCGGTTGTCGATATCCGCGCCTCCTATGGTGTCCATCAGTGGTCTAGACTTAGTAGTCATTGTAGATGTATCAGCGACCAATGTAGACGTACCTATCATGTTGGAGTAGCTTCTCCCCAGCGGAGTCGACAAAAAGTGTGTTGACACAAAAACGTGCCCCGCACTTGGGTCAGTTCGACGATCCAAAAGTGTGCGGATACTTAGGGACAAGCCTAAGCATAACACAACACTGACATCTTGTTCCGACTACCCTTAGCCATGGTAAGGGGGTGGAGTCGCCAGGTAATCAGATCACACAAAATAATCCAATTAACCGAAAGAAATATATTAAACAGAATAAATCAGCAAACCGAGCGGAGCCTGACTGATTCAAAGTATAGTGTGAAGGGTGTCGGCAAAGTGTACCTTTGACGTCTGATGCGAAGTGTCCCACCGAAGGGTACCTTCGGCGTTCGGACTGATCTGGTCGAATATGAACTCCGAACAGATATGACGCGACAATCACCTCCGAACAGCGGGGTTCGGCGTGAAGTCTGCGATACAGTACGATATAAAATAATGACTTAGACGCAACGCGTGAGTGCTTCTTCATCCGGAGCGGAGTACGAGTGTGGCAAATCCTGTCGTGATGAAGTGTGCTTGGTGAAGCGTGTTGACGTGTGGTTAAAGCAGGGATCTCATCGAAGGATGCTCTGGCAACCTCTGAAACCGATCTCTCAGCTCCGAATACCTCCGCGCGGAGTAGCTCCGAATGTAGGTAACCTGCAACAGGGAAGATTCGAAGTACCAATTTGGCCTGAGGACCGAATTCTGCTAAGTGTTGCACTAGGAGCGAAGGTAGTAATCTGTTAAGCAGATTAGCGGATACTTCAAAGGCGAAGTAACAAGGCGATAGCAATCTATTACGTAGATTAACGGATACTTCACAGGTGAAGTAACAAGGATTACCACTATTCTGAAGTGGCCATCGGAGGTCTTCTAGGCAAACCCATGAAGAGTATAGAAAAGTAAAGATAAAGTAAATGTGATTCAAAGCTAGGGCTTTGTGGTTGATTTTGTTGGGGGGGGCCTCTGAACCGGCTTCGCCCCTATATTTATAGGGGCTAG
Source organism: Zizania palustris (assembly GCA_019279435.1). NCBI lineage: Eukaryota > Viridiplantae > Streptophyta > Magnoliopsida > Poales > Poaceae > Zizania > Zizania palustris. The sequence goes on along the minus strand of JAAALK010000289.1, from coordinate 76,865,023 downwards.
AATTCTAATCTCGAAGTCTAATCTGTTATGACTCGGCTGAATCACGCGTAGAGATAAACACTTAGCCAAAATTGGATCTAACTCTATCTCTGCCCGAAGTGGGCCTTCGGCCAGGCCCACCGAAGCCTGCTCCTCAGGCCGAAGCTTCGGCAGAGTGGGTCTCCGAAGGCCTTCTGGCCGAAGGTTGTGGGCTGGCTGGAAGCTTCCGGAGCCCGTAGCCCAGTGGTCCTTCGGCCCTATAGGGCTTCGACTTGACCCAGGTGTTGGGGGAAAATATCTCATCTTCGGGGTTATTGCCGCAACAGCATGAAAGCAGATAGTGGATTCGAAGGTTTCCAGACGTCCATCTTCGAAGATATCCTGAGTCAAGCTCGAAGTACGAAGATAGGCATTGGTTCGGAGTACATCTTCGGACTAAGGCTCTTCAAGATCTTTATTGCCAGCTAAGATGGAAGATTTGTCTTTTATATTATTAGATTAGTCTTTTACCATTTTAGCCCTATCAAGGATACCGAATAGTTTCCACTATGTCGGTTGTAATAGAGGGGTAAATAGGTCTTTTCCTTAATATTTGGACCTATAAATACCCCCCATTTCACCCTGTAATAGGGACCGAATACAAGTTATTCAATACACACATTCGAACTATCCTAAGTTATTATCCTTTCGGAGGCTTAGAACAGTTCTCTTCGCAAACACTTCGTTTGTTAGTTTCTATTCTACAGAAACCTGTTAGCGTAATCTTTTACGCCAATAGTTGGCGCCGTCCGTGGGGAACCTAGTCCGAAAAACATCGTTCTCTACCAACTTCTTACATCATGCCTCCTAAGCGGAGCGCACCCCGCAATCCCGTTCGGAGGTCTTCTCGGATCTCCGGAGAGATACCATTTGACACGGTTGAAGTCGGAGGGCCTTCGACATTCCCTCCACAAACTCCGGAAGGAGTTTCCATTCCTCGAACATACGAAGCTTCTCCGCCAACCCCTTCCATACTTTGACCACCCGGAGTCCCTCCTCCACCTTCCATCCCAATTCAAACTGATCCTATTAGCTCTCAAGACCCGGAAGATCCTTCCGGAGGAGATGAAGCCAATCTTGGAGATATGGCCACTCAAATGGCCAACCTTCAAGCTGAAGTAGCAAGGTGGTGACAAGAAGCTGCGAACAGGCTTCGCTCTCAAGCCATCCAAACTATCCCAGAAGTGCCCGAAGACGATGAACCCGATTATCCCGAAGCCCCGGAGAACGCCTCCTTCGACAATGAATCTCTGCTGCATCCTGAGCTGCAGAAAGTTCGCTTTGATTCGAAGTTTAAGACTTCGAAGCTTTGTAAGTATGCTGGAGATGAAGATCCCGGAGAGTTTGTTCGTTCTTATGCCCTAGCGATTGAAGCTAGCGGAGGAGTTCGAGACACCATGGCGAAGTGCTTCCCCTTAGCTCTTCAAGGAGTGGCATTAAGGTGGTTCTGGTCTTTGAAGCCAGGATCAATTAATTCATGGGGGCAGCTGAAGAAGAAGTTTATAAGCAATTTTCAAGGCACCTTCGTGCCTCCGATGTCAACGGGAAGCCTTTTCCAGGTGAAGCAGCTCCCCGGAGAGACATTGAGGCAATATTTCAAGCGCTTCGCTCATACAAAGTCGCAAATCCGGGGGTTGTCTGCATCCTCAGTAGTTGATGCAGCTCGGGAAGGCGTCACTCATCAAGGTCTCCTAGATAAGCTTCATCGGAAAAGCATCTCCTCGGTCTCTCAGCTGATGTCATACTTCGAGGAGTATGCGAGGTCAGAAGAAGGTTGGCTCCGAAGAACTGCCGCTACTTCATCCATATTACAAGAAGTTAAAGTAGAAGTGAAAACTTCGGCATAGCCGCAAGAACCAGTCTTCGAAGTTCAACATGATCGGAGAAGAGGGCAAAAGCACCCTCATTCTGAAGTCATGAATATTGCACCCCCACAGAAGTTTACACAGAGAGCTCCACAGTCTTCGGGGAACAAGGCCAGCGGCTGGAGGCCGCCAGGGAAAACGGCTGGCAAGGGCCAGACCCTTTTCTACTGCATCCATGGAGAAAATCGAAGCCATGCAACTGATACTTGCAAGGCTATACTTACCCTAAGGGGAGAGTATCTAGAAAGAACTTCGGGTCGAGGTACTACCGACCGAGTTCCAGCTGCAACGCGCTCAGAGCCAGTCCAGGCTGTGGCGCGGATAGAAAACTTTGATGCTGCAAGACACCCTCTAGTGGCCAATATTATGCCACATCAAAGATTACTTCCTCAGTTCGGGCTAACAAACCTTCTCCGAAGGTAACTTCCAGGCCTATTTGGCCAAGTGCATCAAGCGGAGGTCCTGCGAAGCCTTGCAAAGGACGAGGCATGCTAAACCAGTTCGGAGCTGTGGCGCATCACAATTATTTGTGCATGAAGATGCCCACACAAGCAGGAGTCCTTACTGTCTTCGGAGATCAAGCTATCGCTCGGAGAGCGGAATATGGTCATGGTCCCCCCTTGATCCAAGACAAGTAAACAATGTACAAGATAATGAAGAATTTTTTTCAGCCTCCTCCGAAGCTTCGAAGAAGTCCTTTCCGAGACCAAGTCCTGAAGGAGAGATTGCAGCGAAGGTCATTGTTAAAGATAGTAAAGAGTATACATTTCAATTTGGTAAAGATTTACCTCCAGAAGTTGCAACCTCCTTGGAAAAGGTGGTGGAAGAGAATTTGGATGTCTTCGCTTGGTCTGACGAAGATATCACCGGAGTCGATCGGGATATCATTAAACATAGTTTACTTGTAAACCCGAAGGCTCGGCCTGTTCGGCAAGGACTCCGGAAAATGTCTGCAAAAAGAGCTGCTCTAGCGAAGGACGAAGTTGAAAAATTGTTGAAGGCTGGGATTATCAGAGAAGTGGCTCACACAGAATGGTTAGCCAACCCAGTCTTCGTCAGAAAGAAGTCTTCCGGGAAGTGGCGCATGTGCATTGATTTCACCTCCTTGAATAAAGCATGCCCTCGTGACCCCTACCCCATGCCCCAAATTGATCAATTGGTTGACTCCACCGCAGGTTCGGAGTTATTAAGCTTCCTTGACGCGTATTCTGGTTATCATCAAATATGGTTGAAGCGCGAAGATGAGATCAAGACAAGCTTTGTAACTCCTTCGGGAGTCTTCTGTTATGTAAGAATGCCCTTCGGCTTGAGAAATGCCGGGGCTACTTTTTCGAGGTTAGTTGCTAAGGCTCTAGGTCATCAATTAGGTCGCAATGTGGAGGCCTATATGGATGATATTGTAATAAAGAGTGCTTTAAAGCACCAACATAGCCTAGACTTAGCAGAAACATTCAATAGCCTTCGGGCATGTGGGATCCGTCTTAACCCCGAAAAATGTATCTTCGGAGCTAAGGCTGGAAAGTTGTTAGGGTATTTAGTTTCAAGCAGGGGAATTGAAGCTAGCCCTACTCAAATAACTGCGCTGCAAAAAATGGCTCCTCCGGAAAATTTAAAGCAAGTGCAAAAGCTGACTGGGCGTCTGGCAGCACTTAGCAGGTTTTTATCAAGGTCTGCGGAGAGAAGCTTGCCTATATTTAAAGCATTGAAAGGGTCCGAAGATTTTGCATGGACACCGGAGTGTCAGAAAAGCTTCGAAGATATTAAAGAGTATCTCAGTAATCTTGCTACACTCACGGTGCCTACTGCGGACGAAACCCTACTCCTTTACCTTGCAGCTACAGGTTCTGCTGTCAGTGCAGTCCTTGTCAGAGAAGTGGATTTCAATGGGAAGTTGGTCCAAAATCCTGTTTATTTTGTATCCGAAGCATTATCAGGAGCGAAGATAAGATACTCCGAACTTGAGAAGTTCATTTATGCTCTGATAATGGCTTCGAGGAAATTAAGACATTATTTTTTGGCACACAATGTAATTGTACCAACTTCGTATCCTTTAGGAGATATGCTTCGAAGTAAGGATTCCACTGGAAGGATTGGGAAGTGGGCAGTTGAGCTAGCACCCTTCGGCATATCTTTCCTGGCAAGGACAACAATCAAATCGCAAGTCTTAGCAGATTTTGTAGCAGAATGGACTCCACCTGCAAATTTCGTTCCGGAGAAGTCAAGTGACGGAGTTTGGACTGTTTACTCCGATGGGGCTTTCCAAGCATCCGGAGCAGGCATCAGAGCAGTATTAATTTCGCCTTCAGGGCAAAGAGCAATGTACTCCGCAAGACTCAACTTTAAGTCTACCAATAATATAGTGGAGTATGAAGGGATTTTATTGGGACTCCGAAAAGCACGTGCTCTAGGGGCAAAGAGCAATGTACTCCGCAAGACTCAACTTTAAGTCTACCAATAATATAGTGAAGTATGAAGGGATTTTATTGGGACTCCGAAAAGCACGTGCTCTCAGATAGTAGCAGGGAACGTAGATAAAAGTTTCCAGGTATTTCCATTCGGAGTATACCAAGAGCAGAAAATGTGCAAGCGGACATCTTAGCAAAAGCTGTAGCCGGAGCTGTGGATGTGCCAGAAGAAGCTTTCTATGAGGAGCTCAATATACCTTCGGTGCCACAAATTCCCTCTGCAGAGATTCTTTGCATTCCTAGTGCAGATTGGAAAAATTCAATCATGGAATTTTTACAGGGAGGAACAAATTTGCCCGAAGAGCTACAACTGTCAAGATTAAAGCTTAGAGCTAGAAATTATCAAATAATCAACGGTATTTTATACAAGGCCGGAGTATGTTCCCCTCTACTCCGATGTATATCTCAAGCCGAAGGTCAAGAAATTCTTCGAGAAATTCATGAAGGCCTTTGTGGTAGCCATTTAGCCCCGCGAGCTTTGGTAGGAAAAACACTTCGCCAGGGGCTTTACTGGCCTACAATAACAGCTGATGCGGAGAGCTTAGTCCGCACTTGTCAAGGATGCCAGTGGATGGGTCGACGAAGTCATCGCCCACCAACAGCTCTTCAAGTCATTGCTCCAGTATGGCCTATGGCCAGATGGGGTATGGATTTAATTGGACCCTTTCCAGTAGCCAAGTTAAATCTGAAGTTCACAGTGGTAGCTATTGAATATTTTTCTAAGTGGGTGGAAGCAGAGCCCTTGACAGCTATCACTTCGAACAATGTACAGAAATTCTTCTGGAAGAATATCATTTGCCGGTTCGGAGTGCCTAGACAACTCACAGTTGATAATGGAACACAGTTCGATGCAGAACCCTTCAGGAAGTTTTGCGAAGATCTAGGCATTCAGTTATGTTTTGCTGCAGTGAGGCATCCTCAGTCTAATGGAGCCGTAGAACGAGCCAATGGAAATATTTTGTCAGGGCTAAATCGAAGGATAGTAGGATTAGCCAAGGGACTGTGGACCGAAGAGCTTCCGAAGATTTTGTGGTCCATTCGGACTACGCAAACAAGGTCCACAGGTTTTACTCCATTCAGACTACTATTCAGAGATGAATCTATGACTCCAACGGAGCTCAAAGGAGGATCGTTTCGCAGCACCGAACCGGAAATTGAAGAAGAAAGACAAGCTTCGTTAGATTTATCAGAAGAAACAAGACTTCGAGCTGTGGCAAATTTATCAAAGTATCATCAGCAAACGAAGGCTTGGTTTGACCCGAAGGTTAAGCTCAATGAACTAAGACCGGGTCATCTTGTTCTACGAAGCATTATAGCGCCAGGGAAGTTAGGAAATAAATGGGAAGGTCCATACCTAATTGTTCGTTCAGGACACCCTGGCTCTTTCAAATTAGCTAATTTAGAAGGTGAAGAGTTAGCACATACTTGGCATGCGGAGCACCTAAAGCGATACTTCGCATAAGGGCTCCTTGTAACTCACTTGTAATCATCTTCCAAATTAATAAAGCATATGATCCTGATAATGCCTTCCCCTCATAGACTTCCAGCTTCCGAGTGGACGCACTGGAACCGCGGGGTCGACCGAGAGGGAAGTGTCATGAAGCTGGATTGTATTTTCGGACTTCGAACCATTGGTTCGAAGCTTTCGACGTGGGGGCTGACATAATCCGGAGTCCAAGCCACCGGCTTGTAGGCATCCGTAAAAGAGCCCAAAACCACATCATACGGAGTCCAAGCCATTGGCTGGTAGACTTCCGTAAAAAGAGCCGAAGGTGGCCAAAACATGCGGAGTCCAAGCCATTGGCTGGTAGACTTCCGTAAAAGAGCCGAAGGTGGCCAAAACATGCGGAGTCCAAGCCATTGGCTGGTAGACTTCCGTAAAAAGAGCCGAAGGTGGCCAAAATATACGGAGTCCAAGCCATTGGCTGGTAGACATCCGTAAAAAGAGTCCAAAGAGACCATTGCAAACTCCGAACCATTGGTTCGACAGAGATCGCAAAAAAGAGCCGAAGGTGGCTAAAGAAAAACAGAGTTTGAGCCATGAGCTTCGAATGTCTGTTAGCATAGTCCCAAGTGACAAATTATCTAAGATACTAAGGTATCTTGAAAGTTATCTCAAATGATTTCTTTCAAAAAAACAAAGGTACTAAGTTGCCATTCTTCCGACTACAAATAGTCGAAGACATTTTATAAGATTTTAAAAGATCTTTAAATTGCAGAGGGGCTCCGAACCCCCAAAAAATTGTACTCCGAAGTTTTTTCTTTGCGCATAACCATCTTTGAATACACTTCGAAGTTGCTTATACCCAAAGAGGGGCTAGTAAATATGGAGACAATTTTAAATCGGTATTCATTATTCAAACAAATGTGTTTACAGATTACATTATGAAAAATTGGTATCTATACCAAGAAGGAATCGAAGACCTCTTCGGTCTCTAGAGCTAGGGTTGGAACGACTAGTTCCAGCGCTGGGAGTTCTAATAACTTTGCGTTTAACTCTCTTGCCCCCCTTTGAAGCTCTAAAATCCTTCTGTTCTTGTTGAATCTCGGCCCAAGTTCGAAGCCGTTCGGGGCTCCTTTCCCAGCTTCCAAGTTCTTCAGGCTTTTTATTTTGAACTTCATCTTCGTCTTCAGACCATATAACGTCTTCAGAAGACGAAGTGTTTAAGTTAACCTCTTTTTCTTCCTCTTTTATATAAGACAGTATATCTTTGATTACTTCGGGCGCAATTACACCGGAGTCATCTCGAGGAATTAGAAATCGAGGACGTTTATAAGCTTTTAGAAGATCGAAGGTGGTCCATAATGAGCGAACTTCGTCGTTAAGATCTAACACTTCGATATCTTCCGTAAGAGGCAAAGCCTAAAAATATGATAAACAAATTTTCATTGATAAATGTTTATATGCATAAGCTTTACATGGCCAAAAATCCTAAGATATTTCTAAACCTGCGGGTTCGAAGGAGGCTGACTGCTTGAAGCTTGGGTCCGAACTTGCTTCTGGCGTTGGCCTTCGTCGATCCAAGCCTTGATCGCGGAATGACCTTCGGCTCTCCATGAAGTTTGGAAGGCTCGCCAGGCAGCAGCCACACCTTCGGAAGGTGTCAGAAGTCGCTCGTCGTCGAAGGTGATTGGGCCCCCTCCTGCGTCCGGAGTTATCAATCGGCCCAGATCTTCGTAGTAGCAAAGTAGGCCGACAACAACCACTTGTCCGGAGAGTTCTCCGTATCTAATACCCGCTGTCTTCATCTGCTTCGCCACTCCTTGGATCCTTTTCAACCGGCACAGAAGAGTGATGTTATCGTCAGAAGGAAGTATCCCAGTAGTATCGCCACTCCTTGGCTGATTCATAACTTCCACAGCCACCTTCTCAGACTTCAGCTTGTCTTCGTTCAACGCATCCTTCGTCAAAGTGACTTCGCCCAGAACCCCAGAAAGTCTAGCATTTTCAGTGGTCAAAATATTCTTTTGGTTTAACAGCTGGCTAGCTTCCTCTTGGAGTCTGACAAGCTCGGACCCCGCAGTAGCGTGCTTCGCCCGCAACTTTTCAACTTCTGCTCGAAGCACAATTCTTTCTGCTTCGAGCTCTTTATTCGTAGCCTCCAAACCTTGTCTGGCCCTTCGCTCTGTTGACACTATATTGTCCATTTGAGCCACTCGACTTTCGGAGATGTTAAGATTCCTTTGAAGGACGTTATTTTCCTCCCGAAGACGAGCGATCTCTTCGTCATTGCATATATTCGCAGCTCGGGCCAAGACAGTTTGCTGCAAAAATAAAAAACTAAGGTAAATGTTTATTCGTAGATGAATTCTATGTTATTTCGCAGGTGCTTCGTACTTGGTAGGCTGCACGTTCTATAGCGGCATTAAGCTCCGTCCTGTCCGCCTTGCTCAGAATGGCCACTAAGTTGGTCTCCCCTATGTCACGGCTAGCTCAATCCAAAGGTTCGAGCAAAGTCCGAAGACCAGTTGTTTGCCCTAAGAAAGGAGCTAGCAAGGGGAGCATGCTTATTGCCTGTTGGTCATCTTCGTCCAGCGAAGGACCGAAGCTTTGGCCTGTGGTCTTCGGAGCCACTGGAGACTGGCCCTCCCCGGAATATTGGCTCTCGTCTGTTGAATCAGACGGAGTTGATCCGGAACTCACAGTAGGGAGGGGCTCTATATGTCTTTTGCCTTTTCCAAGTCCCATTTGAGTAACTCTCTGGGCTGGCTCCGAAGTCGTTGAAGGTCCAGGAATTATTTCTTCTTGGCGGACCTCTTCCATAGGAGTGGACTCTGTAAAAAAAGATATTATACATTGTATAAATATACAAAACAAACACGAAAGAGTTATTCGAAGTCTACCTTCGACATTTTGCATAGGAGTCATCATCGGACTGTTCGGTGGATCGAAGGCTAGATCTTCATCCGAATCAGCCGTTAAGTCTTGGACTGTAGGAGCATCGTCCTGAGCAGTCCTCGTTGCCTCTTTGGGAATTGAAGCCATAGTGACTTTGACCCCACTTTCATTCACAGGAACTTCGTCCTGAGAAATATCTTCTTGAACTGCCGAAGTCCTTGGTTGCTCAGGATTATCTTGGGACTCCGGCACGTTTGCAGGTACTTCAGCTTGTGCAGTCCTTTGAGTTTCATCTTCTTCTATTAGACGCACAAGTAATCTCCCTTCATCCTCTTTGGAGTCAGAGACTGAAGCCCTTGAGCTCGAAGGTGCAAGATTTTTTGGCTTTCGAGCCACCTTCTTCACCGGAGTCTTCGCAGAGCTCGAAGTCCCAACTTTGGCTTTCCTCTTCTTGGGTCCTTTCTCCGAAGGCACCCAATCCATCAAAGGGGGCGGAGTGATTTCCAGCATTCCCCATACTCTGTTAAATCTCTCCCAACTCCCGACCAACTTGATTCTCCATTCTTTTTCAGTCGGAGTTGGAGCGCCCAAAATCTTCTCCGAAGCCCTTACGATTTGTTCTGAAGTAACAGGGGCTGAAGAAGCTAAAAAATAAATCAAATTAGTTTTTCTTCGAATGAATATGCATAATACATGTTGTCTTCGAAGTTACCTGCAGGGCTCGAAGTCAAGGTGATCTTTCGGAGACCGCTTTCCGAATCCTCTTCGAAGATGATAGGCCAGTTGGCCATCAGTGGAGAGATTTGTAACCCGAGGAATTCTTCAGCTAAGTCTCGCATGCTCAACCTTCGGCTGATCCTCTGAAGTAGGTTGAGGCGAGCTTCGAGCTGACCTTGGCCTGGATGCACTAAGGCTTCCTTTCGGAATTGGATTTCTTTCAGAGGTCCGGCTAGAGGATTGCTCGCCCCAACTTCGGCATAGAACCATCTCATGACCCAGTCTGTGTACCATCTTGCATTGATGGCCTTAGCAGGGAATTGAAGGGCATATTCGTCCCGAAGCCTAAAATTGATGCTTCCGAAGGCTACTACTACTTTTTCACCTCCGGAGCCTACGAAGGTTTTCGGCTGACATGAAGCTCTATGTAGCGCCGCGAAGATTTCTGCCCTCCCCTCACAGCCTTCGGCTCTCAGTGCCCATTCGAAGATAGCCAGTCGAGCTACTGCGTTCGGAGATAATTGAGGGAGGGTGACATGAAATAAATCGAGTACCTCCGCCAGGAAGTCAACTGCTGGGAGGCCCAAACCGGCTTCGAAGAAGGCTTCGAAGACAACCACTTCTCCGGGCCTTGGCGACGGGATGAGTTCTTTTCCGGGCTTACGAATCATAACTCCGGTGCTAATCTTTCCTTCTACTGTGATAGCCAGTGATTCCCTCTTGCAGGTAGAAGATCCCAGTTGGAAAGACTGGTCCAGGTACTTCGTTGATGGCGGGCAGAGACTTTGATCATCGATATTTTGGGGATTTCTTCCTCCTGCCGCCATGGATGTCGTTGCCGATGCCGGAGGTGCCGTCGCCAACGTCGCAGCCGCTGCTGCTACAGCCGCTTGCTGCCGAGCCAAGGTCGACGGAGCTCCCGAACCTTTGGTCTTCACCATTGCAGTCACTGAGCTACTTTGGGGAAAATGGAGGCTAGGGCTCAAAGAACTCAAAGGGCTCAGAAGGTGTTTGATTGCGAGAAAGCAGTGAAAAGGTAACCGGGTAAGTTCTAGGCCATCTATTTATAGCCTAGACTTTACATTTTTACCGTTAGTCCATGCCGTTTCGCATTCCTGCCCGTTACTTTTCTCCGAAATTAACGCTTTTTACAGTTTCCGTTAGGAACAGAAGGCTAACGGCTATTTCTTCTAAGTCTAAAAGACTTTCACACTTCCTAAGTCGGTTCTAAAATAGTTCGAAAGTAATTATCTTAAGACTGATTCGGAGTTTATATCTTCATACATTTTGAAGATGAATTAAAATCTAATAACCCCTATGTCTGGTTATTTTTTCCTTCCGTATACTGCTCTCCTAATATTACAGGTTAAACGGAGAAGTGTATTCGAGGGGCTACTGTTGGGGGAAAATATCTCATCTTCGGGGTTATTGCCGCAACAGCATGAAAGCAGATAGTGGATTCGAAGGTTTCCAGACGTCCATCTTCGAAGATATCCTGAGTCAAGCTCGAAGTACGAAGATAGGCATTGGTTCGGAGTACATCTTCGGACTAAGGCTCTTCAAGATCTTTATTGCCAGCTAAGATGGAAGATTTGTCTTTTATATTATTAGATTAGTCTTTTACCATTTTAGCCCTATTAAGGATACCGAATAGTTTCCACTATGTCGGTTGTAATAGAGGGGTAAATAGGTCTTTTCCTTAATATTTGGACCTATAAATACCCCCCATTTCACCCTGTAATAGGGACCGAATACAAGTTATTCAATACACACATTCAAACTATTCTAAGTTATTATCCATTCGGAGGCTTAGAACAGTTCTCTTCGCAAACACTTCGTTTGTTAGTTTCTATTCTACAGAAACCTGTTAGCGTAATCTTTTACGCCAACACCAGGACATGTGCATTTTCAGCCCAAATTACCAAAATTGATATTTTGACAATCTTAATCATTGATGCCATTTTTTGCTATCAACACATACATCAAGATAGCCCCATGAGTTGAGAGAGTAAAGTGACCATGCAATGCTTCCAGAATATGATTAAGTTCAATTATAGTAAAACACTTCTTGAGCCTCACAAACTGTCCTAGCTAAACTGTATGACAAGCTTTGCATGTACACAATCTAAATAACCGTAAGAGCAAGCATTTTGAAGTTTAAGCAAATAAAAGCATCACTACCTAGACTAGTGTACTAGACATGGCAAGGTAAGAGATACAAAAGCTAGACAAAAACAATCTCGAAAAGCACATCCCAGTACAAGGAGCTGCAACAAATTTGATATGTGAGAAAATTAAACTTTTTATTATTTTTTAATGCCAGGGGTTATTTGCAAGTCAACCTTACGCTAACCAATCAAGCCAAGCCTAGGATAAGCCATCGGTAGCTTAATGCATTGATCTTGGTATACACTCAATGTGCCAGTTCAAACCAAAGTGCAATGGTAAGCAGTCTAGAACAAAGTAGTGCGACTATGCAAACCCACCTGGATCTTTTCAAATTTATCATAACTTTAGCATTTTTGTTTCATTTTCATTTTTCAATTTTCAATTTTTCATTTTTTTTTTGAGCATAACAGGATCAAGTTGCATATGAGCATCCAACTGAAAAGGACAAAGCTATCAAGTAAGAAATGAATAGCAAAAGCACCCTAGCCTATTCATGCTAGTTTCCAGACTTGGTAGTGACCATTTTCAATTTTTCACAAAGAAAAGCCATGCTCAAGGCATATAGATAGATGAGTTCATTCTAAGCACAATCAAATAGTGAATACAGGATATTATTGTAAAGTGCACACACAAGCATTTACATGTAAAAGTATTTAATCATATTTCAGAAGCAAATGCAAAAGTACACAACTCCCCCTCACATGATGCCATTTGGATGACAAATGCCAAGCTCTCCCCTCAAAAATGCAAAGCGAGAAGCATCGAGAGGCTTGGTAAAAATATCTGCAAGCTGATTTTGAGTATCGACAATACACAATTCAATATCGTTTTTTCATTATGATCTCTTAAAAAATGATAATGCACGTCAATGTGTTTGGTCCTAGAATGTTGTACTAGGTTGTTTTCTAAACTGATTGCACTTGTGTTATCGCAAAATAATGGAACATGTGAAAACTCCAACCCAAAGTCCCGCAAAGTAGAAACCATCCACAAAATCTGTGCACAACAGCTAGCGGCAGCTACATATTCAGCCTCGTCTATAGACTGTGCAACACTAGACTGTTTGCGTGACGACCAACACACAAGAGATGAACCCAGAAAATGACACATCCCAGAAGTACTCTTACGATCAATCTGACATCCAGCAAAGTCAGCATCAGAAAAACCTCTCAAGCATAATGAAGATGATGCAGAACACTAAATACCAAATTCAAGAGTATGCTTGAGGTACCTTAGAATGCGCTTGACAACTTGACAATGTGAAGCCCTAGGAGAAGCCTGAAAACGAGCACGCAGACACACAACAAAGTGTATGTCCGGCCTCGTAGCCGTCAAATACAGAAGGGAGCCGATCATGCTGTGATACTCCTTCTGGTCCACTTCTTCTCCGTCTTCATTTGGATCAAGAGAAATATAAGTACCCATCGGGGTAGCAAGAGGTTTAGCGTCAGACATGTCAAAATGTTTAAGAAAATCCCTAGTGTATTTTGTTTGATGGAGAAATGTTCCTTGTTTGCTTTGTTTGATTTGCAAACCCAGGAAGAAAGTCAGCTCGCCCATCATCAACATCTCGAATTCCCTACTAATTGATTCAGCAAACTCGACAATAAGTGTATGAGATGAACCACCAAAAATTATATCATCGACATATATCTGAACGAGTAAGAAATCTTTGCCATGCATGAGAGTGAACAAATTTTTGTCAATAGAACCCATTTTGTACCCGTGCTCAATCAAGAACATCCTAAGGCAGTCGTACCAGGCCCCCGGTGCTTGCTTGAGCCCATATAGTACTTTGTGAAGTTTAAAGACTCTATGAGGGTACTTGGGATCCTCAAAGCCAGGAGGCTACTTGACATACACGTCCTCTCCTATGAAACCATTCAAGAAAGCGCTTTTTACATCCAATTGAAAAAGTTAAAACCGCGCGAAGATGCAAAAGCTAGGAAGATCCTAATGGCCTCAAGTCGAGCTACCGGTGCAAAAGTTTTTCCAAAGTCAACCCCCTCGACTTGAGAATACCCTTGAGCCACTAGCCTAGCTTTGTTTCTCACTATCGCCCCATCCGCCCCCTGTTTGTTTTTGAAAATCCATTTTGTACCAAAGATGTGAATGTTAGGGGGTGGATCAACGAGAATCCAAACCTGATTTCTATCAAAATTATATAGTTCCTCATGCATGGCATTGATCCAACTCGCATCAGACAAAGCATGACTAACATCCAAAGGTTCAAAATTTGCAACAAAAGCAGAATCGATAAAATGAGCATGAGATCAGTTAACTCATTCATTTAGCTCACCGATGATCTGTTTCGGAGGATGCATTCTTTGAATATGAAGCAGTGCTTCTCTCTGCGACATAATCTCCCCCTCAACTCTTGCCGAAGTTTGCTCAAAACTCTCAGAAGTAGAATCTTCAGGTCCTCTTATCGAAGTGGTCGAAGCTTCTGGAGTTGTCGTAGAATGAGGAAGTGGTACAACATCAGGATCTTTATCGTCTGAAGGATCTTCTTCCTCGAAAAGTGTTTCACTCATATCGTGCTCACTTGCAAATTCAAAATTCTCTAGTTCCTCATGCATGGCGTTGATCCAACTCGCATCAGACAAAGCATGACTAATATCAAATGGTTCAAAATTAGCAACAAAAGCAGAATCAACAAAATGAGCGTGAGATCGGGTTACTCGTTCATTTAGCTCACCGATGATCTGCTCCGGGGGATGCATTCTTTGAATACGAAGTGGTGCTTCTCTCTACGATAGAATCTCCCCCTCAACTCTTGCTAGTTTGTTCCAGACTCTCAGAAGTGGAATCTTCAGGTCCTGTAGTCGAAGTAGTCGAAGCTTCTAGAGTCACCGTGGAGGGAGGTAGTTGTACAACCTCAGGATCTTCATCGTTTGATGGATCTTCTTCCTCAAAAAGTGTTTCACTCATATTGTGTTAACTTGCAAATTCAAAGTTAGGGCTAACACATGGAGAAGTTTCATCAAAAGTTACATCACAAGATTCAACCAAAGTGTTAGTTTCAAGATTGAAAACACGATAAGAGTGACCATGTAAAGAATAGCCCAAAAGATCCCATCAGATGTGCACGATTCAAATTTGTCCAAATTACGTCGCTTTAGGATGAAGAAACGACATCCAAACACTCTGAACTGAGTGACCTTGGGCTTCCTTCCAAAGCAAAGTTCATAAGAAGTCACATTCAGCAAAGAGCGCAAAAAGATCCTGTTAGAGATGTAGCATGTTGTACTCATGGCTTCAGCCCAAAATTTTCTAGGAGTCTTGTGCTCATTCAGCATCGTCCTAGTCATCTCCACAAGTGTGTGATTTTTCCTCTCAACCACACCATTTTGTTGAGGGACTCTCGGTGCAGAAAACTGATGTTCAATCCCATATTCAAGGCAAAATTCTACAAAAGAGCTATTTTTGAACTCGGTGTCGTTGTCGCTTCGAATAGCTTTCATTGCACTAGGGAGTTCATTGAATAGACTTAGAGCTAAGCTCTGAAAGTGTATGAACACTTCATCCTTGCTCACAAGAAAGAAAACCCAAGAGTAATGAGAGTAGTCATCAACCACAACAAGTACGTACCATTTACTGCCTAAAGAGCTAACCTCGGATGGACCAACCGTATCCATGTGAAGAAGCTCACCAGGTCGCTCAGTCATCACCATGTTTATGGGATAATGCAAGGTGGCAACCATTTTTCCAATACGACATGGAGCACAAATGAGGTTCTTCTCAAATTTTAGCTCGGGCAATCCTCGGATGAGTCCTAGGGCACTCAATCTCACAAGAAGATCAAAGCTCATGTGCCCTAGTCTCCTATGCCACATCCAAAGCTCAGAAGATGGTTCAGCTAAAAGACAATGAGAAGATCCAAAAGACTCAGTGAAATTAGCTCCAAAAATTCTCCCTACTATTAAGATTTTGCAAATGAAAACACCAGAAGAATCAAGCACATAAGAGGCGTCATGACTAAAATGAACCTCAAAGCCCTCATCAAGTAATTGTGAAACAGAAAACAAATTGTACCCTAAGTCCTCAACCAAAGCAACATTTGTGAGAGTGAAATTTTCATTAATTTTGATCATACCTTTCCCTTCACTCTGCTTTTGCGATTGTTTCGAAACGTGATGCTTTCTCGAAGCCTGGCTAAGGTGAAGCTGGAGAACCATGAAGACTTTCTGGTCATGTGATGCGAACATCCGGAATCAATGATCCACTTGTCCTCCAGCCTCCCATGCCTCCCCTAAGTAGAGACGGGAGATCTTGATTACTCAGTGCTAGGTTGAGAAATAAGATGCCTAGGTATCCATCACTGAACTACCCGAGAAGTAGGTAAAGCAAGAGACTGTGTGGGATGAGAGTCATACTGAACATGACGTCTTCTTGCAAATTGCTGAGGTCTCCTAAAATAATTTGGACCAAAACACCTACGTGGTCTATCATCATACGAAGTATGATATACACTACGATGGGCATAGCCACTCATATAACTGTATGGAACCTCATAATCAGTATAAGTATGATAGCCATAGTCATGCATATCAAATGAAGGATGATCATGAAAATGTAAAGCACGAGCACGACGTTCATCTTTCATACATCTATAGCAAAAACCTACCAAATGACCTACACGATGACAATAAGTGCAGTGAAAAACTTTCTTGGGTGTAGGTATATAGGTTTCTGGTGCAAACCTCATAGTTTTCCTAGGTTTTTGCTTGGAGTCTGTCTTGAGTGGTGGAATGATTATCTTTTTGGGTTAGGTAGGATTTTTAGCTTTTTGAGGTGTGTATAACTGGGCTCTCTCTTTCTCAAGGGTAGTAGGTAGAGTGAATACAGTTTGGCTTGGGGTATTAGATGAAGTTCTCTCATAACCTAACCCAAGAGCTATCCCTGCCCTGTCAGCGCACATTTTTGTTTTGTACAAAAGCAAATCCAATTTCCCCTTCCCTTCAGTGCATTTATCTACCATGGAAAGCAGATAACCATTCTCACACTTAAGTTTTTCTACTTGCTCTCTAGCAAAGCTGAGTTGGTCCTTAAGGGTGATGCAGGTGGGACACACCGGCTACACATCCTTAGAACACTAAGCACTCTCCAATCTAGCCTTAAGCTCATCAATATGCTTATCTCTCAGATTAATGCTTTCAATCAGTAAAGGGCAATTTAAGCATTCATTGATGACACAAGGACTAGACTCCACCACCAAAAGTTGCTTCTGAACATTTTCAAGTTTTTCAATGTTTTGAGCATGAATCAGACGCAACCGAGCAAGTTCATACATAACGACAAGACATGACTCACATTCAGCAATTTCAGATTTATACTTCAACACGGCAAGTTCAGTAGAAAGACATGACTCACATTCGTATTTTCCTTCTTTTCTTCATTCTTTCCTTGTTCATGTTCATGAGAACTTAGTTCTTCACTCAAGGTGTTGTCGATGTCACTGAGTGCTACCACGAAATCTCTAGCCATCCTTTTTGCCACTTTTCCTATTTTTCCTTTGAAAAACGCCTTTTTGTCTCTTTTCTGATATTTGTGTTCATGTTCATTTTTGGTTTTCAGTTTTGGGCAATTGACTTTAATATGATTATGATCACCGCACTCAAAACACCCTCGAGAGCCTCCTCTCCTCTGATCTCTTCTATCATTGTATAACCTAGTGAACTTTTTGACTATAAGAGCAAGTTTTTCATCGTCCAATGTGTCCACTTGTTCCTTTGTGATAGAGACCAAAGAAGACAAGGCAAAACCCCCAGATAAAGCACAAACACCAGACACACTACCTCCAGATGAGGTGCCACTACCGGAACTGGAAACTAGAGCCATGGATTGTGACAAAGAGTTCCCAATCCCAGAACAAGATGCCTTGGCAATATCGGTGGACTTAAGCTTACTGAATAGTTCATCGCATGTCAAAGTATGAAAACTCGCAGACTCTTCAATGCTTGAGATCTTTACTTCCCATATGCTATGATCTAGATCATAGAGAAGTTTGATCGCCCGATTATGATCAGAGTAAGCTAGCGTCCTAGTGGAGCACAAGTTGCTAACAATACCATCAAAGCGTGCAAAAATGGCATCTACAGATTCGCCGGGGCCTTGCACGAACATTGGGTATTCTTGATTATACATGCTCTGCCTCCTAGCCTTAATCTGAGAAGTGCCCTCATGAAAAGTTCTCAAGGTCGTCCAGATCTCTCGTGCAGTTCTGAGGTGCTAGACCCTGTCAAACTCGTTGCGACTTAGACTGATAAAAAGAATGTTTCTAGCCTTGCTATTACATTCATACTGTGACTTCTCAGTCTCCGAGGTACGAGTTTCAGGAATCACGTATTGGGAAGCAACAATGTCCCAAATTGCACTTCCTTGACTAAGCAAATAAGCCTCCATGCACACCTTCCAATAAGTATAATCTCGACCATCAAACATCAGAATCTTAGTGTTCTTATCCATGTCGCCATAAGGATCACAAACCGGTTAAGGTCAACTGGTGATCTAACTGGCTTTGATACCAATTGTGGGATCGGAATGGCGACTAGAGGGGGTGAATAGGCACCTCGACACTTTCTTACGAATGTGATGGCCTGTTCAGATCACCCAACACACTTCTACAATCTTGGTTTCAAAATTTATACCAACCAAACCAAAATTCAAAGTTCAGAGTCAGTACTATGAAGTCAAATAAACTTAGAACTGAAATGGCTACTTAATTTCAAATGATAAACATGTTCTGAACATATTTGCAAAGTAATCAAGACAACATTCAAACAGAAACCTAAAACCGAGACAAAAATTCTGAACTTAAACAGTGTTTTCAGGTGTAATTAGAACTTTCAACACAAAAATATTTTCACACAAGACAAAACTGATCTAGATCAATTTCAGTTGTATCTATAAATCGATTTCAGATAAATAGATCACTTCAAAATGGCAAACTAATACAACTTTCTGAATTGTTCAAACACAGGTTGCTATTTCAACTAGATAAAAGTCCAAACTGACAATTCATTTCAAAGGATGACACTAATCAGAATGGATTTCATTCAAAACTATAAACATATTTCAATCAATCAATCCACTTCAGAATAGCATACTGAATAAGAGTCCAAAGATTAGAGGTTTCAAACTCACACGGACATGAACTTTCAGAGGATAACTCCTGATTCAAATATTGCAAAATTCAGAATTCAATTTCAATATAGATCACAGTTCTAAGATCTATTCAATTCAAAACAGAGTTCAACATTCTGATAACAATATATTCTAAAACTGAAATTTCAGAAGCTTTACTCTCTGCAATAGATGAAGTATGACACACACTAGATGAAGCACATCAATTTCAGAACATAAGAATTCAGTTTTGAAATTTAAATTTCAAATTTGAGATCAAATCAGACTAGAGAGAAAATTCAGTATTGACAACAGAGATTTAAAATCTGCAGCACTTAGCCAATCTTTAACCAGAATTTAAGTTATCAACATTTAAGACTGAGATTGACTTGGAGTTAAAATCAAACTTGACATAACCTAAAACAGTTTCAATCAACCAAGAGTACACAAATTTGAACAGCAGTTCAGAAAACTAAATAGATCAGGAAACAAACAGCAATCAACTATTTTCAGATTTTCAGACCACAAAAAAATTGTTTCAGTATTAAACTTTCAGAAAGATACACAGAATCAATTTTTTAAATCATATACTTCTGAAACAATCAGCAATTACATGTTAACACACTTATGGCTGGAATGCTTTGGTGATGTTCGGAGTAGATCCAAAAATTTACTGAACATTACTGGGTGTATAACAGTTACATGAAACAGGAAGCTACTGACAAAAGCACTTCTAGAGGAAAATTCAGAACAACTATCCATCTAACAAACCTATTAAAACCTTTTAGCTGAACCAGAATAAAACATTATAGAAATAATCCTTGTTGATTCCTATGATCAATTCACATAAAATTCAGAAGCAAAACTCAAGCAGATCTGAGAAAAAAACATCAGCACTAAAGCAATCAGTAGATAGATAACAGAGACAGTATGAAAACTTCTTCACCAAACCAGGTTCATCATCTCAAATACAGACAGCAAGCTTCAACAACTCAGACTACTCCTTTTACTCTACTCAACCGATCAGAAAGTAACTACTTCCCCAAGGACACAGAGTAAAAGCTCAACAAAACTCACCAGTTTTCAATGGTTAAAACTCAGATCGGCTCCAGGAGAGATGACTTGCTCAATCGCTGCAAGAAGATCCAGCACAACAGATGAATCGAGTACAGCAAGCCACGTTGAGGAGAAACTTTTGTCGATTACAGGGAATAGTGCTGAAAATCCTATAGCGGATCCTGAAAAACCCAACCAATCACTGTTTTGCATCAAAATTTTTTCAAACATAATTTTTTTCTCTCAATTTTTGATTGGAATAGCTGTCTCAAAAGTTGTGTTCGGCTCAGACCATCCAGGGGATAATATCCCAACAACAAACATCGTCTCGATCAATCTTCAACTCTCGTCCTGTTCGACCTCCATGCGTACATCAGAGTCCACTCTTGACTTCGACTAACACCCTCGACCATCTAGCATTAGACTCCCCGTCTAACCCTGATCCCGTGCCATCGACAGTTGACGAGTAACTCAAGTCCGCACACACAAGACAAACACAGACACACACACCATATCCAAAGCACCCAGACACAATCCCATGATATCAACCTGTCAATCACTCATCATTACCTTGAACTATAGTGACAAACGTCACTATGTTCCTCAAACACCTTGCTCCAAAACTCGCATCCTTGATTGGGTCGCTACTCTAGACCTCTGTCTTCGATGAACTCGTCGTTTAAAAGATTTAGTCAACAGGTATGAGTACAAAAGTACTCAACAAGCCACCGAGAATGCAATAGTGATGCAGGGTAATAGCAAGGGGATGATAAGGGTTTAAAGTGCGGAAAAGTACATTTTTATATTGCAACATTTAATGTAGTCATGTTTAATTGGACAGAGTAATAAACGTGAATAATGCAACATCTTCTAACTCGAGGAGTACAGTAAGCCCTCCTCGCTCAACAGTCCTTACATGCCAATTCATTATACCACACTCATAAAGGTAAACTAACTACGAGATGGCACACAACCCGTCCTTGATCGTGGGCTCAGCTTTTTGAAAAGATTTAAACTCTAATCAGAGGTGTACTACTGTACCCATAAGCCACTCATCCCTGCACACCGCAGTGTGTTTAGATGACCCAAGTCATATAAACTCGTGCCAAAACCTTTAGCATGAGACGCTCCAATTCGATAACACCCGCTCTAGGTTTCGCCGGCGTGCCGGCGCACCAGACCAACATCGCACCCCCTTTCTGCCTCATCGGTACAAGTCACCCGCAGGTGGTACTTGACCCATCTCTAAATGGTGCCTCAAATTGGAATGCTCCATACCTCTAGTTAGGACTTACCCATTAGACTTGTGGTTAGTACAGAAGTGCTTTTCAACGGATCCCACAGACCGGTCCTTATAGTGCCCCGGGTGCGACTAACCAATGCCCTCGCTTGCACCCGGAACCCACCATGCTAACATTCTCAACCAAAACTCCATGTCTATCAGAACACCAAGGCTAAGAGAAATAACTGGGGAATCATATAATAGAATCCAAGTATCTACAAATCATTTTTAATCCTATAGCAGTTGTGTTGATACATTGGACACTTCTAATATTATTAAGTATCATGGTGACAAGGAATTCAGGCTCGACAGGATGGCTTGGGTTTTCACTTCAAGGTCAGGGATCTAAACAAATATAATGTAATGCTTTCAATTTGACTAATGCATTTATAACATATGGATTTTAACGATATTTTAAGAAAACTAGGTTCAATATGCTCAAAAATTAGTTTGGTGACTTTCCTGGATTTGTAAATGGAGACAGAAGAACCTCGGGAAAATAGTCCGGCTCCTTGACAACGTCGTAATCTTCTAGGCACACAAAACGAGAATAATAAACAATTGAGGGAAACAATGAAACAAATTGTACAAGCATTTTAGTTAAATTGGTTAAGGTTGTAGAGAATGAAAGGAGAGATTTTCTGGAATTGAAATGGTGAATTTTGAAGTAAAAATGGAAAGGATAAGAAATTTTAAAGTTTAAGGATAATTTTTTTGGTTTTATTTTGAATAATAAAGAGTACAAACATATCAATTAAATTGGTTGAGAATGTAGAAGATAAAGAGATAAATTTTCTGAAATTTGGATGGTAAATTTTAGAGTAAATTCCAAGGAGTTTAAAATTTGAAGTTTGAAATGATTATTCTCAAATTTTATTTAAATTCTAATTAAAACAATGCAAAAGTTCATTATAAACGTATAAATTTTATTGGATGAGTATGAAGTGAATAAAAAAAGATAAGCTCTCTAAAATTTGAATGGTCAAATTTGGGGTTATTTTGAAGAAAATATGAATTTTAGAAGTTCAATCAATTTTCTAGAATTTTTATTTAAAATCAAACATCCTCTGGTCCACGGTGATCTAGGTTCACTGTGAACCAGCGCAAAGTGTGCGTGAGCCGATGGCTTTAAGTGGAATCCGACAGCCTAGATGGCTCGATACCACTTCAGCGAGGATGGAGGGCACAGATTAAATCCCTCTTGTGATTTAATCTACGTCGGTCGCTTTGAATCCGACGGCTTGGATCACGTCTGGCACAACACGTGGGGTCATCGTCTTCCCCGATGATGGCGACGCATGGCGGCACACGTGACGTCGACGACGATGGGTGCGGACCTCTGGCGATTGCGGAAATAGAAAGGCAATAGCTCCTGGGTCATCCTCATACCGGAATCATGGGTCGGAGGTGGCGGGGTGCGGTCGACGACGAGCGGGGTTATGAGCTCCCTTCGGGACAATGACGGCGGTGGAACTCCGGTGGTCGGTTGGTCTAGCAGAGGTGTGGCCAGGGACGGGGCAGCGATGGTGGTTCCGAAGGTGCCAGCAGCGAGGGCGGCGGTGGATCCTGACGGCGGCTAGGGGCGACTGGAGCTAGAGAGAGGTGGCAGCACAAAATGGCTAGGCAGGGTGCTCTGGTGCGCGTGGGTTGGTGATACTGGGTGGGCGGGACGTGACGAAGAAAGGGGGGCTTTATAGGGGTCGTCGGCGGGATCAAAGATGGGCGCAATTGGGGGGAAACTGGGAGTAACCGCACCTTAACGCTGACGAGCTTGGCACTTACGGGGATACGTTGAACCGAGATAGGATCGAGCGTGATTAAATGGGCAAAATGATCACCGGACTTAGGGGAGCGCAATTCTAGGGTTAATTCGGCAGGAGGGGGTTGGCAGTGGCGGATTCGGGGCGGTTAGGGTTTCAGCCGGTGAGGGGGGGTGCGATTTGGGGGCGGTCCTCGCGGAGATGACGGTCCCGACAGGTGGGCCAAGGCGGTCAGCGGCCCCGTGCGGGGGAAGCAAGTGGCGCCGATAGGTGGGCTCCACCGGGCAGTGGGTGTGAGCATGTGCGTGGGTTGGGGGCACCGCCAGCTTGGCCCGGGTGGCAGTGAGGGAGTGGCGCGGGTTGGGCTAGGCTGGAGAGAGAAATGACAGAGGTGGCCCAAAGGTATTTAAAACTATTTTTCCAATTAAAATAATTCTAGAAATCCATTTATAAAATATGAGCTCCTAGTAGAGGTTCTAAAATTTTACAAAAATTCTCAAAAATATATTTTGGTCTTATGAATCTAACATAATTTTCTTAGCTCAAAATTTTAATTATTTCTTCATGTTTTTATTTATTTGGACATTTTCAGTTTTGTTCAAAAATCAAAAACAATCCATTTCCTGTGTAAATAAATTTTCTCAAAATTTTTATCTAGATGTCTCTTATGGTCCAAATCTAATTAATTGACTTCAACCAAGTAAAAATTTTTGATTACTTTATTTTATTCTTTCTTAAGGTTTTTCCAATTAGTTCAACCATTTTATCATCCAAACTCAATTTATTCATTTAAAATTTTTATTTTCTCCAATTTATTTAATTTAGAAAATTTAAGGTGTTACAGTTGCCAATATAACGAAGTACCAACATTAGACGAAGACATGGTATGACCCAAAAATAAAGCTTAATGATCTTAAGCTGGATCATTTAGTATTGCGAAGCATAATTGCTCTGGGAAAATTTGGAAATAAATGGGAAGGACCATATATCATCTTGCACTCACGAGACCCCATATCTTTTAAACTAGCTAATTTAGAAGGGGAATAATTAAAACATGTATGGCATGCAGAGCACCTTAAATGTTATTTCACTTAGGGGCTCTTTGTAATAGGTTGTAAACACCTTTATAAATAAATAAAGCTTATGGTTAGAATTATGCATACCTCTCGAAATGATTCCTACCACTAGTGGACAAACTAGGAGGATGGAGCTAATTGTGGAGGTAAGCATCGTTCATACGAACCCAATCAACGGACTTCGAGCCACTTGCATGAAGCATCCGTCAAAGCAGGAAAGTGCCATGAAAAACGGATTCTGAGCCATTGGCTTGGAAGCATCCAGAAAGGAGTCGAAGGTGACCATGAAAAATGGATTCCGAGCCATTGGCTTGAAAGCATCCGGAAAAAAATCGAAGGTGACCATGAAAATTGGATTCCGAGCCATTGGCTTGAAAGCATCTGCAGAAGAGTCGAAGGTGACCATAAAAATGGATTCCGAGCCATTAGCTTGAAAGCATCTGTAAACGAGTCGAAGGTGACCAAAATAACCAGATTCCAATACATCCGAAAAAGAGTACTAAGCTACCATTTATGGAATCCAAACCTTTAGGTTCGCAAAGTTCTATGAGGTCCATAATGACCATCTACTCGGATTTTGAACCACTGGTTCAAAATTTCTATTCAATACAATAGGGGCGTCGAGCGTCTAAAGTCAAAAACTCTATGAAAATTGTGCATTAATCATAGATAAGCATGCCGGGCGTTGCACGTGACCTACTTCACTTGATAATCGAAGGCACCCACCCTCAATTTATATTACCCCACCAATCATATTACATCATGAAAAATCAGTGTCTAAACCAAGAAGAAAATGAAGACCCCTCCGATCCCTAAGACTAGCTTTGGGGTTAGCCTAACTTCGAGGGCGACTCGTTCCTGAGCCCGAAGTTTTCAGAACTTTCCGTTTAATCCGCTTTCCTTTTTGCAGAGCCCTGAAGTCATTCTGCTCTTGTTGAAGTTCTGCCTAGGTTTGAAGTCTTTCGGGGCTGGTCTTCACTGGGTCTTAGTCAGACCACTCTTCTTCAGACCAGTCGATGTCCTCCAAAGATGAAGATGTTAAATTTATAACTTCTTCCTTTTCCTCCTTAATATAAGCTAGCACTTCACTACAAATATCAGGTGCAACCTCTCTGTGGCTACCTCAAGGAACAGAAAATCAAGGATGCCTGTGAGGCCTTAAGGCTTCGAAGGTAGCCCACTGCTGACGGAGCCCTTCGTTAACCTCTAGTACTTCAAGCTCATCATCAAGAAAATGCGAAAAATCCTAAAAGAATTTCCAAATAAGTATTTTTCATTGAAAGCAAGACAGGAATACAAGTTTTTACATAATAATGCCCTTAGGAGAGCTAGACCTTCGGGTCTGGAGGATGCATGCTTATCGAAGGCATTGTTGGAGGCAGCGTCTGTGCCTTCTTTTTACAATGGCCTTCATCGATCCATGTCTTCACCGCTGTCCGACCTTCAGCTTTCTAGGATGCTTGAAAAGCCTCCCAAGCCGCGGCAACATCGGGCGAAGGGGTCAATAGTTGGTCGCTAGCAAAACTGGCAGATGCCACTCCGATGTCCGACACAACAAAAATTCTAATGTCTTCGAAGTGGTGAAGTACTCCAAGAGCGGCTACTTGTCCGGAGATCTCTCCGTACCAAGTACCCAAACACTTCATCGTATTCACCACCGCTTGGATCATCTTCAGCTTCCGAGCCAAAGTTTCGTTAGTCGATGAGGAAGAGGCGCAATGTAACACCCCAAATTTTCAAAGAAATAAAAATATCAATTAATATATTTTCCTGGAATTATTTATTTTGGAAATACCTTTAATGCCCTCCTTAAACTTTTTGAACTAGAACCTAGATGAAAAGACCAAACCAGGGGCTAGAAAATTTTGTATATGATCCCAAGGCCAAGATATATTTTGAGAATGTTTACAAATTTTTATCAACCTTAGAAGTAGCCCAAATATTTTAATCCATTTTCTGTAATTATTTTTAATCAGAAAATCATTTAAACAGTAACGAGCCTCTCCCTCCCTTTCTCTCTCTCCTGGTCGGCCCAGCCCGTTACCCCCGCACGCCTCGGATTGACACCCGGGTCCCGCTTGTCAGCGAGCCCCTCTCCCCTCGCGCGCGCGCCCGTCCGCCTGACCCCACCCGTCAGCCGCCACCCGTTCGCTCGCGCTCGCTGGCCTGTGGCCCCCGCATGTCAGGACCGTCGTCCACCTCGCGCCATCGCCACCAAACCTCGTCGGCCGAATCAAAGCCTCCGCGATTCACTCGTCGCCGGTCCCCTCCCCTCCATTTATCACCGGCATTGAATCCCCCGTATCGCGTCGACCATTTCCCCTCTTAATTTCACGCGTAATCATCCCGTTGTCGCCCGCATGCAGTGAAACCGCTCGCCAGCATTTACTCATGGCCTCCCCCGATTGCGCCCTCCCTGCCTCCGCCGGTACCCCTATTTAAACCCCCGACCACCGCCGCGCTCAACCCCCACGTTAATTCACTTCGAGAACGAACAGGATGCTCGCAATTCGGTTTTTAGCGCACCACCGTCACCCGCACTCCAGCCACCGCTCGCCGTCGCCAGAGTCTCTCTCCGTCCACGCCGATCGCACCTCCGTGACTGCCAAGACCTCACCGACCTCGGCCACCCCTCAGCCGACGACGAACCCCACTGGATCCTCGTTGTCGACAAGGACCCGAACGACTTCGCCGCCTCCTCTCGTCGCCGGCCATGCTCCGTCGACCTCGGACCACCACAAGGGTACCCTCGTGTTCCCCTTAGTTCCCTCTTTACGTTTTTAGCCTTAGTTAGGCCGGATAGCCCTCGTCGTTGCCGGAATCGCTCGCCGTCGCGTCGCCGGAGTCGGGGAAGATGGGTACTTTACCCCTCCCGACACGTGTCGTGCCGGATTCGATCCTGGCCGCACGATCTCGATCCGACGGCATAGATTAGGACCTTTACGCCGTTTAATCTCGCGCGTCGATCTGGTCAAAGCGGTATCGAGCGCAGTGGGCCGTTGATCGCAACTTAACGCCCCGCCTCGCCCCCACGCGTTGGATCTGGATCCAACGGTCCAGATTGGGCCGGACCACATGCACAGTGCGCGGGTTCACCGTGGGCCTGGCTCACCGTGGACCCGAGACTATTTTGGGATTTAATTTAAATTCTAGAAATGACTTTACACTTCTAAAATTCATATCTTGCGCATTTTAACTTCAAAAATTACCATTTCAATTCCAGAAAATTTGTAATATTATTCTCTATATGTTCATACAATAAAAACAGTATGTTTACTTTGGACATTTCATGTTTATTTAATAAAGTATTCAAATGCCCTTAGGGTAAAATGCAAATTTAATTATTTAAATTTCAGCAAAATTTATATTTATTCATTTCCTGTTAATATAATGAAGCTACTAAGTGTTCTCTGAACCTCTCATTTTAAATTAATTAGAAAACTTAAAATGAGATTATTCACAATTAAAAATCCCTTTTATAAAGGACCATATTTCATTATAGCTCATTTTAAATTATTCATAAAATGAATTTCAGAAACTTAACAACTTGTTTTGTTTAAACTAAACCAATCAAAACCTATATGCTTGTTGTGTGGTTTTAGATTGTTTAAATTGATTGTTGTATTTATTTCATTTTATTTATATTGGAAAGACTACGACGCCGCCGAGGAGCCGGAATACTTCCCGGAAGTTCCTCCCTCCCCTTACGCTGAACAAGGCAAGCCACCAAACCAATCTTTTGAGCATGTTGAACCCATGTTTTATTAAACTATCGCTAAAACACATAGGATATATATGCATTAGTCAAATGGAACCCTTACAATATATTTATTTAGGATCCCCCGACCTTGATGTGCAACCCAAGCCATGCTATCTAGCCTAAACTCCTTGTCACCATATGATTAGTATTATTAGCTAGTGTCCAATGTATCGACACGATTGCTATAGGATTAAAAATGAGTCGTAGTAACTTGGTTCTACTATATGATCCCCGTTATTCTTATCCTTGGAATTCTGTCGGTGATGGAGTTTTGGTTGTGAGTGTATGCATGGCGGGTTCCGGGTGCAAGCTAGGGCATTGGTCGGTAGCACCCGGGGCACTATAAGGACCGGTCGGCGGGATCCGTTGCAATACACTTCCGTACTAACCACAAGTCTAATGGGTAAGTCGTAACTAAGGTATGGAGTGTTCCAAACTGAGGCCACCATTTGGAGATGGGTCAAGCTGCACCTACGGTTGGCTTGTACCGACGTGGCGCAAAAGGGGGTGCGACGTTAGCCGGGATGCGGCCCGGCGCGCCGACGAAACCTAGAGCGGGTGGTTATCGCTTGGAGCATTTCATGCCGAGGTTTTGGCATGAGTTCCTGTGGTATGGGTCATCTCGTTACACTTTGGTGTTCGGGATGAGTGCGTGCCTTGTGGGTATAATAGTACACCTCTGATTAGAGTCATAAATCTTTTTCGAAAAGCCGAGCCCACGGTCAAGGGCGGGTTGCGTGACATCCCACAATTAGTTTACTTTTGATATGTATGTGCATGATGGTTTGACATGTAAGGACTGTTGTGCGAGGAGGTAAAACGTACTCCTCGAGTTAGATGGTGTTACTGATGTTCATGTTTATATTTCTGCATGATAAAAATTGATTACACTAAATGCAATAACTGAAAATGTACTTTTTCGCACTTTTAGCCATTGCTCTTCCTTTGTTATTATCCTGCATTATTACTTGCATTTGCGGTGGCTTGTTGAGTACTTTTGTACTCATACCCATTGGACACGCTTCAGAGGATGCCTACTATGAAGATGGTCTGGAGTAGTGACCCAGTCAAGCGAAAAGATCTTGAAGAAGGCGTTCGTCATGCTTTTGTTATCGTTTTTATTTAACTCTGATGTAATAATATGGTCTACGTACCATGAATACTTGTCGTATGTATGATTGTCACATGATGAACCTCTTGTATTATTGTTTTTCTTATGAAATTCAATAATGTTCCAATTTCGATAAATCGGGGCGCCACACGCAAGTCGTCCCGAATTATTCCAAGATGCCCCGAAGGACATCCATGGTATGAGAGGCTATACTATTGCACTTTGCCTTTTCCGCAACCAAGGCCTCTAACGAAGCCCACAAGTCACAGATTAGAGTGCTGAGCTCGGCTGCCTTCGTCATGAGGATAGTCTTCTAAGCAAGCAGTCACCTTACCTCATCGACTGAACGTTGATGCTATTCCCGAAGCCGTACGGCTTCAGCTCCAGAGTATGCTTGCACCTCTCGAAGCCTTTTGACTTCAGCCCGGAGTACCACCTGCTTAGCTAAAAGATCTACGTTTGTAGCCTCCAACTTTGCCTTCTCGCTCTGTTTTGTTGGACTATCTCCTCTAAGTCCAAAGCCCAGCCCTCGGAGTCCGCAAGGCTCTCTTGGAGGGCCGTCACCTTCTCTTTGACACAAAAATGTGCCCCCTCACTTGGGTCGGTTCGACGATCCAAAAACATCATGAGACGTTGACATCGTGTTCCGACAATCCTTAAACCATGGTAAGGGGATAACAGAACCGCTAGGCAATTCAATTATATCTCTGAAAATATAACCTAATTAATCGAAATAAATAATGTTAGATCTAATCGTCCAATTTAAGCCGATTGGGTAGAAAAGTAAAAAAGGACGGTCAGACCAGCCAAGTCAAACCGGTCGGACCGTGTTGTATAGGGATTTTCACCGAAAAATAACGAAGGGGTCTGAAGCGTCCCAAAGGGGGGATTCAACCTATTGTCCGATCGGACTGGAGTAGGACTCCCGGTCATACCGAAGGTGGTCACTGAAGGTGGCCTAGGTGTTTTGTTGCAAAGTTGGCTCTGGGCGGTCAGACCGGTGAAGGATGTTCGGTCGGACCGATGGTAGGCCTTGGTCGAATTGAGGGCTCCGGCGTTGCAGGGTTCGGTTCGAAGGGTTTCAGAGTACCCCGCGAAGGGCTCCAGTGCGAGGTCTAGGGCTTCGACGCGTAGGACTTTGGCACGACAAAGACCTTTGGTGCGAAGTAAGCCGAGGAAGCCTCCAAATCAGACTGGCCAAGAGGTGAAACAGGCCGATCGGGTGTCATCGGTCAGAGTGGCCTTGAGCCACCGGTCAGACCGTCCTGTGCTGGCAAGGCCCGGTCGGACCGGCCTGTGATGCAGTGAACACATCGGTTTGCTGGCGGGTGCTCCGATGGAGGGGGCTTGGTGCAGGGGGTTCTTGGCGACGTGGAATGAACACCTTGACTCCTGCAAAACACAAGAAACAAATGGCAATTCAACCTAGGGACCAAATCACCGGCAAAACCTGATAAAATGATAAAAACTCGTACGACGGTGAGATGGAAGGTTTTCGGATCAAACCAATAAAGAACTCGCTGTAGCGTGGCGAAGTACGGACAATTTTCTGATCAAATTGACAAAGAACTACTGCTAGGAGTAAAGTAATGCTAGGGAAAAAGGTAGATTGAAAAGCAAAAGTACGATTCAAAACTAGGGTTTTGAGTTGATCTATGGAAATGACCTTTGAATCAGCCTAACCCCTTTATTTATAGGGGCTGGTCTCATTTTCCCCGACTCCTAAACTGAGTAGGATTCAGCCAAAAGTGGTTATGAGAAACCAAGGGTAGTTTTGGTCTGAATGATGAGTGATTGACAAGGATGAGCGTCTGAGCGGATGAGTGGTCGAGAGTATGTGGAGTGCATCGAGGGTTTCGATGTGGAGTGAAGGTGTGGCTGCCGAGGGTTTCGGCAATGCGTTTCGTTCTTGTTTTGGCTTGTCTTGTTTGTGCAGGGTGGAGATGCTGACCGACTGTCGATGGCAAGTGATCAAGGGTCAAGCGGGGAGTTTGATGCTGAGGATCAGGGAGGCCAGATGAAGTTGGAGAAGATCTCAAGAGTGCACGAAGAGACGGAGCGAGACTCGGACGGACGGCTGACTGCGACGGCGTGTCGACCGTGTTCGTGAGAGGGAGGCCAGGACAAGCATTTGCACGGCTCGAGGGGGTCGAAGGGCTAAAAAGGATTTGTCGGTTTTTGCTGAAAACCGTCGAAACATTTACCGTTTTCACTATTTCAATAAAATAGTATCAAGTTTTAGTTTAATTTTTTTTGTCATAGTGTGTACTTTTTAGAGTATTTATGGAGTATATATATTCTGAAAATATTCTAAAGAGGGTTCTAGAGTAAAGTAGAGTTTTTCTAGTTTGTATTTTCAGTTTTGAATATTGAGTCTTTCTAGGGGGCTGTTTGTAAAAAGGCCTTCTAGAAACATGGAGTTGGTGGGATAAATATCCCCTTTGCTGGCCGAACTCTGTATCCAGAACATTCGAGCAACAAAAATCAATTTTAACTTCTCTGTGATTTGTTTTGCCGAGAGCCTCCATCCGGCTGAGATGGCCTGATCGTGAACAGCGCCAAGGTTCTCTGTGCTGCCAGATGCGCTACAGCGTTGCCGGAAGAGATGTTCACTGTCCAGAAGCTTGTTTCCATCAGCAATCTGTCCGGTTAGATTCTCATCAATTTTTTTGGTAATCTCTTGATGATCTGAGGTGATATTTGGTATGATTATCTCTGGTTTTGATTGATGAGTATACTGAAGAGTTTTGATGATTGAATCTGTTCATGGTTGAGTGTAAGTTCAGTTTTACTTGAGAATTAATTTCTGAACACTCTGAACTGAATTTTTCTCTATGTGCTTGAGTTCAATTCCTATAGATGCAATCGAGTGAATATTTGTGATTGAAAGTCAATCTGATGTGAATTATAGAATGTTGATTTGGTATTACTTCAAGTTGTTAGATCAAACTTATTTGATTCAGTATAATCATCCTGTTCTAATTTTGTTAGACAGCTTCTTATCTGGATCAAAACTGATCTAAGTTTTGGGTGTATGATATATGTTGAATTGTGTATTCATGTGATGTGATAAGCTCTATTTAAATCTGAATGGTTGCTCTGATCTGTTGCGTCAATTGTAGAGTATAATTGTTGCTCAGCTTTTTGATTACTCAAATTCAGAACCAACATTTTTATTCCCTTGACACAAACCTTATCATGAATAGTGTAGAGAATTTGGTTCAAATCTGAAAACCAAACTGTCAAGTGCTTGCATCTTGCTGTCCTGAAATCTTTTGAATTATGTTTCAGAAACTAAACTCTGATAACTACATTGCAAATAACAGATCTGTGTGCTAAGACTGAATTGTTTTTATGATTCTGAATTGGCCTTCTGCTCTGTACTATGTTTGCTGAATTTCTGTGTGTAGTCTGAATTGAAATGGTTTTCTGATTTGAGTTAGACAGAGTTTGTGAGTTCAGTTGTTTGAATTCAAGTTTATCTGTGTAGATCAAGTTCTAAATCTTGTGTGGTGAATTGTAATTGATCTGTTTCTGAAATACACAGTTCATTGTCCTTCAAGGTTGAGTACTGTTCAAGAATACTGAATTCAGAATTGTGTTGCTTTCATATTGTGATATCTGAATTTATGTTCTAATCTGTTTTGAGTATAAACCTAAACTTGAAAACTGTGTATATCTTGTTTAGTCCTCAATTCTATTTGTTTGAAATTTGAAGTCTGAAAGTATATATGCAGATTATCATTTGTTCTATTTTGGCTATTGTCGGATAAGTAATAGTGTTGTTTTTAGAATATTCTTCAAAGAACTTTGAATTTGTATGATCAGAGCTATGAAGTTTCAGGATCCATAATGCTTATTATGTTCTGATTTGATATGTGCTGAACTGAAGAGAATCTGAATTTGAAACTTGCAAATTGAACCAAAGTTTAACAAATGTGCTTTGCTGAAATAACCTTTACTATTCACCGTCCGAAAAAAATTCAGAAGTGTTTGAATCTCATTTGTGATTGAGTTAAAACGTTCTGATTTACTGTGTACACTTGAAATTGATCTCCAGAGTGAGTATTTCTGATAGGTGTTGTGTAGGAACTTGAAACAAAGATATTTTTGAGTTTTTGACTCTGTTTGAGCTTAAACATTCGTACTGTTTGAATTGAAACGTGAATTTGTGTTTTTAGAGGTGCGTTGGGTGATTTGATTAGGCCATCACTTCGAAGGAAAGTATCGAGGCGCCTATTCACCCCCCCTCTAGTCACCATTCCGATCCCACAGGTTAGGATTTGTTTATAGATAAAATAGCCCGGAATCAAACTCTATCTCTAATTCTAGACTTGGACCGGTCTGACCGGACCCATCGGGCCAGTCTGACTGGGGGCCAACATGGATGGTCGGACTGGCCTACCATGGCCGGTTGGACCAGCCTGTGCCAGGGAAGGCATATTTTTGGCCCCAATTACCAAAAATTGATATTTTGATAATTTTAACCATTAATGTCAAATTTGGGTGTCAACACATGCCCCCTGCCTTTTAGCAAACTTAGTGAGCTAAAAGCACAGCGAGCCACAGACGGTATCCCCCATACTCTTTATTTTTTCACCTACCATAAATTATCCATCTCTTGACTCAGAATTTGTGAACTCCTGAGGACGATTTGTATGACTAAAATCTATGAACTAGGGGACAAAGCGCCAAATTTTTCCACCAATTCGGCCTTCAGTATTTTCACCGGTTTTGCTCTCCGAGTCCCTTTTAGCGATGTAGTATCTAATCAATGAAACTAGAAGCTGGCTTGTCAACCAACTTTGGTCTCCACACATGTCTTTTCTTTGCTAAGGTCTTAGACTTATCGAACAGGTTACCCTTGAACTCTTCGGCCTTCTTCTTTTTAAGGTGTTTGGCCCGAAGACATTGTAAGTGTCTCTTTTGAGACTTGGTCATTCTTGGAGGTGCCCACGAAGGTAGTGGCTTTGATCCCAGGGGCACAAACTTACTCCTAGAATTTTCGGCCGAATTGGGAAGTACCCGAATCGGCCTCGACAATTTTGCGCTTATCATGACTGTCTCCCTATATGTTGTCGGTCAAACCGGCCTCACTGGTGAGAAACCATGTTGAAGTACATGGGTTTGATACTCCAGATGTGATGAGTGATTGTCAACGGAAGTCAAAGGAAGGGAGAAATAAAGACCTGCCGAGTCTAAGGCGCATGTGACTCAGGTACATGGGCAGCGAGCGACGGCCGGGCAGAGGAGCCACAAAGTCGGGCTGGCCCAATCCGGGTACATGGCTAGGAGCGTTCCTTTGTGCTTAAGAAGGGAGGGCATTTGAACAAGTTTGAGTCTCATTGTTGGGATGGAGTCTTTCTAGGTTATGCTTTGCATTCACGAGGCTTTCGTGTTTGGAACCAAGACTCCCAAATGCTTGTCGAGACTTGTGAGGTTTCCTTTGATGAGTCTTTGCCCTCGCCGACTCCTTCTTTTGAGCTTTCTGGAGTTGATGAGCTTGGAGAGTCCATCTTCGAGGAATATGATGACCCTCCTGCTGATGATGAGGATGGGTCCTCTGCACCGCCTGCAGACCCCACACCTTCTTAGACTTCGACTAAGGATGAGGACGAACCTCTAATTACTCCTTCTACTTCGATCGAGCCCCCTCAGCCGAGTCCAGAGGTGCCAGGTGTTGACTCCGGTGAGATGACTTCTCAGCCGAGTCTAGAGGAGCTAGTTGCTGACTTTGGTGAGGTGACATCAGATCATTTAGGATCCCGAGCAGTTCAGCGTGATCACCCTTCAGAGCTCATCATTGGTGATCTTATGGAGAGATCTTTACGTTCCTCAGCTGGTTCACTTGCTATGTTTGCTGAGTCTACTTTTGTTGCTAATTTTGAGCCCCGAGACGTTTCTCATGCTATTTCTGATTCAAATTGGATAAATGCCATGCAAGAAGAGCTTGAAAACTTTGTTCGCAATCGGGTTTGGACACTAGTTGAGCTGCCAACTGGATGCAACACCATAGGCACCAAGTGGGTGTTTAAGAACAAACAAGGAGAAGATGGTGTTGTGGTGCGCAACAAAGCTCGATTAGTGGCACAGGGTTTCTGTCAAAAAGAATTGACTTTTAAGAGACCTTCGCCCCTGTTGCTCGCCTTGAGTCCATTCGTATTCTTTTAGCCTTTGCTGCTTCAAAAGGTTTTAAACTTCATCAAATGGATGTCAAGAGTGCTTTTCTAAACGGATATATAGAGGAGGAGGTCTATGTTAAGCAACCCCCCGGTTTCGAGAACCCTAAATTTCCACGACATGTTTACAAGTCGCAGAAGGCTTTATACGGTCTGAAGCAGGCCCCTAGGGTTTGGTATGATCGCCTGAAGCAGTTCTTGTTGCAGAAAGGTTTTGTGATGGGTTCTATGGACAAGACTCTTTTCTTGCTTAGAGATGGCGCAGACTTGTTGGTTGCTCAAATTTATGTGGATGATATTATTTTTGGTGGTTCTACTAATGAGCTTGTATCCAAGTTTTCTGAGCAGATGCATAGTGAGTTTGAGATGAGTCTCATGGGAGAACTCAAGTACTTTTTAGGGCTCCAGATCAAGCAGACCAAGGACGGCATCTTCATCCACCAGGGTAAGTATACACGGGACATGCTAAAGAAATTTGATTTTGGTGGAGAGCTAAAGCCACAGATGACCCCAATGGGCACATCTGGAGATCTGGACAAGGACGAGAACGGCGTCAAGGTAAATGAGAGAGAGTATCGAGGGATGGTCGGATCGCTGCTATACTTGACTATGACGAGACCAGATATTTAGTTTGCCATGAGTGTGTGCGCGCGTTTTCAGTCTTCGCCACGTGCATCTCATCGGCAGGCTGTGAAGCGTATTTTCAGGTATCTTACTTATGCGCCTGATTTAGGTCTCTATTATTCTGCATCATCGTCTCTTGATTTAGATGGTTTTTCGGACGCTGATTTTGGTGAGTGCCGGCTGGATCGCATGTCTACTTCCGGTACTTGCCATCTTCTTGGTTCTTCACTTGTTTCATGGTCTTCTCAAAAACAATCTGGAGTTGCGCTTTCTACTACTGAGGCTAAGTATGTAGTTGCTGCTAGCTGCTGTTCTCAGTTAGTTTAGATGATTTCTACTTTGCGGGATTTTGGGTTGTTCTTTCCTTCGAGAGTTCCTTTGTTTTGTGATAGCACCAGTGCAATTAGTGTAGGGAAAAACCCATGTGTTCATTCAAAAACCAAACATATTGATGTGCGTTTTCACTTTCTGAGGGATCAATATGAGAAAGGAGTCATAGATCTTATTCATGTCGATACCCATCAGCAGTTGGCTGATATTTTTACTAAACCCCTAGATCAGTCTACTTTTGAGCGTTTACGAGGGGATTTGGGAGTTGGGTATCCTTTCTAGGATACTTTGAGTCAGTTTTTACTTTATTTTTTATTTTTTATTGAGTCTTTTTGTGTGCGTTCATAATCATCAATCACATTTTGGAGCTTGCTTCTATTATATGATTAATCTGCCTTACTTTCTCTAGCTAGTATATGCTTTTAATTACTTGTCAATGATCATGTTCTGTTTAAGTTCACATGATATATCTGATATTTGTCATATGCATGGCTTTTATGCTTTAAAAATTGAAAAATGATCACCATTGCTTCTGGTAACTAGCATGTGTAGGCTGAATGCTTTCGCTATCTTTTACATGCCTTGTAGCTAGATCCTTACTTAGATGCAGATATGCAACTTGGACATCTATATGCTTTAAATATGAAAAATGTGTTATGAAAATGATAAAAAATTCAGAGATATGAAAAATTTATGCATTTTTATGATTATCAGAAAAGATCCAGGTGGGTTTGCTTTGTCGCATTGCATTGTTCTGGACTGCTTACCATAGAACTTCGGTATGAACTAGGACGGTGTAATGTATGCCAAGACCAATGTCTTAAGCTTCTGATGGTCCAGTTCTGGCCTAGGCTTGACTTGGTCTGTTAGCAAAAGGTTTGACATGCAAATAACCCCTGGCAGAAATGATAAAATAAAAAAGGAAAAAGAAAAAGTCTGCAAAAATTTAAAAAGATGACAAGTTTGCTGAAGCACTTTGTTTTGGACAATGCTTATCTTGGTAGATATCAGTTAGCTTTTGCATCTCATGCTTTACTTTGCTTGTCAACTAGAAAATGTGGTGATGCTTTTGTTTGCAAAAATCGAAAAATGCGTGCTAATGACTCCCTTTAGATATCATCTATTGCACTGATCATGTAATGTATCTTAGACAGTATATCTTTTGCTATACCTGTTAGATGTTGTAATTGCAGTTAATCATATCTGAGAAGCATGCTTTTCACACTCCACCTGCACCCCATTTGCATTCATGGCATATTTTGAGGGGGGGCTGCATTTTAGGGGGAGTTTGTGTCTATGTCTCTTTAAGTGCATTTAGTCTCACTTGATGAGTCCAATTGTCAACAAGGGGGAGAAATTTTGGAGTTTAGGGAACATTAACATTTTTTTGCTTTCTCTAGGATTTATTTCAGGGGGAGTTCCTTGTTGGTAATGCACTTGTTTTTGAGTCTTTATTTTTGGTTAACCATAATGACCATTTTTCTTGCTTCTGTTTGGCTTTTGGTCATTAGGGTTAAACTTTTATTTTCTTTCTTCTATTTTTTTTTGTTTTTGTTTTCCTGTTTCCACATGTTTTGTAGGTTCTGAAGATGAGCTGAAAAGGGTGTTGACAATGCACTCATCGAGGGGGAGATTGAGAAACCATGTTGAAGTACATGGGTTTGATACTCCAGATGTGATGAGTGATTGTCAACAGAAGTCAAAGGAAGGGAGAAATAAAGACCTGCCTAGTCTGAGGCGCATGTGACTCAGGTACACGGGTAGCGAGCGACGGCCGGGCAGAGGAGCCGCAGAGTCGGGCTGGCCCAATCCGGGTACATGGCTAGGAGCGGTAGATGATCCACTGGTCTATTGACTGGGTTTGACTCAGGTACACGGGCGGCGAGCGATTGCCGGGCTGAGGAAGCTACGGGGTCGGGTCGGCCCAATCCGGGTACCCGGTGGGAAGACGATGGACGCTTTGTCAATTTGGGCGCAAAACTGACAACCTATGATTAATTCGTTTTTAGGGTATTAATATTTAGTTTTTAAGTTTAGAATATTTTTAGTTGAGTCAGGTGATTTTTCTAAGAATATTTTAGTAATTTTCGGAATTTATTTTAGAGTCAGTTTATTTTACCCGTGGGTAAATTAGTCTTTTCATGTATTAGGATTTGCCTATAAATAGGCCTCTATCCCTCCTGGGGATAGATGACTGTTTTTATTAGATCAATCTACAAATCTACAGTCCACCGAAAAATCTCTCTCCTTCGGAAAAATTCCGTCGCTGCGCGTTTTCTTCCATCACCGCATGCAGTTCAATGCAATCTGACTAAAGGCGATGCTGCTGTTTTTCCCTGCCGGCGACGTGACGCAGCAGAAGCATTTCCACGTGGGTCCCACATCAGAGCACTGCGCACGCAAGCAGTTTTGGCCGGCAATTGAAGCCACGGCAACGCACGGCTCCAATTCTTTCTCTCTCTGCTGGCATACTGTAGCCGCAGGCTACGTGGTGGCAGCTTTTCTTTTTGTGGCTTTGCGTGCACAGTGATCAAGATAACAGGCGGCACACGTTTTCTTTCGGCGATTAGAGCACGGCGCGGCTTCTCATGGCAGCGCCCAGATCTTCTGCGGGACAACGTAAATTTCCGATGCAGGTAAACTTCGTTTTAGGTAGTTTTAATCTACTATTTTTAGGGAGATCAAATTTTTAGATAATCATCTATTAATAAATTAGCTGAAAATTTATTTCAAAATTTCATTGTTATTTTAATCTGTTAAACTTTTATTAGTTGTCTAGTATTATTTTTATCTGTTTAATCTGCTCATATAAAATGAAAAGAAAAATTTATTAGTCGCAGTTATATTTTTATTCTAGTTTCTACCTGAAATATTTTTGGTTTAATTGTGAATTAATTTTTAGTGATTCATGTTCCATTCATTTGATTAGTATTTTATTTCTAGACTGAAATATAAATATTTCGTGATTGTTTTCTAGGTGTTTTTATTTACTGCAGTATTTTTATTTAGATTATTTTTAATATCATTTTAATTAGGACACCGGTCTTTTTTTTAAGCTAGACAACTTTAATTCCTGAAATTTGCATTGCAAATATTATTTGTCTGGTTAAGTTTATTTGGGTGGTGGGATTAAAATATAGTTTAGCAAGAAATTTTTAGGCGCCCATTCACCCCCCTCTGGTCGCTACTTTCGGTCCTACAACTGGGCCGGTCAGACTGGATGGTGTCAGGAGTCTGACAAAGGGCGGTCGGACCGGCCGTAGTAGGCTGGTCGTACCGGTGCACCATGCCCGGTCGGACCGGCCCTTGGGCGGTGATCAGACCGACAGTTGTACCTTCAGCGATCTTCACGTTGTCGTCTCTATCTTACTCCGGGAGGACTTTTTCAAGGGTTGGGTCTTTGTAAGTACCTGTTTTATCAACGACGATCATTTCATTGGGTTTACATCCTCGGTCCCTTCCTTTCATCTCTAAAGATCTAGGCCGACTTTTTTGAGCACGTCCATTTACTCACCTTTTTGTTGATCTTTCCGTTTTTGCTGGTCCTCGGTGGAATGGCACTTGCGGTGGTGAGAACGACATTCATGGGGCAAAGTATTGAGGAAGACCACCGTATTGGGGCATTGGGCATGCCCCCCATGACATCATCGTAAAACCATATGAATAAAATAGAATGAAAGCTTCCAATGATTGATGACTATGACCAAATCCTTTCTTAGGAGCCAAATTTGGTGTTTCTACATTATTAGGCTGATTATTTGCTCTTTGTTTGGCCACATGCTCATACTTATTTAATAGCGCATCAAAAGTAACTCTCGGTCACCTAGCCGTCTTGTCACCAAGCGGCTTTTCTTTGTCCATAGAATTACGTGTATCAGACTAATGCTCTTCAACTACAATATTCTTTCCTTTAGTTGATTCAGCTTGATCGAGCCGAACCAACACTTTGGCATTGCAATCAATACTAAGGAGCGAAGGATCATTCCCAAACTTCAATTGTCCTTCATTGATGGCCGATTGAATTTGTTGGCGGAAAACATAACACTTATTAATAGTATGAGTATAAGAGTCATGCCACTTACAGTACTTACAGCCTCCTAGTTCTTCCGCCAATGGGATGATTTGGCCTTCACGCACCTTGATCTGTCTCTTCTCAAAAAGATAGTCGAATATTTTATTGAAATTGGTTAGATCAAAGGTATACTTACCTCCTAGACTCTTTCGAGGTGTTGGATTCAGACTAACGCACACGAACGGATCTCGTTCATCAGTCCAAGTCCATTTGGCTGTCTAGACATCAAATTTCTTACTCTTGCCAGATGATCGCTCACCGACATTCTTTTCTAAGTCATCCTTGGATTTGCCATTGTCCACGACTCGACTTTCAATAGATAGAGTGCTTCGTAATACCTGACCAATATCCATGAAAGTCTGACCATGCATAGCTTCTCTAATGTGGACAAGCAGACCATCAAGTGCAAGATCAGCTAAATCTTTGTCGATAGTAGTCAAGTTAGAGTATCTTCTTTTGGTTTCTAGGAACCTCTGAATGTAGGAGTCAATGGTCTCACTGGTTTGTTGTTTAACTGATCTCAAATAGGAGAGAACTTCATGTGAAATTTTTGGACTAAATCTTCCCAAATAAAAATAGAATGAGTGGGCAAAGACATAAACCATTCATAAGAAGTTGTGCATAAAGATAAAGAAAACAAACTAACCTTATGCTCATTGCAACTACTCGCCTCACCACACTAAACTAAGAACTGCGCTATATGGTCATTTGTGGTCTCAGCACCATTGCCGATGAATTTTGTGAATTCCGGCATTTTGAAACCATTAGGGAGCTTGCAATACTCAAAATATATAGAATACGACTTTTGATTAATCCGATCCTTTGACTCGACTTCTAAATATTCTCTAAGCGTGGTGTACACTTTCTTCCTCAAACTCTTAGACCTAGTATTGCTGTCTTGTTAAGCTATTGGCCTAAAGGGAGAGGGGAGAGGGCGCAACGAGAGTGCGAGAATGGTTATCCTGCTGGGCATGAGGACTAGCAGTGGAACTGTTATCCTTGACCAACATATAATGCGTATCATCATCTACTGCTGGTGCATGTGGATAGGCCGATCGTGGAGGGCTAACCGGAGGTGCCAAAAAATTATCGACGGGGCGAGACAAGTAACCTTGAGCCAATGCAGCATAGTGCGTGCCCAGACCTATACACATGTGGGGTAGGTAGGGGTACAATAGGTGCAGGCAATGGATGTATCGGTGCAGGTGGTGATGTGAAAACCGTAGCAGGGTAGGAGTGTGTTAGACCGGCCTGCTTTGGCTAGTTGGACCGACTATACTCATCCGGTCGGACCGGCCAACTGGGTCCGATCAGGACGACATTTGTTGGAGGTGCGGTCACACTGGCCTGGTGGCCGATCATTGCCGTCGGGCATGAGTTGGTCGAACCATCCCAAACGGTGGTCAGACCGACCATCATTGGTGGCGTGGTGGTACCATGGTCGAGCGCTGCGGGATGGCACACGATGGTCGGTTCGGTCTGGTATGGCCGATCAGATCGACTATGTTCACTTGGTCGGTCCAACCAACCTGGTCCGGTCGGACTGATAGGAGCCAGAGGGGCCTCGGCCATGAAAGCCGAGGGTACATATGTGTAACAGCCCCAAAA
This sequence comes from Zizania palustris, assembly GCA_019279435.1. Classification (NCBI taxonomy): domain Eukaryota; kingdom Viridiplantae; phylum Streptophyta; class Magnoliopsida; order Poales; family Poaceae; genus Zizania; species Zizania palustris. Next base: position 76,823,467 of record JAAALK010000289.1, on the reverse strand, counting down.
TTAAAAGGGAATAAAATAAAGGAAAAATAATATTAAATGAATTTCTGAATATTATTATTTAAGAAAATACTAAAAGAGCCCTATTAAAGCCAAACAGAGATAAATATTCAAAATTTGGACTTGAAAATTTTATGGGATAAACTAGAGGCCAAGAAATATTTTTGAGAATTTTTACAAAATTTTAGCAATAGTGCTTCAAGCCTTAAACAAATAATTAAATTTCTGGAATTATTTTAAACAGAAAAACAATTTTAAATATTAATGGGCCGCAACCCTATTTTCCCTCCCCAGAGCCTTTCGGCCCAGCCCATTCCGGCCACGCCCACCGACAGGCGGGACCCACCTGTCGGCACCGACCCCTCTCTCCTCACCCGCGCCCATCCATCGCTGACATCCTGGGCCCACAGGTCGGCGCGCCGCCCCCTTCCTCTCTCCAGCCCACGCCCCAACCTGGCCCGCTTGTCAGCCACACCCGTTCGCCCTCGGTCTCTGGCAGCCTTGGCCCACTTGTCGGCGCGCCTGGTTCCGCCAGCACCCACTGACATGTGGCCCCCACATGTCAGCATCCTCTTCCCCGACGGAAGGGGATCCCCTCCTTCCAAATCCGGCGACCCCCTTTTCCAAATCCGCCGCCGGCCGGCCGGATTCGCTAAACAGAGCACGTGATCCTCTTCCCTATTCACCGGTGATCTCCTTCCACCCAAAATCGACGCGCTTTCACCCGATTGGAAGCCAACCCGAGCTTTGGAAGGACTCGCCGGCGTTGAGGGGAAATCGTTTCGGGTTTCCCCCAAATCGCCTTCCTTTCTCGCCTCCAGCCACCCCTATTTAACCCTCTCCATCTCCGCCGATCACCACACCCCGAAAACACCCAAGCCCCCTCCGTCCCGAGCCACCGTTCTCGCTTTTCGCCGTTTTCCCCTGGTCGCTCTCCGGCAGGACCTCACCGGTGCTCCGGGCCACCGCCACCCTCGCCAAGGCCACCGTCTCGACCGCCGTCACACACACTCCCTCGGCCCCACCTCTGTTGGGCCGGATCGTCGCCGGATCGCCGCGCCGTCGTCGGACCCGAAAGCTTCGCCGCTTCCTCCTCGCCGCCGGTCGCCACCAGTCCATCGCCGTCGCCACTTCCGGTACGGTAGCAATCCCCTCCCGACCCTCTTTCCATTTTTGCCGTCCCCAAGGGCATTTGGCCGCCGCATGCCATCGCCGGAGCTCACCGCCGCTCGGCCGGAGCCGGGGACGAAGGCCTTAGCCTTCCCCCGTGCCGCGCGCGTGCCGGACGGGCACCGAACCCTCCGATCTGAGATGGACGGCTAGGATTAAAACCCCCCGGGTTTAATCTGGGCCGTCCACTCAGTCAAAGGGGTATCGGGCTCCCTCAGCCGTCGATCGCCATTTAAGTGCCCCGCCTCGCATCTGGCCGCCCGATCTAGATCGGACGGTCCAGATCTAGCCGGTCCAGCGCACAGTGCGCGGGTCCATGGTGGACCTGGCTCACCGTGGACCCGCAGCTGTTTTCTGGTTTAATTAAAATTCAGAAAAATAGTTTAAACTTCCAAAATTCATATCTTGCTCAAATTAACTCCAAATTTCACCATTTTAATTCTGGAAAATTTGTCTCTTTATCCTCTACACTTTTATGCAATAAAAACAATATGTTTATTTGGCACATAATAATCTTATTAAATAGTAAAGAAAAGTCCCCTTTAGGAATTAATTAATATTTCAATTAAATAAATCAGATAAACCCTTAAAAATGTATAAAGTAATATCATAAGATATAATGGCTCTATTTCACTGTTATTAACACAATAAAAATGGAATGACCATGTTATCCATGACATTTTGTTAATTAACCTTCCTAAGACCCCTTTAGGGTTTAATTAATATTCCATTTAAATAATACAGAAGAACTCTTAGAAGTTTATATAATGATTTTAGATGATATGTTGAATCCAGTACACTGTTTATAAGCCAATAAAAATATAATAATTCATTTTGCTCATTTTAATTTACTAACCACCATTTCCAAGACCCTTTAAAATAAATGATTAATTCATATAATGGAAATACAACACCCTACAAAAATATTATGAAAAACTATATAATAAATTCAGAGGACTTAATGACTTTGTTCTACTGTTTTAATGCAACAAAAATAAACATGTTCACTATGCCTACTTTAATCTATTAATTAATATTGCAAAAGGCCTTGTAGGGTAATTAAGTAATTCAGATAATAAAAGTTGAACACTTTAAAAACATGTCATGACAACTTATATAATAACTTCAGAAAACCTAACAACTTGAGTTCACTAGTTTTAAAACAATAAAGATAGAATATTCATTTTGCCCACTTTGTTCTATTAAATCACATTACAAAATCCCTTTTTGGATTTAATTAATTCATGTAGTAAAGATCCATACTTTAGGAAGTTATCTTAAAGCTATATAACCAACCTCAGAAGACTTAATAATAATTAGTCACTATTTTTGATACCACAAAAACATCAAGGCTAATTTATACCTTTTTATGTTTACCTTTAAGAGGGGAGAGAAAAACCCCTAGGAAAAATAAATTACCTCAAGTCATAAATTCAGAAATCTCATTAGGAATCAACCTTAAATATTTAAGTAACAATTCCCTAGAATTTAAGACTCTATCTCCCTTACTTAAATCCAACAACAACTTGTATGCTTGTATGCTTGAGTTTGGATTGTTTGTTAATGTGGTGTTTACTTTTCCGTATCGAGAAGACTACGACGTCGTCGAAGATCCGGAGTTTTACCCCGAGGTTCCACTTTCACCATTCACGGATCAAGGCAAGTCATCGACCACCTCTGTGGAAACAGTTGATCATATTTGAGCCCACGTTTTAATAACTTATCGCTATAACCCATAGGTTAATATTGCATTAGTCAAATACTCAAGCCTTACACTTATATTTATTAGATCCCCGTCCTTGTGTGTAGACCCAAGCCATGCTTATTGAGCCTTAACTCCTTGTCACTCTACTCTAAATATATTAGCTAGTGCCCAATGTACCGGCACACCTGCTATAGGTTAAAAAGAACGAGTCGTAGATAGCTGGATTTCTGTATATGAATTTCCCTGTTATTCTCGTCTCTGGACTCTGTTGGAGTTGGCTAGGTTGTAAGTATGGTGGGTTCTGGGTGCAAGCTCGGGCACTGGTTTGTCGCACCCGGGGCACTATAAGGACCGGTCTGCGGGATCTGTTGCAAAGCACTTCCGTACCAACCACAAGTCTAATGGGTAAGTCCTAACTGGAAGTGTGGAACTCTTTGGCTCTATGCACCATAGTGGAGGGGTACAAGGGGCTAGCCTGCGGGCGACTTGTACCAAAGAAGGCTCAAGGGGGGGTATGGTGAGAACTCGACGCGTCGAGACACGATACGAAACCCATAAGAGGGTGTTGTGGAGTCGGAGGGAACCATATGGAAGGTTTTGGCACGAGTTCCCGTGAAATGGGTCATCTCGTTACACTTTGGTGTAAGTGATGAGTGCGTGCCTTGTGGGTACAGTGGTACATCTCTGATCAGAGTAATTTAATCTTTTCGAAAAGCCGAGCCCACGGTCAAGGGCGGGTTGTGTGACTACTCGCAGTTAGTTTTCTATTGTTTGAATGTTCAAGTTATTCATGGCACGTAAGGACTGTTGAGCGAGGTGGGGTGACTGTACCCCTCGAGTTAGAAGATGATGATACACATGCACATGTTTACTTTTCTGTACTAATAAATTGCTCTCATTTAAAGCTTTACAATTATGCTGCTTCCGCAAAATTAGCCAAAATCTCCCTTGTTATTACCTTGCATTATATTTGCATTCGGTGGCTTGCTGAGTACATCTGTACTCACCCCGTTGACTTACAACATCAGAGCCCGTCTACTACGAGGAGGATGAAGGTCTGGAGTAGCGACCCAGTCAAGGCGAGACTGGAAGGAGGCGTTCATCTAGGACCCTTGTTTTATTAGTTTCTCTTCATCTTTATTCACTTTTGTATTAATGCGGTCTACGAACCGTGAATGATTGCCCGTATTGTACGTGGTCGCATGATGAACGTCTTGTTTTATTGATTTTCTATGGAATTTCAATAAAGTCCTGATTTATTAAATTGGGGCGCGACAATATGTGACATCTCTCCTCATGCTCCCATCCATTATACTGCGTACTCGATGAATAGGGGGAGCGCTAGCGATCGTAATAGGGGAATTGACTTTGGGAAAACTGAATCTTCTAAACATCGCATCTATCTTAGAGTCTACATTGGGAGCCAAGTATTTCATGTGTTTGTTTAATGCGGTGTTAACAGCTTGGTTTACCTTGGAAACTAGCTCTTGTTCGAGGTCCGGAGGAAAGAAGGGAGGATGGGAGTTTACCTTAGTCGGCATGGTGATGGTTACGGATCTCGTGTTGCGCCTGACGAATGTGTCACCTATATTGACATATTTTGCAAGCATGCGATCGCGAAGTTCCTTCACCTTAGCTTCAAGTTTTGCACGGTCTTCCTCCGAGAGATCCTCTAGGGCAATGGTACCGGAGTCATTGTCGTCCTCTGTGTTCCCCGCCATGCTTGTTGGCATAGAAGGTATCATCGATGTAGTCATAGTAGTCATGTTTGTGGTCGATGTAGTCGCACTTGGCGTGTTTGTCCCCAGCGGAGTCGCCAAAAGGTGTGTTGACACGAAAACGTGCCCCGCACTTGGGTTGGTTCAACGATCCAAAAATGTCACGAGACATTGACGTCACATTTTGACAATCCTTAAACTGTGGTAAGGGGATAACGGAGTCACCAGGAAATTCAATTATATCTTTGAAAATATAACCTAATTAACCGAAATAAATAATGTTAGATCTAATCAGCCAATTTAAGTTGATTGGGTAGAAAAGTAAAAAGGGTGGTCAGACCGGCCAAGTCAAGCCGGTCGGACCGTGCCGTATAGGTAATTTCACCAAAAACTAAGAAGGGGTCCGAATCGTCCCGAAGGGGGGCTTCGGCCTATTGGCTGGTCGGACCGGAGTAGGACTCCCGGTCAGACCAATGCCTGTAAAGGTGGTCACCGAAGATGGCCTCGGTGTTTTGCTGCGAAGTTGGCTCCGGGCGGTCAGACTGGTGGAGGATGTTTGGTCGGACTGACGGTAGGCCTTGGTCGAACCGAGGGCTCTAGCATTGCGGGGTTTGGTGCGAAGGGTTCCGTAGTACCCCGCAAAGGGCTCTAGTGCGAGGTATAGGGCTTCGACGCATATGACTTTGGCACGACGAAGACCTGTGGTGCGAAGTAAGCAGAGGAGCCTCCGAATCATACTATCCAAGAGGGGAAATAGGCCAATCGAGTGTCATCAGTCAGACCGGCCTTGAGCCATCGGTCAGACCATCCTGTACCGGCAAAGCTTGGTCGGACCGATTGGAGTTGGCCGGTCGGACCGGCCAGTGATGCAGTGAACACCTCGGTTTGCTGGCGGGTGCTCCGACGGAGGGGGCTTAGTGTAGGGGGTTCTTGGTGACATGGAATTAACACCTTGACTCCTGCAAAACACAAGAAACCAATGGCAATTCGGCCTACGGACCGAATCAACGGTAAAAAAGATAAAAATGATAAAAACCTGTACGAGGGTGAGACGGAAGGTTTTCGGATCAAACCCACAAAGAACTCACTGTAGCATGGTGAAGTACGGAAAATTTTCTAATTAAATTGACAAAGAACTACTACTAGGAGTAAAGTAATGCTAGGGAAAAAGGTAGATTGAAAAGTAAAGGTACGATTCAAAACTAGGGTTTTGAGTTGATCTATGGAGATGCCCTCTCGATCGGCCTGTAACACCCCAAAAATTAAAAGGAATAAAATAAAAAGAAAACATTATTTCTGGATTTATTAATAAAGGAAAATCACAAAAGAACCTAAACAAAGCCAAACAGGGAGAAATACTCAAAATCTGAACCTGAAATTTTTATGAGATGAACTAGAGCCCAAGATATAATTTTAGGAATTTTTACAAATTTTTATCAACAGTGACTCAACCCTTAATCAAATATTTGATTTTCTGGAATTATTTTAAATCGAAAATCAAATTTAAATCCTTAACGGGCCTCAACCCAGAAACTTCCCCCAGCGGCCTTTTTGGCCCAGCCCATCGCCACCCTCTCGCTGGCAAGAGGGGCCCGCCTGTCGGCGCACGCCCCCCCTCTCTCCTCCCGCTCGCGCCCCGCCTGGACCCACTTGGCAGCCACTCGCACCCATTTCTGTTTCTCTGACCGATGGGACCCGCTTGTCGGCCCTTCCCTTTTTCGTTCGCCCGCCGACAGGTGGGGGCCACCTGTCGGGATCGTCTTCCCCGAAGGAAAGGGATCCCCCTTTCCATCGCCGGCGACCCCTCCTTCCAAATCCGCCGCCGCCAGCTCCCCCTTGCCAAACCGACGCCCGATCTCGACTTGCCGAACTCCGGTGACCCCTTTCCAAACAAAACCGACGCGTTTTCGTGCTTATGGAAGCATATCCGAGGTAAAAAGAAACCTCGCCGGAGTTAGGAATGAACCCTCGGGTTCCCCGGCGTGGCTTGCCATCTATACACCGGAGACCTCCTATAAGAACCCCTCTGGTCGCCGCCCTCTGCCCACACCGTAGCAGCCCGAGCCCTCACACACCAGAGCGCCCCGACAGCATTTTTCGAGGTTCTCCCCTGCTCCATCTCCGGCGAGCCATCGCCGTCGATCCCAGCCTCCTCCGCCCTAGCCACTGCCACCATCTAGACCGACGTCGACCGCCCATCCCCGGCCACCACTCCGTTGGCTTTGGAACCCGCCGGATCACCATCGCCGTCGAGCTCCCGAACCTTCTTCGCCGTCTACCCTCGCCGTCGTCGTCAGTCCGTCGCCCAGCTTCGCCACCGAAGGTACCATCGTGACCCCCTCGCTCCCCGCGTTCCATTTCTGGCCCTAGCTAGGCACGTAGACCCTCGCCGCCGCCGTCACGGGCGCACCCGAGCCCGCCGTCGCCGGAGACGAAGGGGGGTACGAGCCCCCTTACGTCGTGCCGTGCCGGATCGCACAGCGACCGTCCGATCGCGATCGGAGGGCTAAGATTAAACCCCTCCGGGATTTAATCTGGGCCCTCGGATCTGGTCAAAGGGGTATCGAGGCCTCTCGGCCGTCGATCACCACTTAAACCCCAGGACTGATCTCGAGCGTCCACGTCATACCGCTTCGCGAGATTTAATCGTGGCCGTTCAAATTCACTTACGCCTCCCGCCTCGCGTCCGACCGCCAGATCCAGATCCGACGGCTCTGGATCGGTCGGTCCACGCGCATAGTCACGGGTTCACGGTGAACCTGGTTCACCGTGGACCAGAGACTGATTTTAGTTTAAATAAAATTCAGAAAATTGATTTAAACTTTGAAAATTCATATCTTGCTCATTTTAACTCCAAATTTCACCATTCAAATTTTGTTAGAACCAGAATATTATTCTCTACACATTAATACAATAAAAACAGTATGTTTCTGTTACTTAAAATATTATTAATAAATAAATGAATAAAAATCCCTTAGGGTTGAAATTAAAAATACAGAAAATAAATAGGGAAAATTCTAAAACATTAAACTTTACTGTTTTGAACAAAACCTTGAAATATTAAAAACATTACTTCACATAATAAAACCTACAAATGTGTATGTTTAATGTTGGGTGAATTTTCATCTGTTTATTGAATGTATTATTTATTTTTCCGTAACGAGAAGACTACGAGTTCGTCGAGGAGCAGGAGTTCTACCCCGAGGTTCCTCCATCCCCATTTGCTGAGCAAGGCAAGTCATCGACCACCCCTGTGGAAACAGTTGATCATTTTGAGCCCATGTTTCAATAAATTATCGCTATAACCCATAGGTTAATATTGCATTAGTTGAATATTCAAGCCTTACACTTATATTTATTAGATCCCCGTCCTTGTGTGCAAACCCAAGCCATGCTTATTGAGCCTCAACTCCTTGTCACTCTACTATAAAAATATTAGCTAGTGCCCAATGTACCGGCACAACTGCTATAGGTTAAAAAGAACGAGTCGTAGATAGCTGGATTCTGTATATGAATTTCCCTGTTATTCTCGTCTCTGGACTCTGTTGGAGTTGGCTAGGTTATAAGTATGGTGGGTTCCGGGTGCAAGCTCGGGCACTGGTTTGTCGCACCCGGGGCACTATAAGGACCGGTCTGCGGGATCTGTTGCAAAGCACTTCCGTACCAACCACAAGTCTAATGGGTAAGTCCTAACTGGAAGTATGGAATACTCCGGCTCGATGCACCATAGAGGAGGGGGCAAGGGGCTAGCCTGCGGGCGACTTGTACCGACGAGGCTCAAGGGGGGGTATGGTGGGGCTCCGATGCGTCGGGACACCATATGAAACCCATAAGAGGGTGCTATTGAGTCGGGGAGGACTATATGGAAGGTTTTGGCACGAGTTCCCGTGTGATGGGTCATCTCGTTACACTTCGGTGTAGGTGATGAGTGCGTGCCTTGTGGGTACAGTGGTACATCTCTGATCAGAGTAATTTAATCTTTTCGAAAAGCCGAGCCCACGGTCAAGGGCGGGTTGTGTGACTACTCGCAGTTAGTTTACAATTGTTTGAATGTTCAAGTTATTCATGGCACGTAAGGACTGTTGAGCGAGGTGGGGCTGACTGTACCCCTCGAGTTAGAAGATGATGATACACATGCACATGTTTATTTTTCCGTACTAATAAATTGCTCACAATTAAAGCTTTACACATATGCTGCTTCCGCTAAAATTAGCCACTATCTCCCTTGTTATTACCTTGCATTGTATTTGCATTCGGTGGCTTGCTGAGTACATCTGTACTCACCCCGTTGACTTACAACATCAGAGCCAGTCTACTACGAGGAGGATGAAGGTCTGGAGTAGCGACCCAGTCAAGGCGAGACTGGAAGGAGGCGTTCATCTAGGACCCTTGTTTTATTAGTTTCTCTTCATCTTTAATCACTTTTGTATTAATGCGGTCTACGAACCGTGAATGATTGCTCGTATTGTACGTGGTCGTGTGATGAACGTCTTGTTTTATTGATTTTCTATGGAATTTCAATAAAGTCCTGATTTATTAAATCGGGGCGCGACAAGATGGTATCAGAGCCGACTTGACTGTAGGAAGCCAAACAGACCTGACCTTAGGACTTATATATATTCACTATATTTTACAAAAGATTACTTATCCTCTCATCTCCTAAGATTTTCACAAAATTTTCTCTCTTTTGTAGATGCCGGTTCACACCATGAGCGGGACTCTTCGTGACGAGACCGGATTCATCCGCGAGCTACGCATGCTCGTCAGTTTCCTCGGCTTCGAGCAAGAGCCGATGTACCATGGAGTCTTCCCCGACGAGGAAGAAAGCTACTGCGAGGTCACCGTTGTCGTCCAGCCCTCCCCTCAGACAGCTCACACCTACCGCGGAGGAGGACCTACCTTCCTGGTAGCCAGTCAGCGCACCGCTCTCCAGGCACTTACCGAGCTCCGGATGATCTACGACAGCGAGCTCTACGACACGGACTTCCGCTTCGTACCTCTTCGCACCCCAGGGAGCCCACACAGTGTCTTCGTCAGCACCCTCTCCCAGCGTCATTCAGCGATCGGTCATACCATGCGCTTATTGGAGGCCATGGATGATCTCCACTATGAGGCGCTGCAGGACGCCAATGGACAGCGCGACACTATCAGTTTCTACCGCCATTCCTCCGAGGACCTGAACCGCGAGAACGGAGAGCTTCGTCGCCGCATCCAGCAGGGACACCGGTTGGCTGCCGAGGCAGAGGAGTTGCGGCGTCAGAATGAGCTTCTTCGACAGCGTGTCGCCACCAACCCGCACCTCCGCTACCAGATCGAGGAGTTGAAGAAGGACCTAGAGGAGATCGCACCTCTTCCGCCTCGCCGGAAGAAACCCATCCAGACTCCCACAGTGAGGCCCAAGAGGATCTCCCGCAGTGCACCACCCGCCGGACCGTCCAGTTCCTCGACCCCACCCGTCTCCCACGAGCCCGAGATCGAGCCGTCCCCCGAGCTGCCCTAGACGTAGATTTTACGGTTGATTGTTATTTTCATTTTTGCTTGTATTAGCATTCATGTCACAATATAAGGCATGAATGAGGAAATTAATAAATGTAACCGCAAGAACGGTACCCTTTTGAAATAAATAAGTTCACCCAAAATAAATATGTGTACATTGGAAATTCCAGGATGACCAACACCCAGGGATCAGACGCTCCTCAGAACGGAGGGGAGAGTGGCAACCTGCCACAATGGGGAGCCACCGGGCAGAGGCAGGCCCCAATCGCCAACCACCCCACCGTGGCTGAAATGATGGCCACCCAAAACCAGTTGGTCTCAGCCCTCCTGCACCAGATGCAGCAGCAGCAGCAGCAAATGCAAGAGCAGCAGGCTCACTTCTTCCGCCTCTACCAACAGCCCGAGCTGCCCCGACCCGCCACACCAGCTCCCGCTCCCGCAACTCAGCTCTCGGAGTTCCTCCGAGTCCGCCCACCGACCTTCTCGAGCACCACCAACCCCATGGAGGCTGGGGATTGGTTGCGGGCGATCGAGAAGAAACTCGATCTCCTGACCTGCACTGAGCAGGAGAGGGTGGCCTTCGCCACCCACCAGCTGCATGGTCCCGCCGCTGAGTGGTGGGACAACCACCGCGAGACTCTGCCCGAGGGCCACGCCCACACTTGGGCAGAGTTCTCGGCTGCCTTCCGTGCCGCTCACATCCCCGACGGCATCGTTGCTCAGAAGCAACAGGAGTTTAGGGACCTGCAGCAGGGGAGCAGGTCCGTAACTGAATATCTGCACGAGTTCAACAGATTGGCCAGGTACGCACCTGAAGAGGTTCGTACGGATGCGGCCAGGCAGGCTAAGTTCCTCCGGGGACTGAAGGATGAGCTGTCTCTACAGCTTATCTCCGGAGACTTCGCCAACTTCCAGAAGTTGGTGAATAAGGCTATCATACAGGAGACCCAGCAAAATAAGGTCGACCTGAAGAAGAAGCGCATGATTGCCTTCAGGCAGAACCAGGGTATGGCCCAAAGACCCCGCTTTGCTCCACCACCACCAGCACCACAGTACCACCCCCGACCAGTGTATCGCCCGGCGCCACCAGCTGCCAACGCCGGAGCCAGTCAACCTCGCACCGCTCCAGTCGCACCTACCGCCCCAGTCGCCCCGGCCAAGAAGCCGGAGGTCTTGAGAGACAGGCATGGCAAGCCTGTGGTATGCTTCAACTGCCGCCAAGAGGGACACTACTCCCACCAGTGCCCCCACCCCAAGAGAGCTCAAGGAGTCACCTCCAACCCCGCCGTCCGCGCCAAAGTAAACCACGTCTCCGCCGAAGAAGCCCAGGCTGCACCAGAGATTGTCATGGGTAAGTTTATGGTTCATTCATCGCATGCAGTGGTATTATTTGACACCGGAGCTACCCACTCCTTTATATCAACTGCTTTTGTGGAAAATAATGCACTGGACATAAGTGAACTACCCAGGCCAGTACTAATAGCTACCCCAGGAAAGCAAACCCTCGCTTGTTCCTTTAGTCCAAGGATATGGGTAGATATCCAAGGCACGATATTTTGGGCCGACCCCATTCTAATAGAATGTCAAGGTTTGGACCTCATTCTAGGGATGGATTGGCTAAATAAACACCAGGGTGTGATAGAATGTGCCCAGAGAAAAGTAACTGTGACTAATGAGGAAGGGATTATGGTCACATTCCAGATGCCCAGCATGAAGGCCGGAAGGACAAGACTACATCAGATTACCTTGGAGGAGATACCAGTAGTCAGCGAATACCCGGATGTATTCCCAGAGGATCTACCAGGGATGCCACCTAAGAGGGATATCGAATTCAGGATTGACTTGGTGCCCGGAACCACTCCTATTTATAAGCGACCATACCGGATGGCCGCCAATGAATTAGCTGAAATGAAGCAGCAGTTGGAGGATCTTGAAAGGAAAGGTTATATCAGACCAAGTACATCACCGTGGGGTGCTCCCGTCATCTTTGTCGAGAAGAAAGAAGACAAGGCAAAGCGTATGTGTGTGGATTATCGCGCCTTGAATGAGGTAACAATCAAGAATAAGTACCCATTGCCTCGGATCGATGATCTCTTCGATCAGCTCAAAGGAGCTACGGTATTCTCGAAGATCGACCTGCGGTCTGGTTACCACCAGCTAAGAATCCGAGAGGAGGACATACCCAAGACTGCTTTCACGACCCGCTATGGATTATATGAGTGTACGGTTATGTCCTTTGGATTGACCAACGCCCCTGCATTCTTCATGAATATGATGAATAAAGTATTCATGGAATATCTGGACAAGTTCATCGTGGTCTTCATAGACGACATCCTTATTTATTCCAAGGACCAGAAGGAGCACGAGACTCACCTCCGGTTAACCCTAGGAAAGTTAAGGGAACACCAATTATATGCCAAGTACAGCAAATGCAAGTTTTGGACGGCAGAAGTAAAGTTCCTTGGACACATCATCTCTGCGCAAGGAATCGCAGTAGACCCTGCCACCGTAGAAGCAGTCACGGATTGGTTGCCACCCACGAACGTATCTGAGATACGAAGTTTTCTGGGATTGGCCGGATATTATCGAAGGTTCATTGAGAATTTTTCTAAGATAGCCAAGCCAATGACCAGATTGTTGCAGAAAGGAGAAAAGTTCGAATGGACTCCTGAATGCGAGGAAAGTTTCCGCACCCTCAAGACTCGTTTAGTGTCTGCACCTATACTGACCCTACCGGATATCCGCAAAGACTTCCATGTCTATTGCGACGCATCTCGCCAGGGATTGGGATGTGTTCTTATGCAAGATGGAAAAGTCATCTCTTATGCCTCCAGACAATTGAGACCCCATGAGTTGAATTATCCGACCCATGATTTAGAATTAGCCGCCGTAGTGCACGCCCTTAAGATTTGGAGGCACTATCTAGTTGGAAATCGCTGCGAGATCTTTACGGATCACAAGAGCTTGAAGTATATCTTCACCCAGCCAGATCTGAACCTGAGACAAAGACGATGGCTGGAATTGATTAAGGACTATGACTTGGGTATTCACTACCACCCAGGAAAAGCAAATGTGGTAGCTGATGCCTTAAGTCGCAAAGGATATTGCACAGCCATGATGATTCAAGAACACGCACCCTTGTTATGTAAGGAGATGGAAAACTTAAATCTTGGATTGACCACCAGAGCATATCTAGCCACCTTGGAGACCCAACCGGTATTGTTTGAGCAGATTCGTGAAGCTCAGTCAGAGGACCCGGATATAGCTGCCATTAAGAAGAATATGAGACAAGGAAAGGCCCCCGGATTCTCAGAAGACGAGAATGGCACCATATGGTTTGGAACCCGGATATGTGTGCCGGATAAACCTGAAATAAAGACTCTTATCCTAAGAGAAGCCCATGAGACATTGTACTCCATTCACCCCGGCAGTACCAAGATGTACCAGGATCTGAAGGAACGCTATTGGTGGGTTAGCATGAAGAGAGAGATTGCCCAGTTCGTCGCCGAATGTGACACCTGCAGAAGAGTAAAAGCCGAACATCAGAGGCCTGCAGGATTGTTACAACCACTTAAAGTGCCGGAATGGAAGTGGGAAGAGATCGGTATGGATTTCATCACCGGACTCCCAAAGACCCAACTCGGGTATGATTCTATATGGGTGATCATTGATCGGCTTACAAAAGTAGCTCATTTCATAGCCGTCAAGACGACCTTTAGTGGCCCTAAGCTAGCAGAACTATATATGGCCCGGATAGTATGTCTTCATGGAGTGCCCAAGAAGATAGTATCTGACCGAGGAAGTCAGTTTACCTCTCGGTTTTGGAAGAACCTCCAAGAGGAGATGGGCACGAGATTAAATTTCAGTACCGCCTACCATCCTCAGACAGATGGACAAACAGAAAGGGTAAATCAGATACTAGAGGATATGCTTCGAGCATGTGTTTTGGATTTTGGAGCCACTTGGGACAAGAGCTTGCCATATGCAGAATTTTCATACAACAATAGCTACCAAGCCAGTCTTCAGATGTCTCCTTTTGAAGCCCTATATGGACGAAAGTGCAGAACGCCTCTCCTTTGGGACCAAACTGGTGAATCCCAAGTATTCGGAACCGACATTCTCCGTGAAGCCGAAGAGAAAGTACGGATTATCAGAGACCGACTCAAGACAGCCCAATCTCGACAGAAGAGCTACGCAGACAATCGCCGTCGAGACTTAGCCTTTGAAGAAGGAGATCATGTCTACCTTCGGGTTACACCTCTTCGTGGGACACAACGGTTTAACATGAGAGGAAAGTTGGCCCCTCGATATGTTGGACCATTTCTCGTCATTAGACGCCAGGGCGAAGTCGCATATCAGTTGGAATTACCACCTTCATTGGCTGGAGTGCATGACGTATTCCATGTGTCTCAACTCAAGAAGTGTCTCCGCGTCCCCACGGAGCAAGTGGATCTTCAGCAGTTGGATGTCCAAGAGGATCTGACTTATGTGGAGAAACCGGTCAAGATATTGGAAGTCAAAGAAAGAACCACCAGGAGTCGAGTCATCCGCTTCTGCAAGGTGCAGTGGAGCAATCATCCAGTAGAAGAAGCCACATGGGAAAAAGAAGATGAACTCAAAGCACAGCATCCTGAGCTATTCGAAGATTGATCCGAATCTCGAGGACGAGATTCTCTGTAAGGGGGATAGGATTGTAACACCCCAAAAATTAAAAGGAATAAAATAAAAAGAAAACATTATTTCTGGATTTATTAATAAAGGAAAATCACAAAAGAACCTAAACAAAGCCAAACAGGGAGAAATACTCAAAATCTGAACCTGAAATTTTTATGAGATGAACTAGAGCCCAAGATATAATTTTAGGAATTTTTACAAATTTTTATCAACAGTGACTCAACCCTTAATCAAATATTTGATTTTCTGGAATTATTTTAAATCGAAAATCAAATTTAAATCCTTAACGGGCCTCAACCCAGAAACTTCCCCCAGCGGCCTTTTTGGCCCAGCCCATCGCCACCCTCTCGCTGGCAAGAGGGGCCCGCCTGTCGGCGCACGCCCCCCCTCTCTCCTCCCGCTCGCGCCCCGCCTGGACCCACTTGGCAGCCACTCGCACCCATTTCTGTTTCTCTGACCGATGGGACCCGCTTGTCGGCCCTTCCCTTTTTCGTTCGCCCGCCGACAGGTGGGGGCCACCTGTCGGGATCGTCTTCCCCGAAGGAAAGGGATCCCCCTTTCCATCGCCGGCGACCCCTCCTTCCAAATCCGCCGCCGCCAGCTCCCCCTTGCCAAACCGACGCCCGATCTCGACTTGCCGAACTCCGGTGACCCCTTTCCAAACAAAACCGACGCGTTTTCGTGCTTATGGAAGCATATCCGAGGTAAAAAGAAACCTCGCCGGAGTTAGGAATGAACCCTCGGGTTCCCCGGCGTGGCTTGCCATCTATACACCGGAGACCTCCTATAAGAACCCCTCTGGTCGCCGCCCTCTGCCCACACCGTAGCAGCCCGAGCCCTCACACACCAGAGCGCCCCGACAGCATTTTTCGAGGTTCTCCCCTGCTCCATCTCCGGCGAGCCATCGCCGTCGATCCCAGCCTCCTCCGCCCTAGCCACTGCCACCGTCTAGACCGACGTCGACCGCCCATCCCCGGCCACCACTCCGTTGGCTTTGGAACCCGCCGGATCACCATCGCCGTCGAGCTCCCGAACCTTCTTCGCCGTCTACCCTCGCCGTCGTCGTCGTCCGTCGCCCAGCTTCGCCACCGAAGGTACCATCGTGACCCCCTCGCTCCCCGCGTTCCATTTCTGGCCCTAGCTAGGCACGTAGACCCTCGCCGCCGCCGTCACGGGCGCACCCGAGCCCGCCGTCGCCGGAGACGAAGGGGGGTACGAGCCCCCTTACGTCGTGCCGTGCCGGATCGCACAGCGACCGTCCGATCGCGATCGGAGGGCTAAGATTAAACCCCTCCGGGATTTAATCTGGGCCCTCGGATCTGGTCAAAGGGGTATCGAGGCCTCTCGGCCGTCGATCACCACTTAAACCCCAGGACTGATCTCGAGCGTCCACGTCATACCGCTTCGCGAGATTTAATCGTGGCCGTTCAAATTCACTTACGCCTCCCGCCTCGCGTCCGACCGCCAGATCCAGATCCGACGGCTCTGGATCGGTCGGTCCACGCGCATAGTCACGGGTTCACGGTGAACCTGGTTCACCGTGGACCAGAGACTGTTTTTAGTTTAAATAAAATTCAGAAAATTGATTTAAACTTTGAAAATTCATATCTTGCTCATTTTAACTCCAAATTTCACCATTCAAATTTTGTTAGAACCAGAATATTATTCTCTACACATTAATACAATAAAAACAGTATGTTTCTGTTACTTAAAATATTATTAATAAATAAATGAATAAAAATCCCTTAGGGTTGAAATTAAAAATACAGAAAATAAATAGGGAAAATTCTAAAACATTAAACTTTACTGTTTTGAACAAAACCTTGAAATATTAAAAACATTACTTCACATAATAAAACCTACAAATGTGTATGTTTAATGTTGGGTGAATTTTCATCTGTTTATTGAATGTATTATTTATTTTTCCGTAACGAGAAGACTACGAGTTCGTCGAGGAGCAGGAGTTCTACCCCGAGGTTCCTCCATCCCCATTTGCTGAGCAAGGCAAGTCATCGACCACCCCTGTGGAAACAGTTGATCATTTTTGAGCCCATGTTTCAATAAATTATCGCTATAACCCATAGGTTAATATTGCATTAGTTGAATATTCAAGCCTTACACTTATATTTATTAGATCCCCGTCCTTGTGTGCAAACCCAAGCCATGCTTATTGAGCCTCAACTCCTTGTCACTCTACTATAAAAATATTAGCTAGTGCCCAATGTACCGGCACAACTGCTATAGGTTAAAAAGAACGAGTCGTAGATAGCTGGATTCTGTATATGAATTTCCCTGTTATTCTCGTCTCTGGACTCTGTTGGAGTTGGCTAGGTTATAAGTATGGTGGGTTCCGGGTGCAAGCTCGGGCACTGGTTTGTCGCACCCGGGGCACTATAAGGACCGGTCTGCGGGATCTGTTGCAAAGCACTTCCGTACCAACCACAAGTCTAATGGGTAAGTCCTAACTGGAAGTATGGAATACTCCGGCTCGATGCACCATAGAGGAGGGGGCAAGGGGCTAGCCTGCGGGCAACTTGTACCGACGAGGCTCAAGGGGGGTATGGTGGGGCTCCGATGCGTCGGGACACCATATGAAACCCATAAGAGGGTGCTATTGAGTCGGGGAGGACTATATGGAAGGTTTTGGCACGAGTTCCCGTGTGATGGGTCATCTCGTTACACTTCGGTGTAGGTGATGAGTGCGTGCCTTGTGGGTACAGTGGTACATCTCTGATCAGAGTAATTTAATCTTTTCGAAAAGCCGAGCCCACGGTCAAGGGCGGGTTGTGTGACTACTCGCAGTTAGTTTACAATTGTTTGAATGTTCAAGTTATTCATGGCACGTAAGGACTGTTGAGCGAGGTGGGGCTGACTGTACCCCTCGAGTTAGAAGATGATGATACACATGCACATGTTTATTTTTCCGTACTAATAAATTGCTCACAATTAAAGCTTTACACATATGCTGCTTCCGCAAAATTAGCCACTATCTCCCTTGTTTTTACCTTGCATTGTATTTGCATTCGGTGGCTTGCTGAGTACATCTGTACTCACCCCGTTGACTTACAACATCAGAGCCAGTCTACTACGAGGAGGATGAAGGTCTGGAGTAGCGACCCAGTCAAGGCGAGACTGGAAGGAGGCGTTCATCTAGGACCCTTGTTTTATTAGTTTCTCTTCATCTTTAATCACTTTTGTATTAATGCGGTCTACGAACCGTGAATGATTGCTCGTATTGTACGTGGTCGTGTGATGAACGTCTTGTTTTATTGATTTTCTATGGAATTTCAATAAAGTCCTGATTTATTAAATCGGGGCGCGACACGGCCTCACCCCTTTATTTATAGAGACTGGTCTCATGTTCCCTGACTCCTAAACTGAGTAGGATTCGACGAAAAGTGGTTAGGATTTGTTTATAGATAAAAAACACCCATAATCAAACTCTATCTCTAATTCTAGAATTGGGTTGGTCTAACCGGGCCTACATGGCCGGTCGGACCGGCCTACCATGGCCGGTCGGACCGGCCTGTGCCAGGGAAGTCATATTTTTGGCCCAAATTACCAAAAATTGATATTTTGATAATTTTAACCATTAATGCCAAATTTGGGTGTTAACACCCCCGTTAGTTGACTCAGACGGAGTCAACCCCGCTGCGGGAACAGGCATCGGCCAGGATTTGCCTTTTCCTTTTCCAGGAGCCGTTACCCATGTCGGAGCCATCTCCTGCGCCGAAGCTATCATCTATGCCGAAGCTGTCTCTAGCTCCGGGACCACCTCCTTTGCTGGAGCCACCTCTGCTGGAACTAATTCTACAAACTCAAAGGTATATACTATTATTTAAATGTTGCAGGTAAAAGAAAGTGAAGCACGTTTTGGTTGGTAAAGATGTAACTCCACCACCCTATTGCCGAATGAGCATAGGACTACTCGGATGTTCGAACATTCGAGTGAAGTCTTCGTCAGACTCGGGAGATTGAACCGAAGAAATAGTCACTAGAGTCTCCTCAGTTGTGCAACCACCACTTCGTCCAGAGCAAAGCCCTCTGTTTCTAGGGTTTGAACCCTTTCGGCCTCAACTTTGCCTTGGTCACGGACTGAGACTTCTGTTTGGACCGATGGAGCAACTTTGGCATCCACCTGCCAAGGTTTTCTCTACTCTTTGTTTGGTGCCACCTCCACGCTGTCTTAGACGAGGGTCTCGGTTTCTATCCGAGAACCCCTTCATCGTCCCCCGCAAGCAGAGCCTCAAACTCCTCTGCCATCCGCGCGTCCGCATCATCTTCTTCTTCAGACTGCTCCGACGACGAAATGGGTGACTTCGAAGGGGTATGAACCTTCAGCTCATGGGCTAACTTCTTCATTAGTGTCTTCACCGGGCCGGAGGCCCCAACCTCAGCCTTCCTCTTCCTTGGTGTTGGTTCTGTCGCGGACCAGACTGGAAGTGTTGGGGGCTCAATTCTGAGTACACTCCATGCTCAGTTGAATCGATCCTAGTTCTCGACCAGCTTCACCCTCCGCTCCTTCTCCACAAGCATAGGAGCTCCGAGAACTTTCTCCGCTGCTCGGACTATTTGCTCTGGGTTCAGCGTCATCCAAGGAGCTGAAAGATAAGATATCATCTGATTAGTTCAGTGAAATTAAATCAATATATGTATGAATCATTGTGATGCCGGCTATGTGGCAAGCTTACTTACAGAGTTCAAAGGGATTTCTCGAAGTCCCCCCTCCTAGTTCTCTTCAAGGTGGACATGCTAGTTGGCTATCAAAGGAGGAATTTAGAGGGCTATGAATTCCTCCGCCAAGTCGCACATACTCATGCGTTGACTAATGGTGTACAGCAACCCAAGGCGTATTTGAAGTTGGCTCAGATCCAGGCTAATCTCCGCTGCCCTCCGGTACATGATCTCTTCCAGAGGTCTCACCAAGGCGGAGGTTGTGCCTACCTCCGCATAGAACCAGCGGAGGATCCATTCTGAATACCACTGGTCGTTGATGGCTGTTGGCGTAAAAGATTACGCTAACAGGTTTTCAGAGATTGGAAACTAACAAACGAAGTGTTTGTGAAGTGAACTGTTTCAAGCCTCCGAATTAGATAATAGCTCGAAGTAATTCGAAGTTGTGTATTGAATAACTCAGTATTTGATCCTCATTATAGGGTAGAATGGGGGTATTTATAGGTGAAAATCTAAGGAAAAGACCTTTTTACCCCTCAATTACAACCGACATAGTGGAAACTATTCGGTACCCTTAATAGGGCTAAAATGGTAAAAGACTAATCTAATGAGAAGGAAGATAAGTCTTCCATCCTAGCTGGCAAATAAATTCTCTAAAGAGTCGACGTTTGAAGCCATACTCTCGACAAGAGTCCGCATTGATTCTTCGAACTTGATCCCCTACTAAACTGGAGTTTAATACTGGAACTTCGGTTTAGTAGGTTGCCTTCACCTTGTTACTGTAGAGACCCTGAAGATGAAGTATTTTCCCCCAATATTAGCCCCTCGAATACGCTTCTCCGCATAATCTGTAAAGTTAGGAAAGCAGTATACACAAGAAAAATAATCATGCGTAGGGGTTAATAAATTTTATCAACCTTCGGAATATGCAAGGATTTATAACTTCGAATCGATTTCTAGGAGAGTTCTATTCGAACAATTCTGGAATCAATTTCTATGAAGCCAAAAAACCCTTTAGACTTAGAAGAAATAGCCGTTAACCTCTTCCTTTTAGAAGAAGCTATACGCTGCATTAATTTTGTAAAAAGTAACGGTCAAGAAGGCGGAACAGCAAGTCTGAACGGTAAAAAATTGGGAATCCAGGCTATAAATAGAGGACCTAGAAACGTCCCAAACACCTTTCTCACCGTCTTTGCGCAATCAGCCATTAACCCCCAAACTTAGCCTCAATCGCTCGGTTTGGCTTGATTGCAAAGACAAGCTTCAAGGCTCCCAGGGTGACTTTGGCCCTAGCCCGGCAGCAGGCCATGGTGGCGGCAGCAGCGGCAGCACCTACAGGAAATCCCCAACAAATCAGTCCCCATGACCTTCTCCCGGCCTCTTCAAAGTACTCCGACCAGTCTTACAAACTGGGGCCATCCACCTGCAAGAGGAAGACAATCGCAGCAGTGGTCGAAGGAAAGATTAGCCTAGGGATCAATGTCCGCAAACTCAGAAAAGAAGCCATCCCTTCGCCGTGGCTCAGAGAAGTCGTCGTCTTCGAATCCTTCTTCGAAGCAGGGTTAGGACTTCCTGCGGTAGACTTCCTGTCAGAGGTACTGGATCTTTTCCATGTCACCCTTCCTCAGCTGTCTCCGAACGCGATAGCACGCCTAGCTATCTTTGAATGGGCACTGCGGGCCGAAGGCTGCGAAGGGAGAGCAGAGATATTCGCAGCGCTGCACAAAGCATCCTGCCAGCCGAAGACTTACCAAGGCTCCGGAGGGGAAAAAATTGTAGTAGCCTTCGGTAGCATCAACTTCAGGCTCCGAGATGAATTCCAACCGCGGTTTCCAGCAAAGGCCATCAATGCCAGATGGTACATAGATTGGATTCTCCGGTGGTTCTACACCGAAGTTGGAGCAGACAGTCGTCTGGCCGGACATCTGCAAGACATATATTTTCGAAGGGAAGCCGAAGTTCACCCAGACCCCGGCCAGCTCGAAGCCCGTGTCAATCTGCTTCAATGGATCAGTGGCTGCATGAGCATGCGGGACTTAGCGGAGGAGTTCATTGGGCTCCAAATTCCGCCTTTGATGGCCAACTGGCCTATCAACTTCGAAGAGGATCCGGAGAGAGGACTTTGAAAAATTTCTTCGAACTTGAGCTCTACAGGTAACTTCGAAAACTACAACATGCTTTATATATGATTATTTCACGAAATGACTAATAAAAACTTATCTTTCAGCTTCACAAGCCCCTTTGACTTCGGAGCAAGTCATTCGAGCTTCAGAGAAGATTCTTGGGGCTCCTACCCCGGCTGAAAAATAGTGGAGGAAGAAACTGGTGGGTAGTTGGGTGCGACTTAACCGAGTATGGGGCATACTCAGAGTCGTAGCCCCTCCTCTTCCGGACTGGGTGCCTTCCGAGCTTGGCCCAAATAAGAGGAAAGCAGATGCTGGGACTTCGGCACCAGCCAAGACTCCCGTAAAAAAGTTTGCCCGTAAGCCTAAAAACGTGGCTCCTTCCAAGACCACTGCTTCGTCTTCAGGTTCATATGAAGATGAGCGAGTAAGAGAAATGCAAAGGGCCCTTGTGGACCTTATTACCGAAGACTAAGAAGCGCAGGCGAATGTCGAAGTCGTAGACACTTGTGATGTAGCAGTTGTGCTAGCTGTGCCAGACTAAGAAGCCCCTGCTGTTGAAGGCGGAGTCGAAGTCGTAACTGAACAAGCTTCAATTCCAGACGAAGTGGTAACTGTTGCTCCAAGGGAGGTTCCAACAGCCAACCCTTCGGTTCAAGACCCCGAATCTGACGAAGACTTCGAAGGTGCCTTCGACCCTCCAAGTAGCCCCGTACTCATTCGCCGACAAGATTTCGGAGGTAGACTTCATGAAAGCACCTTTTTCTTCATAGCCTGCAGAATTGTGCAATATATAATACCTTTGATTTGGCAGGGTCTGCTCCCATGGAGACGACTCCTCCTGCGAAGACTGGTCCTGGGACTTCGATATCTCCGAGGTCGGTTCCAGAAGAAGTTACCCAGATGGGGCCCAGAAAAGGTAAAGGTAAAATGGATCCTTTTCCTGCTCCGAACTCGGGATTAACTACGTCAGAATCGACAAACGGAGGACAATCTACGGAGGGGGGCCAATCCAACGAAGTTTCCGGGGATGCGGTGTAGCGCTTCGGCCCTTCACCCAACGAAGATGACCAAAGAGCTTTGTCAATGCTCCCCATCCTAGCTCCTTTTCTAGAGCAAAGGACCGGACTTCGGACCTTGCTTGAACCTTTGGATCGAGTTAATCGCGAAGTGGGGGAACTGACTTGGTAGCCATACTTGGGGAGGCTGAAGGGTCGGAGCTGAATGCAGCTTTGGAACGGGCAACATACCAGGTACGAAGTATCTGCAAAAACAGGATTAATTTCAACTTATGAATAACTTCTCACCTCATTTTGTTTCTTCGCAGCAAATAGTATTGGCTCGAGTTGTAGCTGTTTCGAACGAGCGGGAAAGTATTCATCTTAAGGAGAGGATTACTGCCCTCCAAAGGAGTCTTGAGGGCTCTGAAATTAGAATTTCCAGCTTAGACGAGATGGTAGCAGCGGAGAAGAGAGCTAGACTTGGTCTAGAGA
Organism: Zizania palustris; assembly: GCA_019279435.1. Lineage (NCBI taxonomy): Eukaryota > Viridiplantae > Streptophyta > Magnoliopsida > Poales > Poaceae > Zizania > Zizania palustris. The sequence continues at coordinate 76,800,417 of JAAALK010000289.1, read as the reverse complement.
CTACAAATCAGAAGCTCGAAGACGAACAAATCGTGCTTCGGGCTGAAATAGAAAGAATGCGGACAAAGCAAGCAGCCGCGAGGGCTGAGCTGGTTAAGCTCTGAGAAGAAAAAACGAAGTCCATGGAAGAAGCCAACAACCTGCGTAGCCAAAAGAACTCCTTGTCCACGGAGGCAGCTAAACTATCTTCTGTGATAGACGAGCTGTGTTCGTCAAGGGATACTTTGATCGAAGACAAGGTGAAGTCGGAGAAGGTAGCTGCGGAGGTCATGGACAACCTTCTAGGTGTCTGAGTACTTCGGTACTTCTTGGACACTATCGTTGACTGCCAACGTCCCCTTGCTGCGATGATTGAAGATGATCCAAGGAGCAGCAAAGATGATGAAGACAGCGGGTATTCTGTATGGGGAAATCTCCAGCCAAGTATCTGCTCTCGGAATACCTCATTACTACGAAGATCTAGCGCTAGACTTGGGGGCGGCTCCTATTACCTTTGACGACAACCGGCTGTTAAACCCTTCCGAGGATGTGGCCGCAGCCTGGCAATCCTTCCAAGCGTCTTGGAGAGCCGAACGTCGAACAGCAATCAAGGCTTGGATTGATGAAGGCCTTCACCAGAAACAAGCTCGATCGCAGGCTTCGAGCAGCTAGCCTCCGCCAGACCCGCAGGTTTAGTTTTGTTCAGGGGTCCGAACATGTAAAAAATTATGCTTTCATCTCTTATGAATGAAGACTTATTTGGAAATGTTTTAGGCTTCCCGACCTCTTATGGTTGATCTCAAAGTATTAGATATTACCGAAGAACTTCACCTTCTATGGGCTGCCTTCGACCTTCTAAGACTTCACAAACGACCTTGATTTCTAATTCCTTGAGAAAGCTCTAGTGCGATTGCGCCCGAAATATACAAAGATATATTATCTTACATTAAAGAGGAGGAAAAAGAAGTTAACTTGGAAGCCTCATATTCTAAAGACGTTGAATGGTCCGAAGAAGAGAATACTGCTGAAGAACAAACAAAGAAACCTGAACAACTTCGAAGCTAGGAGAGAAGCCCCGAGCGACTTCAAACTTGGGCTGAACTCCAACAGGAACAAAAAGATTTCTGAGCTTCAAGGGGAGGGGGAAGAGTTAAACGTAAAGTTATTAGGACTCTCGGCTCCGGAACTAGTCGTTCTGGCTTTAGTGGTAGCTCTAGGGATCGAAGGGGTCTTCGTTTCCTTCTTGGTATAGATACAAATTTTTTGTAATGTAATGTAATCTGTTCGAATGATAAAGATTAAAATTTTAAAATTGTCTCTCTACTTCCCAGCCCCTCTTTGGGTGTAAGCAACTTCGAAATTTGGTCGAAGATGGTTATGCGCAAAGAAAAATGACTTAGGAGTACAATTTTGGAGGCTCAGAGCCCCTTAGAAACTTAGAGATTGATTAAAATCTCAAAAAATGTCTTCGACTACTTGGAGTCTGAAAACTAGTAACTTAGTACCTTTTTGTTTGAAAGTAGTCACTTCGGACTAATTTTCTGGATACCTTAGCATCCAAAACAATTGGTCACTTTGGACTCTTTTTACAAATATTCGAAGCTTATCAGCTCAAACTCTGTTTTGTTTGGCCTCCTTCGGCTCTTTTTGCGAATGCTATCAAACCAGTGGTTCGGAATTCGCATAGTGGTCTCCTTGGAATCTTTTTACGGATGCTTTCAAGCCAGAGCTTGGAATCCGCATCATTTGGTCTCCTTGGACTCTTTTTACGGATGCTTTAAAGCCGGTGGCTTGGAATCTGTTTTTCCGTGACTTTCCCACCTCGTCGGAAGCTTCGAACTAGTGGTTCGAAGTCCGCAAAATTGGTTCAAATGAATGACACTTCCCTCACAACCAACTTCATTCTTCTAGTGCGTCCACTAGAAGTAGGAAGTGTTTTAGAGGTAGGCATTATCTGAACCATGAACTTTATTAATTCAGAAGGTGTTTACAAATGGTTACAAGGAGCCCCTATGCGAAATATCGCTTTAAGTGCTCCGCATGACAGGCATGCTTTAACTCTTCGCCTTCTAAATTAGCTAGCTTAAAAGAACCAGGGCGTCCTGAACGGAGAATAATGTATGGACCTTCCCACTTATTTCCTAATTTCCCTAGTGCTATAATGCTTCGCAAAACTAGATGACCTGGCTTAAGTTCGTTAAGCTTAACCTTCGGGTCAAACCAAGTATTCGTTTGCTGCTGATATTTTGACAGATTGGTGACAGCTCGAAGTCTTGTTTCTTCTGTTAAATAAATCGAAGCTTGCCTTTCTCCTTCTATTTCAGGTTCGGTGCTGCGAAGAGATCCTCCTTTAAGCTACATTGGCGTCATAGCTTCATCTATGAATAATAGTCTGAAAGGAGTAAAACCTGTGGACCTTGTTTGAGTGGTCCGGATGGACCATAAAATCTTCGGAAGCTCTTCGGTCCACAGTCCTTTTGCCAACCCTACTATTCTTCGATTCAGCCCTGACAAGATATTACCATTGGCCCTTTCGACAGCTCCGTTAGATTGAGGATGGTGCACAACAGCAAAGCATATTTGTATGCCAAGATCTTCGCAAAACTTCCTAAAGGGCTCTGCATCAAACTGTGTCCCATTGTCAACTATTAGCTGCCGAGGCACTCCGAACCTGCATATAATACTTTTCCAGAAAAAGTTTTGTACATTTTTCGAAGTGATAGCTGTGAGGGGTTCTGCTTCGACCCACTTGGAAAAATACTCAATTGCTACCACTGCGAATTTCAGATTTGCTTTTGCTACTGGGAAGGGGCCGATAAGGTCCATGCCCCATCTGGCCATGGGCCAAACTAGAGCAATGACTTGAAGAGTTGTTGGTAGACGATGACTTCTTCTTCCCATCCATTGACAACCCTGGCACGTGCAGACTAGGCTCTCCGCATCAGCTACTATTGTAGGCCAATAAAGCCCCTGTCGAAGTGTTTTCCATGCCAAAGCCCGAGGGGCTAGATGGCTACCACAAAGGCCTTCATGAATTTCTCAGAGCATCTCTTGACCTTCGGCTTGAGATATACATCGGAGCAGAGGGGAACATACTTCGGCCTTGTAGAGAATACCATTGATTATATGATAATTTCGAACTCTGAGCTTCAACCTCAAAAGTTGTGGCCCTTCAGGCAAATTTGCTTCACCTTTCAACAACTCCATAATTGAACTCCGCCAATCAGTGCTTGGAATGCAAAGAACTTCCGTTGAAGGGATCCGTGGCATCGAAGGTGAAGTAAGCTCTTCGTAAAAAGCTCCTTCCGAAATGTCCATAGCTCCGGCTACAACTTTTGCTAAGGTATCGGCTTGCATATTTTAAGCTCTGGGTATACTTCGGATGGAAATCCCTTTAAATGCTGCTTCAATCTTACGGATCTCTTCCAAATACTTTGCAAGCTAGGGGTGACGAACAAGAAAACTTTTATCAACGTTCCGTACTACAATTTGAGAATCTGTTTTAACAACAACTCTTGTAGCACCTAAAGCCCGCGCCTTTCGAAGTCCTAGCAAAATTCCTTCATACTCCGCTATGTTATTGGTGGACTTAAAGTTGAGCCTTGTGGAGTACATTGCTTGTTGCTCTGAAGGGGAAATTATTACTGCTCCGATGCCTGCTCCAGATGCTTGGAAAGCTCCGTCGGAGTATATAGTCCAAATTCCTTCATTTGATTTCTCCGGATCCCATACTACGGATGGAGTCCACTCTGCCACAAAATCTGCCACCACCTGTGACTTGATCCCTGTCCTTGCCACGAAGGAGATGTTGTAGGGTGCCAATTCAACAACCCATTTTCCAATTCTTCCTGTAGAATCCTTGCTTCGGAGCATATCTCTTAAGGGATACGAAGTTGGTACAATCACAATATGTGCTAGAAAATAATGCCTCAACTTCCTCGAAGCCATTATCAGAGCATAGGTGAACTTCTCGAGCTCAGAATATCTTGTTTTTTCTCCAGACAATGCTTCAGATACAAAATAGACTGGATTTTGCACCAACTTCCCATCGAAATCAAATTCTCTGACAAGGAAGGCACTGACAGCGGAGCCAGTAGCTGCAAGGTAAAGGAGTAGGGTTTCGTCCGCAACGGGCACCGTGAGTGTAGCGAGGTTACTGAGATAATTCTTAATATCATCAAAACTCTTTTTACACTCTGGTATCCATGCAAAATCTTCGGACCCTTTCAATGCTTTGAAAATGGGCAAACTTCTCTCCGCAGACCTTGCTAGGAACCTGCTAAGTGCTGCTAGGCGGCCAGTTAGCTTTTGCACCTGCTTTAAATTTTCTGGAGGAGCCATCCTCTGTAATGCAGTTATTTGAGTACGTCTAGCTTCGATCCCTCTACTCAAAACTAGATACCCTAACAATTTTCTAGCCTGAGCCCCGAAGATACATTTTTCGGGGTTGAGACGAACTCCACATGCTCGAAGGCTATTGAACATTTCTGCTAAGTCTAGGCTATGTTGGTGCTTTAAATCACTCTTAATTACAATGTCATCCATATAAGCTTCTACATTGCGGCCTATTTGATGACTTAGAGCTTTAGCAATTAACCTCGAAAAAGGTGCTCCGCATTTCTTAAACCGAAAGGCATTCTTACATAGCAGAAGACTCCTGAAGGAGTTACAAAGCTTGTTTTGATTTCATCTTTGCGCTTTAACCAGATTTGATGATAGCCAGAATACGCGTCGAGGAAGCTTAATAACTCCGAGCCAGTAGTGGAGTCAACTAATTGATCAATTCGGGGCATGGGATAGGGGTCACGGGGGCATGCTTTATTCAAGGATGTAAAATCAATACACATGCGCCACTTCCCGGAAGATTTCTTTCTGACGAAGACTAGGTTGGCTAACAACTCCATATAAGCTACTTCTCTGATAATCCCAGCCTTTAGAAACTTTTCCACTTCTGCCTTAGCAAGGATGGCTCTCTCCACAGATAACTTCCAAAGTCCTTGTCGGACAGGGCGAACCCTCGGGTTCACAAGCAAGCTATGTTCAATGATATCCCGACTAACTCTGGGAATGTCTTCATCAGACCATGCAAAGACATCCAAATTTTCTTCGACTACTTTTTCTAACGAAGTAGCTACTTCTGGAGGCAAATCTTTGCCAAACTGAAATGAATAGTCTTTGCCATCTTTGACAATAACCTTAGTTACAATATCTCCGTCGGGGCTGGGTCTTGGGAAGGACTTCTTTGAAGGTTCACTTAAAGCCGAGATATCCTCCGGATTTCCTTGTACATTGTTCACTTGTCTCGGGTCAAGAGGGGGGCCATGACCATATTCCACTCTTCGCGTAGTGGCTTGATCTCCGAAGACAGTGAGCACTCCTGCTTGCGTGGGAATCTTCATACATAAATAGTTATGATGCGCCACGGCTCCAAACTGATTTAACATGCCCCTCTCGAAGATAACATTATATGCGTACGGGGCATCTACAACATCGAAAATCACCTCCTCCATCCTTGCCAGTAGCCCCTCTCCGAAAGCAACCTCCAGACCTATTTGGTCGAGGGCATCAAGAGGGGGTCCTGCGAAGCCTTGCAAAGGATGAGCTGCATGGAGGAGATGTTTCCTAGAGATACCGAGCTGATCGAAGGCTTGAACGAAGATGATATCTGCCGAACTCCCTCCGTCAATCAGCACTCTCCGGACTCCAGTCCCTGCTATATGAGCAGTAATAACAAGGGGATCTACATGCGAAAATTTTATGCCAGCGGCATCATCTGCAGAGAAAGATATCGGCACATGGGACCACTCAGGCATGGCAGCTGCAGACGAAGAAGTTCCAATGTGGCCCACTTCTCGTACATATTCTCTTTGCTGCCTCTTTGACAAACTGCCGAGGGTTCCTCCTCCGGAGATGCAGAGGACTACTCTTTTACCCCGATCTTGACCATCTTCCTGCTTTGGAGGTGGCATAATATTGACCACCGGAGGTTTTCTTGCAGGGTCGAAGTTGTCTATACGTGCCACAGCCTGGACAGGCTCCAGACGTACCTCGGAAGGAACTCGGTCAGTAGTGCCTCGACCCGTGTTCTTTCAAGGTACTCGCCTCTTAAAGCGAGTATAGACTTGCACTCATCAGTAGCGTGACTCTGATTCTCACCGTGGACGCAGCAGAAGAAGGCCTGGGCTTTGCTAGCCGGCTTCCCTGGCGGCCTCCAGCTGCTGGTCTTGCTTCCTGAGGCTTGCGAAGTTTTAGGGGCAAATTTCTGCGGAGGAGTAATGTTTAAGACTTCAGAACGAGGATGCTTTTGCCCCCGACGTCTGTCATGATGGACTTCGATGCTAGGCCCATGCGAAGGTGTTGAAGTCTTTACTTCGAGCTTGACTTCTTGCATGATTGACGGAGTTGAAGCTGTTCTTCAGAGCCACCCTTCTTCTGACCTAGCGTATTCTTCAAAATAAGCCATCAGCTGAGCTACAGAGGATATCTGTTTCTGATGGAGTTTATCAAGGAGGCCCACATGGGTAACTCCCTCTCGAGCTGCGTCAACTACATAAGATGTAGACAACCCTCGTATTTGCGACTTCGTATGGGCGAAGCGCTTGAAAAATTGTCTTAAAGTCTCTCCAGGCAGCTGCTTCACCTGAAAAAGACTTCCCGTAGACATTGGGGGTACAAAGGTACCCTGAAAGTTACTTATGAACTTCTTCCTTAACTACTCCCAGGTTCTAATTGATCCTGGCTTCAGGGACCAAAACCACCGCAAAGCCACCCCTTCGAGAGCAAGAGGGAAACACTTGGCCATGGTGTCTCGCACTCCTCCACTGGCCTCAATTGCCAAATCATAAGAACGGGAGAACTCCCCGGGGTCCTCCTCACCGGAGTACTTACAAAACTTTGAAGTTTTAAACTTGGGGTCGAAGTGCACTTTCTGTAACTCGGGATGCAACGGAGACTCGCTATCGAAGGAAGTGTTCTCTGGGGCTTTGGGATAAGGAAGTTCGTCGTCTTAAGGCACTTCGGAAATGACCGGGGTGGCCTGAGAACGAAGCCTATCTGTGGCCTCTTGTCTGCACCTCGCCACTTCAGCTTGGAGACTGGCCATCTGAGTTGCCATGTCGCTAGGATCGTCCTCATTTCTTCCGGAAGGATCTTCCGGGTCTTGAGAACTGTACGTGTCAGTTCGAAGCAGAATCGGAGCTGGAGATGGGACTCCGACTGGCCGAAGTATAGATGGAGTTGGACGAGGAACTCCGTATGCTCGAGGAAGGGGAATCCCTTCGGGAGTCTGAGGTGGAGGAATTACCGAAGGTCCTCCGACCTCGATTGTGTTCGAAGATCTTACTCCAGAGGTCCGAGGGGACCTCTGAGTAGGACTACCACCTGAACTCCGCTTGGGAGGCATGGTTTTGAGATCTTGGTAGAGAATGAATTTTTTTGGACTAGGTTCCCCACGGACGGCGCCAACTGTTGGCGTAAAATATTACGCTAACAGGTTTTCAGAGATTGGAAACTAACAAACGAAGTGTTTGTGAAGTGAACTATTTCAAGCCTCCGAATTGGATAATTGCTCGAAGTAATTCGAAGTTGTGTATTGAATAATTGAGTATTCGATCCTCATTACAGGGTAGAATGGGGGGTATTTATAGGTGAAAATCTTAAGGAAAAGACCTTTTTACCCCTCAATGACAACCGTAGTGGAAACTATTCGGTACCCTTAATAGGGCTAAAATGGTAAAATACTAATCTAATGAGAAGGAAGATAAGTCTTCCATCCTAGCTGGCAGATAAATTCTCTGAAGAGTCGACGTTCGAAGCCATACTCCGAAGAAGAGTCCGCATTGATTCTTCGAACTTGATCCCCTACTAAACTAGAGTTTAATACTGGAACTTCGGTTTAGTAGGTTGCCTTCACCTTGTTACTGTAGAGACCCTGAGGATGAAATATTTTCCCCCAACAATGGCCTTCGCCGGAAACCTGTCTTGAAATTCATCCTGAAGATGGAAATTTATGCTACAAAAGGCCACCACCATCTTCTCTCCCCTAGGTCCAGTATATGTCTTTGGTTGACATGAAGCCTTGTGGAGAGCTGCAAAGATATCCGCTCTCCCCGCACACCCTTCGGCTCAGAAGGCCCATTCAAAGATGGACAAGCGAGTGATGGCATTTGGAGAAAGTTGGGGAAACTTTACATGCAACAGTTCCAGTACCTCCGTCAAGAAGTCCACAGCAGGGAGCCCGAGTCCGGCTTCGAAAGGGGATCACACCTTCACTCCGGGCACCAACTTCTCGGCAACTGCTTCGGCTATTGTCTTCTTCGAGTAGGTCAACGCCCTAAGACTATACGATTGATCTGTATACTTGGTGGACGTCAGTCGGAGATCATGAGGGCCGGTGGGCCGAGGGTTCTCTGAAGGTCCCGCGCTGCCATGGCCTGCTACCGAGCCAATGCCGAGGCCAACGCAGGAACCTTGGAGCTAGTTCTCGCCATCGAAGAAAGCTAGAAAGTTTGGAAATGGAAACTTGAGAAGGGGAAAGCGGGTCGATAGAGCAATTGGTAACGTGCCTCAAAATCACTATTCTCCTTATTTTATAACCTATGAAGTCCCTTGTGCTGTACATTACAGAGCAACGTTTGGGTTGCTTTGTTTCGGTTTCGATGCCGTTATGACATGCATGGCCACTACAGTGAAGACTTAAAACCACTGTGAGATTGTGCGACCATTTGCCTTCTTGGAGAGTAACGACTCTAATTTGGGTCTAACGGCTCTGAGAACTAACAGCTAGTTTGGCTACGAAGAAACCCCGATTTCGAACGGATTTTGGGTCTGGAGATTTCTTATCCCCAAAGACATTATTACCAATGTTGTAAGGACTTTCACTTTTTTCTGTCTTAAACATGAAAATATTTCTTGTGTATACTGCTCTCTTCACTGCATAGGAAATTCAGAGAGACGTATTCGAGGGGCTACTGTTAGGGGAAAATATTTCATCCTCGGCGTCATTTTAAAACCTCTACATCAACGTTATCAAAAGACAAAAGGAAGTTAGAAGCCTTGATCTCCGAAGGCCCTAAAGCATCGAGGCTTCAATGCATTCGGAGCCTTCTACAACAAAGGTCTCCGCAAAGGCTTCAGCGTGACAAAGAATCCCAAAACCTCTTTACCTGGAGGGGTACTACCAGCAAGGATAGAAGAATTACCTTCTCACTGTTAATTTAGTCTTTTACCCTTTTAACCCTACGAAGAATATTGAATAGTATCTTCTAAGTCGGTTGTAATTAGAGGATAAAGAGGTCTTTTCCTAATGTATATGCTTTATAAATACACCTCTTCGTTCTGTAAGGGGTATCAGATACTCATGTATTCAATATACACTTCGAACTATCTCAATCTATTATCTAATTCGGAGGCTTGGAATATTCCACATAAACAAACACTTTGTTGGACCGAAAATGGCGACGAGAGGGGGGAGGGGTGAATGGGAGCTCTTAAAAATTTTAGGCTAAAATAGCCTTCTTTTTTCAAAACAGTCTCCTGCAGAACAGGCTTCGAACACACCTTTCGGAGGTCTGGTTTGGAGGTATTCTACAACTCCGGAACCAGGCTTCGCAAGGAGTAAAAGTTCGAAGTCAAGAGGACTTCGCTCCCACCAACAAACTCCAAAACACTTCTTCTAGGATAGTGCAGGCTCCGCACACTAGGTGCCTTCGAGCAGGCTTTGCACTTCAGACTTCGCAGGAGTAAGTTTCCCTCCGTGGGCTTTGAACAGATACTCAGCACTAGCAACTGGTACTAGGCTTCGTATTTTGAAGGGGCGATAGTAGACCGAATAAACTGCGATGAGGACTTCGTCAGGTGTCCCTTCGAGTGTTTCCATCTGGAGCACACTTCGAATGCCTTGCCTCAATGCTGAGAACTTTGTCCACCATACTCCAAAGTCACTCCTTCCGGAGCACACTTCAAAGTGCCTCATCTCTGAGGACGTTGCCTCGGGGTACCTTCAGCCGGAATCACCCTCCACACTCTCTGCCTTCGCCTGGCGCACCTTGACCCGAGGACTGACATCGACCCCACACAGCCTTCGTGACCAAGCTCCCTGCTCGCCTAGCATCAAGTCTCTCGCTTGACCCAGGTTCACTTGCTGCGAACCGTCTGTCGCCTCCGTAGTCACCTACGCACCACCGACAAGCAGAAAAGTGTTTCCAGTACCCCGGAGACCTCTCTGGTAAACAACCTTCGGTACACACTCCGGTGTAGCGCCCAAAGTACCGAGCCTTTCGATACCACCAAGTCATCATGCTCTGCCGGACCCCTCCGATAGACACACTCCGCTGAACAGCTGCAGCCAGTTAAATCCGCACCCATCGGAAAACACCTTTGAACCCCTTCGGAGGGACCCCTTCGCCTAGAAGAGAACTTGTCAATCACTCATCATAGACTTGAAACCAAGGCACATTTCAACTTGGTTTCTCACACTTCGTTTGTCAATCGTTCGGGTTTACTAAACCTGTTAGCGTAATCTTTTGCGCCAACAGCCATGTCCATGACAAATATCAGACATATTCAACAGAGCAAAATCACCATGATTAAATACAATCACTACAGCATAACATGCATTTGCCTACACCTGAAAGTGTAGGAAAATGGTACTAGGGGCGACAATGAAAGTGTCGGCAAAGGTTTCGCCGACAATTTTCAATGTGTCGCAGTAGAAGCCGTCGACCTTTCTATTAAGTGTCGACAAAGGTTTCACCGACACTTTGTATGTAGCGAAATCTAAAACCTACCCCAACACTTAATAGAAATGCCGACACTTGATCTTTTGCCAACATTTAAGGATTTCCCAATAGTTTTATATATATGCCAACAGTTCCTATGCAGGCAAATAGTGTTTTCTAGCAAACACAATTTCATTCAAAATTCAATTATAATGACAATGCTTCGTTGCCACATTTCAAACTCATTGATCAAACCAAATCAAACATGGGAGATATTGCACAACATTTAGGCCATATAACCCAAAACATGTCACACAAATTACATATAACCATGCATACACATATCCGTTAAAAATCATATCCATACATACAAATGTCCATTAAAAGCCACTTGATCAACATACATGGAAAACTATGCATGGTTCAATGGTTCATCTCCAGAATACATCCATGTCTTGATATATTTGCTAGTCCAAATATACAAAAGGTTCACATAGATGAGTTACTAGCTAGCTAACAGTTTTATGCCAAATACTTAACAACCTGCACAAAAGGTGTTATCACTCTAATGAATGGAACACTTTCTTTGCTTCCTCTAGAGATGGTTGCCCATCAAAAGACTTGGAACATTGCGCACCTTAAGTACCTAACAAACAAAAGGAAGTTGAATTATTAATAGTACAATGAGATGCAATACAAAACCAAAGCTTTAGCAAATATATTTTTTCCATTTATTTTTCGCACAACCTTGATGTTGTGATTTGCTCCAGGTACGAACACCTTTTGGAAGTGGCACTAACTTCTTATCTTCTTTCAGCTAGAAAGTAAACATAATGATAATCAACAGATGGATAGCAATAATCACTAGGAAATAGAGGTGGACTAGGGCATTACTCTGTCACGTGGCCATGCAATGCATCTACAATGAGCATCTGCAATGATGGTCACCGCTTCATACGGATGAGGCAATATGACATTCCTCAGAAACACATGATTAACAACCACCTAACAAAATTGGGCACCAAGAGGAGTACCCGCCACAAAAGCCCTTGGGTTTGTTGTCTGAATAGTTTCCTTAGCCACATGAACATCATAGAGCCTCACAACACTATATAATATTACATCTTTTCCACCCTATGGCATGCAATATATTTTAGAACAATATTCTACATAGTGTTTGCTAAAAGGAAGATAAATGATTAATGATGCAGCAGTTACCTCATCATGTGGGTCCTCTAGTGAGGGCACTTGCCTATTCATAATCATGTCATCATCATGATAGTAGGGTACATCATACATATCATCCCCAGCATGTGATGCTACATCATAATCATCACCAACATGTAGTTCTTCATCCACAAGAGTTGGCCCATTCCTTAAATTCTAAACCAAAATAAAATATTTTAATACTTTCTGCAGTAAAACAAGGACACATGAGAACAGAAAGAATGCTAGAAATTACCCTTTGAAGTGCATTGCCACAACCATTGGGAGTGCTATTAGATTTTTGAGTGGATATTTGCTGCTCAATAAGTTGAGCCATAATTTCTTGAAGTTTGTCTAGATGACTCGTTACTTCTTCCAATTTCTTGTTTGTTTCCTTGCAAGCTTCCATCTCCATTTGAAGTCTTTTTGACGTAAATTTTCTAGATCCTGGCATTTCCAAATCAGCTGGAGTTGGCCCCAAACCAATAACACAAACATCACCTTCCTAGATAGTCTTCTCTTCTAATTCAGGATGATCTCTTATTGCATCTTTAAGTGCATTCTAGAGAAATTGGAATATCAACAAAATATTAAGGCATACAAAAGTTGTATGTTTATAAAACTTACAATTATTCTTTCAGCTCCTTTATGAGGTAGTCTAGTTTTGTATGTGTGAGTTTTGATAAACAGTTCAACTCTGTGTGAGGGGCATCCTTGTTCCTTACCGTAAGTTCAAATAGTTATTTGTGGTTACATAATATCATCAAAGAAACAAAATATCCATATAAAGCACTTGCATACCAGTTCATGGTCAACACATGCATGGCTCTTACTACTAGATGTATGGTTTTGGGACAGCATTGAGCGACTTGCTTTTCCCCTCAATGATCGGGCCTATTATAAATTATTGCAATAATTATATTTCAGTCAATCTAACAAAAAACAAAGCTGAGAAGGATGTTTGACAACAAGGATTTGATAGTATTCTTTTGATTACATCTGCCTCTGGAAACCTCCAGTAATCAATGAGCCACTTCCAGTCCACCTCATGAACTCTTTCATCGCATAAAGCAAGAAGTTCATCGTCTTCCATGTCATCATCATACAACTTCCTCAAATCTGATTTAAATTCCCTCCACTTTGTATATGTTGTCTTCATAAACCAATTGAATACACTAGTGTCCAATTTCCAATATAGCTGCACAACAAACAAATATGTTATATCCAAACACCGGACAAGAGTAGGTGGGTTTGAAAATGAATTTTAGTACCTATGCATCTGTCCAAAGCTTCCACTTGGCCTTTGGACAAACCTTCCTCCAATCATCATGTGCAACTAGACAACCCTTTGTTCTCACAAGTGCCCCAATGAAGTTTGTAAATACAGTACTAGACGGCCCACATGGTTGTCCACGCTCATTGACTTGCACTTCCAGTTTAGGATTATTTTGTCTTGCAAAGATATTTGCCTTTGTAGTACATCCTCTAAAATTCTTCTTGGGCTGTTCTTCAATATCTAGTAGAATAATACAACATCATGATCATTATAGGCATACATTATCCATGGAATCAAGAAATGATCAAACAATTAAAACAAGTGCTTCATACACTACAAGAAAACTGAAATCTTTCGTCGGCTAAATTTTCTTCCGTCGGTTTTTTGAAATACCGACGGAAGAAAACTAATTTTCTTCGGCTAGATCGAGCCGACGGAAGTTATAGTTTACTTCCGTCGGTATTTCAAAAAACCGACGAAATTTCGCAGCTAACTTCCATCGGCCTAGTTTTGGGCCGACGGAAGTTAAACCTAATATAAATTCTCCCGGCCCATCCACGCGCCCCAAACCCTATCCCACGTGCAGCAAACCCTATACCTCCACCGCCTCCGCCGCCTCCGCCTCGCCCCAGGAGCCGCCTCTGCTGCCTCCGTCGCCTCCGCCTCGCCCGTCGACGCCGCCTCCACCTCATCCGTCTCCGCCGCCTCCGCCTCGCCCTCCCGTGCTCCGCCGCCTCCACCTCGCCCGTCTCCGCCGCCTCCGCCTCGCCCGTCTCCGCCGCCTCCGCCTCGCCCTCCCGTGCTCCGCCGCCTCCGTCGCCTCCGCCTCGCCCGTGGACGCCGCCTCCACCTCGCCCGTCGCCGTCACCGTCTCCATCGATATCCCTACTGACATTGGCAGCAGGCATCGGCAAGACGGTGACGGCGTCCAGGCCCAGCAGCCGATGAGGAGGTCGCTCTCGTTGGACTCGTACGCCGACAAGCACCTCTACCTCGCTTTCCAGCAGTAGCAGCACTCTGCTCCGCTCGGGAAACCAGGGGAGAGCAGTGCCGGCGCCGTGTCGGTCGCCCGGAGGAAGCAGCTACGACGATCCTTCTTCTCCTTGAGCCATGGCAGGAGGAGCTCCCCGACCCCAACTCCCATCCTGCCAATAACTTCATCCAACACACATTAATTGACTTCTCTTGTTTATTTCTACGATTAATTCTACTATAATCTTCGTTAGATTGTATTTGTGTGATATTCAGGCGAATAAAATGAAATACTCTGTTCTGTTGTGAATGTGTAAATGATTTGTTCTGTTTGAGGATGTTTGTAAATGATTTGTAAATGATTTGTTCTGTTTGAGGATGTTTGGATATTTCAAATACTGCATTGCAAAAAAAGAAAAAAGTTAACTTTCATCGGCCAAATGTTTGGCTGACGAAAGTTAAGGATTTTCCTGAAAACTACCGTCGGCATGACTTGGCCGACGGAAGTTAGCTAACTTCCGTCGGTGACCGACGGAAGTTAGCTATCCGCTTCCGTTGGCCAAATGCCGACGGAAGTTAGCGTTTTGCCGACGGAAGTTATCTTCTTCCGTCGGGAAAAGACTAACTTCCGTCGGGAAAAGACTAACTTCCGTCGGCTTTGGCCGACGGAAGTTTCCTGGATTGTTGTAGTGATATGGCTAACTCTATGTGATGGTTTATGTCACATGTAGGCACTAAAAAAGCAAGGAGGCCATAGATTGTCCAGGGAGTTGAGCATATACCTCCATCAAGATGTTGGTCAGGATGCTCATTAACAGCTTGCAAATCAACATTCTGGGCATTTAATCTTGAGCTTGACCGTAGATTATGTACAACTGCTACTTTAGTTCTCTCAGCAACAACATTGCCACTTGTCTACATTGGGAAACAACATTTATTATCAAAGAGCTAATAAGAGATGACTAAAGCAAAGCTATACTCCTGGAAATAGTAAAACAACTTTTTTTCCTATGGTGTGCATGTGATGAGTAAATTTCTTACACAATGGTCTGGATATTCAATTCTTTCATCCTTTGATTGTTTTTCATGATGTTTGCATCCCTTTGTTTTTAATATTCATTAAGATGGCCGAATTTTCTTTTTGCCCATGCATTTGACATTTTTTCTCCTGCAATATTTACATATGAATCAACAATTAGCATATGAACATGAATGAAGAATGGATGAAAGTATATAAGCAATTAACAAAATTAGTTAATATCCACAGCAAAAAATATGTCCTCATCATCATAAATTCTACACAACACAACAAAACTTACTTTCTCTTTTTTTGCAACAATGAATCCATCTCTATCTGTCCTTAGATGCACAACCTCTCCAAAATGAACACTGAGATCAACTTCAGGATGCAAATCATACATCGGGTTGCATATTTCATTCTCATGCTCCATATCATAAAGGTCCCAAGGTTTTGACTGGACAACAGCACACCAATATATTTCAATAGGATCTTTGACATAATAAACCTGTATTGCTTGGGATGCTAACATATAAGGATCATCTGCTAATCTTTCTCCAGCATTGAATAAGTGTTTGAAATTAACAAGTGTTATCCTAAATTTATCATTTTGACCCATTTGTCTAGTATGCGGTTGTCAACCCAATCACACTTAAAGAGAACAATATTTCCTTTGCTGCGATAGTTCAGCTCGATAATCTCCTTTATGATACCATAGTACGTCTTGTTTCGCACTACTGGGGCTGCATTGTTTCCATTTTCAAAGCAAGAGGTTTGTGCAACAAATGCTACACCACTATTTTGAATAGGCCTACCCTTGTCATAGGAGCTTGTATGAAATTTCAACCCATTTATGGTATAGCTACTATACATTGTTGAAACCATAAAAGGTTCATTGGCTAAGATGATGATCTCTTCCGATACTTCAACCCCACTTTCAACTAACCCTTCCACCTATAAGTGTAGAATATTATAATTGATTAAATTAATGTGCACTTGGTTCTGCCAACATGTTTACTGATAGTTTGACTAACATCCTTTCGAAACCAATCATGAAATGTTTCATGATGGACACGGTTGATTTCTCGTTGATTGCGAAGACCAAGCAAGGATAGGTACTCAATATGCTTGCTGGAATTTTTTGTTAACCTTTAAGAAATATAAAGATAAGAAGGGAGGTGTAATATTTGAAATAGTGTGGATGCTTACTTCAAGTATGGTTCTATTTTATCATAGTTGAACAATATATATCTATGAGCTTGAACCCAACTCTTGTAGTCCAACAATACAATGCACTTGCCACTCAAAGCTTGTCCACTACTTTGGAAGAATGGAGTGTCATTGGACATTTCATTGTCCAAATTGTCACTTCTTAATTTTCTAGAAAATCTTGCCTCACAGCCTTGTAAGAATTGGGAGCAAAAGACAAGACTCTCATTAAATTTATAGGCCTCACAAATTGATCCCTCGGGATGATTTCTAGTCCTCACAAAGCCATTTAGCTTCATCAAAAACTTATGAAAGAGCATAGTTCATTACATAAATTTTCTACATATTCATTGGTAAAAAATATATATCACTTTTGGAAATAGTGTAGTACCTCTCGACTGGCCACATTCTACGGTAGTATACAGGACCAACAATTCTTGCTTGATTGGGTAGATGGACCATCAAATGTACCTTCATATCAAAAAAAGATGGCAGAAATTTACTCTCAAGAACACTTAATGTCTCCGCTATTTCAACCTCTAGTTTTTCCATATCACTCACACGGATAGTAGGTGAGTAGATCTTCTTAAAGAAATTGCTTACACGAATTATTGCTGCACTTACTCTATCTGGAAGTTTATTTCAAGTAAGTGCAGTAACAAAATGTGGTTGTCATGGCTCTTTAATCTAATTATCTTCCTCTCCTAAACATACACATTTCGTCGTATATCAGATGCATAACCATTTGGAAACATAACATCCTTCAATACTTGGCAAAACAACATCCTATCATCAGGACTCATTGTATATTGTGCTAGAGGTAAATAGAAATTACCACCTACACTAATAGGATGAAGATCGCTTCTAATGCCAAGTTTTTGTAGGTCCAACCGAGCATTTAAATTAACTTTGGATTTCCCATCCATATCCTAAAGTGTGTCAACAAAGTTACAACACGTGTTCTATCCTATGTGCATAACATCAAAATTATGACATAGTAACAAGTCTTTCCAATATGGCAACCTAAACCAAATGGATTTCCTTTTCCAAACAATTGGTGGCTCACTATCTTTCTTGCGTGGGCGTTTAGCAGGCTTCTTTGTGTTTGGATCCTTACCTAAACTAGTGCACATATTTGCTGTTAGCTCCAAAATTTCCTCTCCGGTAAGTGGTCTAGGTGCTTCTCTATATTCCGTAGTACCATCGAATGAATTTGCATCAAACCTAAACACATGGCTGTCATCTAAGAATGTACGGTGGAACATGTAAGTACACTTGCATCCTTTACTCAGTAGGATAGATTTTGTGTCTACATGGCATTCTGGGCATCCAACTTTACCTGAGGTAACACATGAAAGCAAATGCCCTAGACCTGGAAGATCAGGGATAGAACATAATATAGCAGCACACAACTGAAAGAATTCACCCTTAGAAGTACCACGTGTTCTTATACCATCAACAAACATATCAACCATATCATCTACCAACGGCTCAAGATAGACATCCATATCACCACATGGTCCGCTAGGTCCAGGGATTAATAGAGAGAGAATGAAATTTTCTTGCTTCATACACTTCCAAGGTGGAAGGTTGTATGGGATCAGAATAACAGGCCAAATGCTATAAGTTGATCTCATGGTCCTAAAAGAATTAAAGCCATCACCAGCTACAGAAAATCTAAGATTTCCACTATTTGAGACAAAAACTAGATACTTAGAGTCAAAATCCTTCCAAAAAGGAGCATCGGCTGGATGCCTAAGCAAGCCATCCTTTGTGCATTCTCCATCATGCCACCTTGTGTCAGCTGCTGTTTTAGAGCACATAAAATATCTCTGGAGCCTTTTCTTTATAGGAAAGTAATGTAGCACTTTATTAGGAACCATATGCACACGTTTTCCAATAAGACTTCTATTTTCAGACTTCCATCTTGAAGTGTTACATTTTGGACAAATATTTGCCTTTTCAAACTCTTTTCGAAATAGTGTGCAATCATTCTCACATGCATCAATATTTGTATAACCAAGACCTAGCCCCTTCACTATTGTTTTAGTTGCATTGAAATTTTTAGGGAGTGATGACCCTTGTGGTAACACAACCTTCAATAACTCTAATACCATGTTAAAGCTCTTATTACTCCACCCCCAACAAATTTGCAATGGAGTAATCTAACAATGAAACAAAGCTTTGGGAATTTCTTACAACCAGGGTACAGTTCCTAGCCAACATCTTCCACCAACTTGTAAAAAGCCTCAATATCCTCATCATGCTGCCCCTCATTCCCCTCTAAATCTCCCATGTCATCTAAACCTCTTGCTAAATCTTCTAGCAATACAGATATGTCATCCTCTTCAGGTGAATTCTCTACTTCTATCCTTTCAGATTGCATGCTATTTGTGAAAAAGCTAGAAGTTTGTTCTCCATGATTCACCCATGTTAGATATCCATCCGTGAATCCCTCACATATTCAATGCTCCCGTACAACACCACTGACTCTCTGACATGAATTCTTACATGACTTGCAAGGGCACAATATCTTACTTCCTTTCATTGTATTGCTAAAAGAAAACTCTATAAACATATCCACTCCTCCTCTATACTCAAGGGTATGCCTACATGTAATTATCTAAATATTAGAACCATTATATGCCTACAGGTTATAACATTTAGTGAAAATTTTATAGTGTACCTAGGCTGATCCATCCATCTTTTATCCATGATGCACCTTTTTTATAAAATGAAGTGTCAACATAGTGAAGTATATACAAACAATATGAACCAAAATAGGAACACGAAAGGCCTCATGCATATTCTTATTCCTGCAGCTATAGGACCCAAAAAAACATCCATATGTTCTCATTTGAAGCACTGTAAAACAAAAGAGTTGGGTTCGAGAATTGTACCTAATATATGAAACAACAAATCGAGTTAGCACCTTTGTCTTCTCCTTTCTTCAATCAAGTAAATATCAAATCAAATTAGCAGCAACAGCGAGGAATCAACATAGTTTGTGCCTTGAGACTTCCAAAAAAATCTCATATCCTACCTGCACATAACAATCCAACTTCTAAATTCTAGTCCACAAACACAGGCAAGACATTAAAAATAGTAAGGCTTCGCCTTTGCAAATGAGTTTCGGAGTTTGCAAACACATTTTCTATAAGGCTTTGATGTATAGAATGCACCAGATAGAGAGAGCCTCATCAGTTACCAGAAAAACAAGAAATGTGTTGCCAAGATAAATTCAACCAAAGACTGTAATCAATCATCCAAAAAGTAGTGTCAAAAACGCAGACTGATTTTAACTTGATGTCACACCCTACTTTCAACTGATAACATGAATGAGCCCACATAGGTTTTCTTTTCGTGATAAAAAATGATCATGAGCAGTGCTGGAAAAGCACACCTATTTCCTATCTAACCAAAATTAAATGGAGGAAAGCATCGTAGGTTACAAAATAAGAGCTCCTGAAATCTAATTGTGATAATCACTTTCTACACAGACATATTCAAGTTGCATTCATGCAGATCCAGGGTCTATACACAACCTTGACCAAATCATAGAGCAGCAGGAAGCGACATCAAGAGCAACATAATTCTACCCAGTAACAAGAGACAAAGAGCAACACCCACTGGATGCAGCGGCGCATTGTGATCCAGGGGCGAGGAGCTCACCGAGTCCGTTGATGTGCAATCTATTTAGTACTTTAGTTTGTGAAGAGCAGAGGCGCCGGCCGCAGGGGAGGGGCGCGACCAGGGAAGGTGCGCCGACCACAGGGGCCTAGGGGAGGCGGCACGGCTGGGAAAGGGGAGTGTGATGGCCCCTCGCTCGAGGACGATGGTGGGATGCACATGGAGGGCGAAGTGTGATGGCGGGAGGTGTGTGGAGGGCGGAGTGAGATGGCAGGAGGCGAGTTTGGGGCAGGGTTGGGGAAGTGAGGAAGCTTTGTAGATAGAGTTGGACTTGGCGCGCGACGGTGGCCCAATTATTTTCATTCCCGTGCTCTGATCATGTGGCAAGTGGATGCCCCCTACGCCGACACTTACACAGTCGTCAGGTTTAGCTACGTCGACACATAATGTGTTTACGAACCAATGCCGATAGATTATGCGTCATAAAGTAAACATCGATAGTTTTCTAGTAGCCTTATATTACAGTTGCCGATAGATAATATGTCTTCAAAACATTAGACTATTTCCCACACTAATTATGTAGTCAATATTAATATTTTACTTACAAATAACTGTAGGCAAATGTGTGTCATCGTGTAGTGAATAATTCAAAGGCATATACAAGCAAGTAAATGTAAAAGAAGTTAATCATATGATAGAAGCTTATACAATGACACACAACTCCCCCCGACAAGATGCCATAAGGATGACAAATACCAAGATCTCCTCTCAAAAATGCAAAGCAATAAGTATCAAGAGGCTTGGTAAAAATGTCAGAAAGCTGGTTCTGGGTATCAACATATCTTAATTCAATATCACTCTTCTTATTGTGGTCTCTCAAAAAGTGATAACACACATCAATGTGTTTGGTTCTAGAATATTAAACTAGGTTGTTGGCTAAGCTAATGGAACTAGTGTTATCACAGAAAAATGGAACACCCTTAAAATCCAACCCAAAATCCCGCAAAGTACAAACCATCCACAAAATTTGTGAGCAGCAGCTACATACTCAACCTAGGCTGTAGACTACGCAATGTTAGACTGTTTGCGAGAAGACCAACAAACAAGAGAGGAACCGAGAAAATGACAAGTACCAGAGATACTTTTCCTATCAATTCTACATCCAGAAAAATCGGCATAAGAAAATCCTCAAAGGCATAAAGATGCTGATGCAGAATACCAGTATGCATTTTACTGCTTGACGATGTGAAGCCCTTGGAGAAGCCTGATAATGAGCGCACAGGCATACTGCGAAGTTTATGTCTGGCCTCGTAGACATAAAATAGAGAAGGGAGCTGATCATTCTCCGAAACTCTTTCTGATCCACCTCTTCTCCATCTTCATCCGGGTCAAGCGCTACCAAAGTAGCCATCAGAGTGACAAGCGACTTTCCATCGCTAATGTCAAAGCGCTTCAGCAGGTCCTTGGTGTACTTCGTCCGATGCACGAAAGTACCTTGTTTGCTTTGCTTGATTCACAAACCAAGGAAGAAGGTCAGCTTGCCCATCATCGACATCTCGAATTCCCTGCTCATAGAATCAGCAAACTCGGCCACAAGTGTATGAGAAGAGCCACCAAAAATAATGTCATCAACATAAATCTAAACAAGGAGGAAATATTTGCCATGCTTCAGAGTAAACATGGTTTTATCAACAGAGCCCATTTTATACCCATGCTCAATCAAAAAGCTCCTAAGTCAGTCATACCAGGCCCTAGGAGCATGCTTGAGCCCATACAAATCTTTGTAAAGTTTAATGACTCCATAGAGGTACTTGGTATGTTCAAAGTTTGGGGGTTGTCTAACATAAACATCCTCTCCTATGAAACCATTAAGAAAAGAACTTTAACATCCATTTGATAAAGCTTAATACCGCATGAAGATGGAAAAGCAAGCAAAATCCTAATGGCCTCAAGTCGAGCTACTAGAGCAAAGGTCTCTCCAAAATCAACCCCCTCGACTTGAGCGTAACCCTGAGTAACAAGCCTAGCCTTGTTCCTCACAACAGACCCATCCTCCTCCTGTTTGTTCTTGAAAATCCATTTTGTGCCAATGATATGAATGTTAGGGGATGGATCTATGAGAACCCATACTTGGTTTCTATCAAAGTTTTCTAACTCCTCATGCTTGGTATTGATCCAACTCGCATCAGATAAAGCATGACTAACATCTAAGGGCTCAAATGAGGCAACAAATGTAGAATCAACAAAATGAGCATGAGATTGAGTTACCCTTTCATCTAGCTCACCGATGATCTGCTCCAGAGGATGCATCTTCTGAATGTGTCGGGGAGCTTCTCGATGAGATGCAACCTCCCCCTCAATACTTGCTGGAGTGTGGTCGAAGATGACCAAAGTCGAAGCAGAATCTTCGGTACCTCTTGCCGAAGTAGTCGATGTCGGATCCACTTCAAGGGTTGACGTCGAGGGAAGTAGAGTATCATCCTCGAGGCCTTCACATTCTTTAGGATCTTCTTCTTCAAATATGGTCTCATTCATATGTTTTTCATTAGCAAGCTTAAAAGAAGAACTAACACACGTGGTTTATTCATCAAAAGTCACATCACATGACTCAATGACAGTGTTAGTCTCAAGATTAAACACACGATATGAATGACTATGAGTGGAATAACCCAAATTTCCATGTTTTAGGATAAAGCACTAGCAACCAAATACTCGAAGATGAGTAACCTTGGGATTTCTCCCAAAACATAGTTCATAAGAAGTAAAATTCAAAATTGAGCGCAAAAAGATGCAGTTAGAGATGTAACATGCAGTGTTTATGGCCTCAACCCAAAATCTTTTAGGAGTCCTGTGCTCATTGAGCATCGTCCTAGCCATCTCAACCGAAGTGCGATTCTTTCTCTCAATAACTCCATTCTATTGCGGAACCCGCAGAGTAGAAAATTGATGTTCAATGTAGTGCTCAATACAAAAGTCAATAAAGAAACTATTCTTGAACTCGATGCCATTATCACCTTTGATTGCTTTCAATGCACCCATGAGTTCAGTGAATAATCTCAAAGCTAAGCTCCAAAAGTGTGAAAACACTTCATCCTTGTTTGCAAAAAAGAAGACCCAAAATAACGGGAGTAGTCATCCACCATGACAAGGACATACCATTAGCCACCCAAAGAACTTACCCGAGAAGGACCTCAAATGTCCATATGGAGAAGTTCTATGGATTGTTCTATCATCACCACATTGATTGGTGAATGAGAGTCGACCACCATCTTTCCATGTCGACAAGGAGCACAAACATGATCCTTCTCAAAATTGAGCTTGGGCAATCCTCGGATCAGACCTATGGCACTCAGTCGAGTGAGCAAGTCAAAACTCATATGCCCTAGTCTCCTATACCACATCCAGAGCTCAGAAGAAGGTTTAGCAATCAAGCAATGAGAAGAACCAAAAGACTCGGAAAAATCAGCTCCAAAGATCCTCCCTATTCTTGAAATCTCACAGACCAAAACACTGGAAGAATCGAGAACTTGTGAAGTATCATGTCTGAAATGCACTTCCAAGCCCTCATCAAGAAACTGAGATATAGAAAGAAAATTCTATCCCAAATCCTCAGCCAAAGCGACATCTTTGAGAATGAAATTTTCATTAATTCTAACCATACCTGTGCCTATCACTTTGCTTCTTCGATTGTTGTCGAAGGTGATGTACTCATGTCGTTCGGTTGAGGTGAGGCTAGAGAACCATGATGTCTTCCCGGTCATGTGGCATGAACAACCAGAATCCATGATACACATGTTCTCTAGGCCTCCGTTCGTTTCCTACACAAAATGAGAAAACCTCGAGTGCTCATTGCTGGGGTAAGTGAAAAACTGACGTGGTATCTAGCACAGAGAGACTCAAGCAGCATGCAAAGTAGTAGTAGACTGTCTACGCACAAGATATGAATCATGATAAAAAGTGTGAGGTCTACCTAAATAGTGAGAGCCATAAAAACGACTAGGTCTCCTATCTTGTCGAGGACCAAAACAACTAACACATGGTCTAGCACCATATGAGTCATGGTGTATCCCACGATGGGAAAATTCTTTTGTTTAGATAGTATTCATCTTAGTGTTTCATACAATACTTTTAGAAAATATTCAAGGCAAACACTTGTTTGTACTGTAATTGGATTTTATCATGCTTCAGAAGCTTGCATTTATACTCTATCCTCACACCCCTCTTTGCATCTTTTTATTATCTTGGTGCTTGCATTGTCAAAGGGGGAGAAATGGTTTACATGATGCTTTTGGATGATTGCTTTGTTAAGGGGGAGTAATGGTTTTCATGATGCATTAATGCTTTTGCTAACAAAGACGCTTTGCTATGCATGAGTTTTTGCCAAAGGGGAGATCTTTTATCAAGTGACATGTTTCTGCTCTTTTCCAAGGTTTTATGGTCACTTGTGCGCTTAACTTGATACCTTCATTATGTTTGTTTTTGGGGTTGTCAATGCACTCATCAAGGGGGAGATTGTGAAATCAAGTGAGGTCGCACTGTGGTTTCTGTCTGTATAATGAGTGATTGACAAGGTTGAATGTCGATTTGGTGAGATGAGTGAGTGGTGGTGTGCAAGCATCTATGGGATCGATGTATGGATATGGATTGTGCCGAGGGGATCGGTGTGTGTCACGTTTTGTATTTTGGCTTGTCTCATGTGTACAGGGTGGAGATGCTAACCAACTATGAACGGCGGGTGATCAAGGGTCAAGCGGGGAGCTCGATGCTAGAGGATAAAGGATGTAGGGTGAAGTTGGAGATGATCTCAGGAGTGCACAAGTGGATAGAGCAAGACATGGATGGACGGATGGTCGAGAAAGCATGACGGTCAAGTTAGCGAAAGGGAGGCCATTGCAAGTGATCAGGCGGCTCGAGGGGATCAAGAGCAGGAGAGACTTGCTGGCGGTCGAGTTCGCGGATTGGCGTCACATGTCGGCGATCGAGGATGCTTTGTCGGTTTTTGCTGAAAACCGTCGCATCAGGAAATGTTTTTAATTCTAGTAATTAGGAGTCTATTTTTTCTGTTTTGTCGTCTAGATTAAGTGTAAGCTTTTAGTATTTTTTTGGAATTCTTAATTCGTAAAAAAATATTAAAAGAATAGGGTCTGTGATGTAATAAATTAGGAGTTTGCATTAATGGATTTCTCAGAATTTGTAATTCTGAAAATTCATTAGGACAATTAAGTAAATAACTAAAACATTTACCCTAATGGCATTTTGGTGATTTCTTTAATGGGCTCGACTATATAAAGGACCCAAAGGCCTTGGGTTTAGGTGAATTTTTGGCTGTAATTTTGGGGCTACCAACCACAAAAAATATATTGAGTGTTCAGCCATTTTTGTTCTTTTTTTAAAAGCATACAATGCTTGCGTCCCAACAGCGCTGCCAAGATCTCCAGCACATGTACTGTTTATCCTTGAGAGATTCACTTTTGGAGTTGAGTTTCGAACTATTTTGATGCAGTTTTTCCGTATGAGTTCTTCATAACTTTTGTTTTACAAGTTTCCAGGGTTCCATTTTTGAAGTGTGCAACAGTTTTCGACCAACTCTGCATATATTTTTATGTCCAACAATGTGCCTAAAAAGTTCTGAAAAGTACTGATTTCTGCTAAGTGTTTTCTGTTTTTAGTCTGGATTCAATTTTTGAGGCGATTTTTGATCTATTTCGGTACTGTTTTTGGATCTCAGTTCTGCATAACTTTTGCTGTCCAAGTTTCAAGGGTTCCATGTTTGAAATTTTCAAAAGTTTTTGACCACATCTACATATATTTGTCTGTCCAACAAAGTGCCTAAAAAGTTCTGAAAACTGATTTCTTCCAAGTTGTGTTCTGTTTTTAGTTTGGATTCAATCTTTGAGGCGATTTTTGATCTGTTTCGGTTATGTTTTTGGAGCTGAGTTCTACATAACTTTTGTTGTCCAAGTTACAAGAGTTCCATGTTTGAAGTTTGCAAAAGGTTCTGAACACAACTACATATAGTTTTTGGCCCACTTTAATAAAACTAGAATTTTATTTTCACTTTGTGAGGTGTTCACTTTTGAAGCTGCAACGTTCTTAATCTAGTAAGTAATCTACCTTGCAATTAAATTCAGCCAACATCCTTACTGTTCATTATCTTGGCTATGTCATGGAGTGTTTTACTTTGACAGATGCTATTGTTCTTTGTATAGTTTTTTGTTCCGTTTCTTGAATATTATCAGCGTCACTAGGAAGATTCATTTGATCTTTGCTGTTTTCAGTAGCTGTTTATTTTACAAAGTCCCGTTACTGTTCATGATTATCCAACAAAGGCTAAGAACAAAGTACTTTGTTGGATCAATACAGTGGACAAGATTTATCGTTGTTCTTGAAGAACACATGCGCAACCACTGTTGTATTTGTCTCAATGATTTTGTAGTTTCAGTTGGTCTGAATTATTGATGCTTTTCTTTGGTTGAGTCATCACGTTTGGCAAATATCATTTTAGAAGGAGTAGTTGATTTGCATGGTTCTCTGATTTTCAGTACTGCAATTTTTATCTAAAAAAGTATTTTGTTGAAGGTTTGCTGTTTGGTTCAAAAATAGTTACACTAGAACATGGACTGCATAGTCTTGTTTTGTTTTGGGTATAAATTTCAGGTCCTCTTGTGTTGATAGATCAGTCACATGAAGTCAATCCATCTAAAAATACTGAGATATCCCAGATGCTTCTCTAACTGATCCAATTTGAAGGAAGTCCTGAGTTGGTTCTCTCAATCTATCATTTGACATAATATCAAAAAGGAGACTGATATCATCTGTTTTTATCGGACTCTTTACTACATCTGCTTCCACTTGTTCATTTAGAGGTGCGTTGGGTGATTTGAAAAGGCCATCATATTTGCAGAAATTTATCGAGGGCCTATTCACCCCTTTTAGTTGCCATTCTGATGCTACAATTGGTATCCGAGCCGGTTAGATCACCAGTTGACCTTAACCGGTTTGTGATACTTTTTGGCGACATGGAAAGAAACACTAAGATTCTGATATTCGATGGTTGTGATTTTGCTTATTGGAAGGTGCACATGGAGGCTTACTTTTTAAGCCAATGAAGTGCAATTTGGGACATTATTGATTTCCAATATGTGATCCCTGAAACTCGCACCACTAAAGCTCAAAAGGAAAAATACGATCATAACAACAAGGCACGAAATATACTGTTCATGAGTCTGAGTCGAAAAGAGTTTGATAGGGTCCATCATCTTCAAACTGCGCATGAAATTTGGACCACTTTGAAAACTTTCCACGAGGGCACTACTTAGATTAAGGCTAGGCAGCAAAGCACATATAATCAAGAATATCAAATGTTTGTGCAAAGCCCCGGTGAATCTGTAGATGTCATGTTTGCTCGATTTGATGGGATTGTGAGCAATTTGCGCTCCACTGGGACTTTAGCTTATTCGGACAATGATAGAGCTATCAAACTTCTCTATGCTCTCTATGGTAGCATATGAGAGGTGAAGATCTCTAGTATTGAAGAGTCAGTGAGCTTTGATACCTTGACTTGCGATGAACTCTTTAATAAGCTTAAGTCCATTGAGATTGCCAAGGCATCTCGTTAAGGATTTGGAAACTCTTTGTTGCCTTCTATTGCTTTGGTTTTCGGTTTTGGCAGTGGTACCTCATATGGCGGTAACTTTTCTGGTGCTTCTGCAATTTGTGCTTATTCTGGTGGTTTTGACTTATCCTCCCTTGTCTCTGTCACAAAAGAACAAGTGGACACTCTAGATGATGAGGAGCTAGCTCTCATTGTCAAGAAGCTCAACCGCTTCTACAATGATAGACGAGACCAAAGGAGAGGTGGGTCGCAGGGATGTTTTGAATGTGGAGATCTTTCTCACATAAAAGCAAATTGCCCTAAATTAAAAATGAAAATGAGCAAAAGCACCATAAGTGGAACAAGAAACCTTACTTCAAAGGGAAGCACATAAAAGTGGCTAAAACAGTAGCCAGAGCTTTTTTGGCCGCCCTCAGTGACATCGATGGTACATCAAGCGAGGAGCGAAGCTCAGAAAAAGAGAAACCTCCCAAGAAGGAGAAGAAGGAGAACAAGACAATGGATCTCACCGGCCTTTGATTCATTGTCGATGGGAACCATAGCAGCGACGAGCTCGACACTTCTAAGGTATATCTATCCCGTGATCAGCTTCTTGTTCAAAATGATGAATTGCATGATGTTGTCTCTTCTAAGGATAGATTACTTAAACTTGCTGCTAAAGAACGAAAAGAACTAAAATTCAGACTTGAAACTATTTCCACTGAACTTGCAATTTTAAAATCTAAGTCAAATGATGCTGAATGTGAATATTGTCTTATTGTTATGAATGAACTTGCTCAGCTGCATTTCACACATGCTAAAACTGTTGAAAAACTTGAAATTACTGAAAAACAACTTTTGGAGGTTGAGTCTAGTCCTGCTGTCATCAACGAATGCATGAACTGTACTTTACTTGTCGAAAGCATTAATTTGAGAGATATGAATGTTGATGAACTTAAGGCTAGATTGGAGAGTGCTGAGTGTTATAACGATGTGCATTCTAAGGATGTGCAGCCAGCTTGTCCCATCTGCATCACCCTTAAGGACCAACTCAGATTTGCTAGAGAGCAAGTCAAAAAACTAAAATGTGAAAATGATTATCTTCTCTCTGTGGTTGAAAAATTCACTGAAGGAAAGGGTAGGATGGATTTGCTTTTGGCTAAAACAAAATTGTGTGCTAGCAGGGCAAGGTTAGCTCTAAGGTTGGGCTGTGAGAGAACTACTCCAAACACTCCGAGCGAAACTGTATTCACTCCACCCACTACCCTTGAGAAAGGAAGAGCCCAGTTAGACACCACACAAAAAGCTAAGAATCCTACTCAACCTATTAAGAAAGCCCTTCGTCCACCAAAGAAAACTCTTCAGCAAAAACCCAAGAGGACCGTGCGATTTGCGCCTAAGACCCATGCTCACACACCCAAGAGAGTGTATCACTGCTCCTATTGTTATCGAGTGGGTCATTTGGTTGAGTTTTGCTTTTGTCGTATCAAGGATGAACGACGTTCTTTTGCGATGAGTTTTCAGGACATGCATTACCCATCTTTTGGTATGCATGAGTCCGCTTTTCACTCTTGTCCTAATTTTGAGGCTCCCCATAGTCCCATGAGAGATTATGCCCGTCGTGGTGTACACCATATTTCATATGGTGCTAGACCGCGTGTAAGAGGGTTTGATTCTCGACAGTTTAGGAGACCTCATCGTTTTCCAGGTTCACACACTTTTTATCATGATTCATACCCTGTGCATGATCAGTCTACTCCTTTATCTAGTTCTTGAGTTTTACAATGCTGGATTCCTAAACAGTTTTTCACTCACCCTAACACCGAGCATTCGAGATCTTCTAGCATATTTTGAGGGGGAGTTGTGTAGCATTGCATGAGCTTCTGTTATATGATTAATTGTCTTTACAAGTACATGCTTTGTTATGCCTTTGAAGTATTGTTTTTAATACTGTTGATTACACTTGGCTTGGATACTTCAGATATCTGTCATGACCATGGCTTTTTATTTGTGAAAATTTGAAAATGATCACTGTTTAGTCTAGAAACTAGCATGAAAAGGTTGAGTGCATTTGCTATCTTTTACATACCTGATAGCTAGGTCCTTTTCACTTGGATGCTAATACGCAACTTGATTTTATCAAAAATATTGTGCTGAAAATTAAAAAAAGGAAAAATGAATGAAAATGAAATGAAAATGATTGATATTCATGCTGTTTTGTGCTGAATTGAAAAGATCCAGGTGGGTTTGCTTTGTCACACTACTTTGTTCTAGACTGCTTACCGTAGCACTTTTGTATGAACTGGGACACTGAAGTGTATACCATGACCATTGCTTTAAGCTTCTAATGGTTTCAACCTAGGCTTAGCTTGGTCGGTTAGCGTAAGGTTGACATGCAAATAACCCCTGACACTAAAATGAAAAATCAAAAATCAAAAGCTTGAATCAATTGCATATCAAGTTTGTTGAAGCTCCTTGTAGTGGGACACACTTATCTAGTTTATATTTGATTAGCTTTTGCATCTCAAGCCTTGCCATGTTTACTATGGTAGTCTAAGTGGTGATGCTTTTATTTTCTAAAATCTAAAAATGATTGCTCATACTTTTGTTTAGATAGTATTCATCTGAGTGTTTCATACAGTACTTTTAGACAATATTCAAGGCAAACGCTTGTTTGTACTATATTTGGATTTGCTCATGTTTCAGAAGCTTGCATCTATACTCTACCCTCACACCCCTCTTTGCATCTTTTTATCATCTTGATGCTTGCATTGCTAAAAGGGAAGAAATGGTTTACATGATGCTTTAGATGATTGCTTTGTTAAGGGGGAGCAATGGTTTTCATGATGCATTGATGCTTTTGCCAACAAAGAGGCTTTGCTATGCATGAGTTTTTGCCAAAGGGGCGATCTTTTATCAAGTGACATGTTTCTGCTCTTTTCTGAGTTTTTATGGTCACTTGTGCGCTTAACTTGATACCTTCATCATGTTTCTTTTTGGGGTTGTCGATGAACTCATCAAGGAGGAGATTGTGAAACCAAGTGAGGTCGCACATTTGTTTTTGTTTGTATGATGAGTGATTGACAAGGTCGAGTGTTGATTTGGTGAGATGAGTGAGTGGTGGTGTGCATGCATCGATGGGATTGATGTATGGATATGGATTGTGCCGAGGGGATCGATGTGCGTCGTGTTTCGTGTTTTGTCTTGTCTCATGTGTGTAGGGTGGAGATGCTAACCAACTGTCAACTGTCGATGCTAGAGGATCAAGGATGCCGGGTTAAGTTGGAGATGATGTCAGGAGTGCACGAGGAGATAGAGCAAGACATGGACGAACGGATAGTCGAGACAACGTGACAGTCAAGTCAGCGAAAGGTAGGCCAGTGCAAGTGATCAGGCGGCTCGAGGGGATCGAGAGCAGGAGAGACTTACTGGCGGTCGAGTTCGCGGATTGGCGTCACATGTCGGCGATCGAGGAGGCTTTGTCGGTTTTTGCAGAAAACCGTCGCATCAAAAAATATTTTTAATTCCAGTAATTAAGAATCTATTTTTTCTGTTTCGTCGTCGAGATTAATTGCAATCTTTTAGTATTTTTCGAAATTCTTAATTCTAAAAAATATTAAAAGAATAGGGTCTATGATGTAATAAATTAGGAGTTTGCATTAATAGATTTTTCAGAATTTGTAATTATGAAAATTCATTATGGCAATTAGGTAAATAACTAGAAGTTTTACCCTAATGGCATTTTGGTGATTTCTTTAATGGGCTTGCCTATATAAAGGGCCCAAAGACCTAGGGTTTAGGTGAATTTTTGGTTGTCATTTTGAGGGCTACAACAACAAAAATTATATTGAGTTTTCAGCCATTTTTGTTCTTGTTTTAAAAGCATACACTATTCATAATCAGGAGCATTCTGCGTCCCAACAGCGCTGCCAAGATCTCCACCACAGGTACTGTTTATCCTTTGGAGATTCACTTTTGGAGCTGAGTTTTGAACTATTTTGATGCAGTTTTTGGTATGAGTTCTTCATAACTTTTGTTGTACAAGTTTTCAGGGTTCCATTTTTGAAGTGTGCAATAGTTTTTGACCACCGCTGCATATATTTTTAGGTCCAACAAAGTTCCTAAAAAGTTCTGGAAAGTTCTGATTTTTGCTGAGTGTTCTGTTTTCAGTCTGGATTCAATTTTTGAGGTGATTTTGGTACTGTTTTTGGATCTGAGTTCTACATAACGTTTTCTATCCAAGTTTCAAGGGTTCCATGTTTGAAATTTTCAAAAGTTTTTGACCACTTCTGCATATATTTGTCTGTCTAACAAAGTGCCTAAAAAGTTCTGAAAACTTCTGATTTCTGTCAAGTTGTGTTCGGTTTTCACTCTGGATTTAATCTTTGAGGCGATTTTTGATCTGTTTCGGTTCTATTTTTGGCGCTGAGTTCTACATAACTCTTATTTTCCAAGTTATAAGGGTTCCATGTTTAAAGTTTGCAAAAGGTTCTGAACACAGCTACATATAGTTTTTGGCCCATTTTAATGAAACTAGAATTTTATTTTCACCTTGGGAGGTGTTCAGTTTTGAAGCTGCAACTTTCTTAATCCAGTAAGTAATCTACCTTGCAATTAAATTCAACCAACATCCTTACTGTTCATAATGTTGGCTATGTCATGGGGTTCATTACTTTGCCAGATGCTACTATTCTTTGTCCAGTTTTCTATTCTGTTTCCTAAATACTATCACCGCCGCTAGAAAGATTCATCTAATCTTTGTTGTTTTCAGTTGCTGTTTATTTTACAATGTCTCGTCACTGTTCATGATTATCCAATAAAGGCTAAGAACAAAGTACTTTGTTGGATCAATATAGTGGACAAGATTTATCCCTGTTCTTGAAGAACACATGCGCAACCACTAATTTATTTGTCTCACTGATTCTGTAGTTTCAGTTGGTCTGAATTCTTAATGCTTTTCTTTGGTTGAGTCATCAAGTTTGGCATATATCATTTCAGAAGGAGTAGCTGATTTGCATGGTTCTCTGATTTTTAGTACTGCAATTCTTATCTGAAAAAGTATTTTGTAGAAGGTTTGTTGTTTGGTTCAAAAACAATTACACTAGAACATGGACTGAACAATCTTGTTTGGTTTTGGGTATATATTTTAGTTCCTCTTGTGTTGATAGATCAGTCACATGAAGTCAATCCATCTAGAAATACTGAGATATCCCAAATGCTTCTCTAACTGATCCAATTTGAAGGAAGTCCTGAGTTTGTTCCCTCAATCTATCATTTGACAAAATATCAGATAGGAGGGTGATAGCATCTGTTTTTATCGGACTCTTTACTACACCTGCTTCTGCTTGTTCATTTAGAAGTGTGTTGGGTGATTTGAAAAGGCCATCATATTCGCAAGAATTTGTCGAGGCGCCTATTCACCCCCTCTAGTCACCATTCCGATCACACAGACAAATACCATGTGACATTGGCAGAAAACCCTTCTTGGAATTCTGCATTTTGAACCGTTTCAAAACCTTGTCAATGTACATATTTTGGCTTAATCGAATTAGCTGCTTTGATCTATATCTATAGATCTTTATGCCCAAAAGGTATGCTGTCTCTCCAAAATCTTTCAAAGAAAAACTATTTTTCAGTGAAGTCTTGACAGTATTCAACAAAAGTCTTGACAAACTTTCCGAGCACTTTCGGATCATCAAGAACTTCAGGTTGTGTCATTCAGGAAAGCCGTCTTGATAGCCATTTGCCATATCTCATAATCATAAATGCGACAATTTCTTGGATGATCCAAATAGACTTAAGCATAGCGAAGGGCGAAAATGTTTCATCATAATCAACACCTTGATTCTGTCTGAAATCTTTCGCCACCAATCGTACCTTGTAGATGTGAACATTTCCATCAATGTCTATCTTGAAAAATCAATTTACACTTAATAGTTTTTACACCATCGGGTGGATCTACCAAGTTCCAAACTTGGTTTTCTTGCATGGACTCCAATTTTGTCTGGATCAGAAATTCTAATTTGACATCGAAACTTCTGATCTGACTCTTTTGTCACAAATATTATCCAGCACCGGATCTTCTGATCACACACCAGAACTTCTCCAAAACCAAGTTGAGATGTGCCTTGGTTTCAGTCTGTGACGAGTGATTGACAAGTGCTCTTCTAGACGAAGGGGTCCTCTCCAAATGGGTTCGGAGGTGTTCTAGCAAAGGGGTTTGGTAGTAGCTAGCTACACAAGTATGCAACAAAGTATGTTTGTCGAAGGGATTCGGCATAATACATTTCGGAGGTTGTACCAAAGGGTTCAGTACTTTGGTGGTGCATCGGAGTGTGCACTGGAGGGTGTTTTACCCGGAGAAGCCTTTGGTGTATCGTAAACACTTGGTTGCTTGTCAATGGTGTGTAGGTGACTTTGGAGGTGACAGGACGGTCAGCATAGCAGGTGCCTTAATTCAAGTGGGGAGCTTGATGCCACAAAGCAGGGAGCTTGATGCTGGAGGGTCACAGAGGCTATGTGATGTCGAGGTCGGTCCTCAAGTCGAAGGTGCGCCAGTCAGAAATGAGGCACTTCGAAGGGATGTTCCGGAAGGAGACACTTCGAAGGATGGTGGTCAAGTCCTCAGGAGTAAGGAAAGTCTATAAAGTGTGCTTCGGTTGGAGGCACTTGGAAGGACACCTGACGAAGGTCTCAGAAGTAAAGGTGCATCAAAGGCATGGTCCAGAGAAGGCACTTTGGGAATGTGCTCCGGGTTGAGACATTACGAAAGTGTGCTTATGGAGATGCTTCATGCGGAGGCCTTGTATGAACGAGGAACTTCGAAAGGTGATGTGCAAAACCCTCCAGAGGGAGGTATTTCAAAGGTGGGGCTTCGAAGTCAGGATGTCTTGACATGCTTCGTCCATGCTTGGCTTCAGTACAAGGACAAGCGGAGTTCGAGCTTGGAGTAGCGGCGAAGCCATGGTGGTCCACTCCAGAGGTGATGCTATGAAGACTCAAGGGCTTTAATGGCTTCGGCTTAAAACCATTGTTGATAGCAAAAAATGGCATTTATGGTCAAAATTAGCAAAATATCACTTTTTGGTAGTCTTACCGAAAATATGTCGAGACCTGGCACATGCCGGTCCACCAGGCCATGTTGGCTCGGTCTGACCGGCCATGTAGGCCCGATCAGACTGTCCATATGGGCTCGGTCAAATCGGCCAAGTCTGTGTCCAAGTCCAATTAGATGATTTCGGGGCATTTTTTCCCTAATCGATTTTTGATGACTTGGAATCATGCACAACTCCAATTGGAAGCCCAGGACGTCATGCCCAACCTCTATAAATAGAGGCAAGGCTGATTCAAAGAGCCCCCCAAAAAAACCCTAATATATAAGGTAGAGTGTCTGTCGGGTAGAGTGTCTATCGAATTATAGAGTGTCTATCGGGTAGATCTCTATCCAGGTTGCTTTGGCGTTGTATCTATTGATGCTGTCCATGATAAGGTAGATTGTCTATCAGGTAGAGATCTCTCAGATTATGACTTTGTTAGCATGTCCGAAGGACGTTTTGTTCCTGTGTCTGTGAAGCCAGCTGGTGTGGCATGTCTATTTCTAAACTAGTAGTCATGTCTAGTAAGAGTAATCTTTATTGGCTAAAGTCTCGTGTGGAGAAATATCGGTCTTGGAAAGACGGTATTGCCGAAGCCATTGAAAACTTTAGCAAGGTCGAAAAGTTAGGTCAAGGTTTCGCGTCGGCTGACCCTCTAGAAGAGGTAGATATAGGCGATGGTACTATTCCAAGGCCGACTTTTGTAAACAAAAACTTACAAGCTAATGAAAATGCCAAAGTAATAAAGTTGCTTCAGTCATATGTCGATTGTTTCGCATGGGAGTATAGCGAGATGCCTGGACTTAGCCGTGAGCTCATAGAGCATCGGCTGCCTATCAAACCCGGGTTTAGGCCTTATAAATAGCCCCTTGTCGCTTTAATTCAGTCGTGTATGACCGAGTTAAAGAATAGATAGAACGGTTACTCAAGGATGAGTTTATCAGGCCATGCAGGTATGCTGATTGGGTTGCTAACATTGTGCCTGTAGAGAAAAAAGGAAGTGGCAAGATTCGCGTGTGTATTGATTTCAGGGACATGAACAAGGCCACTCCGAAGGACGAGTACGCCATGCCAATAGTTGTCATGCTGATCAACGATGCTTTAGGACACAAGGTAATAAGTTTTCTTGATGGCAACACTGGTTATAATCAAATCTTTATGGCTGAAGAGGACATCTACAAGATAGGTTTTCGATGCCCTGGTTTTGTTGGCTTGTTTGAGTGGGTTGTTATGACTTTTGGTTTAAAGAATGCTGGCAGCAAATATCAACGTGCTATGAACTTAATCTTTCATGACTTGCTAGGAGTTATGCTAGAGGTCTACATAAATGATGTTGTAGTTGAATCGGATGCTATGGGAAACCATTTAGCCAATTTGAGAGTTGCTTTTGATAGGATGTGTCAGTATGGCTTAAAAATGAACCCACTCAAGTGTGCTTTTGGCTTGTCGGCAGGCAAGTTCTTAGGATTCATGATTCATGAAATAGGTATTGAGATTGATCCTAAGAGGCGTGAGAAGATTAAGAGTTGTGAAGCACCGACATGCAAAAGAGATGTGCAAAAGTTGCTAGGCAAGGTTAATTATTTGCGTCGCTTCATATCTGTTGGACCGGAAACGACGACTAGAGGGGGAGTGAATGGGAGCTTTTAAAACTTTAGACTAATAAATAGCCTTCTGTTTTACTTCTATCTACTACGGAACAGGCTTCGAACACACCCTTCGAAGTTCTAGTGCGGAGGTATTTCACAGCTCCGAAATCAGGCTTCGCAAGGAGCAAAAGTTCAAAGCCAAGAAGACTTCG
Source organism: Zizania palustris (assembly GCA_019279435.1). Classification (NCBI taxonomy): domain Eukaryota; kingdom Viridiplantae; phylum Streptophyta; class Magnoliopsida; order Poales; family Poaceae; genus Zizania; species Zizania palustris. Next base: position 76,763,920 of record JAAALK010000289.1, on the reverse strand, counting down.
CTCCACCCACAACCCCGAAAATTCAGCTCTGCTAAGTCAGTGTAGGCTCCGCACACAGGGTGCCTTCGAGCAAGCTTCGCACTTCACCCTTTGCAAGAGCGGACTTCCCTCAGAGGACTTCGATCAGCTCTGCTAAGTCAGTGCAGGCTCAGCACACTAAGTGCCTTCGAGCAGGCTTCGCACTTCACCCTTCGCAAAAGCAGACTTCCCTCCGTGGACTTCGACCAAATACTCAGCGATAGCAACTAGTGCTGGGCTTCGTACTTTGATGGTCTAAACGCACACCGAACAGACTTCGCCGAGGACTTCGACAAGGGAAGAAAAACGGGCTTCGATCTAAGCCAAGAACAGTGCTTTGCTAGTAATCAGAGAGGTCTAGACTCCAGTTTATACAGAGCAAACAGACACTAAAAACACACACTTCAGTCGATCAGGCTTGTCACACACCTCTCCAGAAAACTCACAAGAAGATGGTGCACAGAGAAATCAAAGCATGCAGTGCAACACACAGTACAAGTTCAAGCAGTGAAAGAAGAACAGAATCAAAACTTCATTGCATGAACAGGGAACACAAAATGAACTCACAGGTTGAATATAGAGAGTGTGGCAGCTAGCATAGGAGTTCTACAATGGCTGCTCAAAGTGTTGATGTGACCTAGCCAGCCTCCACTATTTATAGGCACTATTCATCCCAGTGAATAGATACTTTACCCCTAGGGTTTACACTGTTTTTGTCTCATCAGAACAGGGGGGTACAACTGGTAGTCTACTTTATTTGGAGGCTTCTTTTATCAGCTTCGCAGACGGGATAGCACCAGCTTTTGCAGATCAGACGCTGTCAGCCTTTGCAGTTTTGGACCCTTCTGAAGCCCCCCTTCACACGCGTGGGGTGCGGTAGCTTCGGTGAGAAGCCTTGAGCCTGATGGCCTTCGCTTCACTGAAGTCAGCCTTCGATATAGTGACGGTTTTGAGCCGAAGCCGTCAAAGCCCTTGGGCCTTCGCACCAACACCTTCGGAGTGGACCACCACGGCTTCACAGCTTCTCCCAGCTCGAACTCCGTTATTCCGTGTATCGAAGCCATGCATGGCCAAAGTACCTCAAGTCAGCCTCACTCCGGAGCTAGCCTCACTCCGGAGCCTGCCTCACTCCGGAGCCAGCCTCACTCCGAAGTTAGCCTAGTCAGCTTCACTCCGAAGCCTGCCTCACTCCGAAGTCAGCTTCACTCTGAAGTTAGCTTCACTCTGAAGCCAGCCTCACTCCGAAGTCAGCTTCACTCCAAAGTCAGCTTCACTCCGAAGCCAGCCTCACTCTGAAGCCCCACCTTCAGAGTACCACCCTTCGAAGTCCCTCCTTCGTCCAAGGCCTCCGCATGAAGCATTCTATGAGCACTTCGTCGCAGTGTCTCTCCCCAAGCACACTCCTCGACGATCCTCACACGGACCATGCCTTCGATGTGCCTCAACTTCTGAGACCTTCGTCAGGTATACCTTCGAGTGTCTCCCTCCGGAGCACACTTTGAACACCTTGCCTCATTGTCGAGGACTTGATCCACCATACTCCGAAGTCACTCCATTCAGAGTACCCTTCGAAGTGCCTCGCCTCCGAGGACTTAGTCTCGGAGTACCTTCACCCGGAGCCACACTCTGCACTTACTGCCTTCTCCTAGCGCACCTCGACTCGAGGTTTGACCTCGAACCTTTCACACCTTCGTGACGGAGCTCCCTGCTCCCCTGGCATCAAGCCTCTCGCTTGACTCAGGTTCACCTGCTACGAACCGTTCATCGCCTCCGAAGTCACCTGCGCACCACAAACAAACAGAGAAGTGTATCTAGTACCCCGGAGACCTCTCTGGGTAAACAACCTTCGGCACACACTCCGGTGTACCGCCCAAAGTACCGAACCCTTCGGTACAACCCAGTCATCGTGTACTGTCAGACCCCTCTGACAGTGTCACGCCCCGATTTAATAAATCAGGACTTTTATTGAAATTCCATAGAAAATCAATAAAAACAAGACGTTCATCATGCGACCACGTACAATACGAGCAATCATTCACGGTTCGTAGACCATATTAGTACAAAAGTGAATAAAGGTGAAGAGAAACTAATAAAACAAAGGGGTCCTAGATGAATGCCTCCTTCCAGTCTCGCCTTGACTGGGTCGCTACTCCAGACCTTTATCCTCCTCGTAGTAGACGGGCTCTGGTGGTGTAAGTCAACGGGAGTGAGTACAAACGTACTCAGCAAGCCACCGAATGCAAATATAATGCAGAGTAATAACAAGGGAGATAGTGGCTAATTTTGCAGAAAAGCATAATTGTAAAGCATTAAAGGTGATCCATTTATTAGTACTGAAATGTAAACATGTGTATGCATCATCATCTTCTAACTCGAGGGGTACAGTCAGCCCCACCTCGCTCAACAGTCCTTACATTGCCATGAATAACTCAACCATTCAAACAATTGTAAACTAACTGCGAGTAGTCACACAACCCGCCCTTGACCGTGGGATCGGCTTTTCGAAAAGATTAAATTACTCTGATCAGAGATGTACCACTGTACCCACAAGGCACGCACTCACCACTTACACCAAAGTGTAACGAGATGACCCATTCCACGGGAACTCGTGCCAAAACCTTCCATATGGTTCGCCTCAACTCAACATCACCCTCTTATAGGTTTCATATGGTGTCCCGACGCGTCGGAGCCCCACCATACCCCCCTTGAGCCTCGTCGGTACAAGTCACCCACAGGTTGCCCCTTGCCCCCTCCATTATGGTGCATCGAGTCAGATTGTTCCATACTTCCAGTTAGGACTTACCCATTAGACTTGTGGTTGGTACGGAAGTGCTTTGCAACAGATCCCGTAGACCGGTCCTTATAGTGCCCCGGGTGCGACCAACCAATGCCCTAGCTTGCACCCGGAACCCACCATACTTATAACATAGCCAACTCCAACAGAGTCCAGAGACAAGAATAACGGGGAAATTCATATAACAGAATCCATCTATCTACGACTCATTCTTTTTATCCTATAGCAGTTGTGCCGGTACATTGGGCACTAGCTAATATAATATTTGTAGAGTGACAAGGATTTAAGGCTCAATAAACATGGCTTGGGTTTGCACACAAGGACGGGGATCTAATAAATATAAGTGTAGGGCTTGATGTTGGACTAACACAATATTATCCTATGAGTTATAGCGATAATTTATTAAAACATGGGCTCAAAGATGATCAACTATTTCCACAGGAGGGTTCGATGACTTGCCTTGCTCAGCAAAGGGTGAAGGTGGAACCTCGGGATAGAACTCCGGCTCCTCGATGAACTCGTATTCTTCTCGAGACGGAAAAATAAACAATACATTCAATTAACAGATAAAAATCCACCCAACAGTTAACATACATGTTTATGGGTTTGATTATGTGAAATAAGGTTCTAATATTCTGAGGTTTGGTGAAAAACAGTAAAACTTATATTTTAAGGTTTTTCCTAATTTATTTTCTGAATTAATAATTTTAACCCTAAGGGGTTTTTATTCATTTAATTAATAAGATTATTTTGGGCAATAGTAACATAATGTTTTTATGGTATTAATGTGTAGAGAATAAAATGGTGAATTTAACAAAATTAAAATGGTGAAATTTGGAGTTAAAATGAGCAAGTTATGAATTTTCATAGTTTAAATCAATTTCTGGAATTTTATTTAAAATGAAAAAGGGCTCTGGTCCACGGTGAGCCAGGCTCACGGTGGACTGGGCCACTGTGCGCGTGGACCGGATCAACCAGATCCGTTGGATCCAGATCCGGTGATCAGGCGCGAGGCAGGTGGCCTAAGTGAAAACAGAGGGCTATGATTAAAACGTGTGAAGGGTTATGACGTGGACGCACCAAATTGAGTCAACATTTTAAATTACAATCGATGGCCGAGATCGCGTGGTACCGCTTTGACCGGATCCGAGGGCCCGGATTAAATCCCGAAGGGATTTAATCTTAGCCCTCCGATCATGATCGGACGACCAAGGGTTCGTTTGGCACGTCACAGGCGTAAGGGGGCATGTACCCCCTTCATCTCCGGCTCCGGCGGGCTCAGGTGCGGTGGCGACGGCGACGGCGAGGGGGCTAGGCCCTAGGTCTCGATGGAAATGGAACGAGGAGATGATGGCGGTTCCAACTGTACCTGTGGCGGCGAAGATGGGAAACGTACGGTGACCAGCATCGAGGGTAGACGGCGATGCCTTCTCGGGAGCTCGATGGCGACAGCGATCCAATGGCATTCACGGCCAACGGAGGTGTGGCCGAGGACGGGCAGTCGACGGCGGTCACGATGTTGGCGACAGCTAGGGCGTAGGTGGTCCGAGGTGGCGGTGAGTGGTGGCCGGAGGTGGAACAGGGCAGGAGCTCGAAAAAAACGTGATCGGGGCGCTCTGGTGCTTCGGCTAAGGCTTAGGCGTTGTGGGCAGAGGGCGGCGACCAGAGGGGGTTTATATAGGGGGATTGCCAGTGTAAAACAGGAAGGGGACCGAGGCTTCCCATGATCTCCGGCGAGGGATTCCTAACCCACGACCATGCTACTATATACGGAAAAATGCGTCGAGTTTAGTTGGAAGGAAGTCGTCGGCGGTCAAGGAAGGTGATCCGAGGCAAATCCAGGCGAGCGCGGGCGGCCGGTGGTGGAAAAAAGGAAGGGGGTCACCAGATAAGGAAGGGGGGATCCCCTTCCAATGAGGAAGACGAAGCTGACAGGTGGGCTCCACCTGTCAGCGGGCGGACGGAAAAGAGAGCGCTGACAGGCGGGGCCGGGTGGTCAGAGGGAGAGGGCCATGTGAGTGAGGCTGCCAGGTGGGGCTGAGCGAGGCGCGGGCAGGAGAGGAGAGAGGGGGCGCGAGCGCCGACAGGCGGACCCCGCTTGTCAGTGACGGGAGAAGCTGGGCTGGGTTGGGCCGAGGTGATTTGGAGGTTTAGGCCCGTTTAGGATTATAAATGTTTTCTGATTAAAATAATTCCAGTAATTCATTAATTTGATTAAGGGTTGAATCACTGTTGATAAAAATTTGTAAAAAATTCCTGAAATTATGTTTTGGCCTCTAGTTTATCTCATAAAACTTTCAAGTTCAGATTTTGATTATTTCTCCTTGTTTGGCTTTAATAGGGCTCTTTTAGGGTTTTTCTTTAATAATAAAATCCAGAAATTATTTTAATAATATTTTTCTTTTATTTTATTTCTTTTTAAATATTGGGGTGTTACAATCCTATCCCCTTATAGAGAATCTCGTCCTCGAGATTCAGATCATTCCTCGAACAGCTCAAGATGCTGTGCCTTGAGTTCATCTTTTCTTTTTCCCATGTAGCTTCCTCTACGGGATGATTGCTCCACTGAACTTTGCAGAAGCGGATGACATGGCTTCTGGTGGTCCTTTCTTTGACTTCCAATATCTTGACGGGCTTTTCCACGTAGGTCAAATCTTCTTGAACATCCAACAGTTGCAGGTCCACTTGCTCTGTTGGAACACGAAGGCACTTCTTTAGTTGGGACACATGAAACACATCGTGCACTCCGGTCAGTGAAGGCAGCAGTTCCAACTGATAAGCGATTTCGCCTTGGCGTCGAATAATGGGAAATGGTCCAACATATCGAGGGGCCAACTTTCCTCTCATGTTAAACCGTTGAGTGCCACGGAGAGGTGGGACACGGAGGTAGACATGTTCTGCTTCTTCAAAGGCTAGATCTCGACGACGATTGTCTGCATAGCTCTTTTGTCGAGATTGGGCTGTCTTGAGTCGGTCCCTGATGATCCATACCTTCTCTTCAGCTTCCCGAAGGATGTCTGTTCCAAACACTTGGGATTCACCGGTTTGATCCCAGAGTAGAGGCGTCCTACACTTACGTCCATATAGGGCTTCGAACGGGGACATCTGGAGGCTGGCTTGATAACTGTTGTTGTACGAAAACTCGGCGTACGGTAAACTCTTGTCCCAAGTTGCTCCAAAATCCAAGACGCATGCCCGTAGCATATCCTCTAATATCTGATTCACTCTTTCCGTTTGTCCATCTGTTTAAGGGTGGTAAGCAGTACTGAAGTTCAATCTTGTTCCCATCTCTTCTTGAAGGTTCTTCCAAAAACTAGAGGTAAACTGACTTCCTCTGTCGGATACTATCTTCTTAGGTACTCCATGAAGTCACACAATGCGGGCCACATACAATTCTGCGAGCTTAGGACCACTGAAGGTCGTCTTAACGGCTATGAAGTGTGCTACTTTCGTTAGCCGGTCAATGATTACCCAAATAGAATCATATCCAAGCTGGGTTTTTGGGAGTCCGGTGATGAAGTCCATTCCGATTTCTTCCCATTTCCATTCAGGCAATTTAAGTGGTTGTAACAGTCCTGTAGGTCTCTGATGTTCTGCCTTTACTCTTCTGCAGGTGTCACATTCTGCGACGAACTGAGCACTCTCTTTCTTCATGCTAACCCACCAATAGCGTTCCTTTAGGTCCTGGTACATCTTGGTACTTCCGGGATGGATGGAGTATAAAGTATCATGGGCTTCCCTTAGGATAAGGGTTTTTATCTCTGGTTTATCCGGCACACATATCTGGGCTCCAAACCATATGGTGCCATTCTCGTCTTCTGAAAATCCAAGGGCTTTACCTTGTCTCATGTTCTTCTTAATGGCAGCTATATCCGGGTCTTCCATCTGAGCCTCACGGATCTGCTCAAATAGAACTGGCTGGGTCTCCAAGGTGGCTAGATACGCTCCTATGGTTAACCCAAGATTCAACTTTTCCATCTCCTTATAGAGTAATGGCGCGTGATCCTGAATCATGACGGCGGTGCAATATCCCTTACGACTTAATGCATTAGCTACCACATTGGCTTTTCCGGGGTGGCAGTGAATACTTAAGTCATAGTCCTTTATTAATTCCAACCATCGTCTTTGCCTCAGATTGAGGTCTGGATGCGTGAAGATATACTTCAAACTCTTGTGATCCGTAAAGATTTCGCAGCGATTTCTGACCAAATAATGCCTCCATATCATAAGGGCGTGCACAACAGCAGTCAACTCCAAGTCATGTGCAGGGCAGTTTAACTCATGGGGTCTCAACTGACGAGAGGTGTATGAAATAACCTTTCCGTCTTGCATGAGAACGCATCCCAATCCTTGGCGACATGCGTCGCAATAAATATGGAAGTCCTTTAGGATATCTGGTAGGGTCAGTATGGGTGCTGACACCAGTCGGGTCTTGAGGGTGCGGAAACTTTCCTCCCATTCTGGAGTCCATTCAAACTTTTCTCCCTTCTGCAATAACTTGGTCATAGGCTTGGCTATTTTGGAAAAAATTTCGATGAACCTCCGATAATACCCTGCCAAACCAAGAAAAATTCGTATCTCAGATACATTCGTGGGTGGCAGCCAATACGTAACTGCTTCTATGGTGGCAGGGTCCACTGCGATACCTTGCGCAGAGAGGATGTGTCCAAGGAACTTTACTTCCACCATCCAGAATTTACACTTGCTGTACTTGGCGTATAATTGGTGTTCCCTTAGTTTTCCTAGGGTCAACCGGATGTGAGTCTCGTGCTCCTTCCGATCCTTGGAATAGATGAGGATGTCAACTATAAATACCACAATAAACTTATCCAAATATTCCATGAATACTTTATTCATCATATTCATGAAGAAAGAAGGGGCGTTGGTCAATCCAAAGGACATAACCGTGCACTCATATAATCCATAGCGGGTGGTAAAAGTCGTCTTGGGTATATCCTCTTCTCGAATCCTTAGCTGATGATATCCGGACCACAGGTCGATCTTAGAAAATACCGTAGCTCCTTTCAGCTGGTCAAAAAGATCATCGATCCTAGGTAACGGGTATTTATTCTTGATGGTCACCTCATTCAAGGCTCGGTAATCCACACACATACGCTTAGCCTTGTCTTCTTTCTTCTCAACGAAGATGACGGGGGCTCCACACGGGGATGTGCTAGGTATGATGTAGCCTTTCTTCTCAAGATCCTCCAATTGCTGCTTCATCTAACCTAACTCATTGGCGGCCATCCGGTATGGTCGTTTGTAAATGGGGGTGGTTCCGGGTACCAAGTCAATGCGGAACTCAATATCCCTCTTCGGTGGCATTCCTGGTAAATCCTCTGGAAAAACGTCCGGGTACTCGCAGACTACTAGTATTTCCTCCAAAGTAATCTGGTGCAGTCTTGGTCTCCCGAACATTAGCTTGGCATCTGAAATGTGACGGCAGTCCCTTCTTCACTGGTCACAGTCACCTGTCTCAGGGCACATCTTATCACTCCTTGTTGTTTATTGAGCCAATCCATTCCTAGAATGAGATCCAATCCTTGGCATTCTATTAGGATGGGGTCGACCCAAAATATTGTGCCTTGGATATCTACCCATACCCTTGGACTATAGGAATGGGCGAGAGTTTCTTTGCCAGGGGTGGCTATTAGTACGGGTCTTGGTAATTCACTTATGTCCAGATCATTTTTTCCACAAATTCCGTTGATATAAAGGAGTGCATAGCTCCAGTGTCAAATAAAACTACTACAAGGGCTGAATGTACTGTGAACTTACCCATGACAATCTCTGGTGCGGCCTGGGCTTCTTCAGCAGTGATGTGATTTACGCGGGCGTGGATGGTGGGGTTCGATGCAACTCCTTGAGCACGCTTAGGATGAGGGCACTGGTGGGAGTAATGCCCCTCCTGGCGGCAGTTGAAGCATACCACGGGCTTGTCGTGCTTGTCACGTAGAATTTCTGCCTTCTTTGCCGGGGCGGATGGTGCGGCAGGTGCGGCGGGAGCGGGGCGAGGCTGTCCAGTTCCGGCGCTGGCGGCGGGTGGCGCCGGACGATACACTGGGCGAGGGTGGTATTGTGGAGCTGGTGGAGGAGGGGTGAAATGAGACCTCTGGGCCATGCCTTGGTTCTGCCGGAAGGCAATCATTCTCTTCTTCTTCAGGTCAACCTTATTCTGCTGGGTCTCCTAAATGATAGCTTTATTCACCAACTTTTGAAAGTTGGCGTAATCCCTGAAATGAGCTGAAGGGACAGCTCATTCTTCAGTCCTCGGAGGAACTTCAACTGCCTGGCTGCATCGGTACGGACCTCCTCAGGTGCATACCTGGCCAATCTATTAAACTCGTGCAGGTACTCAGTGACGGTCCTGCTCCCTTGCTGCAGGTCCCGAAACTCCTGCTGCTTCTGGGCGATGATGCCGTCGGGGACATGAGCGGCACGGAAGGAAGCAGAGAACTCCACCCAAGTATGGACGTGTCCCTCGGGCAAGGTCTCGCGCAGATTGTCCCACCATTCTGCGGCGGGACCCTGGAGCTGGTGGGCGGCAAAAGCCACCCTCTCCTGCTCAGTGCAGGTCAGCAGGTCTAGCTTTTTCCCGATAGTTCTCAACCAATCCCCAGCCTCTATGGGGTTGGTGGTGCTCGAGAAGGTGGGTGGGCGGACTCGGAGAAACTCCGAGAGCTGAGAGGTGGGAGCGGGAGCTGGTGTGGTGGGGTGGGACAGCTCGGGCTGTTGGTGGAGGCTGATGAACTGAGCCTGCTGCACTTGCATCTTCTGCTGCTGCATCTGGTTTAGCAGTGCAGCGACCAACTAGTTCTGGTTGGCCATCATTTCGGCTAGTGTGGGGTGGTTGGCGACTGGGGCTTGCCTCTGCCCAGTCGCTCCCCACTGGGGCAGGTTGCCGTTCTCTCGTCCGTTTTGAGGAGCGTCGGAGCCTTGAGTGTTAGTCATCCTGAAGTTTCCAAAGTAGGTAGCACTTTCTTAGGGGGAATTAATATTAAGGTTTATTTCAAAATGTGTCGTTCTTGCGATTACATTTATTCATTTAATTCTTCACTCATGCCTTATATTTGACATGAGTGGCAATACAATCCAAAATAATAAAAGGAAACAATCAATCGAAATAACTACGTCTAAGGCAGCTCAGGGAACGACTCGACCACGGGCTCGATGGAGACGGTCGGAGTCGTGGAGCTGGAGGGTCCGGCGGGAGGTGCACTACGAGAAATCCTCTTTGGCCTCACGGTGGGGATCCGAAGCGATTTCTGCTTGCGAGGCGGAAGGGGTGCGATCTCCTCCATATCCTTTTTTAAGTCCTTGAGCTGGTGACGAAGCTGGGTGTTGACTATGGTGCCTTGGCGTAGAAGCTCATTCTGATGCCTCAACTCCTCTACCTCGAGGGTCAACTGGGGGTTCTGCTGGACCTGTCGATGAAGCTCAACATTCTCGCGGTTTAGGTTCTCCGAGGTATGGCGGTAGAAGTCGATGGTGTCATGCTGGCTGTCTGCGTTGAGAACGGCCTCTGTGTGAAGGTTGTCCATGGCCTCCAAAAGCCTCATGGTGCGGGCGATGGCGGAATTGCTCTGGGTGAGGGGCTGATGTAGATGCTGCAGTGACTCCTTGGTGTGCGCATGGGCATGAATCGGTAGACAGTGTTGCGGAGGTGGCAGTCGTAGACCAGACGAAGCTCGGCGAGAGCCTGAAGTGCAGTGCGCTGGCTGGCCACCACGAACGAGGGTCCTCCGACTCCATGGGTGTAGAAGGGAGGCTGCGTGGGGGAGGAGCGGATGACAACCGTGACCTCGCAGTAGCTCTCGCTCGCATCGGGAAAGATCCAGTGGAATGCGGGCTCATGGGAGAATCCCAAGAAGTCGACGAGCACGCGAAGCTCACGGATGAATCTGGCCTCGTCACGAAGAGTCCCGCTCATGGTATGGACCGGCATCTACAAAAGAGAGAAAATTTTTGTGAAAATCTCGGAAGATGAGAAGTTAAGTAATTTTGTAAGAAATTAGGGTTAATATAAGTCCTAGGGTCAGGTCTGTTTGGCTTCCTACAGTCAAGTTGGCTCTGATACCATCTTGTCACGCCCCGATTTAATAAATCAGGACTTTTATTGAAATTCCATAGAAAATCAATAAAAACAAGATGTTCATCATGCGACCACGTACAATACGAGCAATCATTCACGGTTCGTAGACCGTATTAGTACAAAAGTGAATAAAGGTGAAGAGAAACTAATAAAACAAAGGGGTCCTAGATGAACGGCCCCTTCCAGTCTCGCCTTGACCGGGTCGCTACTCCAGACCTTCATCCTCCTCGTAGTAGATGAGCTCTGGTGGTGTAAGTCAACGGGGGTGAGTACAAACTAACTCAGCAAGCCACCGAATGCAAATATAATGCAGAGTAATAACAAAGTAGATATTGGCTAATTTTGCAGAAAAGCATAATTGTAAAGCATTAAAGGTGATCCATTTATTAGTACTGAAATGTAAACATGTGTATGCATCATCATCTTCTAACTCGAGGGGTACAGTCAGCCCCACATCGCTCAACAGTCCTTACATTGCCATGAATAACTCAACCATTCAAACAATTGTAAACTAACTGCGAGTAGTCACACAACTCGCCCTTGACCGTGGGCTCGACTTTTCGAAAAGATTAAATTACTCTGATCAGAGATGTACCACTGTACCCACAAGGCACGCACTCACCACTTACACCAAAGTGTAACGAGATGACCCATTCCACGGGAACTCGTGCCAAAACCTTCCATATGGTTTGCCTCGACTCAACAGCACCCTCTTATAGGTTTCATATGGTGTCCCGACGTGTCGGAGCCCCACCATACCCCCCCTTGAGCCTCGTCGGTACAAGTCACCCGCAGGTTACCCCTTGCCCCCTCCACTATGGTGCATCGAGTCAGATTGTTCCATACTTCCAGTTAGGACTTACCCATTAGACTTGTGGTTGGTACGGAAGTGCTTTGCAACAGATCCCGCAGACTGGTCCTTATAGTGCCCCGGGTGCGACCAACCAATGCCCTAGCTTGCACCCGGAACCCACCATACTTATAACATAGCCAACTCCAACAGAGTCCAGAGACAAGAATAACGGGGAAATTCATATAACAGAATCCATCTATCTACGACTCATTCTTTTTATCCTATAACAGTTGTGCCGGTACATTGGGCACTAGCTAATATAATATTTGTAGAGCGACAAGGAGTTAAGGCTCAATAAGCATGGCTTGGGTTTGCACACAAGGACGGGGATCTAATAAATATAAGTGTAGGGCTTGATGTTGGACTAATGCAATATTATCCTATGAGTTATAGCGATAATTTATTAAAACATGGGCTCAAAGATGATCAACTATTTCCACAGGAGGGTTCGATGACTTGCCTTGCTCAGCAAAGGGTGAAGGTGGAACCTCGGGATAGAACTCCAGCTCCTCGACTTACTCGTAGTCTTCTCGAGACGGAAAAATAAACAATACATTCAATAAACAGATAAAAATCCACCCAATAGTTAACATACATGTTTATGGGTTTGATTATGTGAAATAAGGTTATAATATTCTGAGGTTTGGTGAAAAACAGTAAAACTTATATTTTAAGGTTTTTCCTAATTTATTTTCTGAATTAATAATTTTAACCCTAAGGGGTTTTTATTCATTTAATTAATAAGATTATTTTGGGCAATAGTAACATAATGTTTTTATGGCATTAATGTGTATAGAATAAAATGCTGAATTTAACAAAATTAAAATGGTGAAATTTGGAGTTAAAATGAGCAAGTTATGAATTTTCAATGTTTAAATCAATTTCTGGAATTTTATTTAAACTGAAAAAGGGCTCTGGTCCACGGTGATCCAAGCTCACGGTGGACTGGGCCACTGTGCGCGTGGACCAGATCAACCAGATCCGTTGGATCTAGATCCGGCGATCAGGCGCGAGGCGGGTGGCTTAAGTGAAAACGAAGGGCTGTGATTAAAACCTGCGAAGGGTTATGACGTGGACGCACCAGATTGAGTCAACATTTTAAATTACAATGGACGGCCGAGATCGTGTGGTACCGCTTTGACCGCATCCGAGGGCCCGGATTAAATCCCAAAGGGATTTAATCTTAGCCCTCCGATCGTGATCGGACGGCCAAGGGTTCGTCCGACACGTCACAAGCGTAAGGGGGCATGTACCCCCTTCGTCTCTGGCTCCGGCGGGCTCAGGTGCGGTGGCGACGGCGACGGCGAGGGGGCTAGGCCCTAGGTCTCGACGGAAATGGAACGAGGAGATGATGGCGGTTCCAACCGTACCTGCGGCGGCGAAGATGGGCGACGGACGGCAACCGGCGTCGAGGGTAGACGGCGATGCCTTCTCGAGAGCTCGACGGCGACGGCGATCCGACAGCGTTCATGGCCAATGGAGGTGTGGCTGAGGACGAGCAGTCGACGACGGTCATGATGTTGGCGACGGCTAGGGCGGAGGGGGTCTGAGGCGGCGGTGAGCGGCGGCCGGAGGTGGAACAGGGGAGGAGCTCGAAAAAAAACATGATCGGGGTGCTCTAGTGCTTCAGCTAAGGCTTAAGCGTTGTGGGCAGAGGGCGGCGACCAGAGGGGGTTTATATAGGGGGATTGCCGGCGTAAAATAGGAAGGGGACCGAGGCTTCCCATGATCTCCGGCGAGGGATTCCTAACCCACGGCCATGCTACTATATACGGAAAAACGCGTTGAGTTTAGTTGGAAGGAGGTCGTCGGCGGTCGGGGAAGGCGATCCGAGGCAAATCTAGGCGAGCGCGGGAGGCCAGCGGTGGAAAAAAGGAAGGGGGTCGCCGGATAAGGAAGGGGGGATCCCCTTCCAACGAGGAAGACGAAGCTGACAGGTGGGCTCCACCTGTCAGTGGGCGGACGAAAAAGAGAGCGCTGACAGGCGGGGCCGGGTGGTCAGAGGGAGAGGGCCATGTGAGTGAGGCTGCCAAGTGGGGCTGAGCGGGGCGCGGGCGGGAGAGGAGAGAGGGGGTGCGAGCGCCGACAGGCGGACCCCGCTTGTCAGTGACGCGAGAAGCTGGGCTGGGTTGGGCCGAGGTGATTTGGAGGTTGAGGCCCGTTTAGGATTATAAATGTTTTCTGATTAAAATAATTCCAGCAATTCATTAATTTGGTTAAGGGTTGAATCACTGTTGATAAAAATTTGTAAAAAATTCCTGAAATTATGTTTTGGCCTCTAGTTTATCTCATAAAACTTTCAAGTTCAGATTTTGATTATTTGTCCTTGGTTGGCTTTAATAGGGCTCTTTTAGGGTTTTTCTTTAATAATAAAATCCAGAAATTCTTTTAATAATATTTTTATTTTATTTTATTTCTTTTTAAATATTGGGTGTTACAGACAGGCACACTCTGCTGCAACAGCTGCAGCAACTAGAGCCCACCGAACCCTTTCGGTGAAACAACCTCCGAACCCCTTCGGAGGGACCTCTTCGAATTAGAGGATAAAATCTGTCAATCACTCATCACAGACTCCGAAACCAACCCTTGGTTTCTCAATCTCCCCCTTGATGAGTGCATTGACAATCAAATTCAAGTTCAAGAAAATTTGAAAAATTTCAGCACACAAGTGACCATAAAAACTCAGAAACGAGTCAAATCATGTCACTTGACAAAAGTATTTTCCTCCCCCTTTTTTCAACAGAGTAAAAGCCCCTTCGGCAAATCTCCCCTTTGCAAGATAGAAACTCCCCCTGAGTTATTTTACCCCCTTGCTGCAGAGAACTCAAGAATTTCTCCCCCTTTGGCAATGCAAAAATCAAGGAGCATTCAAAAGATGCAAAGCTTCGAAATGGACAGAATTGCAAAGACATATAAAGCAAAAATATGCCACCATTAATACCAATTATCTTGTGCTTAGCTCAGTTTAACATTCACTAAAAACATGATGACAGCATGTGATTTTATCATTTTGAAATAAAAGCATCACTACTCAATCAAGGTAACTAGACAAGTAGAAGCAGGGACTGCGCAAAACTAGTCAATTTCTACTGTAGATAGACAAGTCCAGTTCAAATGGAGCATTAAAAGCAAACTTGATGATCAATGAATTTTGTTGTTCTTTTCATAATGCCAGGGGTTATTTGTTTGTCTACCTTATACTTTCCAATCAAGCCAAGCCTAGGCATGAAAGCCGTCGGAAGCTTAAGGCGGTGATTTTGGCATACACTACACTATGTCAGTTCAGACCAATGTGCAATGGTAAGCAGTCTAGAATAGAGTAGTGCGACAAACAAACCCACCTGGATCTTTTTCACTTGTATCATACAAATCATGGAGTTTTGGATTTTAATTAAGTGAACAATTTGTTTAGCACTTGATGAATATCCATGAGTAAGTAGAACAATTTTTCAAGTTGCAATGTTTAGCATCCAGAGAAAAGGAGTCTTGCTATCAAGCAGATAAAAGATAGCTAAAGCAGTCCTGCCTAAACATGCTAGATTCAAGACTAAGCAGTGATCATGATTTGATTTTGGAAAGAAAAATCATGCACAAAATGTTTCAGACATATTAAATAGAGCTGAGCTGTCATGATTACATGAATTAATATCAGGCATATAAGTGCAAGAGATGTAAATGCAATTTCACACACAATGAGCATATGCAAGACAGTCAAAATCTGCTCCCCCTCACAAAATGCCGTAAGGGTGACAAACACCAAGTTCCCCACGCAAGTAGGCAAAAAGAGAAAATGATATCGCACATCAATGTGTTTGGTTCTGGAGTGCTGAACCGGGTTGTTTGCAATACAAATAGCACTAGTGTTATCACAGAAAAGTGGAAAACTCTTATAATCTAACCCGAAATCCCGCAAAGTGGAAACCATCCACAAAATCTGAGAGCAACAGCTAGCTGCAGCAACATATTCGGCCTCAGCTGTCGATTGTGCAACACTAGACTGTTTGCGGGAAGACAAGCAAACCAGTGAAGTACCTAGGAAATGACAAGTACCAAAGGTACATTTCCTATTAATTCTACACCCAGCAAAGTCCGCATCGGAATAACCTTGAAGACACAAAGAGGAAGACGCAGAATACCAAATGCCAAATTCAAAGGTATGTTTGAGATACCTAAGAATGCGCTTTACCGCTTGGCGGTGCGAAGCTCGTGGTGAAGCCTGAAAACGAGCGCACAGACACACTGCAAAGTGTATGTCTGGCCTCGTAGCAGTCAAGTAGAGGAGGGAGCCGATCATGCTTCGGAACTCCTTCTGATCTACGGCTTCTCCATCCTTGTCAGGATCCAATGCTACAGATGTAGCCATTGGAGTGGCAAGGGGCTTCGCATCAGCCATGTCAAACTTCTTGAGCAGGTCCTTGGTGTACTTCGTCTGGTGGATGAAAGTACCTTGTTTGCTTTGCTTGATTTGCAAACCAAGGAAAAAAGTGAGTTTGCCCATCATGGACATCTCGAACTCCCTGCTCATGGCATCTGCAAACTCGGCAACCAAAGCATGAGAAGAGCCACCAAAGATGATATCATCCACATAAATCTGAACTAGGAGGAAATCTTTTCCATGCTTGAGAGTGAACAGGGTTTTATCAACAGTTCCCATCAAATATCCCCGCTCAAGCAGAAAATACTTAAGTCTATCATACTAAGCCCGAGGGGCCTGCTTGAGTCCATAAAGAGCCTTATGAAGTTTAAGGACTTTATGTGGGTATTTGGGGTTTTCAAAGCCAGGGGGTTATTTTACATAAACATCTTCGCCTATGAAGCCATTAAGAAAAGCACTTTTGACATCCATTTGAAAGAGTTTGAAACCATGGGATGCCGCAAATGCAAGTAAAATCCTAATGGCCTCAAGACGAGCAACAGGTGCAAAAGTTTCAGTAAAATCAATCCCTTCTAATTGAGAATAACACTGAGCTACTAGTCTAGCCTTGTTTCTAACTACAGTCCCATCCTCCCCTTGTTTTTGAAAATCCATTTTGTTCCAATGAAATGAACATTTGGTGGAGGATCAACTAAAGTCCAGACTTGGTTTCTCTCAAAATTTTCAAGTTCTTCATGCATGGCATTGATCCAACTAGAATCAGAAAGTGCATGACTAACATCTAAGGGCTCGAAAGAAGCAACAAAAGCAGAATCAATGAAATGAGCATGAGAACGTGTTACCCTTTGATCAAGCTCATCAATGATCTGCTCGGGAGGATGCATCCTTTGAACATGGTGTGGAGCCTCGCGGCAGGATGCAGTCTCCCCCTCAACTTGTGTGTTTGAGTGGTCCAAGATGACCGATGTCGAGGTAGTTGCTTCGGGACCTTGTGCCGAAGTGGTCGAAGCGGGGTCGGCTTCGGGGGTTGATGTCGAGGGTGGTAGGGGTTCATCCTCGAGATCTCTGGGATCTTCTTCTTCGAAGATGGTTTGTTCCATGTCGTGTTCATTTGCCTGTTCAAAGGTAGAACTAACAGAGGGGGTTGATTCATCAAAAGTCACATCACATGACACGATGACAGTGTTAGTTTCCAAATTATAAACACTATAAGAATGACCATGTGTAGTGTAACCCAAAAAGATCCCGTCAGAAGAACGCGACTCAAATTTGTCCAAATTTCCACGTTTTAGGATAAAGCACCGACAACCAAAAACTCGAAGATGAGTAACTTTGGGCTGTCTCCCAAAACGTAGCTCATAAGATGTCAAGTTCAAAATTGAGCGCAAGAAGATTCAGTTTGAGATGTAACAAGCAGTGTTCATGGCCTCAGCCCAGAATTTTCTAGGAGTCCTATGCTGATCGAGCATCGTCCTAGCCATCTCAACCAAAGTGTGGCTCTTTCTCTCAACAACACCATTCTGTTGAGGAACCCGCGGAGCAAAGAATTGATGTTCTATGCCATGCTCCATGCAAAAGTCAATAAAGAGACTGTTCTTGAACTCAGTGCCATTATCACTTCGAATGAATTTCAATGCACCAGGGAGTTCAGTGAAAAGTCTCAAAACCAAGCTCCGAAAGTGTGAAAACACTTCATCCTTGTTGGCAAGAAAGAAGACCCAAGAGTAGCGAGAGAAATCGTTGACAATTACTAGCACATACCACTTGCTGCCTAAAGAACTAACCCGAGAAGGACCTACAGTGTCCATGTGGAGAAGTTCTCCGGGTTGTTCAGTCATCAACGTAGTGACCGGCGAATGCGAAGCGGCAATCATTTTTCCATGTCGACATGGAGCGCAAACTAAATTCTTCTCAAACTTGAGCTTGGGCAATCCTCAGATCAAACCTAGGGCACTCAGACGAGCGAGCAACTCAAAGCTCATATGCCCTAGTCTCCTATGCCACTTCCAAAACTCAGAAGTAGAATGTGCAACAAGACAATGAGAAGAACCAGATGACTCAGAAAAATCAGCTCCAAAAACTCTCCCAACTCTAAAGATCTTGCAGACAACAACGCCATCAGAATTGAGTACTTGCGAAGTATTGAGATGGAATCGCACTTCGAAGCCCTCATCAAGCAACTGAGATACAGAAAGCAAATTGTATCCCAAGTTTTCAACCAAAGCAACATCTTTGAGAGTGAAATTCGAGTTGATTCTTACCACACCTTTACCTTTCACTCTACTGCTTCGATTGTTGCCAAAGGTGATATGTTCCTTTTGCTTTGTTGTGGTGAGGCTGGAGAACCATGCTACATCTTCGGTCATGTGGCGCGAACAATCGGAGTCCATGATCCACGTGCCCTCCAAGCCTCGGTCTGGCGCCTACACATGATAAGAAAATCTCGATCGCTCAGTGCTGGGGTGAGTGAAAATATGACAAGGCATCCAGCACTGAGTGATACGAGTAGTAGGCACAGTAAAATTAGACTGTCTACGCACAGGATAATCTAAATGATGCAAAGTGCGAGGTCTACCTAAATGCTGTGATCCAAAAGCATGAAGAGGTCTCCTACTCTGACGAGGTACAAAGCTACTCGCCTGGGGTCTACCACCATATGGAACATGGTGAACACCTCGAGGAGCAAAACCTCTCCGAGAAGTACGAGGAGCCTCGAAAGCAGGATGAGAGTAAAACTCAGACTCATGCATACCTAAAGATGGGTAGTGCATGCTCTGCAACCTCATCGCCTGAGAGCGTCGCTCATCCTTGATGCGACGAAAACAGAACCCAACCAGATGACCCACCCTCTGATAGTAGGAACAATGAAAAACTCTCCTAGGCGCACTCTCATGGGTCATAGGAGCAATCCTCACAGGCTCCTTGGGCTTCTGATGTGTGGTTTTCTTAGGAGGAATTTTCTTGGCATGAGGAGTGGTTTTCTTTGGGGTTTGGGTAGGCTTTTTGGCTGATGGTGTGTCTAACAGAGCTCTTTCTTTCTCTAAGGTAGTGGGTGAGGTAAAAACAGTTTTGTTTTCACTATCTGAAGGAATCCTCTCAAAACCCAAACCTAGAGGTACCCCTGCTCTGTCAGCACACATCTTGGTCTTTGCCAAAAGCAAGTCCATCCTACCCTTTCCCTCAGTGCATTTGTTAACCACAGAAAGAAGGTACTCATTCTCAGTCATAAGGTTTTCAGCTCACTCTCTAACTGTGCCTAGCTGGTCCTTAAGGGTTATGCAAGTGTCACACACAGGCTGCACATCCTTAGAACTACCGGCCCTCTCCAATCTAGCCTCTAAATGATGAACATGCTTATCACGTAAATCAATGCTCTCACGTAATAAAGAACAGTTCATGCATTCATTAATATTATGAGTACTAGAATCAACCATCAAAAGCTGCTTCTGTGTAGTCTCAAGCTCAGAAAGAGTTTGAGCATGCACAGAACACAACTGAGCAAGCTCACCCATGACAACAGTGCAAGATTCACATTCAGCATCATTAACCCTAGACATAAGCATGACATAATCAGTAGAAACAGATTCTAGCCTAAGTCTAAGGTCTTTTCTATCTTTAGCGGCTTGCACAAGTAACCTATCCTGACCAAGAACTACTTCATTTAGTTCATCTAGTTTAATTGAAAGCTGGTCATAGGATAGTGGTACCTTAGATGAGTCAAGCTCATCGCCGCTGTGATCGCTGTCGGCCATGAAGCAAAGGCCGGTGAAATCTCGTCCCTTCTTGTCCTTCCTTGGAGACTCCTCCTCCTCAGATCTCGACTCCTCAGTTGAGGAAGTGTCGATGTCGCTGAGAGCAGCAACAAAAGCTCTAGAAGCGGCTTTGGCTACTCTCTTAGACACCTTGCCGTGCTTGCCCTTCACAAAGGGTTTCCTCTCCTTCTTGTGGTATTTTGGGCGCTCACACTCATTTCTCTTCTTGAGTTTAGGACAATTTTCCTCGATGTGAGAGGTGTCATCACACTCAAAATAATCACTAAAACCACTTCTCCGCTGATCCCGTCTCTCATGGTGAAAACGGGTGAACCTTCTAGCAATGAGAGCAAGGTCATCATCATCCGGAGTATCCACCTGCTCCTTAGTGACAGAGACCAGGGAGTACAAAGCAAAACCATCTGCAAAAACACAAGTGTCTGATGTGCTTGGTTCTACAGTGGTGCCACGACTAGTGCTAGAAACTAGTGCCAATGGCTGTGGCAAAGAGTTCCTATGCACTGCAAGAGATGCCTTGGCAATCTCTGTGGACTTCATCTTGCTAAAGTGCTCATCATAGGTCAATGTGTCATAACCTGCGGACTCCTCAATGCTGGATATCTTCACTTCCCATATGCTACGATCAAGAGCATAGAGAAGCTTGATAGCCCTGTCATGATCATTGTAAGCAAGCGTCTCGTTGGACGGCAAGTTACTCACTATCGCATCAAAGCGAGAAAACATGGCATCTATAGATTCACCAGGTGCCTGCACAAACAGCTGATACTGTTGATTGTATGTGCTTTGGCGCCTGACCTTAATCCGTGTAGAGCCCTCATGAAAAATAGTGAGTGTAGTCCAAATCTCCCTAGCTGTCCTAAGGTGCTGCACCCTATCAAACTCACTCCGGCTCAACCCAATGAACAGTATATTTCTAGCCTTGGAGTTAGCATTATAGTGATCCTTCTTTGTTTGAGAGGTGTGAGTTTCAGGGATGGAGTATTGTGAGTCCACAATCTCCCAAATTGCATTTCCTTTGATTAGCTAGTAAGCCTCCATGCGCACCTTCCAGCATGCAAAATTTGTCCCATCAAACAGAGATATTTTACTAACTTTGTCCATATCGCCAACAGATCACAAAACCGGTTAAGGTCAACTAGTGATCTTAACCCGCTCTGATACCAATTGTTGGACTGGAAACGGCGACCAGAGGGGGGTGAATGGGAGCTTTTAAAATATTAGACTAAAAAATAGCCTTCTGTTTTACTTCTGTCTATAGTGGAACAGGCTTCGAACACACCCTTCGAAGTTCTGGTTCGGAGGTATTTCACAACTCCGAAATCAGGCTTCGCAAGGAGCAAAAGTTCGAAGCCAAGAAGACTTCGCTCCACCCACAACCCCAAAAATTCAGCTCTGCTAAGTCAGTGCAGGATCCGCACATAGGGTGCCTTCGAGCAGGCTTCGCACTTCACCCTTCGCAAAAGCGGACTTCCCTCAGAGGACTTCGATCAGCTCTGTTAAGTCAGTGCAGGCTCAACACATTGGGTGCCTTCGAGCAGGCTTCGCACTTCACCCTTCGCAAAAGCATACTTCCCTCTATGGACTTCGACCAAATACTCAGTGACAGCAACTGGTGCTGGGCTTCTTACTTCGAAGGTCTAAACGCACACCGAACAGACTTCGCCGAGGACTTCGACAAGGGAAGAAAAATGGGCTTCGATCTAAGCCAAGAACAGTGCTTCGCTAGTAATCAGAGAGGTCTAGCTTCCAGTTTACACAGAGTGAACAGACACTAAAAAACACACACTTCACTCGATCAGGCTTCTCACAAACCTCTCCAGAAAACTCACAAGAAGATGGTGCATAGAGAAATCAAAGCATGCAGTGCAACAAACAGTACAAGTTCAAGCAGTGAAAGAAGAACATAATCAAAATTTCATTGCATGAATAGGGAACACAAAATGAACTCACAAGATGAATACAGAGAGTGTGGCAGCTAGCACAGGAGTTCTACAATGGCTGCTCAAAGTGTTGATGTGACCTAGCCAGCCTCCACTATTTATAGGCACTATTCAGCCCTATGAATAGACTACTTTACCCCTAGGGTTTACACTATTTTTGTCTAATCAGAACAGGGGTGTACAACTGGTAGTCTACTTTATTTGGAGGCTTCTTTTGTCAACTTCGCAGAGGGGACAACACCAGCTTTTGCAGAGCAGACGCTGTCAGCCTTTGCAGTTTTGGACCCTTCTGAAGCCCCCCTTCACACGCGAGGGGTGCGGTAGCTTCGGTGAGAAGCCTTGAGCCTGATGGCCTTCGCTTCACCGAAGTCAGCCTTCGATACAGTGACGATTTTGAGCCGAAGCCGTCAAAGCCCTTGGGCCTTCGCACCAACACCTTCGGAGTGGACCACCATGGCTTCACAGCTTCTCCCTGCTCGAACTCCGTTAGTCCGTGTATCGAAGCGATGCATGGCCGAAGTACCTCAAGTCAGCCTCACTCCGGAGCTAGCCTCACTCCAGAGCCTGCCTCACTCCGGAGCCAGCCTCACTCCGAAGTCAGCCTAGTCAGCTTCACTCCGAAGCCAGCTTCACTCCGAAGCCTGCCTCACTCCGAAGTCAGCTTCACTCCGAAGTCAGCTTCACTCCAAAGCCAACCTCACTCTAAAGCCCCAACTTCGGAGTACCACCCATCGAAGTCCCTCCTTCGTCCAAGGCCTCCGCATGAAGCATTCCATGAGCACTTGGTCGCAGTGTCTCTCCCCGAGCACACTCCTCGACGATCCTCACCCGGATCATGCCTTTGATGCACCTCGACTTCTGAGACCTTCGTCGGGTATACCTTCGAGTGTCTCCCTCCGGAGCACACTTTGAACACCTTGCCTCATTGCTGAGGACTTGATCCACCATACTCCGAAGTCACTCCATTCGAAGCACCCTTCGAAGTGCCTTGCCTCCGAGGACTTCGTCTCGGAGTACCTTCACCCGAAGCCACACTCTGCACTTACTGCCTTCTCCTGGCGCACCTCGACCCGAGGTCCAACCTCGACCCCTTCGCAGCCTTCGTGACGGAGCTCCCTGCTCCCCTGGCATCAAGCCGCCCGCTTGACCTAGGTTCACCTGCTACAAACCGTTCATTGCCTCCGAAGTCACCTGCGCTCCACAGACAAACAGACAAGTGCATCCAGTACCCCAGAGACCTCTCCGGGTAAACAACCTTTGGCACACACTCCGGTGTACCGCCCAAAGTACCGAACCCTTCAGTACAACCCAGTCATCGTGTACTATCGGACCCCTCCGACAGGCACACTCCACTACAACAGCTACAGCAACTAGAGCCCACCGAACCCTTTCGGTGAAACAACCTCCGAACCCCTTCGGAGGGACCCCTTCGAATCAGAGGATAAAATCTGTCAATAACTCATCACAGACTCTGAAACCAACCCTTGGTTTCTCAATATCTAACTTGTCTAGCAAGATTGATGCTTTTGTCCCCCCTACTTCGGCTAAAGAATGAAGCCGAAATCAGTTGGGGGGTAGGTCAGCAACGTGCTTTTGAGAAGATTAAAGAATTCTTGTCGTCACAGCCTATGGTAAGAGCACCAAAAGCTAGGATTCCAGTTCGGCTATACGTTGCTGTAGTAGATAGTGTGATAGGACTTTTGCTAACTTAGGAAGTGGAGGGAAAAGAGTACATCATCTAATTCTTGAGTCGCTGCCTATTGGATGTGTTGATAGAAAAAATGGCTTTAATGGTCAAAATTGTCAAAATATCAATTTTGGTAATTGTTTGCCGAAAATAAACAAGTCTTGGTACAGGCCGAAGCCCTAAAGTGCTGGAGGCCCATCTGCATGGGGCCTCGGGTGCCTTTTAGTGGCCCGCTTCGTAGGCTGTCTTCAGCCCGGAGTCCCTTTGGCGGCCTGCTTCGCCGAAGCGTTAGCCCGGAGTCTGATACAAATTCTGGTTGTTTTTATCTCTAATCTTGATTAGGCCAAATCTTATCAGATTAGAGTTAGAGATAAGAAGACTAGCCCCTATAAATATATGTGTGAGGCCGGTGAGGAGCCACGCTGAATAGCGTGGGCCTCATGGCTCTAGATGTGATGAGTCATTATCAATGATAGTCAAAGAGGACTGAGAAGAGTGAAGATCTGCTGTTTCATGGGCCGCGTGTGACTCAGGTACACGGGCAGCGAGCAACTGTCGGGCTGAGAGAGCTGCGAAGTCGGGCTGGCCCAATCCGGGTACATGGTCTAGAAGTAGTAGAAGACCCACTAGGCTGTTGACCAGGATTGACTCAGGTACATGGGCGGTGAGTGATTACCGGGCTGAGAGAGCTGCGGAATCGGGCCGGCCCAATCCGGGTACCTGGTGCAAAGTCGGTGGAGGCTTTGTCAGTTTCGGCGCAAAACTGACAACCATTGATTCTGTATCGGACTGTCCAGAAGAGAAGCCGTAGTCGCTACGAAAGCTTAGCTTCCGGATAAGTCATCTGTATCTCTAGGCCCACAGTGAGTCAGTCGTGTTTGTAAAAATTCCTAAGGGCAGTTGAGTCATTTCCTTTATTTTAGCATCTGTAAAACCCTAAGGGGCTGGTAGAATATTCCTAAGTGTTGGGCAGCCTATAAATAGGGCCCCAATCCCTAGGGTTGTGTTAGCCCTTCTAGAATTCACTTTTCAATCTATTGGGTCATTTTGTTCCCTGTTTTCTCTCTCCTGCTCCTGTGTGCGCCGCCAGGCAGTGCTATTGTTTCTTCTTGAGATTCATTCTGTTCACTGTTCTGGAAGAATTTATTTCTATTGTTTTTGTGCGAAGCATTTGTGTGCGCATCACTTCATTTAATATCTTTGCTGTTGTGTGCATGCGGCTAGTTTATTCTCTGAGAAGAAGCTTCTCTGTTGCTACGGTTTGTTCCTCACGAGGAGTACTAGTTCTTGCTGTTTGCAAGTAGTACTACTTCACTGTAGCAACAGTACACTAGTACTCTAGGCTTGCTTTTTCCTGTGTGACTTTTTGATCGGATTGACAGGGCCAAAGTCCCTTTTCTGACTGTTTCTGTTCGAAGCCCCTCAGCTCCGTAAGGCAGGCTTCGATCTGACATCATCTGGTGGCTTCGCTCAAACTTCGTCTTCGATTTGTGCACTGTATTTCTAGCTTCAAAGTAAGTTTTGTGCTGTCGGCCAGCTCGACATACTTCGACCATCTGTGCGAAGTTGCACTAAGATTTTAGCACACTTCGGCTATTTTGCGAGGCTTATTTTGACAAACTTCGAACGTAGCTTCGAAGTATGTCTCTCTGATAGACTTCGCTCAGAGTGTGCTGTTGTCTTGTTCGAAGTCACAGTGTGTGTGGTTCGAAGTTCATACCTCGATTTTCTTAGCTCACAAGATAGAGTATAGGCTTCGATTTGGTTTTTTGCCTTGTGTCGGGCTTCGCGTCTCTTTCGGAGGTTGCTATTCTGTGAGCCTGTTCAAATCTCTCTGTTCGAAGTCTAGGTTTCGAAGTACTTTGTTCGAATCAACCTTCGGTATTTTCATACTTTGCTTCGAAGCATACTTCACTCCCTGCCACCTCAAACTAGGCTAGACAACAAACCTTCGACACCGACCTCCGAAGCAGGCTTCGATACTGACCTCCGAAGCAGGCTTCATCACTGACCTCCAAAGCAGGCTTCGTCACTGACCTCCGAAGCAGGCTTCGACACAGTGGGGCAGGCTTCTCCAAGTTCCAAACAGGAGACAAATCTGAACAGTAACTTCTCATCTCACTTCATATTTACTTAGATCATCCATTGAGAAGTTTGACCTCCCATGTCTAGTATATTTTGTTTATCTGTCTAGTAGCAATGCTTTGATAGTTCTCTGTTTAAACATCAGTTGCTTCTAGGCTAGATACCATTAGACTTGGGCAATCTGTTCATATTCTGCTGCTTAGTCTTTTGAAGTGCGTTGGGTGTTGGGAACAGGCCATATATTCGAAAGAATTTTTAAGGCGCCCATTCACCCCCCTCTGGTCGCTACTTTCGGTCCTACAGCCAGTTCATAGGACACCCAACACATATTAACTCTTCAAACCGTAGTTTGAACCGTACCTTTATTTGGTCGTTTTCAATCAATCATTAACAAGCTTCGGGACAACAAGACTGAGGGTGCTCAGTTAGTCTCAGATCACGAGCAGGCGCTCAAGGTTCTCCATACCTTGGACCCAAAGATCTGGGAGATCAAGGTATCCTCTATCATTGAGAGCACTTCTTACGATACCTTAACCATTTCTGAGTTATTTAGCAAGCTGAAGGCCACTGAGGTTGATATCCAGCTGAGATCAAATCTCACTGGCTCTGGATCAAAATCCCTGGCCCTTGCTACACCTTCTGTTGATCCCACTTCAGTGAGCTGTGCTGGGTTCTCTTTGATGTCTATCACTGAGGACCAGCTTGAGTCCTTGGGAGATGATGATTTGTGTTTGTTTAACAACCGGGTGCGTCGTGTCTATGACAAAAGGATGTTCAAAAGACACGACACAAAATCCGGGTGCTTTGAGTGTGGTGATCCAGGACACTTCATCGCCGACTGCCCCAAGCGCAATGGACACAAGAAGGGCACCGGTGGTGGCTTCCATGACTCCGGCAAGCACGACAACTCTTCCTTCCACAAGGGCAAGCCGAAGACCAGATTCTTCAAGAAGGCCCTGAAGGACTACCGGCGAGAGAACAAGAAGCGTGACAAGGCCTTCTTCGCCGAGATGGAGAAGAGCTACTCAATGCAGTCCACGTATTCTTCCTCTTCATCGAGCTCAAGCAATGAGGAGATCGTCATCAAGAAGGGGAAGGACAAGGATGATCCGGCGGGCCTTTGCTTCATGGCTTTCGGGGACAGACCGAAGAGCCACTCACATCAGTGCCGAAGATCCCGCAAGAGCTTCTGCTCAATGGCTCTTGGGGATAAGGAAGAAAAGAGATCCTCCGACGACTCCGACGACGACAACGAAAAGGTATCATCCTATGAACGCGAAATCGTTGATTTACTTGAAAGCAATCGCTAAGAGTTGAAATATCGGGAAAAACTGCTTAGGGGGGCCAAGAGGAGGATAGATGAGTTGGAGAGTGAGCTTGCCGTAGCCAACGGCAGAATTGAGAGTCTATCCTATTCCCCTTGCTTGGGTGATAGCAGTGAGTGCCCGAAGTGTGAGGTGCTTCTGTGTGACCTGTCGACTCTGAAGTCCAGGTACACAGAAAGGGTTGATGAGAGGGACGCTTTGGCCACTGAGCTTGAAAGCGCTCAGCTGGAGCTGAAATATGCTCAAGCCACTGTCGTCGCACCCTGTGTTGATTGCCCATCTCATCTAGCTGCCTTAGCTGAGCTGAAATCCAAGGGCGATGAGCATTTGGGTGATTTGGAGAGGTTGAGAGCTGAGCTTGCGCAGACTAGGCTAGAGCTTGAGACACTATCAGTTCCACCCACTGTTTGTGAGAACTGTTTGTCTCTTAGAATGGAATTGATCAAGCTAAAAGCCAAAAAGTCTGTCCAAGTGGAGAGTGAGTGTGAGACCTACTTGTCTCAGGTGGAGGTTCTAGCTTCCTTGAGAGCGAGCTAGTTGATTCTCAGAATGAGAACTTTTACCTCTGTTCTATCCTGAGTTGGATCAGTGCCAGAGAGCCACAGCTCGGAATGATGATCAAGAAGTTCAAGAGACAGGATGGGTTTGGGGTAGGTTACACCTACACCAAGGCTGACTTTGAGAGTGCCATTAGCCTGGCAGTGGAGTGGAGTAAAATGACTCCTGAGCAGAGATACCCCAAGACTCACTCCACTGAGTCTTCCTAGGCTTGTCAGCCCAAGGATGGAGTAATTCATGAACCACCCAAAGCTCCACCCAAGAAGCCTATCTGGGTTCCAAAGCCCAAACACCTCCACTCTTCTCTGGACTCTCTTCCTGGACCCTCTCAACCCAAGAAGACCACACCGAACACCACCAAGCCCAAGAACCCTAAACCTCAACTACATCCCAAGAAGCCCACCTATCACTGTGAGTATTGCCAAAGAGACGGGCATCTTGCGGAGTTTTGCTTCAGGAGGAAGCGGGTTGAGAGAGCAGAGAGAGCTCGTGATGGTCAGGAGCAGTTCTACCAGCAGGGTAGTAGACTGCGTGTTCCTCGACGCTGGGAGAGGCTGGAGGCCAGGCCGCGTCGTGTAGGTGGTGGTAGAGGAGATGGCTTTCTTGCCCGTGCTCTAGTTGGTGGTGTCCGTTCCGGCATAGCTCCAGGCCGTTTTGGCTACGGTCCTGGACCTCGTGGCCGAGGCTTTAAGCAGAACCGAGGACCGCGCTTTGAGCCGCGATTTGGTTCGGACTCTCATTATGATTTCTGCTTTCCATCTTTTGAGCAGATGGCTCGACACTGGTTTAGCTCTTTTGCTAAACCTGGTGTCGGACCATTTGCTCCCACTTACAGCCATTGATTGTGCAGGATCAGGGACTGGAGGATGTTTGGATCATGGACTCAGGGTGTTCTCGCCACATGACGGGACATCGCAGATGGTTCTCCAATCTCACTCCCCCGAGCTCCAAAGAATACATAACCTTCAGGAACAGTGGTCAAGGGAAAGTAAGTGGCATTGGCTCAATTCGCATTTCAGATCATTTCTCTTTGAAGAATGTTGCTTTGGTGAAGAATTTGAACTTCAATTTGATTTCTGTTTCGCAACTTCTTAAGGATGGTTTGGAAGTGCGTTTTAAGAAGGGTAATTCTTCTTTGTTTGATTCTAGAGGGTCTTTGATTTGCCAGATTTTACCATTCGGTAAAGTTTTTCGAATTGACTTCTCTAGTTCTTTTGGCCCTTCTCGCTGTTTGATTGATGGATCCTCTTCTGAGCTCTGGAAGTGGCATAGGAGGTTAGGTCATTTGAGTTTTGATCTGCTAGTCAGGTTGAGCTCTATGGACCTCATCCGAGGATTGCCCAAGCTGAAGTTGGAGAAGGATCTAGTTTGCCATCCCTGTCGTCATGGGAAAATGGTTGCCGCTTCTCACTCACCTGTGACTCAGGTGATGACTTCGTATCCAGACGAGCTCTTACATTTGGACACTGTAGGTCCAGCTCGGGTACGATCAGTCGGTGGGAAGTGGTACGCGCTTGTCATTGTTGACGACTTTTCTCGTTTCTCGTGAGTTTTCTTTTTGGAGTCTAAGGATGAAATGTTTCAGTTTGTTCATGACCTGATTTTGAAGCTGAAGAATGAGAACAATGGTCGGATGCGAGCAATTCGCTCCGACAACAGCTCTGAGTTCAAGAACTCTCAGTTCGTCAGCTTCTGTAGTGATCAGGGTCTTGATCATCAATTTTCTTCTCCTTACACTCCCCCACAGAATGGCGTTGTGGAACAAAAGAACCGCACGCTAGTCGAGATGGCCAGGACGATGCTCGATGAGCATAGGACTCCTAGGCGTTTTTGGGCTGAAGCCATGAACACGACTTGCTATCTGGCCAACCGTATTTTTCTTCGAGCTTACTTAGGTAAGACTTTGTATGAGTTGCGGTTTGCCAGACAGCCCAAGGTGAGCCACTTACGAGCATTTGGCTGCAAGTGCTTTGTGCTCAAAAAGGGAGGGCATTTGGACAAGTTTGAGTCTCGTTGCTGGGATGGTGTTTTTCTTGGCTACGCTTTGCATTCTCGAGGCTTCCGTGTTTGGAACCTCGAATCCCAGCTGCTTATCGAGACTTGTGAGGTTTCATTTGATGAGTCCTTGCCTTCTTTGACTCCTTCTTTTGAGCCTTCTGATGGTGAGCTCGAAGAGTCCATCTTCGAGGAAGATGAGGATACTCCAGCTGCTAATGAGGGTGGGCCTTCTGTACCCCCTACAGAGCCCACACCTTCTGAGACTTCGACTGAGGATGAGGGCGGACCTCTGATCACTTCTTCCACTTCGATCGAGCCCCCTCAGTCGAGTCCAGAGGTGCCAGCTGCTGACTCCGGTGAGGTGACTTCAGATCACCAGGGAACCCGAGCAGTTCAGCGTGATCACCCCTCAGAGCTCATCATCGGTGATTTGACTGAGAGAACTTTGCGTTCATCTACCTCTCTTGCTATGTTTGCTGAATCTACTTTTGTT
Source organism: Zizania palustris (assembly GCA_019279435.1). Lineage (NCBI taxonomy): Eukaryota > Viridiplantae > Streptophyta > Magnoliopsida > Poales > Poaceae > Zizania > Zizania palustris. The sequence goes on along the minus strand of JAAALK010000289.1, from coordinate 76,733,929 downwards.
GCATCTTTTGAGCCCAGAGATGTTTCTCATGCTCTTTCTGACTCTAATTGGATCAATGCTATGCAAGAAGAGCTTGAAAACTTTGTCCGCAATCGGGTTTGGACACTAGTTGAGCCGCCACCAGGATGCAACCCCATAGGCACCAAGTGGGTGTTCAAGAACAAGCAAGGTGAAGATGGGGTTGTGGTGCGCAACAAGGCTCGATTAGTTTCTCAGGGTTTTTGCCAAAAAGAGGGTATTGATTTTGAAGAAACTTTCGCCCCTGTTGCCCGTCTTGAGTCCATTCGCATTCTCTTAGCTTTTGTCGCTTCAAAGGGTTTTAAGCTTTTTCAAATGGACGTCAAGAGTGCTTTTCTGAATGGGTTCATAGAGGAGGAAGTATATGTTAGGCAGCCCCCCGGTTTTGAGAACCCTAAGTTTCCTCGACATGTTTTTAAGCTGCAAAAGGCTTTATACGGGTTGAAGCAAGCCCCCAGGGCTTGGTATGACCGGTTGAAGCAATTTTTGTTGGGGAAGGACTTTGTGATGGGTTCGGTGGATAAAACTCTTTTCTTTCTCAGAGATGCTTCGGATTTTCTAGTCACTCAGATTTACGTGGATGATATTATTTTTAGCGGTACTACTAATGATCTTGTGTCCAAGTTTTCTGAGCAGATGCACAGTGAGTTTGAGATGAGCCTCATGGGTGAGCTCAAGTATTTCTTAGGGCTCTAGATCAAGCAGACCAAGGATGGCACTTTCATCCACCAAGGTAAGTACACTCGCGACATGCTTAAGAAATTTGACTTTGGTGGTGAATTGAAGCCGCAGATGACTCCGATGGGCACATCTGGGGGTCTGGATAAGGACGAGAGCGGCGTCAAGGTCAACGAGAGGGAGTTTCGAGGGATGATCGGTTCACTGCTATACTTGACGGTGACAAGACCGGACATTCAGTTTGTCGTGGGACTTTGCGCGTGTTTTCAGTCTTCACCACGCGCGTCTCATCGGCAGGCTGTCAAGCGCATCTTCAGGTATCTCACTTATGCGCCTGATCTTGGTCTTTATTATTCAGCATCATCATCTCTTGATTTATCTAGCTTTTTGGACGCCGACTTTAGTGGGTGCCAGTTGGATCGCAAGTCGACTTCCGGTACTTGCCAGTTTCTTGGCTCTTCCCTTGTTTCTTGGTCTTCTCGAAAGCAATCTGGAGTTGCTCTCTCGACCATAGAGGCTGAGTATGTAGCTGCTGCTAGCTGCTGCTCACAGTTAGTTTGGATGATTTCCACTTTGCGAGATTTTGGGTTGTTCTTTCCTACCAGGGTTCCATTGTTTTGCGACAGCACCAGTGCGATTAGTGTAGGGAAAAACCCGTGTCTCCATTCAAAAACCAAACATATTGATGTGCGCTTTCACTTTCTAAGGGATCAATATGAGAAAGGTGTCATTGACCTTGTTCATGTTGACACCCATCATCAGTTGGCTGACATTTTCACCAAACCCCTAGATCAGTCTACCTTTGAGCGTTTACGAGGGGATTTGGGTGTTGTGTATCCTTTCTAGGATATTTTGCGTCAGTTTTTCTTTCTTCTTTACTCTTTTCTTGAGTCTTTTTGTGTGTGTTCATATCATGCATATTCACATATCACACCTTAGTGCTGCTTCTGTTATATGATTGAACTGCTTTACTTATTCTAGCTGGTATATGCTTTTGAATACTTGTCAATGATCATGCTTTAGTTTAGTTCACTTGATATGTCTGATATCTGTCATATGCATGGCTTTTATGCTTTAAAACTTGAAAAATGATCACCATTGCTTCTGGTAACTAGCATGTGTAGGCTGAATGTTTTTGCTATCTGTTACATGCCTTGTAGCTAGTTCTAGACATAGATGCAAACATGCAACTTGGACATATTTCTGCTTTAAAACATGGAAATGTGCTATAAAAATGATGAAAAATCAAGAAAAATAAAAATTCCATGCCTCTTTATGCATTACTTGCAAAGAATCAGGTGGGTTTGCTTTGTCACATTGCATTGTTCTGGACTGCGTACCATAGCACTTTGGTATGAACTAGGACAATGTCGTGTATGCCAAGACCAAATGTCTTAAGCTTCTGATGGTCCAGATCTGGCCTAGGCTTGACTTGGTCGGTCAGCATAAGGTTTGACATACAAATAACCCCTGGCATAAATGAAAAAGAGAAAAGAAAAAGGCTGAAAATTAAAATGATATCAAGTTTGCTGAAGCACTTTGTTTTGGACAATGCTTATCTTGGTAGATATTAGTTAGCTTCTACATCTCATGCTTTACCTTGCTTGTTAACTGGAAAATATGGTGATGCTTTTGTTTGCAAAAACTGAAAAATGCGTGCTAATGACTTTCTTTAGATATCATCTGTTGCACTGATCATGCCATGTGTCTTCGACAGTATGTCTTTTGCTCTACTTGTTAGATGTTGTCATTGTAGTCAATCATATCTGAGAAGCATGCTTTATTCACTCTACCTGCACTCCAGTTACATTCATTGCATATTTTGAGGGGGAGTTGCATTTCAGGGGGAGTCTGTGTCTCTTTTGAGTGCTTGATGAGTTCACTTGTCAACAAGGGGGAGAAAATTTGGGATTGGAGTTTAAGGGGGAGTTTTTATCTCCCTTGTTCTTACTCTATTGATATCCTTGTTGTTCTGAAATCGCACTCATTTTGAGCTTTTACGTTTTGGTTAACCATAATGACCACTTCTTGCTTTTGTTCGGCTTTTGGTCATTAAGGTTAAACTTTTACTTTATTTTCTTCTTCTTTGTTTTCTTATGCTTTGTTTTCGTGTTTCCACATGTGTTCGCAGGTTTTGAAGAGCCGAAGAAGTGAAGTGTTGACAATGCACTCATCAAGGGGGAGATTGAGGAGCCATGCTGAATAGCGTGGGCCTCATGGCTCTAGATGTGATGAGTCATTGTCAACGATAGTCAAAGAGGACTGAGAAGAGTGAAGATCTGTTGTTTCATGGGCCGCGTGTTACTCAGGTACACGAGCAGCGAGCAACTGTCGGGCTGAGAGAGCTGCGAAGTCGGGCTGGCCCAATCCGGGTACATGGGCCAGAAGCAGTAGAAGACCCACTGGGCTGTTGACCAGTATTGACTCAGGTACACGGGCAGTGAGTGATTGCCGGGCTGAGAGAGCTGCGGAATCGGGCCGGCCCAATCCGGGTACCTGGTGCAAAGTCGGTGGAGGCTTTGTCAGTTTCGGCGCAAAACTGATAACCATTGATTCTGTATCGGACTGTCTAGAAGAGAAGCCGTAGTCGCTACGAAAGCTTAGCTTCCGGATAAGTCATCTGTATCTCTAGGCCCACAGTGAGTCAGTCGTGTCTGTAAAAATTCCTAAGGGCAGTTGAGTCATTTCCTTTATTTTAGCATCTGTAAAAACCCTAAGGGGCTGGTAGAATATTCCTAAGTGTTGGGCAGCCTATAAATAGGGCCCCAATCCATAGGGTTGTGTTACCCCTTCTAGAATTCACTTTTCAATCTATTGGGTCATTTTGTTCCCTGTTTTCTCTCTCCTGCTCCTGTGTGCGCCGCCAGGCAGTGCTTCTGTTTCTTCTTGAGATTCATTCTGTTCACTGTTCTGGAAGAATTTATTTCTATTGTTTTTGTGCGAAGCATTTGTGTGTGCATCACTTCATTTAATATCTTTGCTGTTGTGTGCATGCGGCTAGTTTATTCTTTGAGAAGAAGCTTCTCTGTTGCTACGGTTTGTTCCTCACGAGGAGTACTAGTTCTTGCTGTTTGCAAGTAGTACTACTTCACTGTAGCAACAGTACACTAGTACTCTAGGCTTGCTTTTTCCTGTGTGACTTTTTGATCGGATCGACAGGGCCAAAGTCCCTTTTCTGACTGTTTCTGTTCGAAGCCCCTCAGCTCCGTAAGGCAGGCTTCGATCTGACATCATCTGGTGGCTTCGCTCAAACTTCGTCTTCGATTTGTGCACTATATTTCTAGCTTCAAAGTAAGTTTTGTGCTGTCGGCCAGCTCGACATACTTCGACCATCTGTGCGAAGTTGCACTAAGATTTTAGCACACTTCGGCTATTTTGCGAGGCTTATTTTGACAAACTTCGAACGTAGCTTCGAAGTATGTCTCTCTGACAGACTTCGCTCAGAGTGTGCTGTTATCTTGTTCGAAGTCACAGTGTGTGTGGTTCGAAGTTCATACCTCGATTTTCTTAGCTCACAAGATAGAGTATAGGCTTCGATTTGGTTTTTTGCCTTGTGTCGGGCTTCGCGTCTCTTTCGGAGGTTGCTATTCTGTGAGCCTGTTCAAATCTCTCTGTTCGAAGTCTAGGTTTCGAAGTACTTTGTTCGAATCAACCTTCGGTATTTTCATACTTTGCTTCGAAGCATACTTCACTCCCTGCCACCTCAAACTAGGCTAGACAACAAACCTTCGACACCGACCTCCGAAGCAGGCTTCGATACTGACCTCCGAAGCAGGCTTCATCACTGACCTCCAAAGCAGGCTTCGTCACTGACCTCCGAAGCAGGCTTCGACACAGTGGGGCAGGCTTCTCCAAGTTCCAAACAGGAGACAAATCTGAACAGTAACTTCTCATCTCACTTCATATTTACTTAGATCATCCATTGAGAAGTTTGACCTCCCATGTCTAGTATATTTTGTTTATCTGTCTAGTAGCAATGCTTTGATAGTTCTCTGTTTAAACATTAGTTGCTTCTAGGCTAGATACCATTAGACTTGGGCAATCTGTTCATATTCTGCTGCTTAGTCTTTTGAAGTGCGTTGGGTGTTGGGAACAGGCCATATATTCGAAAGAATTTTTAAGGCGCCCATTCACCCCCCTCTGGTCGCTACTTTCGGTCCTACAGCCAGTTCATAGGACGCCCAACACATATTAACTCTTCAAACCGTAGTTTGAACCGTACCTTTATTTTCTTTACTTTCCGCATTAGATCAGTACACCTTCGTCGGTTTGTGCTGGACGCCCTCCGTCGGCCACGCCGTAAGAGTGGTAAGCCTTGTTGGTTCGCCTGTGAATCACTCGTTAATCTACGTAACAGATTGCTATCACCTTGTTCGCTCTCTTGTGAACCATCCATTAATCTACGTAATAGATTGTTACCTTCGATTTGTATACTGCAACATTTGGTAATTCGGTCTCTAGGTCGAATCAGCACTTGATCTTCGTTTGCTGTAGGTTTTACGTTCGGAGCCCCCTTCGCTGAAGTTTTCCGGAGCTAGGAAGTTGGTTTCGGAGGCCAACAGAGCACCCTTCGGCAAGTCTCCACATCATCCGACCTTGCCCGATTCATCACGCTATTGTCGATCTGGTCAAGTCCCGTGCACCGGAGCCACTTCGCATCAGAGTTGCTTCACGCCGGGGTCACGCCAAAACGCTCCGCACTGGACTTCATCGTATCAGAACGTTCCGCATCGTACTTCGTTGCGCCAGCACTCCGCGTTGGATTTTGTCGTGTCAAGAGGCTTCACACTGAACCCTGTCATTCGGAGGCGTTTTCGTGTGGTGATCTGTTTGGAGCCTGTCTTCGACCAGATCGATCTGAACGCCGAAGGATACCTTCGGTGCACCTTTCGCACCAGACACCGAAGGACCCCCTTCGGTGACCCTTCGCACGGTATACCGCGAACCAATCTGGCTCCGTTCGGTCGATTCGATTCTTTTATCTATATCTTTCGGCTAATTTGATTATTTCATTTGTGATCTGATTACCTGGTGACTCCACTCCCCTTGCCACTGTTAAGGGTTATCGGAACATGACGTCAGTGTTGTGTTATGCTTAGGCTCATCCTTAAGTATCCACACGCTTTTGGATCGTCGAGCTGACCCAAGTGCAAGGGCACGTTTTTGTGTCAACAGGATGACGAGACGAGGTATGTGTTTTTAGAGAGTTTATGTTTATCACTTTACTATGCACGTACCAAACTTTGACACTATCTTCTATCTGGCACATGTATTATTACTTGTCAAACTGATGTTATAAAATACATATTGCAAAAACCGATTCTGAGTGGGACAATCAGAAAGTGGGCTTATACATTAATCGAGTACGATTTGGCTTATGAACCTCTGAGAGCCATGAAAGGCCAAGTCGTCCCAAATTTTATAGTTGATCACCATGTAGATATCAATTGGAGTAGTGATACTGCTTTGATTGAGGTAATACCATGGAAACTCTACTTTGATGGTTTAGCTTCCAAGAATGACCAAGGTGTTGGAGTTGTGCTCATATCACCTAGTGGTATGAGTTTCGAGACCTTGGCCCAATTAGAATTTCCCTATACAATAATCAAGCCGAATATGAATCTTTGTTGTTAGCACTTGAATTGATATGTTCCATAGGTGTTAAATATGTTCATGCAGATGGCGATTCACTGTTAGTAGTTTCAACAAATAGCTAAACTTGCTCAATGTTTTATTGGTTTGCTAAACAGCTACTTGGATAAATGTCTAGACATAATCGCTACTCTTGATGATTTTGAGATTTCACATGTGTCTAGGGAAGCCAACTCAGTAGCAAACGACTTG